>CAWUFW010003833.1:140000-1340000 GCA_963921515.1 Calotriton arnoldi
GAGCCACCCCACCCTTGGATACCGAAGTACCAGAGTTTCCTATCCCGGGGAAGCCGGGTGCATAGGGCTGAAGTGGCGTCGGAAACCGCCGTCGTTCTCAATGGGAGTCTTCAAAGAAATGCCACTGCTGGAAAGAAGAAAAGTGTCCGGTGGAACACACAGGTGGAGTCTTGATGGAAGGAACCTGAAAGCAGAGGGGATAGAGTCTGGGTCACTCAGAAGTGACCAGGGGCTCGGTAGACGAATGCCCACCGATGTCGGGTGCTTCAGGTGTGAAGAAGGAGACCTTGACTCTACAGCTGCAGGGACCAGGAGACGTTGAGGATGACCAGGAGCCGGATACGAGCTGTACCACAAAGGATGTCGAGTGCTGAGGGGTTGGTGTCAGGCGGGAGCACCAACAAACCTTGGCAGCCGCAACCCACGAAGAAGGTCAAAGAAGGTTACGGTCTGGCCCAGCAAGGACCAGAGGTCTCACCACAGCAAGGGGAGTCAGGGCAGGCCTGGAGCAACCAGGGGAGCCCAAGAAAAGCAGTGTTGTCCCTCAAGTGGACCCACAGGCCGAAGGCACAGGAGTCGCAAGAGGACCTCTAGCATTTTCACAAAGACACAGCTTGCTTGTAAGAAACAAAATGCAAAGAGGCCGGAGTCCTTTGTACAAAATGTGCGCAGAAGATGAGGCTATCAACAGCCCAATGCACAAAGTTGGGAACACCAACAAGCATATGCACTTGCAAAAGTACGCGGTGCACAGTGGTTCGGGTTATGCAGTCCCCACGAGGGATACTGGCCTCAAACTCAGTGAGAGGGCAGCTCAATCTCAAGGAACATAGGAACCCACCTCCTGTGTTGCTGAAGCCTTCGGAGTCCACAGGAGCTTGGGATCAGCAGACTGGTCAGTTTCATTATGGTGCCTGCAAATGCAGGGGGGTGACTCCTTCACCCCAAGGGAGATACTTCAGTTGTCCTTGATGCTCCACAGGTCCTGCACGGAGCCTGTATGGTGCACGGGCACAGACGATGCTTTGGACGGAGAGGGAGATGAAGTCGGGCCCAGTCAAAGTCCAGCGAAGTCCAGAGAGTCCAGACGGTCGAAGGTCAGTGGTTTCTTGATCAGAATCTTGTCCACATCGAATCTAGGGTCCTACAGCCAGGTAAGCCCTTTTGTACCCACGGGAGAGGGTTGGACAGATTCAGGGGACCCTCCCAGGGGAGGGTCTGGACAGGGGGAGGTTACTCCCATGTCCTTTGTCCAGTTTCACGCCAGAGCAGGAGCCAACGGCTCCCAGAACTGGTTTGAGCTGGACTATGCACAGGGACACCAAGTGTGCCCCTCGTGCAGACTTTCAGGCACTTTGGAAGTGCACCCACCCAGTTCCAATACACTAAATCCTCTCTGGGAGGTAGTCACACCTCCCTGTGACAGGATGCCTATTGTGCTGTCTTCCTCTGCTTGAGCTTGGCTCAGCAGCAGGAGGGCAGAAATGTGTCTCTGGTCGGCAGCAACTATTTTGTGTTGTCCGGGTCGAGAAGGCTGGTATCGGGAAGACCAGGGACCCCACGAAGCTTGCTTCTGATGGGTGGAATCATACCTCCCACATCGGTTACCGGTGTGGAGATATGATTCCAAGGTGTTTGATACCAAACACGACATGGTTTGTTGCAGCCGTTTTTGAGATCGCATTTTACACGAGCATATAATGCACCTCTACCTATATGTCTGGCTGCGTCACCGAAAACCCGGGAGCATGGTCTCCGAAGGCTGCAGGGGTGCCCTGCTCATGCATGGGCACCCTCTCATGTAAAACCCAGCACCCTGCCTTCAGGATTGTCAAGGCCTGCTATAGGGGTAACTTATAGGTTTTAAGTGTAGTGACCTACAGATATAGTAAACCTTTATCTAAAGTAAGTGGTGCATGCACCATCTTACACAGGCTGCAATGGCAGGCCTGTAGTTCCATTTTGCATGGCCTCTCCTGGGTGGCATAATACATGCTTCAGCCCATGGGAGGCCTCTGGGGTACCTATGCCCTGGGTACATGTGTACCATATAATAGAGACTGATAAGGGTACCCCAGTATCCAATCTGGAGTGTACCTAAGTACATGACATAACATTTTAGGGAGAAAGCAGATAGACTGGGGTCCTGATTAGCAGGATCCCAGTCAGACTAGTCAAAAACAGTGTAACATCAAGCAAAAAGTGGGGGTAACCATAAGAAGCAGATCCTACTTTCCTACAATAGTGCACAGATAAATGCCTTCTGTCAAGCATAGATTTTGTGCTGGAAGGGGACTCTTCCAGTACAAAAACTATGTTTTAATTCTTTTCCCACATTGCATGTGTACAGTACAGTGCTGGAACACTTGCAAAGTTGGAAAAATGTAAATGTTTTAACACTTGCTCAGTATTACACCTACTTCAAGCAGGTGCACGTTTTTGGCAGAAATCCCTGTCACATACTCACGTCACCAGCTGACATTGTACCTCAACATTCTAAAGCAGGCTCCAGTTGGATTGTACCATTTGACACTCACGAGGGGGAGGAGGAACATTGCAACAGGAAAGAGAAAGATGTATAACATTATATTTCACCCATATCATAACTATAATGCAACACGATAACACCATGCACTGCGTCAGGGGGCGACGGCCGCAGCCTGGAGGTCAGGCAGGTGTGACGTACGTATGATTTATAAAATGCCCTCTAATGTCCACGGTTTCTTCAGCAGTTCTTCTGAAAAGACAGATTACATCCATCCTGCCATGATTTTGGTCTATATATTTGTCGAATCAAGCCAAAAACACTGTCCTTCAGGGGGATGTCAACATGTGCAACAGGAATCAGTGTTTTCCGCAGACTCTGGTGCTTTACAATCAGCGTTCTTGTGAGGGAGGATATATGTAGTTGGCTGACTTTGAGAAAACAGCATGTGTCAGCACCTGTCTCTGACAGGTTACAACTCAGGGCTAGAAGGTCGAGTCACACCCTTAACCTTTCTCACAGCAAAATACCGGCTCATAACAGGAGCCCTGGGTGAGCCCTCCTGGCACCGTGTGTTGCTGGCGATGGAGTATCCTATGATGAAGCATGATATAACAGGAGCCCTGGGTGAGCACGCCTGGCATCATGTGATGCTGGCGAAGGAGTATCCTATGATGAAGCGTGATATAACAGGTGCCCTGGGTGAGCACGCCTGGCACCGTGTGGTGCTGGCGAAGGAGTATCCTATGATGAAGCGTGATATAACAGGAGCCCTGGGTGAGCACGCCTGGCACCGTGTGGTGCTGGTGAAGGATCACCCCTATGATGAAGCATGATATAACAGGAGCCCTGGGTGAGCACGCCTGGCACCGTGTGGTGCTGGCGAAGGATCACCCCTATGATGAAGCGTGATATAACAGGAGCCCTGGGTGAGCTCTCCTGGCACCGTGTGGTGCTGGCGAAGGAGTATCCTATGATGAAGCGTGATATAACAGGAGCCCTGGGTGAGCATGCCTGGCACCATGTGGTGCTGGCGAAGGAGTATCCTATGATGAAGCGTGATATAACAGGAGCCCTGGGTGAGCTCGCCTGGCACCATGTGGTGCTGGCGAAGGAGTATCCTATGATGAAGCGTGATATAACAGGAGCCCTGGGTGAGCACGCCTGGCACCATGTGGTGCTGGCGAAGGATCACACCTATGATGAAGCATGATATAACAGGAGCCCTGGGTGAGCTCTCCTGGCACTGTGTGTTGCTGGTGAAGGAGTATCCGATGATGACGCATGATATAACAGGAGCCCTGGGTCAGCACGCCTGGCACCGTGTGGTGCTGGCGAAGGATCACCTCTATGATGAAGCGTGATATAACAGGAGCCCTGGGTGAGCTCTCCTGGCACCGTGTGGTGCTGGCGAAGGATCAACTCTATGATGAAGCATGATATAATAGGAGCCCTGGGTGAGCACGCCTGGCACCGTGTGGTGCTGGCGAAGGAGTATCCTATGATGAAGCGTGATATAACGGGAGCCCTGGGTGAGCACACCTGGCACTGTGTGGTGCTGGTGAAGGAGTATCCTATGATGAAGCATGATATACCAGGAGCCCTGGGTGAGCACGCCTGGTACCATGTGGTGCTGGCGAAGGAGTACCTCTATGATGAAGCATGATATAACAGGAGCCCTGGGTGAGCACGCCTGGCACCGTGTGGTGCTGACAAAGGAGTATCCTATGATGAAGCGTAATATAACAGGAGCCCTGGGTGAGCTCTCCTGGCACCATGTGGTGCTGGCGAAGGAGCACCTCTATGATGAAGCATGATATAACAGGAGCCCTGGGTGAGCACGCCTGGCACCGTGTGGTGCTGGCGAAGGATCACCTCTATGATGAAGCATGATAAAACAGGAGCCCTGGGTGAGCACGCCTGGCACCATGTGGTGCTGGCGAAGGAGTATCCAATGATGAAGCGTGATATAACAGGAGCCCTGGGTGAGCACGCCTGGCACCGTGTGGTGCTGGGGAAGGAGTATCGTATGATGAAGCGTGACATAACAGGAGCCCTGGGTGAGCTCGCCTGGCACCGTGTGGTGCTGGCGAAGGATCACCCCTATGATGAAGAGTGATATAACAGGAGTCCTGGGTGAGCTCTCCTGGCACCGTGTGGTGCTGGCGAAGGAGTATCCTATGATGAAGCGTGATATAACAGGAGCCCTGGGTGAGCACGCCTGGCACCGTGTGGAGCTGGCGAAGGAGTATACTATGATGAAGCGTGATATAACAGGAGCCCTGGGTGAGCACGCCTGGCACCATGTGGTGCTGGCGAAGGAGTATCCTATGATGAAGCGTGATATAACAGGAGCCCTGGGTGAGCTCGCCTGGCACCATGTGGTGCTGGCGAAGGAGTATCCTATGATGAAGCGTGATATAACAGGAGCCTTGGGTGAGCACGCCTGGCACCATGTGGTGCTGGCGAAGGATCACACCTATGATGAAGCATGATATAACAGGAGCCCTGGGTGAGCTCTCCTGGCACCGTGTATTGCTGGCGAAGGAGTATCCTATGATGAAGCATGATATAACAGGTGCCCTGGGTGAGCACGCCTGGCACCGTGTGGTGCTGGCGAAGGAGTATCCTATGATGAAGCGTGATATAACAGGAGCCCTGGGTGAGCACGCCTGGCACCGTGTGGTGCTGGTGAAGGATCACCCCTATGATGAAGCATGATATAACAGGAGCCCTGGGTGAGCACGCCTGGCACCGTGTGGTGCTGGCGAAGGATCACCCCTATGATGAAGCGTGATATAACAGGAGCCCTGGGTGAGCTCTCCTGGCACCGTGTGGTGCTGGCGAAGGAGTATCCTATGATGAAGCGTGATATAACAGGAGCCCTGGGTGAGCACGCCTGGCACCGTGTGGAGCTGGCGAAGGAGTATACTATGATGAAGCGTGATATAACAGGAGCCCTGGGTGAGCACGCCTGGCACCATGTGGTGCTGGTGAAGGAGTATCCTATGATGAAGCGTGATATAACAGGAGCCCTGGGTGAGCTCGCCTGGCACCATGTGGTGCTGGCGAAGGAGCATCCTATGATGAAGCGTGATATAACAGGAGCCCTGGGTGAGCACGCCTGGCACCATGTGGTGCTGGCGAAGGATCACACCTATGATGAAGCATGATATAACAGGAGCCCTGGGTGAGCTCTCCTGGCACTGTGTGTTGCTGGTGAAGGAGTATCCGATGATGAAGCATGATATAACAGGAGCCCTGGGTCAGCACGCCTGGCACCGTGTGGTGCTGGCGAAGGATCACCTCTATGATGAAGCGTGATATAACAGGAGCCCTGGGGGAGCTCTCCTGGCACCGTGTGGTGCTGGCGAAGGATCAACTCTATGATGAAGCATGATATAATAGGAGCCCTGGGTGAGCACGCCTGGCACCGTGTGGTGCTGGCGAAGGAGTATCCTATGATGAAGCGTGATATAACGGGAGCCCTGGGTGAGCACGCCTGGCACTGTGTGGTGCTGGCGAAGGAGTATCCTATGATGAAGCATGATATACCAGGAGCCCTGGGTGAGCACGCCTGGTACCATGTGGTGCTGGCGAAGGAGTACCTCTATGATGAAGCATGATATAACAGGAGCCCTGGGTGAGCACGCCTGGCACCGTGTGGTGCTGACAAAGGAGTATCCTATGATGAAGCGTGATATAACAGGGAGCCCTGGGTGAGCTCTCCTGGCACCGTGTGGTGCTGGCGAAGGAGCACCTCTATGATGAAGCATGATATAACAGGAGCCCTGGGTGAGCACGCCTGGCACCGTGTGGTGCTGGCGAAGGATCACCTCTATGATGAAGCATGATAAAACAGGAGCCCTGGGTGAGCACGCCTGGCACCATGTGGTGCTGGCGAAGGAGTATCCAATGATGAAGCGTGATATAACAGGAGCCCTGGGTGAGAGCACGCCTGGCACCGTGTGGTGCTGGGGAAGGAGTATCCTATGATGAAGCGTGACATAACAGGAGCCCTGGGTGAGCTCGCCTGGCACCGTGTGGTGCTGGCGAAGGATCACCCCTATGATGAAGAGTGATATAACAGGAGCCCTGGGTGAGCTCTCCTGGCACCGTGTGGTGCTGGCGAAGGAGTATCCTATGATGAAGCGTGATATAACAGGAGCCCTGGGTGAGCACGCCTGGCACCGTGTGGAGCTGGCGAAGGAGTATACTATGATGAAGCGTGATATAACAGGAGCGCTGGGTGAGCACGCCTGGCACCATGTGGTGCTGGCGAAGGAGTATCCTATGATGAAGCGTGATATAACAGGAGCCCTGGGTGAGCTCGCCTGGCACCATGTGGTGCTGGCGAAGGAGTATCCTATGATGAAGCGTGATATAACAGGAGCCTTGGGTGAGCACGCCTGGCACCATGTGGTGCTGGGGAAGGATCACACCTATGATGAAGCATGATATAACAGGAGCCCTGGGTGAGCTCTCCTGGCACCGTGTGTTGCTGGCGAAGGAGTATCCTATGATGAAGCATGATATAACAGGAGCCCTGAGTGAGCACGCCTGGCACCATGTGGTGCTGGCGAAGGATCACACCTATGATGAAGCATGATATAACAGGAGCCCTGGGTGAGCTCTCCTGGCACCGTGTATTGCTGGCGAAGGAGTATCCTATGATGAAGCATGATATAACAGGAGCCCTGGGTGAGCACGCCTGGCACCATGTGGTGCTGGCGAAGGATCACACCTATGATGAAGCATGATATAACAGGAGCCCTGGGTGAGCACGCCTGGCACCGTGTAGTGCTGGCGAAGGAGTATCCTATGATGAAGCATGATATAACAGGAGCCCTGGGTCAGCACGCCTGGCACCGTGTGGTGCTGGCGAAGGATCACCTCTATGATGAAGCGTGATATAACAGGAGCCCTGGGTGAGCTCTCCTGGCACCGTGTGGTGCTGGCGAAGGATCAACTCTATGATGAAGCATGATATAATAGGAGCCCTGGGTGAGCACGCCTGGCACCATGTGGTGCTGGCGAAGGAGTATCCTATGATGAAGCGTGATATAACGGGAGCCCTGGGTGAGCACGCCTGGCACTGTGTGGTGCTGGCGAAGGAGTATCCTATGATGAAGCATGATATACCAGGAGCCCTGGGTGAGCACGCCTGGTACCATGTGGTGCTGGCGAAGGAGCACCTCTATGATGAAGCATGATATAACAGGAGCCCTGGGTGAGCACGCCTGGCACCGTGTGGTGCTGACGAAGGAGTATCCTATGATGAAGCGTAATATAACAGGAGCCCTGGGTGAGCTCTCCTGGCACCATGTGGTGCTGGCGAAGGAGCACCTCTATGATGAAGCATGATATAACAGGAGCCCTGGGTGAGCACGCCTGGCACCGTGTGGTGCTGGCGAAGGATCACCTCTATGATGAAGCATGATATAACAGGAGCCCTGGGTGAGCACGCCTGGCACCGTGTGGTGCTGGCGAAGGAGTATCCAATGATGAAGCGTGATATAACAGGAGCCCTGGGTGAGCACGCCTGGCACCGTGTGGTGCTGGGGAAGGAGTATCCTATGATGAAGCGTGACATAACAGGAGCTCTGGGTGAGCTCGCCTGGCACCGTGTGGTGCTGGCGAAGGAGTATCCTATGATGAAACGTCATATAACAGGAGCCCTGGGTGAGCACGCCAGGCACCGTGTGGTGCTGGCGAAGGATCACCTCTATGATGAAGCATGATATAACAGGAGCCCTGGGTGAGCACGCCTGGCACCGTGTGGTGCTGGCGAAGGAGTATCCTATGATGAAGCATGATATAACAGGAGCCCAGGGTGAGCACGCCTGGCACCGTGTGGTGCTGGAGAAGGAGTATCCTATGATGAAGCGTGATATAACAGGAGCCGTGGGTGAGCACGCCTGGCACAGTGTGGTGCTGGCGAAGGAGTATCCTATGATGAAGCGTGATATAACAGGAGCCCTGGGTGAGCACGCCTGGTACCATGTGGTGCTGGCGAAGGATCACACCTATGATGAAGCGTGATATATCAGGAGCCCTGGGTGAGCACGCCTGGCACCGTGTGGTGCTGGCGAAGGAGTATCCTATGATGAAGCGTGATATAACAGGAGCCCTGGGTGAGCTCGCCTGGCACTGTGTGGTGCTGGGGAAGGAGTATCCTATGATGAAGCGTGATATAACAGGAGCCCTGGGTGAGCACGCCTGGCACCGTGTGGTGCTGGCGAAGGAGTATCCTATGATGAAGCATGATATAACAGGAGCCCTGGGTGAGCACGCCTGGTACCATGTGGTGCTGGTGAAGGAGCACCTCTATGATGAAGCATGATATAACAGGAGCCCTGGGTGAGCACGCCTGGCACCGTGTGGTGCTGGCGAAGGAGTATCCAATGATGAAGCGTGATATAACAGGAGCCCTGGGTGAGCACGCCTGGCACTGTGTGGTGCTGACGAAGGAGTATCCTATGATGTAGCGTGATATAACAGGAGCCCTGGGTGAGTTCTCCTGGCACCGTGTGGTGCTGGCGAAGGAGCACCTCTATGATGAAGCATGATTTAACAGGAGCCCTGGGTGAGCACGCCTGGCACCGTGTGGTGCTGGCGAAGGATCACCTCTATGATGAAGCATGATATAACAGGAGCCCTGGGTGAGCACGCCTGGCACCGTGTGGTGCTGGCGAAGGAGTATCCAATGATGAAGCGTGATATAACAGGAGCCCTGGGTGAGCACGCCTGGCACCGTGTGGTGCTGGCGAAGGAGTATCCTATGATGAAGCGTGATATAACAGGAGCCCTGGGTGAGCTCGCCTGGCACCGTGTGGTGCTGGCGAAGCAGTATCCTATGATGAAGCGTGAAATAACAGGAGCCCTGGGTGAGCTCGCCTGGCACCGTGTGGTGCTGGCGAAGCAGTATCCTATGATGAAGCGTGAAATAACAGGAGCCCTGGGTGAGCTCGCCTGGCACCGTGTGGTGCTGGCGAAGGAGTATCCTATGATGAAGCATGATAAAACAGGAGCCCTGGGTGAGCACGCCTGGCATCGTGTGGTGCTGGCGAAGGATTACATCTATGATGAAGCATGATATAACAGGAGCCCTGGGTGAGCAAGCCTGGCACCCTGTGGTGCTGGCGAAGGAGTATCCCATGATGAAGCGTGATATAACAGGAGCCCTGGGTGAGCACGCCTGGCACCGTGTGGTGCTGGCGAAGGAGTATCCTATGATGAAGCATGATATAACAGGAGCCCTGGGTGAGCACGCCTGGCACCCTGTGGTGCTGGCGAAGGATCACCTCTATGATGAAGCGTGATATAACAGGAGCCCTGGGTGAGCTCTCCTGGCACCGTGTGGTGCTGGCGAAGGATCACCTCTATGATGAAGCATGATATAATAGGAGCCCTGGGTGAGCACGCCTGGCACCGTGTGGTGCTGGGGAAGGAGTATCCTATGATGAAGCGTGATATAACAGGAGCCCTGGGTGAGAACACCTGGCACCGTGTGGTGCTGGCGAAGGAGTATCCTATGATGAAGCGTGATATAACAGGAGCCCTGGGTGAGCACGCCTGGTACCATGTGGTGCTGGCGAAGGAGCACCTCTATGATGAAGCATGATATAACAGGAGCCCTGGGTGAGCACGCCTGGCACCGTGTGGTGCTGACGAAGGAGTATCCTATGATGAAGCGTGATATAACAGGAGCCCTGGGTGAGCTCTCCTGGCATCGTGTGGTGCTGGCGAAGGAGCACCTCTATGATGAAGCATGATATAACAGGAGCCCTGGGTGAGCTCGCCTGGCACCGTGTGGTGCTGGCGAAGGAGTATCCAATGATGAAGCGTGATATAACAGGAGCCGTGGGTGAGCACGCCTGGCACCGTGTGGTGCTGGCGAAGGAGTATCCTATGATGAAGCGTGATATAACAGGAGCCCTGGGTGAGGTCGCCTGGCACCGTGTGGTGCTGGCGAAGCAGTATCCTATGATGAAGCATGAAATAACAGGAGCCCTGGGTGAGCTCGCCTGGCACCGTGTGGTGCTGGCGAAGGAGTATCCTATGATGAAGCGTGATATAACAGGAGCCCTGGGTGAGCACGCCGGGCACCGTGTGGTGCTGGCGAAGGATTACCTCTATGATAAAGCATGATATAACAGGAGCCCTGGGTGAGCACGCCTGGCACCATGTGGTGCTGGCGAAGGAGTATCCCATGATGAAGCGTGATATAACAGGAGCCCTGGGTGAGCACGCCTGGCACCGTGTGGTGCTGGCAAAGGAGTAACCTATGATGAAGCATGATATAACAGGAGCCCTGGGTGAGCACGCCTGGCACAGTGTGGTGCTGGCGAAGGAGTATCCTATGATGAAGCGTGATATAACAGGAACCCTAGGTGAGCACGCCTGGCACCGTGTGGTGCTGGCGAAGGAGTATCCTATGATGAAGCGTGATATAACAGGAGCCCTGGGTGAGCACGCCTGGTACCATGTGGTGCTGGCGAAGGATCACACCTATGATGAAGCGTGATATAACAGGAGCCCTGGGTGAGCACGCCTGGCACCGTGTGGTGCTGGCGAAGGAGTATCCTATGATGAAGCATGATATAACAGGAGCCCTGGGTGAGCACGCCTGGCACCGTGTGGTGCTGGCGAAGGATCACCTCTATGATGAAGCGTGATATAACAGGAGCCCTGGGTGAGCTCTCCTGGCACCGTGTGGTGCTGGCGAAGGATCACCTCTATGATGAAGCATGATATAATAGGAGCCCTGGGTGAGCACGCCTGGCACCGTGTGGTGCTGGCGAAGGAGTATCCTATGATGAAGCGTGATATAACAGGAGCCCTGGGTGAGCACGCCTGGCACAGTGTGGGGCTGGCGAAGGAGTATGCTATGATGAAGCGTGATATAACAGGAGCCCTGGGTGAGCACGCCTGGTACCATGTGGTGCTGGCAAAGGAGCACCTCTATGATGAAGCATGATGTAACAGGAGCCCTGGGTGAGCACGCCTGGCACCGTGTGGTGCTGACGAAGGAGTATCCTATGATGAAGCGTGATATAACAGGAGCCCTGGGTGAGCTCTCCTGGCACTGTGTGGTGCTGGCGAAGGAGCACCTCTATGATGAAGCATGATATAACAGGAGCCCTGGGTGAGCACGCCTGGCACCGAGTGGTGCTGGCGAAGGATCACCTCTATGATGAAGCATGATATAACAGGAGCCCTGGGTGAGCACGCCTGGCACTGTGTGGTGCTGGCGAAGGAGTATCCAATGATGAAGCGTGATATAACAGGAGCCCTGGGTGAGCTCGCCTGGCACTGTGTGGTGCTGGCGAAGGAGTATCCTATGATGAAGCGTGATATAACAGGAGCCCTGGGTGAGCTCGCCTGGCACCATGTGGTGCTGGCGAAGGAGTATCCTATGATGAAGCGTGATATAACAGGAGCCCTGGGTGAGCACGCCTGGCACCATGTGGTGCTGGCGAAGGATCACACCTATGATGAAGCATGATATAACAGGAGTCCTGGGTCAGCACGCCTGGCACCGTGTGGTGCTGGCGAAGGATCACCTCTATGATGAAGCGTGATATAACAGGAGCCCTGGGGGAGCTCTCCTGGCACCGTGTGGTGCTGGCGAAGGATCAACTCTATGATGAAGCATGATATAACAGGAGCCCTGGGTGAGCACGCCTGGCACCGTGTGGTGCTGGCGAAGGAGTATCCTATGATGAAGCGTGATATAACGGGAGCCCTGGGTGAGCACGCCTGGCACTGTGTGGTGCTGGCGAAGGAGTATCCTATGATGAAGCATGATATACCAGGAGCCCTGGGTGAGCACGCCTGGTACCATGTGGTGCTGGCGAAGGAGTACCTCTATGATGAAGCATGATATAACAGGAGCCCTGGGTGAGCACGCCTGGCACCGTGTGGTGCTGACGAAGGAGTATCCTATGATGAAGCGTAATATAACAGGAGCCCTGGGTGAGCTCTCCTGGCACCGTGTGGTGTTGGCGAAGGAGCACCTCTATGATGAAGCATGATATAACAGGAGCCCTGGGTGAGCACGCCTGGCACCATGTGGTGCTGGCGAAGGATCACCTCTATGATGAAGCATGATAAAACAGGAGCCCTGGGTGAGCACGCCTGGCACCATGTGGTGCTGGCGAAGGAGTATCCAATGATGAAGCGTGATATAACAGGAGCCCTGGGTGAGCACGCCTGGCACCGTGTGGTGCTGGGGAAGGAGTATCCTATGATGAAACGTGACATAACAGGAGCCCTGGGTGAGCTCGCCTGGCACCGTGTGGTGCTGGCGAAGGATCACCCCTATGATGAAGCGTGATATAACAGGAGCCCTGGGTGAGCACGCCTGGCATCGTGTGGTGCTGGCGAAGGATTACATCTATGATGAAGCATGATATAACAGGAGCCCTGGGTGAGCAAGCCTGGCACGCTGTGGTGCTGGCGAAGGAGTATCCCATGATGAAGCGTGATATAACAGGAGCCCTGGGTGAGCACGCCTGGCACCGTGTGGTGCTGGCGAAGGAGTATCCAATGATGAAGCGTGATATAACAGGAGCCCTGGATGAGCTCGCCTGGCACTGTGTGGTGCTGGCGAAGGAGTATCCTATGATGAAGCGTGATATAACAGGAGCCCTGGGTGAGCTCGCCTGGCACCATGTGGTGCTGGCGAAGGAGTGTCCTATGATGAAGCGTGATATAACAGGAGCCCTGGGTGAGCACGCCTGGCACCATGTGGTGCTGGCGAAGGATCACACCTATGATGAAGCATGATATAACAGGAGTCCTGGGTCAGCACGCCTGGCACCGTCTGGTGCTGGCGAAGGATCACCTCTATGATGAAGCGTGATATAACAGGAGCCCTGGGGGAGCTCTCCTGGCACCGTGTGGTGCTGGCGAAGGATCAACTCTATGATGAAGCATGATATAATAGGAGCCCTGGGTGAGCACGCCTGGCACCGTGTGGTGCTGGCGAAGGAGTATCCTATGATGAAGCGTGATATAACAGGAGCCCTGGGTGAGCACGCCTGGCACTGTGTGGTGCTGGCGAAGGAGTATCCTATGATGAAGCATGATATACCAGGAGCCCTGGGTGAGCACGCCTGGTACCATGTGGTGCTGGCGAAGGAGTACCTCTATGATGAAGCATGATATAACAGGAGCCCTGGGTGAGCACGCCTGGCACCGTGTGGTGCTGACGAAGGAGTATCCTATGATGAAGCGTGATATAACAGGAGCCCTGGGTGAGCTCTCCTGGCACCGTGTGGTGCTGGCGAAGGAGCACCTCTATGATGAAGCATGATATAACAGGAGCCCTGGGTGAGCACGCCTGGCACCGTGTGGTGCTGGCGAAGGATCACCTCTATGATGAAGCATGATAAAACAGGAGCCCTGGGTGAGCACGCCTGGCACCATGTGGTGCTGGCGAAGGAGTATCCAATGATGAAGCGTGATATAACAGGAGCCCTGGGTGAGCACGCCTGGCACCGTGTGGTGCTGGGGAAGGAGTATCCTATGATGAAACGTGATATAACAGGAGCCCTGGGTGAGCTCGCCTGGCACCGTGTGGTGCTGGCGAAGGATCACCCCTATGATGAAGCGTGATATAACAGGAGCCCTGGGTGAGCACGCCTGGCATCGTGTGGTGCTGGCGAAGGATTACATCTATGATGAAGCATGATATAACAGGAGCCCTGGGTGAGCAAGCCTGGCACCCTGTGGTGCTGGCGAAGGAGTATCCCATGATGAAGCGTGATATAACAGGAGCCCTGGGTGAGCACGCCTGGCACCGTGTGGTGCTGGCGAAGGAGTATCCTATGATGAAGCATGATATAACAGGAGCCCTGGGTGAGCACGCCTGGCACCCTGTGGTGCTGGCGAAGGAGTATCCCATGATGAAGCGTGATATAACAGGAGCCCTGGGTGAGCACGCCTGGTACCACGTGGTGCTGGCGAAGGATCACACCTATGATGAAGCATGATATAACAGGAGCCCTGGGTGAGCATGCCTGGCACCGTGTGGTGCTGGCGAAGGAGTATCCTATGATGAAGCATGATAAAACAGGAGCCCTGGGTGAGCACGCCTGGCACCCTGTGATGCTGGCGAAGGATCACCTCTATGATGAAGCGTGATATAACAGGAGCCCTGGGTGAGCTCTCCTGGCACCGTGTGGTGCTGGCGAAGGATCACCTCTATGATGAAGCATGATATAATAGGAGCCCTGGGTGAGCACGCCTGGCACCGTGTGGTGCTGGGGAAGGAGTATCCTATGATGAAGCGTGATATAACAGGAGCCCTGGGTGAGAACACCTGGCACCGTGTGGTGCTGGCGAAGGAGTATCCTATGATGAAGCGTGATATAACAGGAGCCCTGGGTGAGCACGCCTGGTACCATGTGGTGCTGGCGAAGGAGCACCTCTATGATGAAGCATGATATAACAGGAGCCCTGGGTGAGCACGCCTGGCACCGTGTGGTGCTGACGAAGGAGTATCCTATGATGAAGCGTGATATAACAGGAGCCCTGGGTGAGCTCTCCTGGCATCGTGTGGTGCTGGCGAAGGAGCACCTCTATGATGAAGCATGATATAACAGGAGCCCTGGGTGAGCTCGCCTGGCACCGTGTGGTGCTGGCGAAGGAGTATCCAATGATGAAGCGTGATATAACAGGAGCCGTGGGTGAGCACGCCTGGCACCGTGTGGTGCTGGCGAAGGAGTATCCTATGATGAAGCGTGATATAACAGGAGCCCTGGGTGAGGTCGCCTGGCACCGTGTGGTGCTGGCGAAGCAGTATCCTATGATGAAGCATGAAATAACAGGAGCCCTGGGTGAGCTCGCCTGGCACCGTGTGGTGCTGGCGAAGGAGTATCCTATGATGAAGCGTGATATAACAGGAGCCCTGGGTGAGCACGCCGGGCACCGTGTGGTGCTGGCGAAGGATTACCTCTATGATAAAGCATGATATAACAGGAGCCCTGGGTGAGCACGCCTGTCACCATGTGGTGCTGGCGAAGGAGTATCCCATGATGAAGCGTGATATAACAGGAGCCCTGGGTGAGCACGCCTGGCACCGTGTGGTGCTGGCAAAGGAGTAACCTATGATGAAGCATGATATAACAGGAGCCCTGGGTGAGCACGCCTGGCACAGTGTGGTGCTGGCGAAGGAGTATCCTATGATGAAGCTTGATATAACAGGATCCCTTGGTGAGCACGCCTGGCACCGTGTGGTGCTGGCGAAGGAGTATCCTATGATGAAGCGTGATATAACAGGAGCCCTGGGTGAGCACGCCTGGTACCATGTGGTGCTGGCGAAGGATCACACCTATGATGAAGCGTGATATAACAGGAGCCCTGGGTGAGCACGCCTGGCACCGTGTGGTGCTGGCGAAGGAGTATCCTATGATGAAGCATGATATAACAGGAGCCCTGGGTGAGCACGCCTGGCACCGTGTGGTGCTGGCGAAGGATCACCTCTATGATGAAGCGTGATATAACAGGACCCCTGGGTGAGCTCTCCTGGCACCGTGTGGTGCTGGCGAAGGATCACCTCTATGATGAAGCATGATATAATAGGAGCCCTGGGTGAGCACGCCTGGCACTGTGTGGTGCTGGCGAAGGAGTATCCTATGATGAAGCGTGATATAACAGGAGCCCTGGGTGAGCACGCCTGGCACCGTGTGGGGCTGGCGAAGGAGTATGCTATGATGAAGCGTGATATAACAGGAGCCCTGGGTGAGCACGCCTGGTACCATGTGGTGCTGGCAAAGGAGCACCTCTATGATGAAGCATGATGTAACAGGAGCCCTGGGTGAGCACGCCTGGCACCGTGTGGTGCTGACGAAGGAGTATCCTATGATGAAGCGTGATATAACAGGAGCCCTGGGTGAGCTCTCCTGGCACTGTGTGGTGCTGGCGAAGGAGCACCTCTATGATGAAGCATGATATAACAGGAGCCCTGGGTGAGCACGCCTGGCACCGAGTGGTGCTGGCGAAGGATCACCTCTATGATGAAGCATGATATAACAGGAGCCCTGGGTGAGCACGCCTGGCACTGTGTGGTGCTGGCGAAGGAGTATCCAATGATGAAGCGTGATATAACAGGAGCCCTGGGTGAGCTCGCCTGGCACTGTGTGGTGCTGGCGAAGGAGTATCCTATGATGAAGCGTGATATAACAGGAGCCCTGGGTGAGCTCGCCTGGCACCATGTGGTGCTGGCGAAGGAGTATCCTATGATGAAGCGTGATATAACAGGAGCCCTGGGTGAGCACGCCTGGCACCATGTGGTGCTGGCGAAGGATCACACCTATGATGAAGCATGATATAACAGGAGTCCTGGGTCAGCACGCCTGGCACCGTGTGGTGCTGGCGAAGGATCACCTCTATGATGAAGCGTGATATAACAGGAGCCCTGGGGAGCTCTCCTGGCACCGTGTGGTGCTGGCGAAGGATCAACTCTATGATGAAGCATGATATAATAGGAGCCCTGGGTGAGCACGCCTGGCACCGTGTGGTGCTGGCGAAGGAGTATCCTATGATGAAGCGTGATATAACGGGAGCCCTGGGTGAGCACGCCTGGCACTGTGTGGTGCTGGCGAAGGAGTATCCTATGATGAAGCATGATATACCAGGAGCCCTGGGTGAGCACGCCTGGTACCATGTGGTGCTGGCGAAGGAGTACCTCTATGATGAAGCATGATATAACAGGAGCCCTGGGTGAGCACGCCTGGCACCGTGTGGTGCTGACGAAGGAGTATCCTATGATGAAGCGTAATATAACAGGAGCCCTGGGTGAGCTCTCCTGGCACCGTGTGGTGCTGGCGAAGGAGCACCTCTATGATGAAGCATGATATAACAGGAGCCCTGGGTGAGCACGCCTGGCACCGTGTGGTGCTGGCGAAGGATCACCTCTATGATGAAGCATGATAAAACAGGAGCCCTGGGTGAGCACGCCTGGCACCATGTGGTGCTGGCGAAGGAGTATCCAATGATGAAGCGTGATATAACAGGAGCCCTGGGTGAGCACGCCTGGCACCGTGTGGTGCTGGGGAAGGAGTATCCTATGATGAAACGTGACATAACAGGAGCCCTGGGTGAGCTCGCCTGGCACCGTGTGGTGCTGGCGAAGGATCACCCCTATGATGAAGCGTGATATAACAGGAGCCCTGGGTGAGCTCTCCTGGCACCGTGTGGTGCTGGCGAAGGAGTATCCTATGATGAAGCGTGATATAACAGGAGCCCTGGGTGAGCACGCCTGGCACCGTGTGGAGCTGGCGAAGGAGTATACTATGATGAAGCGTGATATAACAGGAGCCCTGGGTGAGCACGCCTGGCACCATGTGGTGCTGGCGAAGGAGTATCCTATGATGAAGCGTGATATAACAGGAGCCCTGGGTGAGCTCGCCTGGCACCATGTGTTGCTGGCGAAGGAGTATCCTATGATGAAGCGTGATATAACAGGAGCCCTGGGTGAGCACGCCTGGCACCATGTGGTGCTGGCGAAGGATCACACTCTATGATGAAGCATGATATAACAGGAGCCCTGGGTGAGCTCTCCTGGCACCGTGTGTTGCTGGCGAAGGAGTATCCTATGATGAAGCATGATATAACAGGAGCCCTGAGTGAGCACGCCTGGCACCATGTGGTGCTGGCGAAGGATCACACCTATGATGAAGCATGATATAACAGGAGCCCTGGGTGAGCTCTCCTGGCACCGTGTATTGCTGGCGAAGGAGTATCCTATGATGAAGCATGATATAACAGGAGCCCTGGGTGAGCACGCCTGGCACCATGTGGTGCTGGCGAAGGATCACACCTATGATGAAGCATGATATAACAGGAGCCCTGGGTGAGCACGCCTGGCACCGTGTAGTGCTGGCGAAGGAGTATCCTATGATGAAGCATGATATAACAGGAGCCCTGGGTCAGCACGCCTGGCACCGTGTGGTGCTGGCGAAGGATCACCTCTATGATGAAGCGTGATATAACAGGAGCCCTGGGTGAGCTCTCCTGGCACCGTGTGGTGCTGGCGAAGGATCAACTCTATGATGAAGCATGATATAATATGAGCCCTGGGTGAGCACGCCTGGCACCATGTGGTGCTGGCGAAGGAGTATCCTATGATGAAGCGTGATATAACGGGAGCCCTGGGTGAGCACGCCTGGCACTGTGTGGTGCTGGCGAAGGAGTATCCTATGATGAAGCATGATATACCAGGAGCCCTGGGTGAGCACGCCTGGTACCATGTGGTGCTGGCGAAGGAGCACCTCTATGATGAAGCATGATATAACAGGAGCCCTGGGTGAGCACGCCTGGCACCGTGTGGTGCTGACGAAGGAGTATCCTATGATGAAGCGTAATATAACAGGAGCCCTGGGTGAGCTCTCCTGGCACTATGTGGTGCTGGCGAAGGAGCACCTCTATGATGAAGCATGATATAACAGGAGCCCTGGGTGAGCACGCCTGGCACCGTGTGGTGCTGGCGAAGGAGTATCCAATGATGAAGCGTGATATAACAGGAGCCCTGGGTGAGCACGCCTGGCACCGTGTGGTGCTGGGGAAGGAGTATCCTATGATGAAGCGTGACATAACAGGAGCCCTGGGTGAGCTCGCCTGGCACCGTGTGGTGCTGGCGAAGGAGTATCCTATGATGAAACGTCATATAACAGGAGCCCTGGGTGAGCACGCCAGGCACCGTGTGGTGCTGGCGAAGGATCACCTCTATGATGAAGCATGATATAACAGGAGCCCTGGGTGAGTACGCCTGGCACGGTGTGGTGCTGGCGAAGGAGTATCCTAGGATGAAGCATGATATAACAGGAGCCCTGGGTGAGCACGCCTGGCACCGTGTGGTGCTGGCGAAGGAGTATCCTATGATGAAGCGTGATATAACAGGAGCCCTGGGTGAGCTCGCCTGGCACTGTGTGGTGCTGGGGAAGGAGTATCCTATGATGAAGCGTGATATAACAGGAGCCCTGGTTGAGCACGCCTGGCACCGTGTGGTGCTGGCGAAGGAGTATCCTATGATGAAGCATGATATAACAGGAGCCCTGGGTGAGCACGCCTGGTACCATGTGGTGCTGGTGAAGGAGCACCTCTATGATGAAGCATGATATAACAGGAGCCCTGGGTGAGCACGCCTGGCACCGTGTGGTGCTGGCGAAGGAGTATCCAATGATGAAGCGTGATATAACAGGAGCCCTGGGTGAGCACGCCTGGCACTGTGTGGTGCTGACGAAGGAGTATCCTATGATGAAGCGTGATATAACAGGAGCCCTGGGTGAGTTCTCCTGGCACCGTGTGGTGCTGGCGAAGGAGCACCTCTATGATGAAGCATGATTTAACAGGAGCCCTGGGTGAGCACGCCTGGCACCGTGTGGTGCTGGCGAAGGATCACCTCTATGATGAAGCATGATATAACAGGAGCCCTGGGTGAGCACGCCTGGCACCGTGTGGTGCTGGCGAAGGAGTATCCAATGATGAAGCGTGATATAACAGGAGCCCTGGGTGAGCACGCCTGGCACCGTGTGGTGCTGGCG
This sequence comes from Calotriton arnoldi, assembly GCA_963921515.1. Lineage (NCBI taxonomy): Eukaryota > Metazoa > Chordata > Amphibia > Caudata > Salamandridae > Calotriton > Calotriton arnoldi. Next base: position 160,038 of record CAWUFW010003833.1, read on the forward strand.
AAGGAGTATCCTATGATGAAGCGTGATATAACAGGAGCCCTGGGTGAGCTCGCCTGGCACCGTGTGGTGCTGGCGAAGCAGTATCCTATGATGAAGCGTGAAATAACAGGAGCCCTGGGTGAGCTCGCCTGGCACCGTGTGGTGCTGGCGAAGGAGTATCCTATGATGAAGCATGATATAACAGGAGCCCTGGGTGAGCACGCCTGGCACCCTGTGGTGCTGGCGAAGGAGTATCCCATGATGAAGCGTGATATAACAGGAGCCCTGGGTGAGCACGCCTGGTACCATGTGGTGCTGGCGAAGGATCACACCTATGATGAAGCGTCATATAACAGGAGCCCTGGGTGAGCATGCCTGGCACCGTGTGGTGCTGGCGAAGGAGTATCCTATGATGAAGCATGATAAAACAGGAGCCCTGGGTGAGCACGCCTGGCACCGTGTGGTGCTGGCGAAGGATCACCTCTATGATGAAGCGTGATATAACAGGAGCCCTGGGTGAGCTCTCCTGGCACCGTGTGGTGCTGGCGAAGGATCACCTCTATGATGAAGCATGATATAATAGGAGCCCTGGGTGAGCACGCCTGGCACCGTGTGGTGCTGGGGAAGGAGTATCCTATGATGAAGCGTGATATAACAGGAGCCCTGGGTGAGAACACCTGGCACCGTGTGGTGCTGGCGAAGGAGTATCCTATGATGAAGCGTGATATAACAGGAGCCCTGGGTGAGCACGCCTGGTACCATGTGGTGCTGGCGAAGGAGCACCTCTATGATGGAGCATGATATAACAGGAGCCCTGGGTGAGCACGCCTGGCACCGTGTGGTGCTGACGAAGGAGTATCCTATGATGAAGCGTGATATAACAGGAGCCCTGGGTGAGGTCGCCTGGCACCGTGTGGTGCTGGCGAAGCAGTATCCTATGATGAAGCATGAAATAACAGGAGCCCTGGGTGAGCTCGCCTGGCACCGTGTGGTGCTGGCGAAGGAGTATCCTATGATGAAGCGTGATATAACAGGAGCCCTGGGTGAGCACGCCGGGCACCGTGTGGTGCTGGTGAAGGATTACCTCTATGATAAAGCATGATATAACAGGAGCCCTGGGTGAGCACGCCTGGCACCATGTGGTGCTGGCGAAGGAGTATCCCATGATGAAGCGTGATATAACAGGAGCCCTGGGTGAGCACGCCTGGCACCGTGTGGTGCTGGCAAAGGAGTAACCTATGATGAAGCGTGATATAACAGGAGCCCTGGGTGAGCACGCCTGGCACCGTGTGGTCCTGGCGAAGGATTACCTCTATGATGAAGCATGATATAACAGGAGCCCTGGGTGAGCACGCCTGGCACCGTGTGGTGCTGGCGAAGGAGTATCCTATGATGAAGCGTGATATAACAGGAACCCTGGGTCAGCACGCCTGGCACCGTGTGGTGCTGGCGAAGGAGTATCCTATGATGAAGCGTGATATAACAGGAGCCCTGGGTGAGCACGCCTGGTACCATGTGGTGCTGGCGAAGGATCACACCTATGATGAAGCGTGATATAACAGGAGCCCTGGGTGAGCACGCCTGGCACCATGTGGTGCTGGCGAAGGAGTATCCTATGATGAAGCATGATATAACAGGAGCCCTGGGTGAGCACGCCTGGCACCGTGTGGTGCTGGCGACGGATCACCTCTATGATGAAGCGTGATATAACAGGAGCCCTGGGTGACCTCTCCTGGCACCGTGTGGTGCTGGCGAAGGATCACCTCTATGATGAAGCATGATATAATAGGAGCCCTGGGTGAGCACGCCTGGCACCGTGTGGTGCTGGCGAAGGAGTATCCTATGATGAAGCGTGATATAACAGGAGCCCTGGGTGAGCACGCCTGGCACCGTGTGGGGCTGGCGAAGGAGTATCCTATGATGAAGCGTGATATAACAGGAGCCCTGGGTGAGCTCTCCTGGCACTGTGTGGTGCTGGCGAAGGAGCACCTCTATGATGAAGCATGATATAACAGGAGCCCTGGGTGAGCACGCCTGGCACCGAGTGGTGCTGGCGAAGGATCACCTCTATGATGAAGCATGATATAACAGGAGCCCTGGGTGAGCACGCCTGGCACTGTGTGGTGCTGGCGAAGGAGTATCCAATGATGAAGCGTGATATAACAGGAGCCCTGGGTGAGATCGCCTGGCACTGTGTGGTGCTGGCGAAGGAGTATCCTATGATGAAGCGTGATATAACAGGAGCCCTGGGTGACGCCTGGCACAGTGTGGTGCTGGCGAAGGAGTATCCAATGATGAAGCGTGATATAACAGGAGCCCTGGGTGAGCACGCCTGGCACCGTGTGGTGCTGGGGAAGGAGTATCCTATGATGAAGCGTGACATAACAGGAGCCCTGGGTGAGCTCGCCTGGCACCGTGTGGTGCTGGCGAAGGATCACGCCTATGATGAAGCGTGATATAACAGGAGCCCTGGGTGAGCTCTCCTGGCACCGTGTGGTGCTGGCGAAGGAGTATCCTATGATGAAGCGTGATATAACAGGAGCCCTGGGTGAGCACGCCTGGCACCGTGTGGAGCTGGCGAAGGAGTATACTATGATGAAGCGTGATATAACAGGAGCCCTGGGTGAGCACGCCTGGCACCATGTGGTGCTGGCGAAGGAGTATCCTATGATGAAGCGTGATATAACAGGAGCCCTGGGTGAGCTCGCCTGGCACCATGTGGTGCTGGCGAAGGAGTATCCTATGATGAAGCGTGATATAACAGGAGCCCTGGGTGAGCACGCATGGCACCATGTGGTGCTGGCGAAGGATCACACCTATGATGAAGCATGATACAACAGGAGCCCTGGGTGAGCTCTCCTGGCACCGTGTGTTGCTGGCGAAGGAGTATCCTATGATGAAGCATGATATAACAGGAGCCCTGAGTGAGCACGCCTGGCACCATGTGGTGCTGGCGAAGAATCACACCTATGATGAAGCATGATATAACAGGAGCCCTGGGTGAGCTCTCCTGGCACCGTGTGTTGCTGGCGAAGGAGTATCCTATGATGAAGCATGATATAACAGGAGCCCTGAGTGAGCACGCCTGGCACCGTGTGGTGCTGGCGAAGGATCACCTCTATCATGAAGCGTGATATAACAGGAGCCCTGGGTGAGCTCTCCTGGCACCGTGTGGTGCTGGCGAAGGATCAACTCTATGATGAAGCATGATATAATAGGAGCCCTGGGTGAGCACGCCTGGCACCGTGTGGTGCTGGCGAAGGAGTATCCTATGATGAAGCGTAATATAACAGGAGCCCTGGGTGAGCTCTCCTGGCACCATGTGGTGCTGGCGAAGGAGCACCTCTATGATGAAGCATGATATAACAGGAGCCCTGGGTGAGCACGCCTGGCACCGTGTGGTGCTGGCGAAGGATCACCTCTATGATGAAGCATGATATAACAGGAGCCCTGGGTGAGCACGCCTGGCACCGTATGGTGCTGGCGAAGGAGTATCCAATGATGAAGCGTGATATAACAGGAGCCCTGGGTGAGCACGCCTGGCACCGTGTGGTGCTGGGGAAGGAGTATCCTATGATGAAGCGTGACATAACAGGAGCCCTGGGTGAGCTCGCCTGGCACCGTGTGCTGCTGGCGAAGGAGTATCCTATGATGAAACGTCATATAACAGGAGCCCTGGGTGAGCACGCCAGGCACCGTGTGGTGCTGGCGAAGGATCACCTCTATGATGAAGCATGATATAACAGGAGCCCTGGGTGAGCACGCCTGGCACCGTGTGGTGCTGGCGAAGGAGTATCCTATGATGAAGCATGATATAACAGGAGCCCTGGGTGAGCACGCCTGGCACCGTGTGGTGCTGGAGAAGGAGTATCCTATGATGAAGCGTGATATAACAGGAGCCCTGGGTGAGCACGCCTGGCACAGTGTGGTGCTGGCGAAGGAGTATCCTATGATGAAGCGTGATATAACAGGAGCCCTGGGTGAGCACACCTGGTACCATGTGGTGCAGGCGAAGGATCACACCTATGATGAAGCGTGATATAACAGGAGCCCTGGGTGAGCACGCCTGGCACCGTGTGGTGCTGGCGAAGGAGTATCCTATGATGAAGCGTGATATAACAGGAGCCCTGGGTGAGCTCGCCTGGCACTGTGTGGTGCTGGGGAAGGAGTATCCTATGATGAAGCGTGATATAACAGGAGCCCTGGGTGAGCACGCCTGGCACCGTGTGGTGCTGGCGAAGGAGTATCCTATGATGAAGCATGATATAACAGGAGCCCTGGGTGAGCACGCCTGGTACCATGTGGTGCTGGTGAAGGAGCACCTCTATGATGAAGCATGATATAACAGGAGCCCTGGGTGAGCACGCCTGGCACCGTGTGGTGCTGGCGAAGGAGTATCCAATGATGAAGCGTGATATAACAGGAGCCCTGGGTGAGCATGCCTGGCACTGTGTGGTGCTGACGAAGGAGTATCCTATGATTAAGCGTGATATAACAGGAGCCCTGGGTGAGTTCTCCTGGCACCGTGTGGTGCTGGCGAAGGAGCACCTCTATGATGAAGCATGATTTAACAGGAGCCCTGGGTGAGCACGCCTGGCACCGTGTGGTGCTGGCGAAGGATCACCTCTATGATGAAGCATGATATAACAGGAGCCCTGGGTGAGCACGCCTGGCACCGTGTGGTGCTGGCGAAGGAGTATCCAATGATGAAGCGTGATATAACAGGAGCCCTGGGTGAGCACGCCTGGCACCGTGTGGTGCTGGCGAAGGAGTATCCTATGATGAAGCGTGATATAACAGGAGCCCTGGGTGAGCTCGCCTGGCACCGTGTGGTGCTGGCGAAGCAGTATCCTATGATGAAGCGTGAAATAACAGGAGTCCTGGGTGAGCTCGCCTGGCACCGTGTGGTGCTGGCGAAGGAGTATCCTATGATGAAGCGTGATATAACAGGAGCCCTGGGTGAGGACGCCTGGCATCGTGTGGTGCTGGCGAAGGATTACCTCTATGATGAAGCATGATATAACAGGAGCCCTGGGTGAGCACGCCTGGCACCGTGTGGTGCTGGCGAAGGAGTATCCTATGATGAAGCATGATATAACAGGAGCCCTGGGTGAGCACGCCTGGCACCCTGTGGTGCTGGCCAAGGAGTATCCCATGATGAAGCGTGATATAACAGGAGCCCTGGGTGAGCACGCCTGGTACCATGTGGTGCTGGCGAAGGATCACACCTATGATGAAGCGTGATATAACAGGAGCCCTGGGTGAGCTCTCCTGGCACCGTGTGGTGCTGGCGAAGGATCACCTCTATGATGAAGCATGATATAATAGGAGCCCTGGGTGAGCACGCCTGGCACCGTGTGGTGCTGGGGAAGGAGTATCCTATGATGAAGCGTGATATAACAGGAGCCCTGGGTGAGAACACCTGGCACCGTGTGGTGCTGGCGAAGGAGTATCCTATGATGAAGCGTGATATAACAGGAGCCCTGGGTGAGCACGCCTGGTACCATGTGGTGCTGGCGAAGGAGCACCTCTATGATGAAGCATGATATAACAGGAGCCCTGGGTGAGCACGCCTGGCACCGTGTGGTGCTGACGAAGGAGTATCCTATGATGAAGCGTGATATAACAGGAGCCCTGGGTGAGCTCTCCTGGCATCGTGTGGCGCTGGCAAAGGAGCACCTCTATGATGAAGCATGATATAACAGGAGCCCTGGGTGAGCACGCCTGTCACTGTGTGGTGCTGGCAAAGGATCACCTCTATGATGAAGCATGATATAACAGGAGCCCTGGGTGAGCTCGCCTGGCACCGTGTGGTGCTGGCGAAGGAGTATCCAATGATGAAGCGTGATATAACAGGAGCCCTGGGTGAGCACGCCTGGCAACGTGTGGTGCTGGCGAAGGAGTATCCTATGATGACGCGTGATATAACAGGAGCCCTGGGTGAGGTCGCCTGGCACCGTGTGGTGCTGGCGAAGGAGTATCCTATGATGAAGCGTGATATAACAGGAGCCCTGGGTGAGAACGCCTGGCACCATGTGGTGCTGGCGAAGGAGTATCCCATGATGAAGCGTGATATAACAGGAGCCCTGGGTGAGCACGCCTGGCACCGTGTGGTGCTGGCAAAGGAGTAACCTATGATGAAGCGTGATATAAAAGGAGCCCTGGGTGAGCACGCCTGGCACCGTGTGGTGCTGGCGAAGGATTACCTCTATGATGAAGCATGATATAACAGGAACCCTGGGTGAGCACGCCTGGCACCGTGTGGTGCTGGCGAAGGAGTATCCTATGATGAAGCGTGATATAACAGGAACCCTGGGTGAGCACGCCTGGCACCGTGTGGTGCTGGCGAAGGAGTATCCTATGATGAAGCGTGATATAACAGGAGCCCTGGGTGAGCACGCCTGGTACCATGTGGTGCTGGCGAAGGATCACACCTATGATGAAGCGTGATATAACAGGAGCCCTGGGTGAGCACGCCTGGCACCGTGTGGTGCTGGCGAAGCAGTATCCCATGATGAAGCATGATATAACAGGAGCCCTGGGTGAGCACGCCTGGCACCGTGTGGTGCTGGCGAAGGATCACCTCTATGATGAAGCGTGATATAACAGGAGCCCTGGGTGAGCTCTCCTGGCACCGTGTGGTGCTGGCGAAGGATCACCTCTATGATGAAGCATGATATAATAGGAGCCCTGGGTGAGCACGCCTGGCACCGTGTGGTGCTGGCGAAGGAGTATCCTATGATGAAGCGTGATATAACAGGAGCCCTGGGTGAGCACGCCTGGCACCGTGTGGGGCTGGCGAAGGAGTATCCTATGATGAAGCGTGATATAACAGGAGCCCTGGGTGAGCACGCCTGGTACCATGTGGTGCTGGCAAAGGAGCACCTCTATGATGAAGCATGATGTAACAGGAGCCCTGGGTGAGCACGCCTGGCACCGTGTGGTGCTGACGAAGGAGTATCCTATGATGAAGCGTGATATAACAGGAGCCCTGGGTGAGCTCTCCTGGCACTGTGTGGTGCTGGCGAAGGATCACCTCTATGATGAAGCATGATATAACAGGAGCCCTGGGTGAGCACGCCTGGCACCGAGTGGTGCTGGCGAAGGATCACCTCTATGATGAAGCATGATATAACAGGAGCCCTGGGTGAGCACGCCTGGCACCGTGTGGTGCTGGCGAAGGAGTATCCAATGATGAAGCGTGATATAACAGGAGCCCTGGGTGAGCTCGCCTGGCACTGTGTGGTGCTGGCGAAGGAGTATCCTATGATGAAGCGTGATATAACAGGAGCCCTGGGTGAGCACGCCAGGCACCGTGTGGTGCTGGCGAAGGATCACCTCTATGATGAAGCATGATATAACAGGAGCCCTGGGTGAGCACGCCTGGCACCGTGTGGTGCTGGCGGAGGAGTATCCTATGATGAAGCATGATATAACAGGAGCCCTGGGTGAGCACGCCTGGCACCATGTGGTGCTGGCGAAGGAGTATCCTATGATGAAGCGTGATATAACAGGAGCCCTGGGTGAGCACGCCTGGCACCGTGTGGTGCTGGCAAAGGAGTATCCTATGATGAAGCGTGATATAACAGGAGACCTGGGTGAGCACGCCTGGTACCATGTGGTGCTGGCGAATGATCACACCAATGATGAAGCGTGATATAACAGGAGCCCTGGGTGAGCACGCCTGGCACCGTGTGGTGCTGGCGAAGGAGTATCCTATGATGAAGCATGATATAACAGGAGCCCTGGGTGAGCACGCCTGGCACCGTGTGGTGCTGGCGAAGGATCACCTCTATGATGAAGCGTGATATAACAGGGAGCCCTGGGTGAGCTCTCCTGGCACCGTGTGGTGCTGGTGAAGGCTCACCTCTATGATGAAGCATGATATAATAGGAGCCCTCGGTGAGCACGCCTGGCACCGTGTGGTGCTGGGGAAGGAGTATCCTATGATGAAGCGTGATATAACAGGAGCCCTGGGTGAGCACGCCTGGCACCGTGTGGTGCTGGCGAAGGAGTATCCTATGATGAAGCATGATATAACAGGAGCCCTGGGTGAGCACGCCTGGCACCGTGTCGTGCTGGCGAAGGATCACCTCTATGATGAAGCGTGATATAACAGGAGCCCTGGGTGAGCTCTCCTGGCACTGTGTGGTGCTGGCGAAGGATCACCTCTATGATGAAGCATGATATAAAAGGAGCCCTGGGTGAGCACGCCTGGCACCGTGTGGTGCTGGGGAAGGAGTATCCTATGATGAAGCGTGATATAACAGGAGCCCTGGGTGAGCACGCCTGGCACCGTGTGGTGCTGGCGAAGGAGTATCCTATGATGAAGCGTGATATAACAGGAGCCCTGGGTGAGCACGCCTGGTACCATGTGGTGCTGGCGAAGGAGCACCTCTATGATGAAGCATGATATAACAGGAGCCCTGGGTGAGCACGCCTGGCACCGTGTGGTGCTAACGAAGGAGTATCCTATGATGAAGCGTGATATAACAGGAGCCCTGGGTGAGCTCTCCTGGCACTGTGTGGTGCTGGCGAAGGAGCACCTCTATGATGAAGCATGATATAACAGGAGCCCTGGGTGAGCACGCCTGGCACCGTGTGGTGCTGGCGAAGGATCACCTCTATGATGAAGCATGATATAACAGGAGCCCTGGGTAAGCACGCCTGGCACCGTGTGGTGCTGGCAAAGTAGTATCCAATGATGACGCGTGATATAACAGGAGCCCTGGGTGAGCACGCCTGGCACCGTGTGGTGCTGGCGAAGGAGTATCCTATGATGAAGCGTGATATAACAGGAGCCCTGGGTGAGGTCGCCTGGCACCGTGTGGTGCTGGCGAAGCAGTATTCTATGATGAAGCGTGAAATAACAGGAGCCCTGGGTGAGCTCGCCTGGCACCGTGTGGTGCTGGCGAAGGAGTATCCTATGATGAAGCGTGATATAACAGGAGCCCTGGGTGAGCACGCCTGGCACCGTGTGGTGCTGGCGAAGGAGTATCCTATGATGAAGCGTGATATAACAGGAGCCCCGGTTGAGCACGCCTGGCACCGTGTGGTGCTGGCGAAGGAGTATCCTATGATGAAGCGTGATATAACAGGAGCCCTGGGTGAGCTCTCCTGGCACCATGTGGTGCTGGCGAAGGATCACACCTATGATGAAGCATGATATAACAGGAGCGCTGGGTGAGCACGCCTGGCACTGTGTGGTGCTGGTGAAGGATCACCTCTATGATGAAGCATGATATACCAGGAGCCCTGGGTGAGCACGCCTGGCACCGTGTGGTGCTGGCGAAGGAGTATCCTATGATGAAGCATGATATAACAGGAGCCCTGCGTGAGCACGCCTGGCACCGTGTGGTGCTGGTGAAGGAGCACCTCTATGATGAAGCATGATATAACAGGAGCCCTGGGTGAGCTCTCCTGGCACCATGTGTTGCTGGCGAAGGAGCACCTCTATGATGAAGCATGATATAACAGGAGCCCTGGGTGAGCACGCCTGGCATTGTGTGGTGCTGGCAAAGGAGTATCCTATGATGAAGCGTGACATAACAGGAGCCCTGGGTGAGCACGCCTGGCACCATGTGGTGCTGGCGAAGGAGTATCCTATGATGAAGTGTGACATAACAGGAGCCCTGGGTGAGCACGCCTGGCACCATGTGGTGCTGGCGAAGGAGCACCCCTATGATGAAGCATGATATAATAGGAGCCCCGGGTGAGCTCTCCTGGCACCGCGTGGTGCTGGCGAAGGATCACAACTATGATGAAGCATGATATAACAGGAGCCCTGGGTGAGCTCTCCTGGCACTGTGTGTTGCTGGCGAAGGAGCACCTCTATGATGAAGCGTGATATAACAGGAGCCCTGGGTGAGCACGCCTGGCACCGTGTGTTGCTGGCGAAGGAGTATCCTATGATGAAGCGTGATATAACAGGAGCCCTGGGTGAGCACTCCTGGCACCATGTGGTGCTGGCGAAGGAGCACACCTATGATGAAGCATGACATAACAGGAGCGCTGGGTGAGCTCTCCTGGCACCGTGTGTTGCTGGCGAAGGAGCACCTCTATGATGAAGCATGATATAACAGGAGCCCTGGGTGAGCACGCCTGGCACCGTGTGTTGCTGGCGAAGGAGTATCCTATGATGAAGCGTGATATAACAGGAGCCCTGGGTGAGCTCTCCTGGCACCATGTGGTGCTTGCGAAGGATCACACCTATGATGAAGCATGATATAACAGGAGCCCTGGGTGAGCTCTCCTGGCACCGTGTGGTGCTGGCGAAGGAGTATCCTATGATGAAGCGTGATATAACAGGAGCCCTGGGTGAGCACGCCTGGCACAGTGTGGTGCTGGCGAAGGAGTATCCTATGATGAAGCGTGATATAACAGGAGCCCTGGGTGAGCACGCCTGGCACCGTGTGGTGCTGGCGAAGGAGTATCCTATGATGAAGCGTGATATAACAGGAGCCCTGGGTGAGCACGCCGGGCACCGTGTGGTGCTGGCGAAGGATTACCTCTATGATAAAGCATGATATAACAGGAGCCCTGGGTGAGCACGCCTGGCACCATGTGTTGCTGGCGAAGGAGTATCCCATGATGAAGCGTGATATAACAGGAGCCCTGGGTGAGCACGCCTGGCACCGTGTGGTGCTGGCGAAGGAGTATCCTATAATGAAGCGTGATATAACAGGAGCCCTGGGTTAGCACGCCTGGTACCATGTGGTGCTGGCGAAGGATCACACCTATGATGAAGCGTGATATAACAGGAGCCCTGGGTGAGCACGCCTGGCACCATGTGGTGCTGGCGAAGGAGTATCCTATGATGAAGCATGATATAACAGGAGCCCTGGGTGAGCACGCCTGGCACCGTGTGGTGCTGGCGAAGGATCACACCTATGATGAAGCGTGATATAACAGGAGCCCTGGGTGAGCACGCCTGGCACCATGTGGTGCTGGCGAAGGAGTATCCTATGATGAAGCATGATATAACAGGAGCCCTGGGTGAGCACGCCTGGCACCGTGTGGTGCTGGCGAAGGATCACCTCTATGATGAAGCGTGATATAACAGGAGCCCTGGGTGAGCTCTCCTGGCACCGTGTGGTGCTGGCGAAGGATCACCTCTATGATGAAGCATGATATAATAGGAGCCCTGGGTGAGCACGCCTGGCACCGTGTGGTGCTGGCGAAGGAGTATCCTATGATGAAGCGTGATATAACAGGAGCCCTGGGTGAGCACGCCTGGCACCGTGTGGGGCTGGCGAAGGAGTATCCTATGATGAAGCGTGATATAACAGGAGCCCTGGGTGAGCACGCCTGGTACCATGTGGTGCTGGCAAAGGAGCACCTCTATGATGAAGCATGATGTAACAGGAGCCCTGGGTGAGCACGCCTGGCACCGTGTGGTGCTGACGAAGGAGTATCCTATGATGAAGCGTGATATAACAGGAGCCCTGGGTGAGCTCTCCTGGCACTGTGTGGTGCTGGAGAAGGAGCACCTCTATGATGAAGCATGATATAACAGGAGCCCTGGGTGAGCACGCCTGGCACCGAGTGGTGCTGGCGAAGGATCACCTCTATGATGAAGCATGATATAACAGGAGCCCTGGGTGAGCACGCCTGGCACCGTGTGGTGCTGGCGAAGGAGTATCCAATGATGAAGCGTGATATAACAGGAGCCCTGGGTGAGCTCGCCTGGCACTGTGTGGTGCTGGCGAAGGAGTATCCGATGATGAAGTGTGATATAACAGGAGCCCTGGGTGAGCTCGCCTGGCACAGTGTGGTGCTGGCGAAGGAGTATCCTATGATGAAGCGTGATATAACAGGAGCCCTGGGTGAGCACGCCAGGCACCGTGTGGTGCTGGCGAAGGATCACCTCTATGATGAAGCATGATATAACAGGAGCCCTGGGTGAGCACGCCTGGCACCGTGTGGTGCTGGCGGAGGAGTATCCTATGATGAAGCATGATATAACAGGAGCCCTGGGTGAGCACGCCTGGCACCATGTGGTGCTGGCGAAGGAGTATCCTATGATGAAGCGTGATATAACAGGAGCCCTGGGTGAGCACGCCTGGCACCGTGTGGTGCTGGCAAAGGAGTATCCTATGATGAAGCGTGATATAACAGGAGACCTGGGTGAGCACGCCTGGTACCATGTGGTGCTGGCGAATGATCACACCAATGATGAAGCGTGATATAACAGGAGCCCTGGGTGAGCACGCCTGGCACCGTGTGGTGCTGGCGAAGGAGTATCCTATGATGAAGCATGATATAACAGGAGCCCTGGGTGAGCACGCCTGGCACCGTGTGGTGCTGGCGAAGGATCACCTCTATGATGAAGCGTGATATAACAGGAGCCCTGGGTGAGCTCTCCTGGCACCGTGTGGTGCTGGTGAAGGCTCACCTCTATGATGAAGCATGATATAATAGGAGCCCTCGGTGAGCACGCCTGGCACCGTGTGGTGCTGGGGAAGGAGTATCCTATGATGAAGCGTGATATAACAGGAGCCCTGGGTGAGCACGCCTGGCACCGTGTGGTGCTGGCGAAGGAGTATCCTATGATGAAGCATGATATAACAGGAGCCCTGGGTGAGCACGCCTGGCACCGTGTGGTGCTGGCGAAGGATCACCTCTATGATGAAGCGTGATATAACAGGAGCCCTGGGTGAGCTCTCCTGGCACTGTGTGGTGCTGGCGAAGGATCACCTCTATGATGAAGCATGATATAACAGGAGCCCTGGGTGAGCACGCCTGGCACCGTGTGGTGCTGGGGAAGGAGTATCCTATGATGAAGCGTGATATAACAGGAGCCCTGGGTGAGCACGCCTGGCACCGTGTGGTGCTGGCGAAGGAGTATCCTATGATGAAGCGTGATATAACAGGAGCCCTGGGTGAGCACGCCTGGTACCACGTGGTGCTGGCGAAGGGGCACCTCTATGATGAAGCATGATATAACAGGAGCCCTGGGTGAGCACGCCTGGCACCGTGTGGTGCTATCGAAGGAGTATCCTATGATGAAGCGTGATATAACAGGAGCCCTGGGTGAGCTCTCCTGGCACTGTGTGGTGCTGGCGAAGGAGCACCTCTATGATGAAGCATGATATAACAGGAGCCCTGGGTGAGCACGCCTGGCACCGTGTGGTGCTGGCGAAGGATCACCTCTATGATGAAGCATGATATAACAGGAGCCCTGGGTAGCACGCCTGGCACCGTGTGGTGCTGGCAAAGTAGTATCCAATGATGAAGCGTGATATAACAGGAGCCCTGGGTGAGCACGCCTGGCACCGTGTGGTGCTGGCGAAGGAGTATCCTATGATGAAGCGTGATATAACAGGAGCCCTGGGTGAGGTCGCCTGGCACCGTGTGGTGCTGGCGAAGCAGTATTCTATGATGAAGCGTGAAATAACAGGAGCCCTGGGTGAGCTCGCCTGGCACTGTGTGGTGCTGGCGAAGGAGTATCCTATGATGAAGCGTGATATAACAGGAGCCCTGGGTGAGCACGCCTGGCACCGTGTGGTGCTGGCGAAGGAGTATCCTATGATGAAGCGTGATATAACAGGAGCCCCGGTTGAGCACGCCTGGCACCGTGTGGTGCTGGCGAAGGAGTATCCTATGATGAAGCGTGATATAACAGGAGCCCTGGGTGAGCTCTCCTGGCACCGTGTGGTGCTGGCGAAGGATCACACCTATGATGAAGCATGATATAACAGGAGCCCTGGGTGAGCACGCCTGGCACCGTGTGGTGCTGGCGAAGGATCACCTCTATGATGAAGCATGATATAACAGGAGCCCTGGGTGAGCACGCCTGGCACCGTGTGGTGCTGGCGAAGGAGTATCCTATGATGAAGCATGATATAACAGGAGCCCTGGGTGAGCACGCCTGGCACCGTGTGGTGCTGGTGAAGGAGTATCCTATGATGAAGCATGGTATAACAGGAGCCCTGGGTGAGCACGCCTGGCACCGTGTTGGTGCTGGTGAAGGAGCACCTCTATGATGAAGCATGATATAACAGGAGCCCTGGGTGAGCTCTCCTGGCACCATGTGTTGCTGGCGAAGGAGCACCTCTATGATGAAGCGTGATATAACAGGAGCCCTGGGTGAGCACGCCTGGCATTGTGTGGTGCTGGCAAAGGAGTATCCTATGATGAAGCGTGACATAACAGGAGCCCTGGGTGAGCACGCCTGGCACCATGTGGTGCTGGCGAAGGAGTATCCTATGATGAAGCGTGACATAACAGGAGCCCTGGGTGAGCACGCCTGGCACCATGTGGTGCTGGCGAAGGAGCACCCCTATGATGAAGCATGATATAATAGGAGCCCCGGGTGAGCTCTCCTGGCACCGTGTGGTGCTGGCGAAGGATCACAACTATGATGAAGCATGATATAACAGGAGCCCTGGGTGAGCTCTCCTGGCACTGTGTGTTGCTGGAGAAGGAGCACCTCTATGATGAAGAGTGATATAACAGGAGCCCTGGGTGAGCACGCCTGGCACCGTGTGTTGCTGGCGAAGGAGTATCCTATGATGAAGCGTGATATAACAGGAGCCCTGGGTGAGCACTCCTGGCACCATGTGGTGCTGGCGAAGGAGCACCCCTATGATGAAGCATGACATAACAGGAGCCCTGGGTGAGCTCTCCTGGCACCGTGTGTTGCTGGCGAAGGAGCACCTCTATGATGAAGCATGATATAACAGGAGCCCTGGGTGAGCACGCCTGGCACCGTGTGTTGCTGGCGAAGGAGTATCCTATGATGAAGCGTGATATAACAGGAGCCCTGGGTGAGCTCTCCTGGCACCGTGTGGTGCTTGCGAAGGATCACACCTATGATGAAGCATGATATAACAGGAGACCTGGGTGAGCTCTCCTGGCACCGTGTGGTGCTGGCGAAGGAGTATCCTATGATGAAGCGTGATATAACAGGAGCCCTGGGTGAGCACGCCTGGCACAGTGTGGTGCTGGCGAAGGAGTATCCTATGATGAAGCGTGATATAACAGGAGCCCTGGGTGAGCACGCCTGGCACCGTGTGGTGCTGGCGAAGGAGTATCCTATGATGAAGCATGATATAACAGGAGCCCTCGGTGAGCACGCCTGGCACCGTGTGGTGCAGGGGAAGGAGTATCCTATGATGAAGCGTGATATAACAGGAGCCCTGGGTGAGCACGCCTGGCACCGTGTGGTGCTGGCGAAGGAGTATCCTATGATGAAGCATGATATAACAGGAGCCCTGGGTGAGCACGCCTGGCACCGTGTCGTGCTGGCGAAGGATCACCTCTATGATGAAGCGTGATATAACAGGAGCCCTGGGTGAGCTCTCCTGGCACCGTGTGGTGCTGGCGAAGGATCACCTCTATGATGAAGCATGATATAACAGGAGCCCTGGGTGAGCACGCCTGGCACCGTGTGGTGCTGGGGAAGGAGTATCCTATGATGAAGCGTGATATAACAGGAGCCCTGGGTGAGCACGCCTGGCACCGTGTGGTGCTGGCGAAGGAGTATCCTATGATGAAGCGTGATATAACAGGAGCCCTGGGTGAGCACGCCTGGTACCATGTGGTGCTGGCGAAGGAGCACCTCTATGATGAAGCATGATATAACAGGAGCCCTGGGTGAGCACGCCTGGCACCGTGTGGTGCTAACGAAGGAGTATCCTATGATGAAGCGTGATATAACAGGAGCCCTGGGTGAGCTCTCCTGGCACTGTGTGGTGCTGGCGAAGGAGCACCTCTATGATGAAGCATGATATAACAGGAGCCCTGGGTGAGCACGCCTGGCACCGTGTGGTGCTGGCGAAGGATCACCTCTATGATGAAGCATGATATAACAGGAGCCCTGGGTGAGCACGCCTGGCACCGTGTGGTGCTGGCAAAGTAGTATCCAATGATGAAGCGTGATATAACAGGAGCCCTGGGTGAGCACGCCTGGCACCGTGTGGTGCTGGCGAAGGAGTATCCTATGATGAAGCGTGATATAACAGGAGCCCTGGGTGAGGTCGCCTGGCACCGTGTGGTGCTGGCGAAGCAGTATTCTATGATGAAGCGTGATATAACAGGAGCCCTGGGTGAGCTCGCCTGGCACCGTGTGGTGCTGGCGAAGGAGTATCCTATGATGAAGCGTGATATAACAGGAGCCCTGGGTGAGCACGCCTGGCACCGTGTGGTGCTGGCGAAGGAGTATCCTATGATGAAGCGTGATATAACAGGAGCCCTGGGTGAGCACGCCTGGCACCGTGTGGTGCTGGCGAAGGAGTATCCTATGATGAAGCGTGATATAACAGGAGCCCTGGGTGAGCTCTCCTGGCACCGTGTGGTGCTGGCGAAGGATCACACCTATGATGAAGCATGATATAACAGGAGCCCTGGGTGAGCACGCCTGGCACCGTGTGGTGCTGGTGAAGGATCACCTCTATGATGAAGCATGATATACCAGGAGCCCTGGGTGAGCACGCCTGGCACCGTGTGGTGCTGGCGAAGGAGTTTCCTAAGATGAAGCATGATATAACAGGAGCCCTGCGTGAGCACGCCTGGCACCGTGTGGTGCTGGTGAAGGAGCACCTCTATGATGAAGCATGATATAACAGGAGCCCTGGGTGAGCTCTCCTGGCACCATGTGTTGCTGGCGAAGGAGCACCTCTATGATGAAGCGTGATATAACAGGAGCCCTGGGTGAGCACGCCTGGCACTGTGTGGTGCTGGCAAAGGAGTATCCTATGATGAAGCGTGACATAACAGGAGCCCTGGGTGAGCACGCCTGGCACCATGTGGTGCTGGCGAAGGAGTATCCTATGATGAAGCGTGACATAACAGGAGCCCTGGGTGAGCACGCCTGGCACCATGTGGTGCTGGCGAAGGAGCACCTCTATGATGAAGCATGATATAATAGGAGCCCCGAGTGAGCTCGCCTGGCACCGCGTGGTGCTGGCGAAGGATCACAACTATGATGAAGCATGATATAACAGGAGCCCTGGGTGAGCTCTCCTGGCACTGTGTGGTGCTGGCGAAGGATGCACCTCTATGATGAAGCGTGATATAACAGGAGCCCTGGGTGAGCACGCCTGGCACCGTGTGGTGCTGGCGAAGGAGTATCCTATGATGAAGCGTGATATAACAGGAGCCCTGGGTGAGCACGCCTGGCACCATGTGGTGCTGGCGAAGGAGCACTCCTATGATGAAGCGTGATATAACAGGAGCCCTGGGTGAGCTCTCCTGGCACCGTGTGTTGCTGGCGAAGGAGCACCTCTATGATGAAGCATGATATAACAGGAGCCCTGGGTGAGCACGCCTGGCACCGTGTGTTGCTGGCGAAGGAGTATCCTATGATGAAGCGTGATATAACAGGAGCCCTGGGTGAGCTCTCCTGGCACCATGTGGTGCTTGCGAAGGATCACACCTATGATGAAGCATGATATAACAGGAGCCCTGGGTGAGCTCTCCTGGCACCGTGTGGTGCTGGCGAAGGAGTATCCTATGATGAAGCGTGATATAACAGGAGCCCTGGGTGAGCACGCCTGGCACAGTGTGGTGCTGGCGAAGGAGTATCCTATGATGAAGCGTGATATAACAGGAGCCCTGGGTGAGCACGCCTGGCACCGTGTGGTGCTGGCGAAGGAGTATCCTATGATGAAGCGTGATATAACAGGAGCCCTGGGTGAGCACGCCGGGCACCGTGTGGTGCTGGCGAAGGATTACCTCTATGATAAAGCATGATATAACAGGAGCCCTGGGTGAGCACGCCTGGCACCATGTGTTGCTGGCGAAGGAGTATCCCATGATGAAGCGTGATATAACAGGAGCCCTGGGTGAGCACGCCTGGCACCGTGTGGTGCTGGCGAAGGAGTCACACCTATGATGAAGCGTGATATAACAGGAGCCCTGGGTGAGCACGCCTGGCACCGTGTGGTGCTGGCGAAGGAGTATCCTATGATGAAGCATGATATAACTGGAGCCCTGGGTGAGCACGCCTGGCACCGTGTGGTGCTGGTGAAGGATCACCTCTATGATGAAGCGTGATATAACAGGAGCCCTGGGTGAGCTCTCCTGGCACTGTGTGGTGCTGGCGAAGGAGCACCTCTATGATGAAGCATGATATAACAGGAGCCCTGGGTGAGCACGCCTGGCACCGAGTGGTGCTGGCGAAGGATCACCTCTATGATGAAGCATGATATAACAGGAGCCCTGGGTGAGCACGCCTGGCACCGTGTGGTGCTGGCGAAGGAGTATCCAATGATGAAGCGTGATATAACAGGAGCCCTGGGTGAGCTACGCCTGGCACTGTGTGGTGCTGGCGAAGGAGTATCCTATGATGAAGCGTGATATAACAGGAGCCCTGGGTGAGCTCGCCTGGCACAGTGTGGTGCTGGCGAAGGAGTATCCTATGATGAAGCGTGATATAACAGGAGCCCTGGGTGAGCACGCCAGGCACCGTGTGGTGCTGGCGAAGGATCACCTCTATGATGAAGCATGATATAACAGGAGCCCTGGGTGAGCACGCCTGGCACCGTGTGGTGCTGGCGAAGGAGTATCCTATGATGAAGCATGATATAACAGGAGCCCTGGGTGAGCACGCCTGGCACCATGTGGTGCTGGCGAAGGAGTATCCTATGATGAAGCGTGATATAACAGGAGACCTGGGTGAGCACGCCTGGTACCATGTGGTGCTGGCGAATGATCACACCAATGATGAAGCGTGATATAACAGGAGCCCTGGGTGAGCACGCCTGGCACCGTGTGGTGCTGGCGAAGGAGTATCCTATGATGAAGCATGATATAACAGGAGCCCTGGGTGAGCACGCCTGGTACCATGTGGTGCTGGCGAAGGGGCACCTCTATGATGAAGCATGATATAACAGGAGCCCTGGGTGAGCACGCCTGGTACCATGTGGTGCTGGCGAAGGAGTATCCTATGATGAAGCGAGATATAACAGGAGCCCTGGGTGAGCACGCCTGGCACCGTGTGGTGCTGGCGAAGGAGTATCCTATGATGAAGCATGATATAACAGGAGCCCTGGGTGAGCACGCCTGGCACCATGTGGTGCTGGCGAAGGAGCACCTCTATGATGAAGCGTGATATAACAGGAGCCCTGGGTGAGCACGCCTGGTACCATGTGGTGCTGGCGAAGGGGCACCTCTATGATGAAGCATGATATAACAGGAGCCCTGGGTGAGCACGCCTGGCACCGTGTGGTGCTAACGAAGGAGTATCCTATGATGAAGCGTGATATAACAGGAGCCCTGGGTGAGCTCTCCTGGCACTGTGTGGTGCTGGCGAAGGAGCACCTCTATGATGAAGCATGATATAACAGGAGCCCTGGGTGAGCACGCCTGGCACCGTGTGGTGCTGGCGAAGGATCACCTCTATGATGAAGCATGATATAACAGGAGCCCTGGGTGAGCACGCCTGGCACCGTGTGGTGCTGGCAAAGTAGTATCCAATGATGAAGCGTGATATAACAGGAGCCCTGGGTGAGCACGCCTGGCACCGTGTGGTGCTGGCGAAGGAGTATCCTATGATGAAGCGTGATATAACAGGAGCCCTGGGTGAGGTCGCCTGGCACCGTGTGGTGCTGGCGAAGCAG
The DNA here is from genome assembly GCA_963921515.1 of Calotriton arnoldi. Classification (NCBI taxonomy): domain Eukaryota; kingdom Metazoa; phylum Chordata; class Amphibia; order Caudata; family Salamandridae; genus Calotriton; species Calotriton arnoldi. Next base: position 179,579 of record CAWUFW010003833.1, read on the forward strand.
TATTCTATGATGAAGCGTGAAATAACAGGAGCCCTGGGTGAGCTCGCCTGGCACCGTGTGGTGCTGGCGAAGGAGTATACCTATGATGAAGCGTGATATAACAGGAGCCCTGGGTGAGCACGCCTGGCACCGTGTGGTGCTGGCGAAGGAGTATCCTATGATGAAGCGTGATATAACAGGAGCCCTGGTTGAGCACGCCTGGCACCGTGTGGTGCTGGCGAAGGAGTATCCTATGATGAAGCGTGATATAACAGGAGCCCTGGGTGAGCTCTCCTGGCACCGTGTGGTGCTGGCGAAGGATCACACCTATGATGAAGCATGATATAACAGGAGCCCTGGGTGAGCACGCCTGGCACCGTGTGGTGCTGGTGAAGGATCACCTCTATGATGAAGCATGATATACCAGGAGCCCTGGGTGAGCACGCCTGGCACCGTGTGGTGCTGGCGAAGGAGTATCCTATGATGAAGCATGATATAACAGGAGCCCTGGGTGAGCACGCCTGGCACCGTGTGGTGCTGGTGAAGGAGTATCCTATGATGAAGCATGGTATAACAGGAGCCCTGGGTGAGCACGCCTGGCACCGTGTGGTGCTGGTGAAGGAGCACCTCTATGATGAAGCATGATATAACAGGAGCCCTGGGTGAGCTCTCCTGGCACCATGTGTTGCTGGCGAAGGAGCACCTCTATGATGAAGCGTGATATAACAGGAGCCCTGGGTGAGCACGCCTGGCACTGTGTGGTGCTGGCAAAGGAGTATCCTATGATGAAGCGTGATATAACAGGAGCCCTGGGTGAGCACGCCTGGCACCATGTGGTGCTGGCGAAGGAGTATCCTATGATGAAGCGTGATATAACAGGAGCCCTGGGTGAGCACGCCTGGCACCATGTGGTGCTGGCGAAGGAGCACCCCTATGATGAAGCATGATATAATAGGAGCCCCGGGTGAGCTCTCCTGGCACCGCGTGGTGCTGGCGAAGGATCACAACTATGATGAAGCATGATATAACAGGAGCCCTGGGTGAGCTCTCCTGGCACTGTGTGTTGCTGGAGAAGGAGCACCTCTATGATGAAGCGTGATATAACAGGAGCCCTGGGTGAGCACGCCTGGCACCGTGAGTTGCTGGCGAAGGAGTATCCTATGATGAAGCGTGATGTAACAGGAGCCCTGGGTGAGCACTCCTGGCACCATGTGGTGCTGGCGAAGGAGCACACCTATGATGAAGCATGACATAACAGGAGCCCTGGGTGAGCTCTCCTGGCACCGTGTGTTGCTGGCGAAGGAGCACCCTATGATGAAGCGTGATATAACAGGAGCCCTGGGTGAGCACGCCTGGCACCGTGTGGTGCTGGCGAAGGAGTATCCTATGATGAAGCATGATATAACAGGAGCCCTGGGTGAGCACGCCTGGCACCGTGTCGTGCTGGCGAAGGATCACCTCTATGATGAAGCGTGATATAACAGGAGCCCTGGGTGAGCTCTCCTGGCACCGTGTGGTGCTGGCGAAGGATCACCTCTATGATGAAGCATGATATAATAGGAGCCCTGGGTGAGCACGCCTGGCACCGTGTGGTGCTGGGGAAGGAGTATCCTATGATGAAGCGTGATATAACAGGAGCCCTGGGTGAGCACGCCTGGCACCGTGTGGTGCTGGCGAAGGAGTATCCTATGATGAAGCGTGATATAACAGGAGCCCTGGGTGAGCACGCCTGGTACCATGTGGTGCTGGCGAAGGAGCACCTCTATGATGAAGCATGATATAACAGGAGCCCTGGGTGAGCACGCCTGGCACCGTGTGGTGCTAACGAAGGAGTATCCTATGATGAAGCGTGATATAACAGGAGCCCTGGGTGAGCTCTCCTGGCACTGTGTGGTGCTGGCGAAGGAGCACCTCTATGATGAAGCATGATATAACAGGAGCCCTGGGTGAGCACGCCTGGCACCGTGTGGTGCTGGCGAAGGATCACCTCTATGATGAAGCATGATATAACAGGAGCCCTGGGTGAGCACGCCTGGCACCGTGTGGTGCTGGCAAAGTAGTATCCAATGATGAAGCGTGATATAACAGGAGCCCTGGGTGAGCACGCCTGGCACCGTGTGGTGCTGGCGAAGGAGTATCCTATGATGAAGCGTGATATAACAGGAGCCCTGGGTGAGGTCGCCTGGCACCGTGTGGTGCTGGCGAAGCAGTATTCTATGATGAAGCGTGAAATAACAGGAGCCCTGGGTGAGCTCGCCTGGCACCGTGTGGTGCTGGCGAAGGAGTATCCTATGATGAAGCGTGATATAACAGGAGCCCTGGGTGAGCACGCCTGGCACCGTGTGGTGCTGGCGAAGGAGTATCCTATGATGAAGCGTGATATAACAGGAGCCCCGGGTTGAGCACGCCTGGCACCGTGTGGTGCTGGCGAAGGAGTATCCTATGATGAAGCGTGATATAACAGGAGCCCTGGGTGAGCTCTCCTGGCACCGTGTGGTGCTGGCGAAGGATCACACCTATGATGAAGCATGATATAACAGGAGCCCTGGGTGAGCACGCCTGGCACCGTGTGGTGCTGGTGAAGGATCACCTCTATGATGAAGCATGATATACCAGGAGCCCTGGGTGAGCACGCCTGGCACCGTGTGGTGCTGGCGAAGGAGTATCCTAAGATGAAGCATGATATAACAGGAGCCCTGCGTGAGCACGCCTGGCACCGTGTGGTGCTGGTGAAGGAGCACCTCTATGATGAAGTATGATATAACAGGAGCCCTGGGTGAGCTCTCCTGGCACCATGTGTTGCTGGCGAAGGAGCACCTCTATGATGAAGCGTGATATAACAGGAGCCCTGGGTGAGCACGCCTGGCATTGTGTGGTGCTGGCAAAGGAGTATCCTATGATGAAGCGTGACATAACAGGAGCCCTGGGTGAGCACGCCTGGCACCATGTGGTGCTGGCGAAGGAGTATCCTATGATGAAGCGTGACATAACAGGAGCCCTGGGTGAGCACGCCTGGCACCATGTGGTGCTGGCGAAGGAGCACCTCTATGATGAAGCATGACATAATAGGAGCCCCGGGTGAGCTCTCCTGGCACCGCGTGGTGCTGGCGAAGGAGCACCTCTATGATGAAGCGTGATATAACAGGAGCCCTGGGTGAGCACGCCTGGCACCGTGTGTTGCTGGCGAAGGAGTATCCTATGATGAAGCGTGATATAACAGGAGCCCTGGGTGAGCACTCCTGGCACCATGCGGTGCTGGCGAAGGAGCACACCTATGATGAAGCATGACATAACAGGAGCCCTGGGTGAGCTCACCTGGCACCGTGTGTTGCTGGCGAAGGAGCACCTCTATGATGAAGCATGATATAACAGGAGCCCTGGGTGAGCACGCCTGGCACCGTGTGTTGCTGGCGAAGGAGTATCCTATGATGAAGCGTGATATAACAGGAGCCCTGGGTGAGCTCTCCTGGCACCATGTGGTGCTTGCGAAGGATCACACCTATGATGAAGCATGATATAACAGGAGCCCTGGGTGAGCTCTCCTGGCACCGTGTGGTGCTGGCGAAGGAGTATCCTATGATGAAGCGTGATATAAAAGGAGCCCTGGGTGAGCACGCCTGGCACAGTGTGGTGCTGGCGAAGGAGTATCCTATGATGAAGCGTGATATAACAGGAGCCCTGGGTGAGCACGCCTGGCACCGTGTGGTGCTGGCGAAGGAGTATCCTATGATGAAGCGTGATATAACAGGAGCCCTGGGTGAGCACGCCGGGCACCGTATGGTGCTGGCGAAGGATTACCTCTATGATAAAGCATGATATAACAGGAGCCCTGGGTGAGCACGCCTGGCACCATGTGTTGCTGGCGAAGGAGTATCCCATGATGAAGCGTGATATAACAGGAGCCCTGGGTGAGCACGCCTGGCACCGTGTGGTGCTGGCAAAGGAGTAACCTATGATGAAGCGTGATATAACAGGAGCCCTGGGTGAGCACGCCTGGCACCGTGTGGTGCTGGCGAAGGAGTATCCTATGATGAAGCATGATATAACAGGAGCCCTGGGTGAGCACGCCTGGCACTGTGTGGTGCTGGTGAAGGATCACCTCTATGATGAAGCGTGATATAACAGGAGCCCTGGGTGAGCTCTCCTGGCACCGTGTGGTGCTGGCGAAGGATCACCTCTATGATGAAGCATGATATAATAGGAGCCCTGGGTGAGCACGCCTGGCACCGTGTGGTGCTGGCGAAGGAGTATCCTATGATGAAGCGTGATATAACAGGAGCCCTGGGTGAGCACGCCTGGCACCGTGTGGGGCTGGCGAAGGAGTATCCTATGATGAAGCGTGATATAACAGGAGCCCTGGGTGAGCACGCCTGGTACCATGTGGTGCTGGCAAAGGAGCACCTCTATGATGAAGCATGATGTAACAGGAGCCCTGGGTGAGCACGCCTGGCACCGTGTGGTGCTGACGAAGGAGTATCCTATGATGAAGCGTGATATAACAGGAGCCCTGGGTGAGCTCTCCTGGCACTGTGTGGTGCTGGCGAAGGAGCACCTCTATGATGAAGCATGATATAACAGGAGCCCTGGGTGAGCACGCCTGGCACCGAGTGGTGCTGGCGAAGGATCACCTCTATGATGAAGCATGATATAACAGGAGCCCTGGGTGAGCACGCCTGGCACCGTGTGGTGCTGGCGAAGGAGTATCCAATGATGAAGCGTGATATAACAGGAGCCCTGGGTGAGCTCGCCTGGCACTGTGTGGTGCTGGCGAAGGAGTATCCTATGATGAAGCGTGATATAACAGGAGCCCTGGGTGAGCTCGCCTGGCACAGTGTGGTGCTGGCGAAGGAGTATCCTATGATGAAGCGTGATATTACAGGAGCCCTGGGTGAGCACGCCAGGCACCGTGTGGTGCTGGCGAAGGATCACCTCTATGATGAAGCATGATATAACAGGAGCCCTGGGTGAGCACGCCTGGCACCGTGTGGTGCTGGCGGAGGAGTATCCTATGATGAAGCATGATATAACAGGAGCCCTGGGTGAGCACGCCTGGCACCATGTGGTGCTGGCGAAGGAGTATCCTATGATGAAGCGTGATATAACAGGAGACCTGGGTGAGCACGCCTGGTACCATGTGGTGCTGGCGAATGATCACACCAATGATGAAGCGTGATATAACAGGAGCCCTGGGTGAGCTCACCTGGCACCGTGTGTTGCTGGCGAAGGAGCACCTCTATGATGAAGCATGATATAACAGGAGCCCTGGGTGAGCACGCCTGGCACCGTGTGTTGCTGGCGAAGGAGTATCCTATGATGAAGCGTGATATAACAGGAGCCCTGGGTGAGCTCTCCTGGCACCATGTGGTGCTTGCGAAGGATCACACCTATGATGAAGCATGATATAACAGGAGCCCTGGGTGAGCTCTCCTGGCACCGTGTGGTGCTGGCGAAGGAGTATCCTATGATGAAGCGTGATATAACAGGAGCCCTGGGTGAGCACGCCTGGCACAGTGTGGTGCTGGCAAAGGAGTATCCTATGATGAAGCGTGATATAACAGGAGCCCTGGGTGAGCACGCCTGGCACCGTGTGGTGCTGGCGAAGGAGTATCCTATGATGAAGCGTGATATAACAGGAGCCCTGGGTGAGCACGCCGGGCACCGTGTGGTGCTGGCGAAGGATTACCTCTATGATAAAGCATGATATAACAGGAGCCCTGGGTGAGCACGCCTGGCACCATGTGTTGCTGGCGAAGGAGTATCCCATGATGAAGCGTGATATAACAGGAGCCCTGGGTGAGCACGCCTGGCACCGTGTGGTGCTGGCAAAGGAGTAACCTATGATGAAGCGTGATATAACAGGAGCCCTGGGTGAGCACGCCTGGCACCGTGTGGTGCTGGCGAAGGAGTATCCTATGATGAAGCGTGATATAACAGGAGCCCTGGGTGAGCACGCCTGGTACCATGTGGTGCTGGCGAAGGATCACACCTATGATGAAGCGTGATATAACAGGAGCCCTGAGTGAGCACGCCTGGCACCGTGTGGTGCTGGCGAAGGAGTATCCTATGATGAAGCATGATATAACAGGAGCCCTGGGTGAGCACGCCTGGCACCGTGTGGTGCTGGTGAAGGATCACCTCTATGATGAAGCGTGATATAACAGGAGCCCTGGGTGAGCTCTCCTGGCACCGTGTGGTGCTGGCAAAGGATCACCTCTATGATGAAGCATGATATAATAGGAGCCCTGGGTGAGCACGCCTGGCACCGTGTGGTGCTGGCGAAGGAGTATCCTATGATGAAGCGTGATATAACAGGAGCCCTGGGTGAGCTCTCCTGGCACTGTGTGGTGCTGGCGAAGGAGCACCTCTATGATGAAGCATGATATAACAGGAGCCCTGGGTGAGCACGCCTGGCACCGAGTGGTGCTGGCGAAGGATCACCTCTATGATGAAGCATGATATAACAGGAGCCCTGGGTGAGCACGCCTGGCACCGTGTGGTGCTGGCGAAGGAGTATCCAATGATGAAGCGTGATATAACAGGAGCCCTGGGTGAGCTCGCCTGGCACCGTGTGGTGCTGGCGAAGGAGTATCCTATGATGAAGCGTGATATAACAGGAGCCCTGGGTGAGCTCGCCTGGCACAGTGTGGTGCTGGCGAAGGAGTATCCTATGATGAAGCGTGATATAACAGGAGCCCTGGGTGAGCACGCCAGGCACCGTGTGGTGCTGGCGAAGGATCACCTCTATGATGAAGCATGATATAACAGGAGCCCTGGGTGAGCACGCCTGGCAACGTGTGGTGCTGGCGGAGGAGTATCCTATGATGAAGCATGATATAACAGGAGCCCTGGGTGAGCACGCCTGGCACCATGTGGTGCTGGCGAAGGAGTATCCTATGATGAAGCGTGATATAACAGGAGACCTGGGTGAGCACGCCTGGTACCATGTGGTGCTGGCGAATGATCACACCAATGATGAAGCGTGATATAACAGGAGCCCTGGGTGAGCACGCCTGGCACCGTGTGGTGCTGGCGAAGGAGTATCCTATGATGAAGCATGATATAACAGGAGCCCTGGGTGAGCACGCCTGGCACCGTGTGGTGCTGGCGAAGGATCACCTCTATGATGAAGCGTGATATAACAGGAGCCCTGGGTGAGCTCTCCTGGCACCGTGTGGTGCTGGTGAAGGCTCACCTCTATGATGAAGCATGATATAATAGGAGCCCTCGGTGAGCACGCCTGGCACCGTGTGGTGCTGGGGAAGGAGTATCCTATGATGAAGCGTGATATAACAGGAGCCCTGGGTGAGCACGCCTGGCACCGAGTGGTGCTGGCGAAGGATCACCTCTATGATGAAGCATGATATAACAGGAGCCCTGGGTGAGCACGCCTGGCACCGTGTGGTGCTGGCGAAGGAGTATCCAATGATGAAGCGTGATATAACAGGAGCCCTGGGTGAGCTCGCCTGGCACTGTGTGGTGCTGGCGAAGGAGTATCCTATGATGAAGCGTGATATAACAGGAGCCCTGGGTGAGCTCGCCTGGCACAGTGTGGTGCTGGCGAAGGAGTATCCTATGATGAAGCGTGATATTACAGGAGCCCTGGGTGAGCACGCCAGGCACCGTGTGGTGCTGGCGAAGGATCACCTCTATGATGAAGCATGATATAACAGGAGCCCTGGGTGAGCACGCCTGGCACCGTGTGGTGCTGGCGGAGGAGTATCCTATGATGAAGCATGATATAACAGGAGCCCTGGGTGAGCACGCCTGGCACCATGTGGTGCTGGCGAAGGAGTATCCTATGATGAAGCGTGATATAACAGGAGACCTGGGTGAGCACGCCTGGTACCATGTGGTGCTGGCGAATGATCACACCAATGATGAAGCGTGATATAACAGGAGCCCTGGGTGAGCTCACCTGGCACCGTGTGTTGCTGGCGAAGGAGCACCTCTATGATGAAGCATGATATAACAGGAGCCCTGGGTGAGCACGCCTGGCACCGTGTGTTGCTGGCGAAGGAGTATCCTATGATGAAGCGTGATATAACAGGAGCCCTGGGTGAGCTCTCCTGGCACCATGTGGTGCTTGCGAAGGATCACACCTATGATGAAGCATGATATAACAGGAGCCCTGGGTGAGCTCTCCTGGCACCGTGTGGTGCTGGCGAAGGAGTATCCTATGATGAAGCGTGATATAACAGGAGCCCTGGGTGAGCACGCCTGGCACAGTGTGGTGCTGGCAAAGGAGTATCCTATGATGAAGCGTGATATAACAGGAGCCCTGGGTGAGCACGCCTGGCACCGTGTGGTGCTGGCGAAGGAGTATCCTATGATGAAGCGTGATATAACAGGAGCCCTGGGTGAGCACGCCGGGCACCGTGTGGTGCTGGCGAAGGATTACCTCTATGATAAAGCATGATATAACAGGAGCCCTGGGTGAGCTCTCCTGGCACTGTGTGGTGCTGGCGAAGGAGCACCTCTATGATGAAGCATGATATAACAGGAGCCCTGGGTGAGCACGCCTGGCACCGTGTGGTGCTGGCGAAGGATCACCTCTATGATGAAGCGTGATATAACAGGAGCCCTGGGTGAGCTCTCCTGGCACCGTGTGGTGCTGGTGAAGGCTCACCTCTATGATGAAGCATGATATAATAGGAGCCCTCGGTGAGCACGCCTGGCACCGTGTGGTGCTGGGGAAGGAGTATCCTATGATGAAGCGTGATATAACAGGAGCCCTGGGTGAGCACGCCTGGCACCGTGTGGTGCTGGCGAAGGAGTATCCTATGATGAAGCATGATATAACAGGAGCCCTGGGTGAGCACGCCTGGCACCGTGTGGTGCTGGCGAAGGATCACCTCTATGATGAAGCGTGATATAACAGGAGCCCTGGGTGAGCTCTCCTGGCACTGTGTGGTGCTGGCGAAGGATCACCTCTATGATGAAGCATGATATAATAGGAGCCCTGGGTGAGCACGCCTGGCACCGTGTGGTGCTGGGGAAGGAGTATCCTATGATGAAGCGTGATATAACAGGAGCCCTGGGTGAGCACGCCTGGCACCGTGTGGTGCTGGCGAAGGAGTATCCTATGATGAAGCGTGATATAACAGGAGCCCTGGGTGAGCTCACCTGGCACCGTGTGTTGCTGGCGAAGGAGCACCTCTATGATGAAGCATGATATAACAGGAGCCCTGGGTGAGCACGCCTGGCACCGTGTGTTGCTGGCGAAGGAGTATCCTATGATGAAGCGTGATATAACAGGAGCCCTGGGTGAGCTCTCCTGGCACCATGTGGTGCTTGCTAAGGATCACACCTATGATGAAGCATGATATAACAGGAGCCCTGGGTGAGCTCTCCTGGCACCGTGTGGTGCTGGCGAAGGAGTATCCTATGATGAAGCGTGATATAACAGGAGCCCTGGGTGAGCACGCCTGGCACAGTGTGGTGCTGGCGAAGGAGTATCCTATGATGAAGCGTGATATAACAGGAGCCCTGGGTGAGCACGCCTGGCACCGTGTGGTGCTGGCGAAGGAGTATCCTATGATGAAGCGTGATATAACAGGAGCCCTGGGTGAGCACGCCGGGCACCGTGTGGTGCTGGCGAAGGATTACCTCTATGATAAAGCATGATATAACAGGAGCCCTGGGTGAGCACGCCTGGCACCATGTGTTGCTGGCGAAGGAGTATCCCATGATGAAGCGTGATATAACAGGAGCCCTGGGTGAGCACGCCTGGCACCGTGTGGTGCTGGCAAAGGAGTAACCTATGATGAAGCGTGATATAACAGGAGCCCTGGGTGAGCACGCCTGGCACCGTGTGGTGCTGGCGAAGGAGTATCCTATGATGAAGCATGATATAACAGGAGCCCTGGGTGAGCACGCCTGGCACTGTGTGGTGCTGGTGAAGGATCACCTCTATGATGAAGCGTGATATAACAGGAGCCCTGGGTGAGCACGCCAGGCACCGTGTGGTGCTGGCGAAGGATCACCTCTATGATGAAGCATGATATAACAGGAGCCCTGGGTGAGCACGCCTGGCACCGTGTGGTGCTGGCGGAGGAGTATCCTATGATGAAGCATGATATAACAGGAGCCCTGGGTGAGCACGCCTGGCACCATGTGGTGCTGGCGAAGGAGTATCCTATGATGAAGCGTGATATAACAGGAGACCTGGGTGAGCACGCCTGGTACCATGTGGTGCTGGCGAATGATCACACCAATGATGAAGCGTGATATAACAGGAGCCCTGGGTGAGCTCACCTGGCACCGTGTGTTGCTGGCGAAGGAGCACCTCTATGATGAAGCATGATATAACAGGAGCCCTGGGTGAGCACGCCTGGCACCGTGTGTTGCTGGCGAAGGAGTATCCTATGATGAAGCGTGATATAACAGGAGCCCTGGGTGAGCTCTCCTGGCACCATGTGGTGCTTGCGAAGGATCACACCTATGATGAAGCATGATATAACAGGAGCCCTGGGTGAGCTCTCCTGGCACCGTGTGGTGCTGGCGAAGGAGTATCCTATGATGAAGCGTGATATAACAGGAGCCCTGGGTGAGCACGCCTGGCACAGTGTGGTGCTGGCAAAGGAGTATCCTATGATGAAGCGTGATATAACAGGAGCCCTGGGTGAGCACGCCTGGCACCGTGTGGTGCTGGCGAAGGAGTATCCTATGATGAAGCGTGATATAACAGGAGCCCTGGGTGAGCACGCCGGGCACCGTGTGGTGCTGGCGAAGGATTACCTCTATGATAAAGCATGATATAACAGGAGCCCTGGGTGAGCTCTCCTGGCACCGTGTGGTGCTGGCGAAGGAGCACCTCTATGATGAAGCATGATATAACAGGAGCCCTGGGTGAGCACGCCTGGCACCGTGTGGTGCTGGCGAAGGATCACCTCTATGATGAAGCGTGATATAACAGGAGCCCTGGGTGAGCTCTCCTGGCACCGTGTGGTGCTGGTGAAGGCTCACCTCTATGATGAAGCATGATATAATAGGAGCCCTCGGTGAGCACGCCTGGCACCGTGTGGTGCTGGCGAAGGAGTATCCTATGATGAAGCGTGATATAACAGGAGCCCTGGGTGAGCACGCCTGGCACCGTGTGGTGCTGGCGAAGGAGTATCCTATGATGAAGCATGATATAACAGGAGCCCTGGGTGAGCACGCCTGGCACCGTGTGGTGCTGGCGAAGGATCACCTCTATGATGAAGCGTGATATAACAGGAGCCCTGGGTGAGCTCTCCTGGCACTGTGTGGTGCTGGCGAAGGATCACCTCTATGATGAAGCATGATATAACAGGAGCCCTGGGTGAGCACGCCTGGCACCGTGTGGTGCTGGGGAAGGAGTATCCTATGATGAAGCGTGATATAACAGGAGCCCTGGGTGAGCACGCCTGGCACCGTGTGGTGCTGGCGAAGGAGTATCCTATGATGAAGCGTGATATAACAGGAGCCCTGGGTGAGCTCACCTGGCACCGTGTGTTGCTGGCGAAGGAGCACCTCTATGATGAAGCATGATATAACAGGAGCCCTGGGTGAGCACGCCTGGCACCGTGTGTTGCTGGCGAAGGAGTATCCTATGATGAAGCGTGATATAACAGGAGCCCTGGGTGAGCTCTCCTGGCACCATGTGGTGCTTGCGAAGGATCACACCTATGATGAAGTGTGATATAACAGGAGCCCTGGGTGAGCACGCCTGGCACCGTGTGGTGCTGGCGAAGGAGTATCCTATGATGAAGCGTGATATAACAGGAGCCCTGGGTGAGCACGCCTGGCACAGTGTGGTGCTGGCGAAGGAGTATCCTATGATGAAGCGTGATATAACAGGAGCCCTGGGTGAGCACGCCTGGCACCGTGTGGTGCTGGCGAAGGAGTATCCTATGATGAAGCGTGATATAACAGGAGCCCTGGGTGAGCACGCCGGGCACCGTGTGGTGCTGGCGAAGGATTACCTCTATGATAAAGCATGATATAACAGGAGCCCTGGGTGAGCACGCCTGGCACCATGTGTTGCTGGCGAAGGAGTATCCCATGATGAAGCGTGATATAACAGGAGCCCTGGGTGAGCACGCCTGGCACCGTGTGGTGCTGGCAAAGGAGTAACCTATGATGAAGCGTGATATAACAGGAGCCCTGGGTGAGCACGCCTGGCACCGTGTGGTGCTGGCGAAGGAGTATCCTATGATGAAGCATGATATAACAGGAGCCCTGGGTGAGCACGCCTGGCACCGTGTGGTGCTGGCGAAGGATCACCTCTATGATGAAGCGTGATATAACAGGAGCCCTGGGTGAGCTCGCCTGGCACCGTGTGGTGCTGGCGAAGGATCACCTCTATGATGAAGCATGATATAACAGGAGCCCTGGGTGAGCACGCCTGGCACCGTGTGGTGCTGGCGAAGGAGTATCCTATGATGAAGCGTGATATAACAGGAGCCCTGGGTGAGCACGCCTGGCACCGTGTGGGGCTGGCGAAGGAGTATCCTATGATGAAGCGTGATATAACAGGAGCCCTGGGTGAGCACGCCTGGTACCATGTGGTGCTGGCAAAGGAGCACCTCTATGATGAAGCATGATGTAACAGGAGCCCTGGGTGAGCACGCCTGGCACCGTGTGGTGCTGACGAAGGAGTATCCTATGATGAAGCGTGATATAACAGGAGCCCTGGGTGAGCTCTCCTGGCACCGTGTGGTGCTGGCGAAGGAGTATCCAATGATGAAGCGTGATATAACAGGAGCCCTGGGTGAGCTCGCCTGGCACTGTGTGGTGCTGGCGAAGGAGTATCCTATGATGAAGCGTGATATAACAGGAGCCCTGGGTGAGCTCGCCTGGCACAGTGTGGTGCTGGCAAAGGAGTTTCCTATGATGAAGCGTGATATTACAGGAGCCCTGGGTGAGCACGCCAGGCACCGTGTGGTGCTGGCGAAGGATCACCTCTATGATGAAGCATGATATAACAGGAGCCCTGGGTGAGCACGCCTGGCACCGTGTGGTGCTGGCGGAGGAGTATCCTATGATGAAGCATGATATAACAGGAGCCCTGGGTGAGCACGCCTGGCACCATGTGGTGCTGGCGAAGGAGTATCCTATGATGAAGCGTGATATAACAGGAGACCTGGGTGAGCACGCCTGGTACCATGTGGTGCTGGCGAATGATCACACCAATGATGAAGCGTGATATAACAGGAGCCCTGGGTGAGCTCACCTGGCACCGTGTGTTGCTGGCGAAGGAGCACCTCTATGATGAAGCATGATATAACAGGAGCCCTGGGTGAGCACGCCTGGCACCGTGTGTTGCTGGCGAATGAGTATCCTATGATGAAGCGTGATATAACAGGAGCCCTGGGTGAGCTCTCCTGGCACCATGTGGTGCTTGCGAAGGATCACACCTATGATGAAGCATGATATAACAGGAGCCCTGGGTGAGCTCTCCTGGCACCGTGTGGTGCTGGCGAAGGAGTATCCTATGATGAAGCGTGATATAACAGGAGCCCTAGGTGAGCACGCCTGGCACAGTGTGGTGCTGGCAAAGGAGTATCCTATGATGAAGCGTGATATAACAGGAGCCCTGGGTGAGCACGCCTGGCACCGTGTGGTGCTGGCGAAGGAGTATCCTATGATGAAGCGTGATATAACAGGAGCCCTGGGTGAGCACGCCTGGCACCGTGTGGTGCTGGCGAAGGATTACCTCTATGATGAAGCATGATATAACAGGAGCCCTGCGTGAGCACGCCTGGCACCATGTGTTGCTGGCGAAGGAGTATCCTATGATGAAGCGTGATATAACAGGAGCCCTGGGTGAGCACGCCTGGCACCGTGTGGTGCTGGCAAAGGAGTAACCTATGATGAAGCGTGATATAACAGGAGCCCTGGGTGAGCACGCCTGGCACCGTGTGGTGCTGGCGAAGGAGTATCCTATGATGAAGCGTGATATAACAGGAGCCCTGGGTGAGCACGCCTGGTACCATGTGGTGCTGGCGAAGGATCACACCTATGATGAAGCGTGATATAACAGGAGCCCTGAGTGAGCACGCCTGGCACCGTGTGGTGCTGGCGAAGGAGTATCCTATGATGAAGCATGATATAACAGGAGCCCTGGGTGAGCACGCCTGGCACCGTGTGGTGCTGGTGAAGGATCACCTCTATGATGAAGCGTGATATAACAGGAGCCCTGGGTGAGCTCTCCTGGCACCGTGTGGTGCTGGCGAAGGATCACCTCTATGATGAAGCATGATATAATAGGAGCCCTGGGTGAGCACGCCTGGCACCGTGTGGTGCTGGGGAAGGAGTATCCTATGATGAAGCGTGATATAACAGGAGCCCTGGGTGAGCACGCCTGGCACCGTGTGGTGCTGGCGAAGGAGTATCCTATGATGAAGCGTGATATAACAGGAGCCCTGGGTGAGCACGCCTGGTACCATGTGGTGCTGGCGAAGGAGCACCTCTATGATGAAGCATGATATAACAGGAGCCCTGGGTGAGCACGCCTGGCACCGTGTGGTGCTAACGAAGGAGTATCCTATGATGAAGCGTGATATAACAGGAGCCCTGGGTGAGCTCTCCTGGCACTGTGTGGTGCTGGCGAAGGAGCACCTCTATGATGAAGCATGATATAACAGGAGCCCTGGGTGAGCACGCCTGGCACCGTGTGGTGCTGGCGAAGGATCACCTCTATGATGAAGCATGATATAACAGGAGCCCTGGGTAAGCACGCCTGGCACCGTGTGGTGCTGGCAAAGTAGTATCCAATGATGAAGCGTGATATAACAGGAGCCCTGGGTGAGCACGCCTGGCACCGTGTGGTGCTGGCGAAGGAGTATCCTATGATGAAGCGTGATATAACAGGAGCCCTGGGTGAGGTCGCCTGGCACCGTGTGGTGCTGGCGAAGCAGTATTCTATGATGAAGCGTGAAATAACAGGAGCCCTGGGTGAGCTCGCCTGGCACCGTGTGGTGCTGGCGAAGGAGTATCCTATGATGAAGCGTGATATAACAGGAGCCCTGGGTGAGCACGCCTGGCACCGTGTGGTGCTGGCGAAGGAGTATCCTATGATGAAGCGTGATATAACAGGAGCCCCGGTTGAGCACGCCTGGCACCGTGTGGTGCTGGCGAAGGAGTATCCTATGATGAAGCGTGATATAACAGGAGCCCTTAGTGAGCTCTCCTGGCACCGTGTGGTGCTGGCGAAGGATCACACCTATGATGAAGCATGATATAACAGGAGCCCTGGGTGAGCACGCCTGGCACCGTGTGGTGCTGGTGAAGGATCACCTCTATGATGAAGCATGATATACCAGGAGCCCTGGGTGAGCACGCCTGGCACCGTGTGGTGCTGGCGAAGGAGTATCCTAAGATGAAGCATGATATAACAGGAGCCCTGCGTGAGCACGCCTGGCACCGTGTGGTGCTGGTGAAGGAGCACCTATATGATGAAGTATGATATAACAGGAGCCCTGGGTGAGCTCTCCTGGCACCATGTGTTGCTGGCGAAGGAGCACCTCTATGATGAAGCGTGATATAACAGGAGCCCTGGGTGAGCACGCCTGGCATTGTGTGGTGCTGGCAAAGGAGTATCCTATGATGAAGCGTGACATAACAGGAGCCCTGGGTGAGCACGCCTGGCACCATGTGGTGCTGGCGAAGGAGTATCCTATGATGAACCGTGACATAACAGGAGCCCTGGGTGAGCACGCCTGGCACCATGTGGTGCTGGCGAAGGAGCACCCCTATGATGAAGCATGACATAATAGGAGCCCCGGGTGAGCTCTCCTGGCACCGCGTGGTGCTGGCGAAGGAGCACCTCTATGATGAAGCGTGATATAACAGGAGCCCTGGGTGAGCACGCCTGGCACCGTGTGTTGCTGGCGAAGGAGTATCCTATGATGAAGCGTGATATAACAGGAGCCCTGGGTGAGCACTCCTGGCACCATGCGGTGCTGGCGAAGGAGCACACCTATGATGAAGCATGACATAACAGGAGCCCTGGGTGAGCTCACCTGGCACCGTGTGTTGCTGGCGAAGGAGCACCTCTATGATGAAGCATGATATAACAGGAGCCCTGGGTGAGCACGCCTGGCACCGTGTGTTGCTGGCGAAGGAGTATCCTATGATGAAGCGTGATATAACAGGAGCCCTGGGTGAGCTCTCCTGGCACCATGTGGTGCTTGCGAAGGATCACACCTATGATGAAGCATGATATAACAGGAGCCCTGGGTGAGCTCTCCTGGCACCGTGTGGTGCTGGCGAAGGAGTATCCTATGATGAAGCGTGATATAAAAGGAGCCCTGGGTGAGCACGCCTGGCACAGTGTGGTGCTGGCGAAGGAGTATCCTATGATGAAGCGTGATATAACAGGAGCCCTGGGTGAGCACGCCTGGCACCGTGTGGTGCTGGCGAAGGAGTATCCTATGATGAAGCGTGATATAACAGGAGCCCTGGGTGAGCACGCCGGGCACCGTATGGTGCTGGCGAAGGATTACCTCTATGATAAAGCATGATATAACAGGAGCCCTGGGTGAGCACGCCTGGCACCATGTGTTGCTGGCGAAGGAGTATCCCATGATGAAGCGTGATATAACAGGAGCCCTGGGTGAGCACGCCTGGCACCGTGTGGTGCTGGCAAAGGAGTAACCTATGATGAAGCGTGATATAACAGGAGCCCTGGGTGAGCACGCCTGGCACCGTGTGGTGCTGGCGAAGGAGTATCCTATGATGAAGCATGATATAACAGGAGCCCTGGGTGAGCACGCCTGGCACTGTGTGGTGCTGGTGAAGGATCACCTCTATGATGAAGCGTGATATAACAGGAGCCCTGGGTGAGCTCTCCTGGCACCGTGTGGTGCTGGCGAAGGATCACCTCTATGATGAAGCATGATATAATAGGAGCCCTGGGTGAGCACGCCTGGCACCGTGTGGTGCTGGCGAAGGAGTATCCTATGATGAAGCGTGATATAACAGGAGCCCTGGGTGAGCACGCCTGGCACCGTGTGGGGCTGGCGAAGGAGTATCCTATGATGAAGCGTGATATAACAGGAGCCCTGGGTGAGCACGCCTGGTACCATGTGGTGCTGGCAAAGGAGCACCTCTATGATGAAGCATGATGTAACAGGAGCCCTGGGTGAGCACGCCTGGCACCGTGTGGTGCTGACGAAGGAGTATCCTATGATGAAGCGTGATATAACAGGAGCCCTGGGTGAGCTCTCCTGGCACTGTGTGGTGCTGGCGAAGGAGCACCTCTATGATGAAGCATGATATAACAGGAGCCCTGGGTGAGCACGCCTGGCACCGAGTGGTGCTGGCGAAGGATCACCTCTATGATGAAGCATGATATAACAGGAGCCCTGGGTGAGCACGCCTGGCACCGTGTGGTGCTGGCGAAGGAGTATCCAATGATGAAGCGTGATATAACAGGAGCCCTGGGTGAGCTCGCCTGGCACTGTGTGGTGCTGGCGAAGGAGTATCCTATGATGAAGCGTGATATAACAGGAGCCCTGGGTGAGCTCGCCTGGCACAGTGTGGTGCTGGCGAAGGAGTATCCTATGATGAAGCGTGATATTACAGGAGCCCTGGGTGAGCACGCCAGGCACCGTGTGGTGCTGGCGAAGGATCACCTCTATGATGAAGCATGATATAACAGGAGCCCTGGGTGAGCACGCCTGGCACCGTGTGGTGCTGGCGGAGGAGTATCCTATGATGAAGCATGATATAACAGGAGCCCTGGGTGAGCACGCCTGGCACCATGTGGTGCTGGCGAAGGAGTATCCTATGATGAAGCGTGATATAACAGGAGACCTGGGTGAGCACGCCTGGTACCATGTGGTGCTGGCGAATGATCACACCAATGATGAAGCGTGATATAACAGGAGCCCTGGGTGAGCTCACCTGGCACCGTGTGTTGCTGGCGAAGGAGCACCTCTATGATGAAGCATGATATAACAGGAGCCCTGGGTGAGCACGCCTGGCACCGTGTGTTGCTGGCGAAGGAGTATCCTATGATGAAGCGTGATATAACAGGAGCCCTGGGTGAGCTCTCCTGGCACCATGTGGTGCTTGCGAAGGATCACACCTATGATGAAGCATGATATAACAGGAGCCCTGGGTGAGCTCTCCTGGCACCGTGTGGTGCTGGCGAAGGAGTATCCTATGATGAAGCGTGATATAACAGGAGCCCTGGGTGAGCACGCCTGGCACAGTGTGGTGCTGGCAAAGGAGTATCCTATGATGAAGCGTGATATAACAGGAGCCCTGGGTGAGCACGCCTGGCACCGTGTGGTGCTGGCGAAGGAGTATCCTATGATGAAGCGTGATATAACAGGAGCCCTGGGTGAGCACGCCGGGCACCGTGTGGTGCTGGCGAAGGATTACCTCTATGATAAAGCATGATATAACAGGAGCCCTGGGTGAGCACGCCTGGCACCATGTGTTGCTGGCGAAGGAGTATCCCATGATGAAGCGTGATATAACAGGAGCCCTGGGTGAGCACGTCTGGCACCGTGTGGTGCTGGCAAAGGAGTAACCTATGATGAAGCGTGATATAACAGGAGCCCTGGGTGAGCACGCCTGGCACCGTGTGGTGCTGGCGAAGGAGTATCCTATGATGAAGCGTGATATAACAGGAGCCCTGGGTGAGCACGCCTGGTACCATGTGGTGCTGGCGAAGGATCACACCTATGATGAAGCGTGATATAACAGGAGCCCTGAGTGAGCACGCCTGGCACCGTGTGGTGCTGGCGAAGGAGTATCCTATGATGAAGCATGATATAACAGGAGCCCTGGGTGAGCACGCCTGGCACCGTGTGGTGCTGGTGAAGGATCACCTCTATGATGAAGCGTGATATAACAGGAGCCCTGGGTGAGCTCTCCTGGCACCGTGTGGTGCTGGCAAAGGATCACCTCTATGATGAAGCATGATATAATAGGAGCCCTGGGTGAGCACGCCTGGCACCGTGTGGTGCTGGCGAAGGAGTATCCTATGATGAAGCGTGATATAACAGGAGCCCTGGGTGAGCTCTCCTGGCACTGTGTGGTGCTGGCGAAGGAGCACCTCTATGATGAAGCATGATATAACAGGAGCCCTGGGTGAGCACGCCTGGCACCGAGTGGTGCTGGCGAAGGATCACCTCTATGATGAAGCATGATATAACAGGAGCCCTGGGTGAGCACGCCTGGCACCGTGTGGTGCTGGCGAAGGAGTATCCAATGATGAAGCGTGATATAACAGGAGCCCTGGGTGAGCTCGCCTGGCACCGTGTGGTGCTGGCGAAGGAGTATCCTATGATGAAGCGTGATATAACAGGAGCCCTGGGTGAGCTCGCCTGGCACAGTGTGGTGCTGGCGAAGGAGTATCCTATGATGAAGCGTGATATAACAGGAGCCCTGGGTGAGCACGCCAGGCACCGTGTGGTGCTGGCGAAGGATCACCTCTATGATGAAGCATGATATAACAGGAGCCCTGGGTGAGCACGCCTGGCAACGTGTGGTGCTGGCGGAGGAGTATCCTATGATGAAGCATGATATAACAGGAGCCCTGGGTGAGCACGCCTGGCACCATGTGGTGCTGGCGAAGGAGTATCCTATGATGAAGCGTGATATAACAGGAGACCTGGGTGAGCACGCCTGGTACCATGTGGTGCTGGCGAATGATCACACCAATGATGAAGCGTGATATAACAGGAGCCCTGGGTGAGCACGCCTGGCACCGTGTGGTGCTGGCGAAGGAGTATCCTATGATGAAGCATGATATAACAGGAGCCCTGGGTGAGCACGCCTGGCACCGTGTGGTGCTGGCGAAGGATCACCTCTATGATGAAGCGTGATATAACAGGAGCCCTGGGTGAGCTCTCCTGGCACCGTGTGGTGCTGGTGAAGGCTCACCTCTATGATGAAGCATGATATAATAGGAGCCCTCGGTGAGCACGCCTGGCACCGTGTGGTGCTGGGGAAGGAGTATCCTATGATGAAGCGTGATATAACAGGAGCCCTGGGTGAGCACGCCTGGCACCGAGTGGTGCTGGCGAAGGATCACCTCTATGATGAAGCATGATATAACAGGAGCCCTGGGTGAGCACGCCTGGCACCGTGTGGTGCTGGCGAAGGAGTATCCAATGATGAAGCGTGATATAACAGGAGCCCTGGGTGAGCTCGCCTGGCACTGTGTGGTGCTGGCGAAGGAGTATCCTATGATGAAGCGTGATATAACAGGAGCCCTGGGTGAGCTCGCCTGGCACAGTGTGGTGCTGGCGAAGGAGTATCCTATGATGAAGCGTGATATTACAGGAGCCCTGGGTGAGCACGCCAGGCACCGTGTGGTGCTGGCGAAGGATCACCTCTATGATGAAGCATGATATAACAGGAGCCCTGGGTGAGCACGCCTGGCACCGTGTGGTGCTGGCGGAGGAGTATCCTATGATGAAGCATGATATAACAGGAGCCCTGGGTGAGCACGCCTGGCACCATGTGGTGCTGGCGAAGGAGTATCCTATGATGAAGCGTGATATAACAGGAGACCTGGGTGAGCACGCCTGGTACCATGTGGTGCTGGCGAATGATCACACCAATGATGAAGCGTGATATAACAGGAGCCCTGGGTGAGCTCACCTGGCACCGTGTGTTGCTGGCGAAGGAGCACCTCTATGATGAAGCATGATATAACAGGAGCCCTGGGTGAGCACGCCTGGCACCGTGTGTTGCTGGCGAAGGAGTATCCTATGATGAAGCGTGATATAACAGGAGCCCTGGGTGAGCTCTCCTGGCACCATGTGGTGCTTGCGAAGGATCACACCTATGATGAAGCATGATATAACAGGAGCCCTGGGTGAGCTCTCCTGGCACCGTGTGGTGCTGGCGAAGGAGTATCCTATGATGAAGCGTGATATAACAGGAGCCCTGGGTGAGCACGCCTGGCACAGTGTGGTGCTGGCAAAGGAGTATCCTATGATGAAGCGTGATATAACAGGAGCCCTGGGTGAGCACGCCTGGCACCGTGTGGTGCTGGCGAAGGAGTATCCTATGATGAAGCGTGATATAACAGGAGCCCTGGGTGAGCACGCCGGGCACCGTGTGGTGCTGGCGAAGGATTACCTCTATGATAAAGCATGATATAACAGGAGCCCTGGGTGAGCTCTCCTGGCACTGTGTGGTGCTGGCGAAGGAGCACCTCTATGATGAAGCATGATATAACAGGAGCCCTGGGTGAGCACGCCTGGCACCGTGTGGTGCTGGCGAAGGATCACCTCTATGATGAAGCGTGATATAACAGGAGCCCTGGGTGAGCTCTCCTGGCACCGTGTGGTGCTGGTGAAGGCTCACCTCTATGATGAAGCATGATATAATAGGAGCCCTCGGTGAGCACGCCTGGCACCGTGTGGTGCTGGGGAAGGAGTATCCTATGATGAAGCGTGATATAACAGGAGCCCTGGGTGAGCACGCCTGGCACCGTGTGGTGCTGGCGAAGGAGTATCCTATGATGAAGCATGATATAACAGGAGCCCTGGGTGAGCACGCCTGGCACCGTGTGGTGCTGGCGAAGGATCACCTCTATGATGAAGCGTGATATAACAGGAGCCCTGGGTGAGCTCTCCTGGCACTGTGTGGTGCTGGCGAAGGATCACCTCTATGATGAAGCATGATATAATAGGAGCCCTGGGTGAGCACGCCTGGCACCGTGTGGTGCTGGGGAAGGAGTATCCTATGATGAAGCGTGATATAACAGGAGCCCTGGGTGAGCACGCCTGGCACCGTGTGGTGCTGGCGAAGGAGTATCCTATGATGAAGCGTGATATAACAGGAGCCCTGGGTGAGCTCACCTGGCACCGTGTGTTGCTGGCGAAGGAGCACCTCTATGATGAAGCATGATATAACAGGAGCCCTGGGTGAGCACGCCTGGCACCGTGTGTTGCTGGCGAAGGAGTATCCTATGATGAAGCGTGATATAACAGGAGCCCTGGGTGAGCTCTCCTGGCACCATGTGGTGCTTGCTAAGGATCACACCTATGATGAAGCATGATATAACAGGAGCCCTGGGTGAGCTCTCCTGGCACCGTGTGGTGCTGGCGAAGGAGTATCCTATGATGAAGCGTGATATAACAGGAGCCCTGGGTGAGCACGCCTGGCACAGTGTGGTGCTGGCGAAGGAGTATCCTATGATGAAGCGTGATATAACAGGAGCCCTGGGTGAGCACGCCTGGCACCGTGTGGTGCTGGCGAAGGAGTATCCTATGATGAAGCGTGATATAACAGGAGCCCTGGGTGAGCACGCCGGGCACCGTGTGGTGCTGGCGAAGGATTACCTCTATGATAAAGCATGATATAACAGGAGCCCTGGGTGAGCACGCCTGGCACCATGTGTTGCTGGCGAAGGAGTATCCCATGATGAAGCGTGATATAACAGGAGCCCTGGGTGAGCACGCCTGGCACCGTGTGGTGCTGGCAAAGGAGTAACCTATGATGAAGCGTGATATAACAGGAGCCCTGGGTGAGCACGCCTGGCACCGTGTGGTGCTGGCGAAGGAGTATCCTATGATGAAGCATGATATAACAGGAGCCCTGGGTGAGCACGCCTGGCACTGTGTGGTGCTGGTGAAGGATCACCTCTATGATGAAGCGTGATATAACAGGAGCCCTGGGTGAGCTCGCCTGGCACCGTGTGGTGCTGGCGAAGGATCACCTCTATGATGAAGCATGATATAATAGGAGCCCTGGGTGAGCACGCCTGGCACCGTGTGGTGCTGGCGAAGGAGTATCCTATGATGAAGCGTGATATAACAGGAGCCCTGGGTGAGCACGCCTGGCACCGTGTGGGGCTGGCGAAGGAGTATCCTATGATGAAGCGTGATATAACAGGAGCCCTGGGTGAGCACGCCTGGTACCATGTGGTGCTGGCAAAGGAGCACCTCTATGATGAAGCATGATGTAACAGGAGCCCTGGGTGAGCACGCCTGGCACCGTGTGGTGCTGACGAAGGAGTATCCTATGATGAAGCGTGATATAACAGGAGCCCTGGGTGAGCTCTCCTGGCACCGTGTGGTGCTGGCGAAGGAGTATCCAATGATGAAGCGTGATATAACAGGAGCCCTGGGTGAGCTCGCCTGGCACTGTGTGGTGCTGGCGAAGGAGTATCCTATGATGAAGCGTGATATAACAGGAGCCCTGGGTGAGCTCGCCTGGCACAGTGTGGTGCTGGCAAAGGAGTTTCCTATGATGAAGCGTGATATTACAGGAGCCCTGGGTGAGCACGCCAGGCACCGTGTGGTGCTGGCGAAGGATCACCTCTATGATGAAGCATGATATAACAGGAGCCCTGGGTGAGCACGCCTGGCACCGTGTGGTGCTGGCGGAGGAGTATCCTATGATGAAGCATGATATAACAGGAGCCCTGGGTGAGCACGCCTGGCACCATGTGGTGCTGGCGAAGGAGTATCCTATGATGAAGCGTGATATAACAGGAGACCTGGGTGAGCACGCCTGGTACCATGTGGTGCTGGCGAATGATCACACCAATGATGAAGCGTGATATAACAGGAGCCCTGGGTGAGCTCACCTGGCACCGTGTGTTGCTGGCGAAGGAGCACCTCTATGATGAAGCATGATATAACAGGAGCCCTGGGTGAGCACGCCTGGCACCGTGTGTTGCTGGCGAATGAGTATCCTATGATGAAGCGTGATATAACAGGAGCCCTGGGTGAGCTCTCCTGGCACCATGTGGTGCTTGCGAAGGATCACACCTATGATGAAGCATGATATAACAGGAGCCCTGGGTGAGCTCTCCTGGCACCGTGTGGTGCTGGCGAAGGAGTATCCTATGATGAAGCGTGATATAACAGGAGCCCTAGGTGAGCACGCCTGGCACAGTGTGGTGCTGGCAAAGGAGTATCCTATGATGAAGCGTGATATAACAGGAGCCCTGGGTGAGCACGCCTGGCACCGTGTGGTGCTGGCGAAGGAGTATCCTATGATGAAGCGTGATATAACAGGAGCCCTGGGGAGCACGCCGGGCACCGTGTGGTGCTGGCGAAGGATTACCTCTATGATAAAGCATGATATAACAGGAGCCCTGGGTGAGCACGCCTGGCACCATGTGTTGCTGGCGAAGGAGTATCCCATGATGAAGCGTGATATAACAGGAGCCCTGGGTGAGCACGCCTGGCACCGTGTGGTGCTGGCAAAGGAGTAACCTATGATGAAGCGTGATATAACAGGAGCCCTGGGTGAGCACGCCTGGCACCGTGTGGTGCTGGCGAAGGAGTATCCTATGATGAAGCGTGATATAACAGGAGCCCTGGGTGAGCACGCCTGGTACCATGTGGTGCTGGCGAAGGATCACACCTATGATGAAGCGTGATATAACAGGAGCCCTGAGTGAGCACGCCTGGCACCGTGTGGTGCTGGCGAAGGAGTATCCTATGATGAAGCATGATATAACAGGAGCCCTGGGTGAGCACGCCTGGCACCGTGTGGTGCTGGTGAAGGATCACCTCTATGATGAAGCGTGATATAACAGGAGCCCTGGGTGAGCTCTCCTGGCACCGTGTGGTGCTGGCGAAGGATCACCTCTATGATGAAGCATGATATAATAGGAGCCCTGGGTGAGCACGCCTGGCACCGTGTGGTGCTGGCGAAGGAGAATCCTATGATGAAGCGTGATATAACAGGAGCCCTGGGTGAGCACGCCTGGCACCGTGTGGGGCTGGCGAAGGAGTATCCTATGATGAAGCGTGATATAACAGGAGCCCTGGGTGAGCACGCCTGGTACCATGTGGTGCTGGCAAAGGAGCACCTCTATGATGAAGCATGATGTAACAGGAGCCCTGGGTGAGCACGCCTGGCACCGTGTGGTGCTGACAAAGGAGTATCCTATGATGAAGCGTGATATAACAGGAGCCCTGGGTGAGCTCTCCTGGCACTGTGTGGTGCTGGCGAAAGAGCACCTCTATGATGAAGCATGATATAACAGGAGCCCTGGGTGAGCACGCCTGGCACCGAGTGGTGCTGGCGAAGGATCACCTCTATGATGAAGCATGATATAACAGGAGCCCTGGGTGAGCACGCCTGGCACCGTGTGGTGCTGGCGAAGGAGTATCCAATGATGAAGCGTGATATAACAGGAGCCCTGGGTGAGCTCGCCTGGCACTGTGTGGTGCTGGCGAAGGAGTATCCTATGATGAAGCGTGATATAACAGGAGCCCTGGGTGAGCTCGCCTGGCACAGTGTGGTGCTGGCGAAGGAGTATCCTATGATGAAGCGTGATATAACAGGAGCCCTGGTGAGCACGCCAGGCACCGTGTGGTGCTGGCGAAGGATCACCTCTATGATGAAGCATGATATAACAGGAGCCCTGGGTGAGCACGCCTGGCACCGTGTGGTGCTGGCGGAGGAGTATCCTATGATGAAGCATGATATAACAGGAGCCCTGGGTGAGCACGCCTGGCACCATGTGGTGCTGGCGAAGGAGTATCCTATGATGAAGCGTGATATAACAGGAGACCTGGGTGAGCACGCCTGGTACCATGTGGTGCTGGCGAATGATCACACCAATGATGAAGCGTGATATAACAGGAGCCCTGGGTGAGCACGCCTGGCACCGTGTGGTGCTGGCGAAGGAGTTTCCTATGATGAAGCATGATATAACAGGAGCCCTGGGTGAGCACGCCTGGCACCGTGTGGTGCTGGCGAAGGATCACCTCTATGATGAAGCGTGATATAACAGGAGCCCTGGGTGAGCTCTCCTGGCACCGTGTGGTGCTGGTGAAGGCTCACCTCTATGATGAAGCATGATATAATAGGAGCCCTCGGTGAGCACGCCTGGCACCGTGTGGTGCTGGGGAAGGAGTATCCTATGATGAAGCGTGATATAACAGGAGCCCTGGGTGAGCACGCCTGGCACCGTGTTGTGCTGGCGAAGGAGTATCCTATGATGAAGCATGATATAACAGGAGCCCTGGGTGAGCACGCCTGGCACCGTGTGGTGCTGGCGAAGGATCACCTCTATGATGAAGCGTGATATAACAGGAGCCCTGGGTGAGCTCTCCTGGCACTGTGTGGTGCTGGCGAAGGATCACCTCTATGATGAAGCATGATATAATAGGAGCCCTGGGTGAGCACGCCTGGCACCGTGTGGTGCTGGGGAAGGAGTATCCTATGATGAAGCGTGATATAACAGGAGCCCTGGGTGAGCACGCCTGGCACCGTGTGGTGCTGGCGAAGGAGTATCCTATGATGAAGCGTGATATAACAGGAGCCCTGGGTGAGCACGCCTGGTACCATGTGGTGCTGGCGAAGGAGCACCTCTATGATGAAGCATGATATAACAGGAGCCCTGGGTGAGCACGCCTGGCACCGTGTGGTGCTAACGAAGGAGTATCCTATGATGAAGCGTGATATAACAGGAGCCCTGGGTGAGCTCTCCTGGCACTGTGTGGTGCTGGCGAAGGAGCACCTCTATGATGAAGCATGATATAACAGGAGCCCTGGGTGAGCACGCCTGGCACCGTGTGGTGCTGGCGAAGGATCACCTCTATGATGAAGCATGATATAACAGGAGCCCTGGGTAAGCACGCCTGGCACCGTGTGGTGCTGGCAAAGTAGTATCCAATGATGAAGCGTGATATAACAGGAGCCCTGGGTGAGCACGCCTGGCACCGTGTGGTGCTGGCGAAGGAGTATCCTATGATGAAGCGTGATATAACAGGAGCCCTGGGTGAGGTCGCCTGGCACCGTGTGGTGCTGGCGAAGCAGTATTCTATGATGAAGCGTGAAATAACAGGAGCCCTGGGTGAGCTCGCCTGGCACCGTGTGGTGCTGGCGAAGGAGTATCCTATGATGAAGGGTGATATAACAGGAGCCCTGGGTGAGCACGCCTGGCACCGTGTGGTGCTGGCGAAGGAGTATCCTATGATGAAGCGTGATATAACAGGAGCCCCGGTTGAGCACGCCTGGCACCGTGTGGTGCTGGCGAAGGAGTATCCTATGATGAAGCGTGATATAACAGGAGCCCTGGGTGAGCTCTCCTGGCACCGTGTGGTGCTGGCAAAGGATCACACCTATGATGAAGCATGATATAACAGGAGCCCTGGGTGAGCACGCCTGGCACCGTGTGGTGCTGGTGAAGGATCACCTCTATGATGAAGCATGATATACCAGGAGCCCTGGGTGAGCACGCCTGGCACCGTGTGGTGCTGGCGAAGGAGTATCCTATGATGAAGCATGATATAACAGGAGCCCTGGGTGAGCACGCCTGGCACCGTGTGGTGCTGGTGAAGGAGTATCCTATGATGAAGCATGGTATAACAGGAGCCCTGGGTGAGCACGCCTGGCACCGTTTGGTGCTGGTGAAGGAGCACCTCTATGATGAAGCATGATATAACAGGAGCCCTGGGTGAGCTCTCCTGGCACCATGTGTTGCTGGCGAAGGAGCACCTCTATGATGAAGCGTGATATAACAGGAGCCCTGGCTGAGCACGCCTGGCATTGTGTGGTGCTGGCAAAGAGTATCCTATGATGAAGCGTGACATAACAGGAGCCCTGGGTGAGCACGCCTGGCACCATGTGGTGCTGGCGAAGGAGTATCCTATGATGAAGCGTGACTTAACAGGAGCCCTGGGTGAGCACGCCTGGCACCATGTGGTGCTGGCGAAGGAGCACCCCTATGATGAAGCATGATATAATAGGAGCCCCGGGTGAGCTCTCCTGGCACCGCGTGGTGCTGGCGAAGGATCACAACTATGATGAAGCATGATATAACAGGAGCCCTGGGTGAGCTCTCCTGGCACTGTGTGTTGCTGGCGAAGGAGCACCTCTATGATGAAGCGTGATATAACAGGAGCCCTGGGTGAGCACGCCTGGCACCGTGTGTTGCTGGCGAAGGAGCATCCTGTGATGAAGCGTGATGTAACAGGAGCCCTGGGTGAGCACTCCTGGCACCATGTGGTGCTGGCGAAGGAGCACACCTATGATGAAGCATGACATAACAGGAGCCCTGGGTGAGCTCTCCTGGCACCGTGTGTTGCTGGCGAAGGAGCACCTCTATGATGAAGCATGATATAACAGGAGCCCTGGGTGAGCACGCCTGGCACCGTGTGTTGCTGGCGAAGGAGTATCCTATGATGAAGCGTGATATAACAGGAGCCCTGGGTGAGCTCTCCTGGCACCGTGTGGTGCTTGCGAAGGATCACACCTATGATGAAGCATGATATAACAGGAGCCCTGGGTGAGCTCTCCTGGCACCGTGTGGTGCTGGCGAAGGAGTATCCTATGATGAAGCGTGATATAACAGGAGCCCTGGGTGAACACGCCTGGCACAGTGTGGTGCTGGCGAAGGAGTATCCTATGATGAAGCGTGATATAACAGGAGCCCTGGGTGAGCTCTTCTGGCACCGTGTGTTGCTGGTGAAGGAGCACCTCTATGATGAAGCGTGATATAACAGGAGCCCTGGGTGAGCTCTCCTGGCACCGTGTGTTGCTGGCGAAGGAGTATCCTATGATGAAGCGTGACATAACAGGAGCCCTGGGTGAGCACGTCTGGCACCATGTGGTGCTGGCGAAGGAGGATCCTATGATGAAGCGTGAGATAACAGGAGCCCTGGGTGAGCACGCCTGGCACCGTGTGGTGCTGGCGAAGGAGTATCCTATGATGGTGCGTGATATAACAGGAGCCCTGGGTGAGCACGCCTGGCACCATGTGGTGCTGGCGAAGGAGCACCTCTATGATGAAGCGTGATATAACAGGAGCCTGGGTGAGCTCGCCTGGCACCGTGTGGTGCTGGCGAAGGATCACACCTATGATGAAGCGTGATATGACAGGAGCCCTGGGTGAACCCGCCTGGCACCGTGTGGTTCTGGTTCCTACTTTATACCCAAGGAAGGGGTGGGACAAACTCTGGGGACCCACCTAGGGGAGGGTCAGGACAGAGGGGTGGCTACACCCATGTCCTTTGTCCAGTTTCGTGCCAGAGCAGGGGCTGAGTGCCCCTGCAACCGGTTTGAGCTGGAATATGCACAGGGACACCAAATGTGCCCCCAGTGCAGACATCAAAGCACTCTTGGAGTGCACCCACCCAGCCCCAATACACTAAAGCCTGTCTGGGAGGTGGTCACACCTCCCTGTGACAGGAAACCTATTGTCAAGCCTTCCCCTGCCGGAGTTTCGTCCAGCAGCAGGAGGGCAGACTCGTGTCTGTGGCTGGCAGCATCCATTTGGTGATGCCAGGGCTCTGTGAAGCTGGTACCGGGTGTACCGGTGCTGTCATATTTCTCCCTGTAGGAGGGAGGAATCATACCTCCCACACCAGTTACTGGTGTGGACTTATGATTCCAAGGTGTTTGACACCAAACACAACATAATTCCTTGCAGCCATTCTAAAGTTAGCATTTACCGCGAGGTTATAATGCACTTGAATATATGTTTGGCTGCATCACAGACAACCCCGGAGTAGTGGTTCTGAAGGCTGCAGAGGGGCTCTGCTCATGCATGGGCACCCTCTCACATAAAACCCAGCACCCTGCCTTCAGGATTGATAAGGCCTGCCATAGGGGTGACTGATAGGCTTATATGTGCAGTGATCAGGATAGATATAGTGAACCTATATCTAAGTAAGGGGTGCATGCACCACCTTACACAGGCTGCAGTAGCAGACCTGTGGTGTCATTTTAGATGGCCTCTCAGGGGTGGCATAATACATGCTGCAGTCCCTGGGAGGCCTCTGGGGTACCTATGCCTTGGGTACATAGTATACCATATACTAGGGACTTATAAGGGTACCCCAGAATCCAATCTGGAGTGTACCTAAAGTACATGCAATCAATTTAGAGTAGAAAGCAGATAGACTGGGGCCCTGAATAGCAGGATCCCAGTCAGACTAAGTCGAAAACAGTGAAACATCAGCAAAAAGTGGTGGTAACTATAAGAAGCAGATCCTACTCTCCTACACAACCCCCCAAATGTCAGGACATTAAACTAACCTTGACCAGTTGAGTCTTCATGTTCTAAGTGGAAATATCTTGAGAGTCCATCTGCATTGGCATGGTTACTCCCAGGTCTATGTTCCACTGTATAGTCCATCCCCTGTAGGGAAATGGACCACCTCAAAAGTTTGGGGTTTTCACCCTTCATCTGTTTTAGCCATAAGAGGGGCTTATGGTCTGTCTGAACAATGAAGTGAGTGCCAAACAAGTATGGCCTCAGCTTCTTCAGAGCCAAACCACAGCAAAGGCTTCCCTCTCAATGGCGGACCAACGTTTCTCTCTGGGGGTCAGCCTTCTGCTAATAAAAGCTACTGGCTGATCCTGACCTTCATCAGTCAATTGTGATAACACAGCCCCTACCCTCAACTCACATGCATCTGTTTGGACAATGAATTGTTTGGAGTAGTCAGGACTTTGCAGAATGGGAGCAGTGCACATGGCCTGCTTCAGGTCATCAAATGCCTTTTGACAGCTGACTGTCCACTGAACTTTCTTTGGCATTCTCTTGGAAGTTAAGTCATTCAAAGGGGTTACTATGGATCCATACCCTTCGACAAACCTCCTATAGTACCCAGTCAGGCCCAAGAAAGCTCTGAGCTGAGTCTGGGTGGTTGGAGCAACCCAGTCCATGATGGTCTGGATTTTGTTCTGCAATGGTTGAACCTGGCCTCCACCCACAAGGTGGCCCAGGTATACAACTTGGCTCTGCCCTATCTGGCACTTGGTGGCCTTGATAGTGAGGCCTGCTTTCTGCAGGGCCTCCAAAACATTTCTCAGGTGGACCAGGTGATCCTCCCAGGTGGAGCTAAAGACAGCAATATCATCTAGATATGCTGCACTATAGGCTTCCAGGCCTGTAAGGACTTTGTTCACCAACCTTTGAAAAGTGGCAGGTGCATTCTTCAAACCAAAGGGCATCACCACAAATTGGTAGTGCCCACTAGGGGTTGAGAATGCTGTTTTGGCTTTTGCATCCTCAGCTAGTCTGATCTGCCAGTAGCCAGCTGTCAGGTCAAATGTGCTCAGAAACTTGGCTGAGGCCAAAGTGTCTATAAGCTCATCTGCCCTAGGGATTGGATGGGCATCAGTCCTAGTGACTGCATTGAGACCTCTGTAGTCTACACAAAACCTCATCTCTCTCTTACCACCCTGGGTGTGAGGTTTAGGTACCAAGACTACTGGACTAGCCCAGGGGCTATCTGAGGGTTCAATCACACCCAAATCCAACATCTTCTGGACTTCAGTCCTGATGCAGTCCCTGACATGGTCAGGTTGCCTGTAAATCTTATTTTTAACAGGCAGACTGTCCCCAGTGTCCACTTCATGAGTGCACCAGGTAGTCTGACTTGGAGTCAGTGAGAACATATGTATAAACTGGTTGAGAACTTTTCTGCAATCAGTTTGCTGCTGGTCAGTGAGGCTGCCTGCCAAGGCTACACCATCTACTGAACCATCATCAGGGTTCTGTGAGAGCAGGTCAGGGAGTGGATCACTCTCTTCCTCCTGTCCCTCATCAGTAGCCATGAGCAAGCCCATGTCTGCCCTGTCAACATATGGTTTGAGCCTGTTGACATGGAGCACCCTATGGGGGCTCCTGGGAGTTCCTAGGTCCACCAGGTAGGTAACCTCTCCCTTTTGCTCAATGATGGTATGGGGGCCACTCCACTTGTCTTGGAGGGCTGCTGGGGCCACAGGCTCCAACACCCATACTTTCTGTCCTGGCTGATAAACAGTCAACACAGCCTTATGGTCATGCCAGGCCTTTTGTAATTCCTGGCTAGCCTCAAGGTTTTTAGTTGCCTTCTTCATGTACTCAGCCAATCCTGGAGCGGAGACCAAGTACATAGTCCACAATATCCTGTTTAGGGGGTTTGAGAGGTAACTCCCATCCCTCCTTCACTAGACACAATGGACCCCTAACTGGATGTCCAAACAGAAGCTCAAATGGGCTGTAACCAACCCCCTTCTGTGGAACTTCTCTGTAGGCAAAGAGAAGGCAGGGCAAAAGTATGTCCCATCTGCGCCTAAGCTTTTCTGGGAGACCTTTAATCATGCCCTTCAAGGTTTTGTTGAACCTTTCAACTAAACCATTGCATTGTGGGTGATAAGGGGTGGTAAATTTATAATTTACACCACACTCCTTCCACATAGCAGTTAAGTAACTAGACATGAATTTGCATCTCTGTCTGATACTACCTCCTTAGGAAAACCCACCCTGGAAAAGATTCCCAGGAGGGCCCTTGCCACCACAGGAGCTGTGGTGGTCCTGAGGGGAATTGCCTCTGGGTACCTAGTGGCATGGTCCACCACCACCAGTATACATCTGTGCCCAGATGCAGTTTGAGGATCTAGGGGACCAACAATATCAATCCCTACCCTCTCAAAGGGAACCCCCACCACAGTTAGTGGTATAAGGGGGGCCTTTGTAGTGCTACCTGCCTTACCACTGGCTTGACAGGTGACACAGGAGCGACAAAACTCCTTGGTGTCTTCAGACATATGAGGCCAATGAAAGTGAGGGACAATTCTGTCCCAAGTCTTGTTTTGGCCTAGGTGACCTGCCAATGGGATATCATGTGCTAGGGTCAGAGGTATAACCAACCTCCTGGTGGCTCCAGGCTTGGGGTCTCTACTCTCTGAGTAAAGGAATCCATCATCCCAGTAGATCCTATGGGACCCACTAGCACTCCCAGCAGCCTCAGCAGCAGCTTGCTCTCTGAGGGGTTCAAGAGAGGGGCAGCTCAGTTGCTCCTGGCTCAGATCTGCCCTGGAAGGGCCCCTGTCCCCAAGAACTCAACCTGATCAGGTTCAAGCTCATCTGGGACAGTTCCTTCTTCAGGACTAAGATCAGCTCCCTCAAGAGACTGATCTGGATTCTGAGGCAGCGGGGAAGACACTGCCTTAACCCTACTGCTCCTCCTCTTGGAAGGTGCCTGGTCCATTTTTCCAGGATCCAGGACCTGTTCAGTGTTAGACATGTTTGCCTGTGACCTGGCATAGCAAACACATCTGCAGGGATACCCAACATTTCTGCATGAGTCCTGAGTTCCACTTCAGCCCAAGCTGAAGTTTCTAAATCATTGCCCAACAAGCATTCAACAGGGAGGTCTGCACTTACCACAACCTTCTTAGGGCCAGTTACCCCTCCCCAGGAGAAATTAACAACTGCCAAGGAATGGTCTGTCCTGACATTGCTAGCATTGGTCACTTGGTACATCTCACCAAGTATGATTTGCTCAGGAGCCACAAGATCTTTTGTCACTATTGTGACACTTGCTCCTGCGTCCCTGAATGCCAAGGCCTCTTTTCCATTTATTATAGGCTGTTGTCTGTATTTGCCCAGATTACTGGGGCTTACAAATAAGGAGGCCATATCCATGCCTCCATCACAGATCAACATAGCCTGAGTTGGAACTCTGACTAGGCCAGAGTCCATCTCAGATCCCAGGGTTAACCCCACTACACCCTTATTTGGAACACCACCACTTGGAACTGAACTAGGGGGAACAGTTGCCTTAGGGGCAGTGGTGTCCTTGGACTTGGTACAATCACTTGTCCAATGGGTCTTCTGTTTACAGATTTGACACCATGGTTTCTTCTTGCCTTTTCCCTTGTTGGATTGTGACTCCCACCAGATGCAGATTTTTGGGGACCTTGAGAAGACTTCTGGTCTTTACCCTTCTCCCCACCCTTATCAGAGTTTTTAGAATCTTGCTTCTTGGAGTCACCACCTTGGTTTTGAACCTTCTGCTTCACCCTGGTTCTGACCCATTTGTCTGCCTTCTGGCCCAATTCTTGGGGAGAGGTCAGATCAGAGTCCACCAGGTACTGATGCAACAGTTGATTTTGACAGTTATTAAGGATCTGCTCTCTCATGATTAAATTATACAATCCTTTGAAATCACACACCTTACTGCCAAGTAACCAGCCTTCCAGAGCCTTAGTAGCACAATCAACAAAGTCAACCCAGTCCTGAGTCTGTGCCTTTTGGGTATCTCTGAACTTTAACCTGTATTGTTCAGTGGTTAGGCCAAACCCATCAATCAGAGCACTCTTCAGGACTTTGTAATTATCAGCATCCTCTTCTCTTACAGTGAGGAGCTTGTCTCTACCTTTGTCTGCAAAGGAGAGCCACAAGATTGCTGCCCACTGCTCCTGAGGGACCCTCTGTACCTTACAGGCCCTCTCAAGTGCAGTTATCCATTTGTGGATGTCATCCCCACTCTGGTAGGGAGGGACAATCTTGTTCAGGTTCCTATGGTCATGAGTATGATCTCTACCTCTAGGTACACTGTGGCTGCCACCATGGGACTCTAGTCCCAGCTTCTGAGAAGCTCTCTGAAGCTCCAGGGATTCCCTGTCTAAGGCCAATTGCTCTCTCTTGATCCTTAGCTTAGCTCTCTCAAACTCAAGCAGTTGGCATTTATTCTCATAAGAGGATTCCCTTCTATGAGAAGCAGAGGTCCCTACAGAAGTACCAGAATGATCAGATTCCTGAAAAGGAGCAGGGGCGGTGCGTCCATTAGGGCGCTGGGGCGTTGCCCCACAAGCCGCCCGCGCCCGCAACTCCCTCGGCGTCTCTGAACTTAAGTAAACTCTCAGTTTACTTAAGTTCAGAGACGCTCGAGGGAGAACTGACAATCATGTCAGTCAGCATGACGTCGGACCGCCCACCCCCTTCAGAGTCTGAAGGGGGTGGGCGGTCCAACGTCATGTTGA
The DNA here is from genome assembly GCA_963921515.1 of Calotriton arnoldi. NCBI lineage: Eukaryota > Metazoa > Chordata > Amphibia > Caudata > Salamandridae > Calotriton > Calotriton arnoldi. The sequence goes on from CAWUFW010003833.1 coordinate 214,223, forward strand.
CTGACATGACTGTCAGACCAGGGGCAGCAGGCAGCACCACAAGTGCGCATGACTGGGGAAGGTCGGCGAATTTTTCCGCCGTGCCCAGTCATGCGCACTAGTGTCTGCACAGGCTGGCGCATGCCCATTAGGAGAGCGAGGGTTGAGCAAAGGCTCAAACCTCGGTCTCCTAATGGGCAGGCGGGCGGAGAGTAACCGTGCCCTAAGTCAATCCTAGTGCTGCTGGCAGCGCCAGGATTGGCTGAGAGGGGTTGCCACCCACTTGCCAGCAGTGATGCGGCTGTTCCGTTCCTGTAGGCGCCAACGGACCCGAGGCGGCGCGGACCTGCTCAGGTAGGATTTTTTAATTTATTTTAAAACTCCCCCTCCCCCCGCGAGACACCCCCCCCACGAGCCACCTCCCCCCGCGACTGAATTCAGCAGGAGAAATGTTATGGTTTTGGTATTATAGCAAATACACTGGCCAATCAAGATTAGTATAATAACGTCAGTGGCATGTAACGGACAAAATGGTATCCATGCCCACTGAAAGGGCAGCTTCAGACAAGAGGCCGTGCCTGAATCCCAAATTGAAGTAGAAAGTCTGTGACTGGATTTACCTGGAGCTCATGAACCACAGCTTTCTCCAGCAACCAGCAAATCCATGTTCCATGTTCCAGCTTGTTGGGTTCGATTAGGGTGAACATTATCGTTCTGTGAATGGAAAATAGCCTTGCAAGGTGCACTGGAAACTTTACATGGGCAACGAGAAACCTGCAAAGTATGCACTAATATCAGAGGGCCAAAATCGTGACTGTCGCAAAGCTTTGTGGACTTAAAAAAAAAACACATGGAAAGCCTGTCTCGATTTAGACTTCATAAGCTGCGGGTTGGGGGCGCGGAGCTGGGTGCTTCATCCGGGCCCTGGTGTCATCCGTTTGAAAATAGCTGTCATCTTTATTTGTAGATAACATCCACTTAACTCTTCTCGAAACGTCGTTGCTTCAGCCTCTCGGTGCCGGGGGATGTATTGGGCAATGGAGACCATACCAAGGGACTTAATAATTCTCTCTTTCTCCTTCAATGCGGAAAACCTAAGTTTTACCACCTCCTTGTCATGACTGCTAATGCTACATGGGGTGCCAAACAATTGACTTAAACCTAGATCACTGAGGGTGTTCTTAATACATGACACCCAAGGGATGGCTGACATATTGCTTATGTTAAGACAGTCCTCTGTTACCTTACATGAGAAACTCATCTCAGGAGTAGACCTTATTTTAATCCAAAGTAAAATGGGTGTCAAATGTACGCCATCCTCTAAATAACATAAACCCAGTTTGTGGTGTGAAATCAAGCTTGGGGTTGTTTTAGAAATAGCCAAGAGTCTGGACAAAAATGTACTTTCAGCTGCCTGTAGCGAGCCCAAGCTTGCATATCCCCAAACCCCTGCCCCATATGTGCCAGCTGAAAGGCATTAGCTCCTACATAGCGTTAACAGCCTTTGCATAATCATAACCTTGCAATTCCTATAAAAGACTTGTGCATGGACTATTAAGTCTGAAATTCTATGGGCCATATGTATCAAAGTTTGTGTTTGCGATTCTCAAATAGCGAATTTTTGAGAATTGCTATTTGAGAATCGTAAACGAGATGTATGTAGGATTCGCAAGAAAATTTGCGAATCCTACATATTCCTTAATTGCGATTCGCAAATTGCGAATCGCAGTTAAGGAAACCCTCCCCATTCATTCCTATGGGCCTAGAGGCCCATAGGAATGAATGGGAGGACATTCTCAATTTGCGATTAGCAATTAGAGAATCGCAAATTGAGAATGCAATTTCAAGGTTGCAAGGGTGTCCAAAGGACACCCTGTTGCACCCCTGAAATGAGCATGGGTGCACATGTGTCGCACATACATGCCCTGAGGGCATGTATGTGCGCCACATGCCACTTTGAAAAATGCAAAAATGCATTTCTCAAAGAAATCGCAAGTTACCTCCAACCTGTAGTTGGTGGTAATTTGCGATTCCTTAAGCTATAATCGCACAACTTAGGTGCTTCATACATTTCATTTAAGGAATCGCAATTTGCGATTCCTTAAATACGATTCACAAAATAGAGAATCGCAATTTTGCGATTCTCTATTTTGCAAATGCCTTTTGGGATGATACATCCCAAAGAGCTTATTCCGAGTCACAAACGGGCCGATTCTGAGAATCGGCCCGTTTGCGAACGGGAAATGGGGTTGATACATATGGCCCTATGTCATTATCACAAGGTTATATTTTTATGGATGACACGTCTCAATTATGCATTTATTAATATCGAAAGGAGCTCAGCCGATTAACAGCTAATTATTAGGGCGTTGCGCTTCACTCCCAAGAAAGGGAAGGGATTTTCAGCCTCAACTTAATTGTTATTATAACTCATCAATCTCTACGTGCCTTAGCTGTCCAGGTATGTTGTCAACCACCGCTCCTATCCTTATCCACTGGCACTCTTTGAAACGTCAGTTTGTGCCGCTAGGTGACAGACAGACCCTGCTTAACCTATCACTGATCGATATAGCTGACTAGCCCGGTCTCTTTAAAGGAGAGAAGTAGGTTTCACTGTGCGTCTGTGCCGCCTGGCAAAGATCAGGCAAGCACTGCTCAATCCTACATATTGTGCTGTCTGAAACAGCAGCTTGGCAATGCTTACATTTGTGTTTTGACGCTGCAGCAGCTTTCTTGCATTGGGCAGCTAGTCCGAGGGGGCATAGTCCAATCAGGACTTGGGATCTGGGAGGACCATGGAGAAGCATGGGTGGGCCATAAAGATAGGTGGGTTTGTCCAGAGTCTCCCAGATGTCTGAGAGCTGGGTCCGGGCATGCCGGATGGTCTTGTATGGATGTGAGCTGCATACCATACCTACTGCCGGCTTCAGTCTACTTGTTTTGACTTTATTTCTGGAGGTTTAAAACTAAGGGCTTTATCTGGTCTGCTCTCCGCCCCTCACTCTTCTTTCTCTCTGTCTGTCTCTTCCCTCTCTTGACTTCACCCTCCTTTCTCTCTGCTTCATTCTGCTGCCCACTCACCTCACCCTCTACTTCCTCCCAGCTCAGTTTTTCCTCCTACTTCCTCTGCACCTTTTCCACCTGTTTCCCTGCTGTGTCCTTCTTACTCCATGTCACCCCTACATTTCTCTCACCTCACCCTCTGCTCTCTGCCCGTTCCTACTTTCACTCTCTCCAGACCTTGCCATCCTCTCACTGTACATCAACTTACTGTCACTCCACTTCACCCATCTCTCCCCACCTTACCTTTCTTTCTCTTACTCGCCCTACTTCTTCCTCGCCCTTCTCTGTCTTCTTCGACTCTCTCTCTTTCTCCTCTCAATCTTCCTCGCCCTCCTCTGTCTTCTTCAACCTTCTCACTCTTTCTCTCCCTCCTCTCAATCTTCCTCGCCCGCCCTGTCTTTCTGACTCACCTTATTTCCCCTCAGATCCTCTTTTTTCTCACTTTCATGACTCGTGCCTCAGCCTCCTACTTAGTACCCTCCCTTCTCTCTGCTTCACCCTCTCCTCTCTTGGCCTCACCCTTCTCTCTCTCCACCTCACCCTGGACTCTCCACCTCACTCTCTTCTGTTAGCCTCACCTTCACTGCTGGGATCACACATGAGCAGATGGATTATGTGGTAAATGTTACAAATCCATAATTACCTATAAAACGCTCCGGCTGCAGAGTCGCATAATTCCCGAGGCTCTGACTATAATCGATTTCTGCCTATTTATGTGACACCTGAGAGAATTTGTTGGCAGAGGATAAATACACAGTCGCCGGTGCCCCAAAGTTGGGTGTCTGCTCTTTAAATTCCTTCCAATTATATTAGCGACCTTTTGTCAGCACCTCAGGAGATGGCGAGTGGCAGGACCGTGGCCAGTGCTTTTCTTTGTTTAATTGGCATATGCTCTGATCCTTCCTATTCTGCATCTGTGAAACGTACACGTCTTTTCAAACAAGAACAGCCAAAACGTTGCCGTTATCAGTGTTTTTGGCTTAATATAGTGTCCTAAGCAGGGCTACTGGGATTACATGATTCTGTGGCTGCAGTGTATTCCACATAAATAGGTATTTTTCCACATTTGTCACATAATCATCATTTTCTGCATTCTTTGCAGATTTTAACAAAATAAAATGTTGTTTCTAGCTCAAATGAATCGAAACTTGACTAAAAACGCTGCAACTTGGAAGGCCCTTCATAAAGGTCGACTGATCACCTTTCATTTGCAAATTGCTGTATTTCGGTATTTAAGTAGTACAAAGAAGTTGTAACCTTTTCCAAGATTGTGTTGTGTGTAACCCTGGGCAAAGCACTACGCTGCGCTCGCGTAGTTTGCGAAGTTTGCGCTACTTCGCACAACGCGAATTGCACGTAGCACAGTGCAAACACGCGTAGCGTAGCGTAGCGTAGTGCAGCGGTCATTTTTGCTTGCTCGCGGTCCTCAACGTCAAGTTGGCGACCGCGATCAAGCAAAATGACATCCCGGCGAGATTCTCAACGCAGGGAGGTCAGGTTTCTCATTGCGAGTGGTCGCGTATGCTCGCGACCGCTCGCGATGAGAAACTACCAGTTCGCGTTGAGAAGCTGCCGCTCGAGTAAAAATCTACTCGAGCGGCAGTAAAAGACAGCTCGCACTGTGCAAGATGCCGTTTCAATGATTGCACAGTGCGGACAAGCATCCGGCACTGTGCAATCATTGCGAACAGTGCACTACGCAGTTCGCGTAGTGCTACGCGTAGTTCGTGTAGTGCGAACTGCACTTTGCGTAGCTTCGCGTAGCGCTACTTCACGAACTACGCCCAGGCTTAGTTGTGTGTAAAAATAATGAATACTGGAATTTGTACTATCACAAAATGTGCGATATTACACTGAATAATTGGCCTTATATTCCCACATAATTTAGTCATCCCTGCCACATAATTTGGTTTACCCCAGCTGCATAGTTTCAGTGGCCCTGGACAAAAGATAGGAATAACACCATACCAGAAAGAAAACATAACAGACCACTGCTAAGATGCATATCTTGAGTGTATGTTCTTTTTCACTTACTTTACTTGCAATGGCAAAATCCTTCACACTGTTTCTACAATAAAAGTGTTTTCTTGTGGTAAGTACTGTGTGACGGGAGCTGTGCGTCCTGATATAGTGGGGGTGTCTCAGGTACCCCTTTGTTTACACCTGCACAGTAATAGTCATCCCCGTGACCTCATCCCTGTCCCCAGGCACTTAAAGTAGCCCAAGGCATTGGCTTGTAGATGAAAGTTACACAATTCGCCTTTGATTGCGAGTCTGCAGGCCCGTGTGTTTTCCGCATTAAGAAAAAGAACAGAAGCTGATTTCTTCTTGTGAATGGGCCTAGGGAGGGCCACTGGGCTATCTTGGGAGGGCCTGGCCCATCTGGCCCACCCTTTAGAACCGGGCCTGAGTCCAATGCTGCACTGTCCCCATCCCAGACAACGTCCCCCTTGGCAGTAGCGCACTCCCTCGGGGACCACTCTTCTCTTACCTAGCAAAAGTGTTTTTAATAGATAGGCACTATTTTCGGAACACCATTTCTCAGTAGCAGTTACTCTGCATGTCTTCAAGAGCAGGTATGAGAGGGCAGCAGGAATAACTACACATATTACTGATAATTTATACACCTTGGGAAGTCAAAGTCTGGGGTCTCTTATCCTGCATTGTTTGCACTGTTGTATTCTCAGATTGGCATTCTTTGATCATAGACTTCATGAACATGTCTGAGGTGGTCTTACTTGCGCTGTAAGTCCCGGCTCACATCTGGGCTCAGATGGACTCGCTTTGATCACAGGCTGCAAGTCATAGCACAGTCCCAGACCCACCTCTTGTGCTTCTCTTTGACCCTCTTGCACCTCTATTTAGTTATAAACTATGTGTCGTGTTAGAGCTCTGCGCCTCCAGTGACTTTACTTGGATCAGAGGTTCTCAACCAGTGGCTTCACTGGGCCACCTTTGTTCATAGGCTCTCTGGTCCAACTGAGCCCTGTCCTCATGTGGCGTAACTTTGCTTAAGGCTTGTGAAGCCCAGCACAGCAGTGTGACCACGGTGAGGTCACCTTGTCTGTGCCTTCAGTATCCTCCCTTTGTAGGCTCCAGAGCCCAGCCTAGTTGTGTCTGCGCTAGACTGCCTTTGTTAGTTGTATTCTGGGCCTAGCACTGCCCTGTTCCTCGGGATGCCTCACTTTGTACAAAGGCTGTACAGAGCAGCACACCCCTGGGCGTACAGCTGTATGGCACAGCAGATCCTTGTCCCTCAGGTGGCTTCTCTTTTGTGTGTGTTTTTTTACCTGACGGTATTGGATCGCTTTACATGAGCACCAGTTACTTACACAAGGTAACCTTGCTTTATGTTTTTTAGGCACAGGCAGATTAAGTGATTTGCTCAGAGTCACAAGATTTTAAGCCGATGCTAGGAATCAAACCTGTTTCCCAGTTTCAAAGTTGGCAGCTCTGGCCATCACTCCACATCCTCAACCGTAGTTGACGGCCTCTTACTTTGCTCATAGTTTTAAGGCCAACATTTACGAGTCTCAAGGCGTGGAGGCGTGTGCTTGTGAGTCCCTAGATTCCACATGGGTTGTCTCAATTTAATATAGCTTGGAAGGAAGCTGAATCTTGTGGTGGAGGAAAATCTTGTTAAGTTTGCACATCTGCATATTTACTCACAACATTGACTTCAGTGTTACAGTATTACCAGGTTAGCACCTATAGTTAACTAGGATAAATTGTGTGTAGTATTGGAACATTTAAGGCCCCCTACCTCTTTCGTGAGTTCAATGATTTGCTGTACTAAGGAGGCGGAATCATCTGTGGGGATCGAGGGGAAAGATTTTCCTGCCTGGGGCCCTGAGCCAACCGTTAGGAGGGCAGTATTTACGGAAAATGAAAGCCACTGAATGGAGGCAAATGTAAAGGTAATGAGTGTAAGTTAATTGTATCTAACAGTGAGTGGTTGTCCTTGTACTAGTTTAGAAGCGAACAAGATCTTAGACATAATATTTATTGGTCACTTTTGATGGTAGTCTGCTTCGGCCATTTCTTCCTTGATGAATATGAATTTATGCTTTTGAATGAGGACGTCATACATATGGCTTATGTCCTGATGAGATAGCAAAAGAGATGTGGTGATGATATAGGATTGATCCGCTAAGTCCAATGAAGCACGATGCACTTTTTGCATGCAGCACTTTAAGCAGTGGGAATGTATGATGGATACCGGCTTGGCTCGCTGGAATAATGGTACAAGCTGCACTTTCTCTGCATGGAGCACTTTGATCATCGGGGACGTATGCTTGGCTGAATAAGGATAATGATCAGGTGGCATGGGGATAATTGACCACATGGTTCACTGTGATGGATCGAAAGTGGACGGGGTAAATTGACACTGGTTTTGACCTGCTGGAACATTGGAGTATGCCTAGAAGAACTGAATTTTAGTCCATTTCTCACAGAAATAGTGCTGAAAATCGCACCAAAAAGATGCCAATTTTTTAAAAATTTCTTCACGGGGGAGAACCCCCGAACCCCCCTTATTACCGTCGGGCTCGCTCGCTGCGCTCGCATACGTTGATTCGTTCTACTTACGCCCCCACCAGTTTCAAATTCCACCAGCCGCCCCTGAGAAGGAGATCTGGATCTTCTTGGTAAACTGTTAACCCTTCCAGGTGGGGTAAAGAGAGGCCCACTGGGGTCTCCTTCCTCACCTTCAGGAAGAATTGGATTTTCCAGGTTAGAATCATTTTGATCCTCCTGGCCAGCATCAGAGTCCTGGTCATTGAGGTTTTCACTCCCTGCCCTTTCCTCTTCTGCTGTCCCACCTCCTTTGCCTGCCTCATCAGACCCTGGGGTCTTTCAGAGGTCATCTAAAAGCAAAGTCACTATGAGTCTTTGGGTGTTTGGATTTTTCCCTGTCTTCAGTTTTCTTGAGGTACACATGTTTCTCAATTCCTGGAATGTGAGATGGTCGTACTTAGTTGGCAAGGAGTCACTGACTTCAGGCCTTGAAGACATTCTAGTGTGGTGTGGTGTATGCACCTACCTACTCTAGTGGGAACTACTAAACTCTCTTGAGTTGGAGAAAGGGTGTGCTAGGCCCTTGACACCCAACTCTAAGTTCAGTAGAACTTACTTTATTCTAGACTTGATTTATATGTACCTAAGTACCTTTAGTGGTTTTCAGTTAGTCACTCACTGAGATTATCTGGTAAAACAATAGCAAGCTTGAATCCCAACCGCTGCACACCAATGTGAGAAGTTGGCCTGGTATATGCTGTCCACTAATTAAAGTGGGCACCTTGCACCAGTCCAAACGACCCTTATTGATGATTAGGTTAAAGACAACCTTTATAGAAAGCTATCCTAGTGGTAGCTGTGGAGAGCAGCCTTCAGGCTAAGTCTTGAAGGAATGTAAAGCAGCTTGTTTTACCAGTATATAACCTCTTGAAAGACCAAATGAAAGGAGAACCACACCAGGTATATATAAAATATATGTATTTATTACTAAACACTCTCTACTAACCTCTTTATGAGATTAGAGAACAAGGCACACAATATTACAGTACTAGAACGACAGTAAATAGCACAATACACAGTGGGCTCCAGGGGGAGACCAAACCATATATTAAGAAAGTGGTATAACAACCACGACTTGACTAGACACAGTGCCTAGAGCACGTTTAATCGCTGGGACCCCAAGGAACCACCCAAGGTAGTGACACAGGGGACCCACGGAGGACGGGTGCAGTGTGGGAACACAGACGCGAGCTCCGTACAACTCTATGGGAAAGTCGCGGTTGGAATATTAGAGTTTAAGGACACTTAGGAGAGGACTTTGAGTAAACCCTTTCAGGCTTAGAAGGTTCTAAGGCCAGCACCCACGGGAGCACCGGAGTACTCATGTTACCTCACCCAGGGAAGCCGGGTGCATAGGTGTCAAAGGGTGCCGGGATTCGTCATTGTTTTCAATGGCGAGTCGCTGCAAAGTGCTGCTGCCATGAAGAAGAAAAGTGTCCGGTGTGATCCAAGCCTGGATCGAAGATGTGAAGAACCTGAAAGCAGAGGGGACAGAGTCTGGGTCACTTGCCAGTGACCAGGGGCACGATAAACGAATGCCCACCGATGTCGGGTGCTTCAGGTGCGGAGAGGTGAAGCTTGACTCTGCAGCCACAGAGACCAGGAGACGTCGACAACAACCAGAGTCCACAGATGAGCTGTCCCACGAAGGATGTCAAGTGCTGGGGGGGTCAGTGCTCGAATTGAACACCAACAAGCCTTGGCAACGGCAACCCACGCGGTCAGAGTAATTATGCTTCTGTGGGGACCAGCAAGGTCCGGGGGACTCCCCAAGCGATGGAGAGTCAGGGAATGCCTAGAGCAACCAGGGAAGCCCACTGAAAGTTAAAGTACCCTTCTCAGGGGCCCACAGGTCAATGGACCAGGGATCGCAAAGGGACCTTGAGAGGAATTACAAAATGCTGGCCCACGGAACACTCGTGGAGTGTAGGCCCGCAATCTTTGGTGGAATTACTGCTCGGGGTCAGTGCTACAAGGAACCCAAAGCTCAGCCTCAGGGGTCGCCGGAAAGCTGATGCTTCTGCAAATCGACGCAGTGTCCAGGGGTTCGGGTTGCACAGTCACCACGAGGGATACGGGCCTCAGACTTGCTGTGGGCACACATCAACCTCAGAGACCTCGGGAACCCACCTCCTGTGTTGCAATATTCTTCGGAGTCCTCGGGAGCTTCGGAGATGCAAACCGGTCAAATGCGTTTAAGGTGCCTGCCTTGCAGGGGAGTAACTCCTTTACTCCAAGGGAGATTCTTCAGTCATCCAGCGTAGTGTAGATCGTTGAAGTACTTGGTTTCTGTAGCAGAGTTTAGTCTAGGTGTAATCTAAAGTCCTGTAGTCAGGGGTTCCTACTTTATACCCAAGGAAGGGGTGGGACAAACTCTGGGGACCCACCCAGGGGAGGGTCAGGACAGAGGGGTGGGTACACCCATGTCCTTTGTCCAGTTTCGCACCAGAGCAGGGGCTGAGTGCCCCTGCAACCGGTTTGAGCTGGACTATGCACAGGGACACCAAATTTGCCCCCAGTGCAGACATCAAAGCACTCTTGGAGTGCACCCACCCAGCCCCAATACACTAAAGCCTGTCTGGGAGGTGGTCACACCTCCCTGTGACAGGAAACCTATTGTCAAGCCTTCCCCTGCCGGAGTTTCGTCCAGCAGCAAGAGGGCAGACTCTTGTCTGTGGCTGGCAGCATCCATTTGGTGATGCCAGGGCTCTGTGAAGCTGGTACCGGGTGTACCGGTCCTGTCATATTTCTCCCTGTAGGAGGGAGGAATCATACCTCCCACACCAGTTACTGGTGTGGAGGTATGATTCCAAGGTGTTTGACACCAAACACGACATAATTCCTTGCAGCCATTCTAAAGTTAGCATTTACCGCGAGGTTATAATGCACTTAAGAGTATATGGTTGGCTGCATCACAGACAACCCCGGAGTAGTGGTTCCGAAGGCTGCAGAGGGGCTCTGCTCATGCATGGGCACCCTCTCACATAAAACCCAGCACCCTGCCTTCAGGATTGATAAGGCCTGCCATAGGGGTGACTGACAGGCTTATATGTGCAGTGATCAGGTTAGATATAGTGAACCTATATCTAAGTAAGGGGTGCATGCACCACCTTACACAGGCTGCAGTAGCAGACCTGTGGTGTCATTTTGGATGGCCTCTCAGGGGTGGCATAATACATGCAGCAGTCCCTGGGAGGCCTCTGGGGTACCTATGCCCTGGGTACATAGTATACCATATACTAGGGACTAATAAGGGTACCCCATAATCCAATCTGGAGTGTACCTAAAGTACATGCAATCAATTTTGGGGAGAAAGCAGATAGACTGGGGTCCTGAATAGCAGGATCCCAGTCAGACTAAGTCGAAAACAGTGAAACATCAGCAAAAATTGGGGGTAACTATAAGAAGCAGATCCTACTCTCCTACACCCTGGGTGAGCTCTCCTGGCACCGTGTGGTGCTGGCGAAGGATCACATCTATGATGAAGCGTGATATAACAGGAGCCCTGGGTGAGCTCTCCTGGCACCAGGTGGTGCTGGCGAAGGAGCACCCCTATGATGAAGCATCATATAACAGGAGCCCTGGGTGAGCTCTCCTGGCACCGTGTGTTGCTGGCGAAGGAGCACCTCTATGATGAAGCATCATATAACAGGAGCCCTGGGTGAGCTCTCCTGGCACCATGTGTTGCTGGCGAAGGAGCACCTCTATGATGAAGCATCATATAACAGGAGCCCTGGGTGAGCTCTCCTGGCACCGTGTGGTGCTGGCGAAGGAGTATCCTATGATGAAGCTTGATATAACAGGAGCCCTGGGTGAGCACGCCTGGCACCGTGTGGTGCTGGGGAAGGAGTATCCTATGATGAAGCGTGATATAACAGGAGCCCTGGGTGAGAACGCCTGGCACCATGTGGTGCTGGCAAAGGAGTATCCTATGATGAATCGTGATATAACAGGAGCCCTGGGTGAGCACGCCTGGCACCATGTGGTGCTGGCGAAGGATCACCCCTATGATGAAGCGTGATAGAACATGAGCCCTGGGTGAGCTCTCCTGGCACCGTGTGTTGCTGGCGAAGGAGCACCTCTATGATGAAGCGTGATATAATAGGAGCCCTGGGTGAGCCCTCCTGGCACCGTGTGGTGCTGGCGAAGGAGTATCCTATGATGAAGCATGATATAATAGGAGCCCTGGGTGAGCACGCCTGGCACTGTGTGGTGCTGGCGAAGGATCACACCTATGATGAAGCGTGATATAACAGGAGCCCTGGGTGAGCTCTCCTGGCACCGTGTGGTGCTGGCGAAGGATCACACCTATGATGGAGCATGATATAACAGGAGCCCTGGGTGAGCTCTCCTGGCACCGTGTGGTGCTGGCGAAGGATCCCACCTATGATGAAGTATGATATAACAGCAGCCCTGGGTGAGCACGCCTGGCACCGTGTGGTGCTGGCGAAGGATCACCTCTATGATGAAGCATGATGTAATAGGAGCCTTGGGTGAGCACGCCTGGCACCATGTGGTGCTGGCGAAGGAGCACCCATATGATGAAGCGTGATATAACAGGAGCCCTGGGTGAGCTCTCCTGGCACTGTGTGGTGCTGGCGAAGGATCACACCTATGATGAAGCATGATATAACAGGAGCCCTGGGTGAGCTCTCCTGGCACAGTGTGGTGGTGGCGAAGGATCACCCCTATGATGAAGCGTGATATAACAGGAGCCCTGTGTGAGCTCGCCTGGCACCTTGTGGTGCTGGCGAAGGAGCACCCCTATGATGAAGCGTGATATAACAGGAGCCCTGGGTGAGCACGCCTGGCACCGTGTGGTGCTGGGGAAGGAGTATCCTATGATGAAGCGTGATATAACAGGAGCCCTGGGTGAGCTCGCCTGGCACCGTGTGGTGCTGGCGAAGGAGTATCCTATGATGAAGCGTGATATAACAGGAGCCCTGGGTGAGCTCTCCTGGCACCGTGTGGTGCTGGCGAAGGAGCACCTCTATGATGAAGCATGATATAACAGGAGCCCTGGGTGAGTACGCCTGGCACCGTGTGGTGCTGGCGAAGGAGTATCCTATGATGAAGCGTGATATAACAGGAGCCCTGGGTGAGCACGCCTGGCACCGTGTGGTGCTGGCGAAGGAGTATCCTATGATGAAGCATGATATAATAGGAGCCGTGGGTGAGCACGCCTGGCACCGTGTGTTGCTGGCGAAGGAGAACCTCTATGATAAAGCGTGATATAACAGGAGCCCTGGGTGAGCTCGCCTGGCACCGTGTGGTGCTGGCGAAGGTTCACACCTATGATGAAGCGTGATATAACAGGAGCCTGGGTGCACCCGCCTGGCACCGTGTGGTGCTGGCGAAGTAGCACCCCCATGATGAAGCGTGATATAACAGGGGCCCTGGGTGAGCTCTCCTGGCACTGTGTGTTGCTGGCGAAAGAGTATACTATGATGAAGCGTGATATAACAGGAGCCCTGGGTGAGCACGCCTGGCACCATGTGGTGCTGGCGAACTATCACACCTATGATGAAGCATGATATAACAGGAGCCCTGGGTGAGCTCTCCTGGCACCGTGTGTTGCTGGCGAAGGAGCACCTTTATGATGAAGAATGATATAACAGGAGCCCTGGGTGAGCTCTCCTGGCACCGTGTGTTGCTGGCGAAGGAGCACCTTTATGATGAAGAATGATATAACAGGAGCCCTGGGTGAGCTCTCCTGGCACCGTGTGTTGCTGGCGAAGGAGCACCTCTATGATGAAGCATCATATAACAGGAGCCCTGGGTGAGCTCTCCTGGCATCGTGTGGTGCTGGCGAAGGAGTATTCTATGATGAAGCTTGATATAACAGGAGCCCTGGGTGAGCACGCCTGGCACCGTGTGGTGCTGGGGAAGGAGTATCCTATGATGAAGCGTGATATAACAGGAGCCCTGGGTGAGAACGCCTGGCACCATGTGGTGCTGGCAAAGGAGTATCCTATGATGAAGCGTGATATAACAGGAGCCCTGGGTGAGCACGCCTGGCACCATGTGGTGCTGGCGAAGGATCACCCCTATGATGAAGCGTGATATAACATGAGCCCTGGGTGAGCTCTCCTGGCACCGTGTGTTGCTGGCGAAGGAGCACCTCTATGATGAAGCGTGATATAACAGGAGCCCTGGGTAAGCTCGCCTGGCACCGTGTGGTGCTGGGGAAGGAGTATCCTAAGATGAAGCGTGATATAACAGGAGCCCTGGGTGAGCTCTCCTGGCACCGTGTGGTGCTGGCGAAGGATCACACCTATGATGAAGCATGATATAACAGGAGCCCTGGGTGAGCCCTCCTGGCACCGTGTGGTGCTGGCGAAGGAGTATCCTATGATGAAGCATGATATAATAGGAGCCCTGGGTGAGCACGCCTGGCACTGTGTGGTGCTGGCGAAGGATCACACCTATGATGAAGCGTGATATAACAGGAGCCCTGGGTGAGCTCTCCTGGCACCGTGTGGTGCTGGCGAAGGATCACACCTATGATGGAGCATGATATAACAGGAGCCCTGGGTGAGCTCTCCTGGCACCGTGTGGTGCTGGCGAAGGATCCCACCTATGATGAAGTATGATATAACAGCAGCCCTGGGTGAGCACGCCTGGCACCGTGTGGTGCTGGTGAAGGATCACCTCTATGATGAAGCATGATGTAATAGGAGCCTTGGGTGAGCACGCCTGGCACCATGTGGTGCTGGCGAAGGAGCACCCCTATGATGAAGCGTGATATAACAGGAGCCCTGGGTGAGCTCTCCTGGCACTGTGTGGTGCTGGCGAAGGATCACACCTATGATGAAGCATGATATAACAGGAGCCCTGGGTGAGCTCTCCTGGCACAGTGTGGTGGTGGCGAAGGATCACCCCTATGATGAAGCGTGATATAACAGGAGCCCTGTGTGAGGTCGCCTGGCACCATGTGGTGCTGGCGAAGGAGCACCCCTATGATGAAGCGTGATATAACAGGAGCCCTGGGTGAGCACGCCTGGCACCGTGTGGTGCTGGGGAAGGAGTATCCTATGATGAAGCGTGATATAACAGGAGCCCTGGGTGAGCTCGCCTGGCACCGTGTGGTGCTGGCGAAGGAGTATCCTATGATGAAGCGTGATATAACAGGAGCCCTGGGTGAGCTCTCCTGGCACCGTGTGGTGCTGGCGAAGGAGCACCTCTATGATGAAGCATGATATAACAGGAGCCCTGGGTGAGTACGCCTGGCACCGTGTGGTGCTGGCGAAGGAGTATCCTATGATGAAGCGTGATATAACAGGAGCCCTGGGTGAGCCCGCCTGGCACCGTGTGGTGCTGGCGAAGGAGTATCCTATGATGAAGCATGATATAATAGGAGCCGTGGGTGAGCACGCCTGGCACCGTGTGTTGCTGGCGAAGGAGAACCTCTATGATGAAGCGTGATATAACAGGAGCCCTGGGTGAGCTCGCCTGGCACCGTGTGGTGCTGGCGAAGGATCACACCTATGATGAAGCGTGATATAACAGGAGCCTGGGTGCACCCGCCTGGCACCGTGTGGTGCTGGCGAAGGAGCACCCCCATGATGAAGCGTGATATAACAGGGGCCCTGGGTGAGCTCTCCTGGCACCGTGTGTTGCTGGCGAAAGAGTATCCTATGATGAAGCGTGATATAACAGGAGCCCTGGGTGAGCACGCCTGGCACCATGTGGTGCTGGCGAACTATCACACCTATGATGAAGCATGATATAACAGGAGCCCTGGGTGAGCTCTCCTGGCACCGTGTGTTGCTGGCGAAGGAGCACCTTTATGATGAAGAATGATATAACAGGAGCCCTGGGTGATCTCTCCAGGCACCGTGTGGTGCTGGCGAAGGATCACCTCTATGATGAAGCATGATATAACAGGAGCCCTGGGTGAGCACGCCTGGCACCGTGTGGTGCTGGCGGAGGAGTATCCTATGATGAAGCATGATATAACAGGAGCCCTGGGTGAGCACGCCTGGCACCGTGTGGTGCTGGCGAAGGAGTATCCTATGATGAAGCGTGATATAACAGGAGCCCTGGGTGAGCACGCCTGGCACCGTGTGGTGCTGGCAAAGGAGTATCCTATGATGAAGCGTGATATAACAGGAGCCCTGGGTGAGCACGCCTGGCACCGTGTGGTGCTGGCAAAGGAGTATCCTATGATGAAGCGTGATATAACAGGAGCCCTGGGTGAGCTCTCCTGGCACCGTGTGGTGCTGGCAAAGGAGTATCCTATGATGAAGCGTGATATAACAGGAGCCCTGGGTGAGCACGCCTGGCACTGTGTGGTGCTGGCGAAGGATCACCCCTATGATGAAGCGTGATATAACAGGAGCCCTGGGTGAGCACGCCTGGCACCATGTGGTGCTGGCAAAGGATCACCCCTATGATGAAGCGTGATATAACAGGAGCCCTGGGTGAGCTCTCCTGGCACCGTGTGTTGCTGGCGAAGGAGCACCTCTATGATGAAGCGTGATATAACAGGAGCCCTGGGTAAGCTCGCCTGGCACCGTGTGGTGCTGGCGAGGGATCACACCTATGATGAAGCATGATATAACAGGAGCCCTGGGTGAGCTCTCCTGGCACCATGTGGTGCTGGCGAAGGAGCACCCCTATGATGAAGCGTGATATAACAGGAGCCCTGGGTGAGCACGCCTGGCACCGTGTGTTTCTGGCGAAGGAGCACCTCTATGATGAAGCATCATATAACAGGAGCCCTGGGTGAGCTCTCCTGGCACCATGTGGTGCTGCCGAAGGAGTATCCTATGATGAAGCGTGATATAACAGGAGCCCTGGGTGAGCACGCCTGGCACTGTGTGGTGCTGGCGAAGGAGTATCCTATGATGAAGCGTGATATAACAGGAGCCCTGGGTGAGCACGCCTGGCACCATGTGGTGCTGGCGAAGGAGTATCCTATGATGAAGCGTGATATAACAGGAGCCCTGGGTGAGCTCGCCTGGCACCGTGTGGTGCTGGCGAAGGATCACACCTATGATGAAGCTTGATATAACAGGAGCCCTGGGTGAGCTCTCCTGGCACCATGTGTTGCTGGCGAAGGATCACACCTATGAAGAAGCGTGATATAACAGGAGACCTGGGTGAGCACGCCTGGTACCATGTGGTGCTGGCAAAGGAGCACCTCTATGATGAAGCATGATATAACAGGAGCCCTGGGTGAGCTCGCCTGGCACCGTGTGGTGCTGGCGAAGGATCACACCTATGATGAAGTATGATATAACAGGAGCCCTAGGTGTGCTCTCCTGGCACCGTGTGGTGCTGGCGAAGGAGTATCCTATGATGAAGCGTGACATAACATGAGCCCTGGATGAGCATGCCTGGCACTGCAGCAGTCAATGCCGTGCAGATACTGCTTTTGATGTCCCATTGTGGTGCCTATTTCATAGGCACTGCCCTGGGAACGCCAAAGAACCGCCCGCCAAACAGGAGAAAACTCCTAATCTGGCGGGTGGTCAAACATGAGTTTATTGGTGCGGGAGCAGGGCGGTCCCTCTCCCGCACCGCTGAACTCATAATGAGGCCTTAAGTCAACTTCACCAATTGCATCTGTTCAATTATTTTGTGTCCTCCTGCTTCCTTTGCTAATACTAGTATTTCTGTTCTTACTTCAGTTCTTGCCAGGTGTAATGTTTTTGTGAGTTCCATGGGCTCTTATAGCAACTTTACCCTGAAGTTTGCTGAGTGGCATCCTTCAATTATTCGTAATCTTCTCGCTTCTTCGTTGTGAAATTTATAACAATTGCAGTAAGTCACTCATCACATAGAGGAATGGCAACATCATCCATTATGTTCTCTTTGGCACCTGGTCTAAAATATGTACCTTTCATAATAAATGTTTCTCTGATGGTCAAAGAGGTCATTTAAACATTGAAATATTCCTTGATATGTTTGGGTTTGTTCTGTGGGATATGTTGCTAACAGTTCCTGTACATCATCTCCCACTAGACTTAGAAGGACATCTCATGCCTGTTCACCACTATGGGTCTGATTCATACTTTGGCGGATGGGACACTCCTCACAATTGTGACGGACATTCCGTCCACCGCACTGCAGTTTTATTATATCCCACAGGATTTGTAATAAGGCAGACGGGACGGGATATCCATCACATTTGCGATGGAGTATCCCATCTGACAAAGTCTTAATCAGATCCTATGTCTTCTACACGTTGCTTATAGATATAGTATCAGAATCTTCGTAACCACTTTTCCCAACGTGCTCTCCATATCTTTCCATAAATCTGCTTGTGCTGACGCTCCCTCTTTAACACCAGTGGCGCGATCTTAAGGGCGGAGTGGCCCCACCCCCTCACCTTTTTCCAAATATGAAGAGTGTCTGTCAGGCTGAGCAAAGATCGACCTGACAGACACTTTATGTTCAGTGCGGTCATCCAG
Organism: Calotriton arnoldi; assembly: GCA_963921515.1. Taxonomy (NCBI): domain Eukaryota; kingdom Metazoa; phylum Chordata; class Amphibia; order Caudata; family Salamandridae; genus Calotriton; species Calotriton arnoldi. The sequence goes on from CAWUFW010003833.1 coordinate 232,258, forward strand.
GTGCTGTACTTGCACTAAATACGCAGACACCTGGCTGCATGAGCTGAACTTTGCCGGGCTGAAGATGTCACTGTCCTTTGGACTTGATCTCTTCATCCCGGTAAACTGCATGGTGGTCCTCCCCCTCATGATGAGGGGGAGCATCACTGCTGGTTTCGGACCTGGGCGCTTACGTTTTAAGCCCTGAAGTGTCCAGGACTTAGTGTCTATCAGTGGCACTCGTCACAGAGTGGGGTGGGGTCAGCTGTCTCACTATATATTATTTATAATTTATTTATATGGTTTTATATAGCGCGAACATGACCTGTGAAGGTATCAGAGCGCTTTACAAATGATCGGACAGAAAAAAAAGACAGGAAAGCAAACAACAACATAATCAAGAGAAGTATCAACTGTGTAAGTTCACGAAATGTAGAGGTAATGTCTCTAGGACAAGTCGACGAGAAAATAGATATGGCTGAACAGTCTAGTGATGATCCTCATGAGTGCAGATCCTGAGTCGAATTGTTCGACCTAGGGCAGGAATTTGTTCATAAGTTGAAGTTTTACTTCTTTTTTTAAAGAAGCAGATGAGGGAACCAGTCTGATCTCTGGTGGTAGGGAATTCCAAATTCTCAGGGCCCTACCAAAGAAGGCTTGGTTGCTAGTTTTCTTTTTATGGAATTTTTGTGGTTTAAGGAGCAAGGTACTGTTGCTTCTAGATGATCTGTATCCACCAGATAATTCTAGTTTTTGTGTCAAGTATCTTGGGGTGTTGCCGCCTCCTCTCATTGTCTGACCCATAACAAGCTCAGCCAGTGAGAGGAGGCAGAAGTCCCATTCTTCAGGAAACATCTAGGCTTCCCTGCCGCCACCCGAGATCACTGCTGCAGCCCAATAAGTGTTATTTTTTTGTTTGTTGCATGCGTGCATGTGTGTATGTATGATTGTATGTGTACTTGTGAGTGAGTGCTGTGAATGGATGTGTATGTGCGTGTGTATGCCTGGGCGTGAGTTAGATAGTGTACATATGTGTGTGGACCACTCAAATTACTAGCCGCCACGGCTCCTTTGCCTATTTCTTTCTCACATGCGTTTTCCTGCGCATGCCTGTGATCACTGTGCCGCTGACTCGCTCCCTTTCTATTTCTTTGAGCACGCATGCGCACTCATTGCAGTATATTTCCTTGACGACGCGCACGTGTCCCAGTCTGTTTCTTTGAAGACGCTCATACTCCTGCCCATGTACGCTGCTGCGCTCCCTTCGTTGACTGCCTTTCACTCTCACGCCGAGCCGCACATGCCGGTTCATTTGTCCACTTTATACTTTACATTAAAATGTCCAGATTTTCCACAGTTTTACTGCCATCCGTGGTTTGAAAGATAGGTGTTTTTTTCTTCTACCTTACTCACAAACTGAAGTCTTTTTGTTCGATGATGGTTGCTGTTTCATGCTTTCTGCAGTGAATTTTCTTCTCTTTCATCACATGTGGGTTGTCCACTCGTCACCAATGTAGGCTCCACACAGCTTGGGTAGGACCCAAAAGTACTTGCCCAAACAGGATTTAAGAGCAGGAATGGCAAAGGTCATCTCAGCTGTCCTTCAGACCTTCAGACCAAATCAAAACACTCTAAAACATGATTCTCCAGAATCATGAGGGTGTCATGACTCCAAGTTTGATAGAACGAAACATTAGAGAGTTTATCCCTCTCGAATCCGCAAGCCAGTCCCATTAAATAATTGGTGGAACTTCCTCAGAGCCCCATCCTTGTTTATGTGGGAAGTTGCAGCATTGGGCGCCATGGAGAAGTTTAGTCCTTGTAAGGAAACTTAGGTCTGTGGCCTTTTTCAGGACTATTGGCCATTGAAAGGGCTTAGGATCTGTCCCTATGATGATGGTGGGAGACGGAACCTCGTCAACACCCAAAGGATCATGAAACATATTTAATTGTGGCCCAGTGAGGGCAGTCTTCTGTGACTAATAAAACCCTGGACCCTTCTTGTTGAGTTGTTAGGTGGGCCCAATGCCATGGTTGGAAGCATATGTCTGAGCAAGAAAGGCCTGGCAGAAGTAAAGACAGCTTTAAAATATGTGCCTGAGAGAGAACGTTTTTAACTTTTTAAATGCCAAGTGACACTCCTTGGGCTGATTAGCCTTTTGGGTTGCTTCTGCTTTCAGGTGGTCAGGGCAGGGAGAGGTGGTTCTATCGAACCATAGAGTTCAACAAAGCTCTGATAGTACCATAAGAGATGGTTCTATGGAACCATAGAGTTCTACAAAGTTGTGAAAGTATTCAGCGAAGATCTCAGTGAAGTGGATCTCCATTCTATAACCGCTTGGATATTAGCTTGCATGGGCTCCACCTTTCCACCACCCACCTGGTGCACAAGCTAGATGACTGACCTGTGCCCGATCAAGCATTTGTATGCCTTGATGATGAGCCTAACGCCCCTTACTGCTTGTCACGGAAAGCATTGAGACCATTCAGGACATAATTCACCAACTGCTAGAAGGTTGCCCATGTAACTTAGCCTGAAGGACTTGACTTGAAAAGGGAAGAGGCCTTATGAGGTTAAAAATGGAATCTTATCCTTTGTGGCATCCACTAGTCAGACTGAAGGTGCCCAGCTTCAAATGTGTTAATGAGCTTGCAAGATCTGGGGATGGGGTGAACATCTGATTTGGAGACAGTGCTGAGTTCTCTGTAATCCCCACCCCCATGGGTCCCTGGACCAGTGCTTTCCCATGGCATCTACAAGAGCTTACAAACCCGAGGTCCAGCATCGCTGTGAGCTCCAGTCTGAAGCATCACTTGATCTAATCCAAAATTCAGTAGGCTTATACTTGCTCAGTAGACTGGAATCAGTGTTAAATCCGCATGTCAAGGAAAACATATGAGAGATTTGCCCCAATAGGGCATTAGACTGTCCTTGCTTTTAGAATGTCAGTGTGGCATAAAATCCCTACTTTGCGATCTTTTTTCAGACTTGAAGCAGGTTTGGGAGGAGCTTCATTTCTTTGTCAACCTTGGCTCAGGCCAAGTGCAGCCGCATCTACCCTACATTAGGATGCTGAAAGTCAACAAACATGGAAATTCAGCATGATTCTTGATGGCCTTGCATCTGTTAAATAATTGATGCCAGTAGTTTTTTTCAGAACAGTGCAGAGCATGTTCACATGAAACCCAAAGAGCATGGCTTTATCCACTTGATGATGAGCACCTCCTCACTTTTCTGGGAACCACTTCAAGTTTCATTCTGATTGCACTACTCCCTGAGCAAGTGCTTCAGTACCCCACAAAGGTATAGTAAGCACTATATAAATATTGCAAAACCATACGGTACAACACAATGAGGGCCTGCTTGGCCTGAAGGGTGTCTTTTGCTTAAAGCATGAGCTGGGCCAACTTCTTCCGAAGGTCCAGCACATAGACAGTTACATCACAAGAGGAAAAACCTAGGTCCCCCTCCTATTCTTAACTTCACATGGGTGAGGGAACCCCAGATTTCATGGCTGAATAACGCAGAGAAAGGCTGAAACCACTCCTTTATTCAGCACCTAAAATAAGCAAAGTCAAATGAAAGACTCTCTCAGCCCCTTGGTATACAGAGGAACTAAGGGCACAGAAACAAAACTGCCGTAGGCAGGAGAAAACTTGGAGACGAAACTATAACGAGACTGAGAAGACCAAATATAAGCTCTGCTTAGCTGCGTATAAATCTCTTATTCTCAAAGAGAAAATTTCCTATTTTACCAGAAAGATAGAGGAAGCAAAAAACTCCTCAAAAGAACTTTTTCAAACAGTGACTACGCTGACCACGGATGCATTCGATACATCTAACTTAAGTAGCCAATCCTTTTGCAATAGCCTAGTCGACTTCTTTTTGGAAAAGGCGGAAGGAGTTTACAATCTATTCTCTTCCTCTACCTCCATTTCAGATAACATCATGGTGCCCACCATTACATGCAAGAAAGGACCGAGTCTTTGTAAATTTATACCACCTACCCTAGAACAGGTAACTAACACACTGAGAGTAACTCTCCACATGATCCGTGCCCTCCAAAGATAGCAGGATAAGTGGCAGAGACTATTGAGCCCCCACTTATGGCCATCTTCCAGATCATGACTTCGAAGGCCAATTTCCATAGAGAGCCTCAATTCTTCCACTTCTAAAAAAAGCAACCCTAGACCCTTAAAGCCCTAGCAGCTATCGCCCTGTATCATGGCTCCTTCTCCCTTCCAAGATTATCGAGAAGTTTATAAACACTCAACCGATGAACCTTATTCAATCTAATGACCATCTGGACACCATGCAATTTGGATTCAGCAGCGGCCATAGCACGGAAACGGCCTTGATCAAATCAAAGCAACTGAAGAGATCAGGCAAGCACTCGATCAGAGCAGAGGGGCAGCACTCATACTGCTTGATCTCTTGCCTGCTTTTGATACGATAGATCACGGAGTGCTATTAAACCGTTTATCCGATATCAATGTCAGCGGCACTGCATGGGACCTATTGAAATCTTCTCTTTCCGACAGAGAACAGTCTGTCAGACTTGGTGAGTTCGTATCTAAATCTTTCTTCTTTCCCTGTGGTGTTCCCCAGGGTTCTTCAGTCAGTCCCACCGTATTTAATATCTATATCACACCCCTGGCCAATTTAATTAAAAGCGTTGGCTTTTCCTTGACGTCCTCGCAGACGACACCCAGATTGTCGTATCACTGGTCAAAAAGTACTCAGAGGTAAGCACCAGATTTTGCAATTGCATGTAGGCAGTAAATGCTTGGATGAGCAGGAATTGTCTCAAACTAAATGCAGATAAAACCGAAGTAATACTCTTTGGAGCACAAACATCCTTCTGGACTCCATCATGCTGGCCAGCAGAAATGGGCCCTATGCCTGCTCCCGTCACTAAGGCCCAAAAACTGGGAGTTCTGATTGACCACAAACTAACCTATACAAATCACGTCAGTGCCCTATCATCTTTGGTGTTTCTCACTTTGAGAATGCTAAAAAAGGTCCTTCCTTTTACTCCCTTGCATTTGCTAAAAACTCTTATTGCATCACTAGTTATGTCTAAACTGGATTATGGCAACGGCCTGTTACTCACTGCGCATCAATACATTCTTAAAAGGCTACAAGTACTACAAAATGCGGCACCAAGACTCCTGCTAAAGATACCTAAACATCAATCCGTAGCCATAGCCATCAAAAATGTGCACTGGCTCCCTACCAGACAGAGGTGCACTTTTAAGGCACTCTGCATCGCCTACAAGGCCCTTCACGGCCTAGGTCCCACTTGTCTTCAACTTGTCTTAACTGGTACATCCCAGCTAGAACCCTACGATCTGCCTCTGCGAAACACATTGTTGTACCTAGATTTAAACAGTTCACCTGTGGCGGCAGGAGCTTCTTTCTAAGTACGTCTAAAGCTTGGAATGCTTTACCATTACACATTAAAAATGCGCCCAACCTGCTGAGCTTTAGGAAACAGCTGAAGACCTGGCTCTTCAGCACTTGCTAGTTGATACATATCTGTTTAATCGCTCTCCATTATTAAAGCCAGAGCTTTCGAAGACTTATTAACATAACATTACACCTACAACTAAGCCAAAAGCAATCTTTGAAGGAGGATTTCCTATGAAGCATTTTATTCAAATCTGAGTTTGTTGGTCTGTGGACCTTGGAGGTCACCTTACAGTTGGAAACCCTGACCTTGTGGACATGAAGCAAGTTTCTCTGTCGGCTTTATACATTTTGAATGCCTCTAGTGGGTAATACAAAACAGCCAGAGCTGTAACGCACCAAGGTAGTAATAAGTCTCTGCAATGCCACAATATATATCGGTCAAAGATCAGCTTTAAATATAAACATAACATAATGTGCATTTATAAAGGACAGATTCAACCTGAAGGATATCTTGGAGCTGAAATAACAATGTTTATTGTTAACTAAGTCAATTGTTGGAATTGTTGAATTGGAAATCCAAGCTTTTTCTCCAAACATCAACCATACACACATTTCTAATTTAGTAGGCAGGTCTGCACACTGGAGAGCTACTCACAGGTAGCTGGAGAGCTACCAGTAACGCACAAGCTACTCATTGGAGAAGTCTGCCTCGGTACATCTAGTCAGCTTCATCCACATAGAGTCTCATCATTTGTCACAATCCAGTCCAAATTTACTGCTCTAATAGTGACATAAAGACATAAGACCCAACTCCATTTTAAGTAGGCTGAGGCTCCATTTTCTGTATCTTTGCAAAATCATCAACATGTCTGCCTTTGGCACAGATGTCGTCTGTCCTTATCGTTCCATGAACCTCTGAAAGTATCAAGTCATTTAGATATAGATATCAACAAGACACCTGATGCGACATCTGTCTGGAGCAAGTACCTTGTTATCTCAATTTCAAGGTCAAACAAGAACAATAGCCAAACAGTATAGTCTGAATTGTCGTATTTTTACCTTATCTGTTTAAAAGAATGCGTCTCAGACTAGCATCTTGGTGCTCATTGGTTATATCAAATATTCCTAAAGTGATGTTGAAAATTCTATCTTAGATAAGATATAGTATGAAAGGACTGCCACTTGACCACTCATCAGAAGAGCTTCTTCACCCCAGATTATGACAAGCAAGATACTGCCAGAGAAGATCCTAACTGCCAGACATGATGCCGTATTGCTCTTTCTACTGAAAGCTGATGCCGAATTCGAGTCTGGGAGGAGCTGATGCTGATGAGACACATGTTTGCCTTTTGCAGGGATCACACCCCTCCTGACTCATGATAATTATAGCGTTCTTCTATAAACAGGTATGCAGAGCGCTCATTTTCCCTAAAAAAAATCTAAATGCAAGTTATTCTACTCTCAATGCTTATATAGCGCAGCACATAAAAGTAGGTTTTAGGGTGTTAAGTTTTTTAGATGACATTTTCAACCATGGTAGAAATGTTCTTTTTATTCTTGTTGTTTGCAACGTGCATTTGTGCTGTTTTAATCTTATTCTGTGTGGTTATTTTAAATGCGTTGAGCAACAGGGTGCACTTTTTTAGTTAGTGTGTCTTTTTCTTAGCGCATCTTGTGTGTGTGTGATTGAAGAGAATAAAAAAGGTTTGTTTCTGATCACCACTGTGTCCCTGGATCTTTGTTTAGGGACTGTTAGTAACCCAAAAGCATTGACGCCACTTCAACTATGTATTGGGTGGGGTTCTGATCGGCTATTAAAACCTGTCTTTCACATTCAAGCTCTGGTGCATTGAACTAAGTTCACTCTTGTCACCCATGGGTGGGAAAGCAAACCTTGTAGAACTGAGCCAGAGACTCGGTTTATGCCACACTAGTTTACAGTGAACTTTACTGGACAGCAACAATGCGTCTCTTGAGGTCTACATACAGATTTGCAAAGATTGTTTAATCTTCCCCTCAATGCATACACCCTTGCACTATGGTCGAGGGTGCCTGCGTTGGTGCTAGGGTGCTAAATGTAGCGCCAGAGCAGGGGGAAATGTAGGGCTGCACCATATTGTTGTAAATATGGTTCAGCCCTGTGTTTCTGAAGTAGCAGAGTGCGGCGTTAAGCCAAGAAGGCTGAAGCCGCTCTCCGCCACTTCCGTGTGAATATGCCCGAAGTGTCAAAATAAAACACACCTGGGAGTCGGTGGTTAGGACTGACACTTCCAGAGACAATGTCTAAAGTAGATTTCATTTAGTGCTGTATACAAATCTGGAGTTTGGGGAAACTGCCAGGTCCCAATATTGCCAGCTATTTCTTGAGCAAGTACAGGGCCCAGGCTCCAGGGAATTGTCCCTGGGCCTTGTGTCAACACACAGACACATACAGCAGCTTTTGCACACCTTCAGGTTAAGCAATAGAGGAGGACTCTGCAAGACAGAGGGTATAGGACCATCTTTTTAATCTCTAGCTCCTACACCTGGCTGTAAATCACTCTCGTTCAGTGGGAGCAGTTCAAACTGATCCCCTCCCACCCCGGAGAACTCCAAGATGACAAGAGATAGACAGTGATCTGAAAGTAACAAGGGATAGACAGTGATTTACAGCACCCTGCTCTGGCGCTAAATTTAGCACCCTAGCACCAACTCAGGCACCCTTGACCATAGTGCAAGGGTGTCTGCATTGAGGGAAGATTAAACAATCTTTAAATGGCGTTTTGTAACTTTTGTGTGTGCTGCTTAATGCAGCACACATGGAAGTTGCAAACGTCATTTTTTTTTATTGTTTATGTGCAGGAAGGGTCACCTTCCTGCACGTAAACAATCAATGGCAATTTGCTGTTTCTAGGTGTGCTGCACAATGCAGCACATATGGAAACAGCAAAAACAATGAGAAATAAAGCATTTCTCCTCGTTATGCCTGTTTAAAACCTGGTTTTCCCTGGTCTTAATTTTGGCGCTGCCTCCTATTTCCACCACCCTTGTAAATAGGGGGCAGCGTCAGGATCAATTGGTGTTTGCAGTGGAACGCCCACCGTAAAACCCATTACCTTCCCTTTCATGCTAAGTACAGCGTGAAAGGGTGCCTTATTTACGAGGCACCGTTAAGCCACGTTAAGTGGCTTAACGCTGCCTTGTAAATAAGGCGAAGCCGTTGTCGCCACCATAACATCACTAAAAGTGATGTTGTGGTGGCAAAAGAGGCTTGTAAATATGCCCCTTCTGTTTGTAAAGTTGGAAAACCTTTTCAAAGAAAAAGACAGTGACATTTGTTGAGGTTGAGAAGTCATGTGGTTTATTGCATCTTTGTCCATCCTTCCCACCACCTCTGAAGCCTGGACTGTTTGGCCAACGCTACCACTGGAGTAGAGATGGGCGAGCCACTGAAAGCTCGAGCCAGATCCTGTGCTTTGGGTCAGCTCAAGGTCCTCTAGAAACCTCGAGCCCAAACGAGCCGAGCTTTCAAGGGAGGCCATGTGGCTTAATGGCTACAAATGTGACCATGTAACATGAGGAAGCAGGTTTGAATCCCAGCCTCTGCTCTCGTGTAGGAACGGAGGAGGGTGGACCTGGGAACAGCAACCATTACTGAGCTGGATCCGGGATGGCCCCAGTGAAATATGCTGAATGTGTCCATGTGTCACACTGGAACACATTCTGCAGTGCCTACATGTTGTTTGCTTTCCGTTCCCAGCAGCAGGCAGCGAAGGGGCTTTCATATTTTCTCTTCCAGCTGTGTCCACAATGAAGTCCTCATGTAAAGGGCCATCAGCCCTCATCTTGTTGGAGTATCATCCTGACCGGGAGCCGTCTGAAGCCTAACACTTAGATGCTGATGCAAGAAAGTGTGGTTTGCAGGGAGGTTTTGGACTTACTTCAACCCTTGTAGATAGCGGCACTTTAAGAATGTTGGATGTTAGATTACTATCTCCAACAAACTACTTCAATGTAAGGACAATTATATTATATTTGGTCGTGATTGTAATCAAGTCCCTGACCCCATATTTGATAGACACTCTAAAGTCAAACTTGTTGCTAATAAAATGCATACACAATTTCAATCAGCCATTCAACGCAAATCCCTAGTTGATATTTGGAGACAATGTCACCCGGATCTTCGTGAATATACATTCATTCCACTCCTCATCATTCTCAATCTCGAATAGATTATCTTTTTCTCAGGAAATCCTTGGTTCAACATACCCTTGATACAGCTTTAGGCTCAATTTTAATATCAGACCACGCTCCAGTTTACACTGGTTTCGATTTTATACTCTTCTCACCACATTCAGGAAGATGGCGTTTTAATACTTCCCCGTTGTTAGATGATAATTTCACTTCTCAGTCTGAAGATTTTGCTTCTGAATTTTTTATTATCAAGACCACAACTGGATCTTCTTTTGCCAAGATATGAGATTCCTTCAAAGCAGCAGCTCCAGGTTTTATTATTAATTTTGTTTCACGCAAAAAAAAACACTCATGGAAACTCAATCAAACCAACTTCTTGAGAAAATAAAAAAACTGGAATACAGCTATTATCACTCCAAAAATGAAGCTTCCTTACAAAGCTTAATAGACACCATGTTAACTTTTAATCGACTACAAATGCCGCTTCCACTTGTTTATTGAAGAGTAGTGCAAGATATTATGGTGGCCAAAATAAAATGGGGAAATTACTTGTGAATTACTTAAAAGTAAAAAAGATAGAACTAAAATAGAATCTTTAGTGAATAATGAAGGGGCTGTTCTCTTTAAGGACAAATATATTTTAAATGAATTTGTTAATTTTTATACAACTCTATACTCCCCAGAAACACAACCTTCTCAATCAGATTTGACCAATTATTTTCAATCTATTACATCCCCCTATTCCCAACATATTGACTTTGAATCATTAGATACAGACATCTCTTTATCAGAAATCACTCATGCAGTCTCTACCATACGAAGAGGAAAACACCCGGACCCGATGGTTTTACTTTTGAATTTTATGGTCATTTTGCAAAACTCCTCCATCCTAACCTTTTACTTTTGTTTAATGTTTTCATCAATAACGGCGCCTTTCAAGGCACTTTCCAGGAAGACATGATCTGCCTAGTTCCAAAAGAAAATAAGGATCTCACTCAATGTAAAAATTACCACCCTATTTCTTTAGTTAATACTGATTACAAAATGCTCGCCAACATTTTTGCACTATGCATTAATCCTATTCTACCAGATCTCATAGGTCCAGCACAGTCCGGTTTTGTCAAGGGCCGGTTGGCATCCGAAAATGCTCACATCTTTTCAATCTCTTAGGTAAGGCATCCTCCCTGGATTATCCTCTGTCTGCTTTTGCTTTGGATGCAGAAAGAGCTTTTGCCAAGATTGGTTGGGAATTTATGTTTCAGGCATTGAAATGGATCGGCTGTCCACCTAAATTGCTTGCTTTACTTTCTTTATTGTACACGGGTCCTAAAGCTGCACTTTGTGTTAATGGCGTCCTCTCTGATTATTTTCCTTTGTTTAGAGGAGTACGTCAAGGTTGTCCCTTGTCACCCCTTTTTTTAATTATTGCACCGTAACCCTTTTTAACCAAAATTCGGCAAGACCCAAACATTTCTGGATTCTCAATTGCAGAACAGCAAATCGAATTGTCAGTTTATGCCGATGACATCCTTGTAATCGGCATAAACTGTTCCAACCCTACCACATCCCTTCCTCCTTTCCTCAAGCAAGAATCTATTTTTTCCCAATTATCGGGATACCGGCTAAATGCTGATAAATCTGAAATAGTGCCATTAAATGTTTTATGTAATAAACAGCTTTTTGTTCATTCAGATTTCAATTGTCAGCCTATAAAAATAAAATATCTGGGATTATGGTTCACACAGACAATTAAAGACACGACCAAATTACATTTTGATCATATTACAACGGCTTTAAATGATACGCTCACATGATGGCACCGGCTGTTTCTTCCTTGGTGGGCAGGATGGATTCTATTAAAATGAGGCGTACTCCCATGGTACTCTACTTCATTTCCATGATTCCACTTCATATACCTGATAACAATTAAAAAAATAGACTCTCTTTTGTCTAAATTTTCTTTGAAAAGCAAATTCTCCCCATATAGCTCTATCATCTTTAAAAAAAAATACATTTGAAGGGGCGGTCTTACATTTCTGAATTTTAAGCAGTATCATTATGCATTCTGCCTAAAAGAATCTGTTCGTTAGCTGGCTCAAGATTCCTCTGCTAATACTCCTACATGGATATTGTTAGAAAAGTCTCTTATGTTCCCTTTTGATTTTAAAGAAATATTGGCTTTTACAGCAAATATTTAAGAAGCCCGTAGTCCAGTCATTGCCCCTTCTCGTACAACAATGCATTTGGTATAATAGAAACATTCAGATTAAAAATCATTCTATATAGTGAAAAACTTGGAGAGATAGAGGATTGTATTGGACATCACAACTTTTCAATAACAATCAGCTTTTATCTTTTTCTTGATCTCTAAATTAAATTTTCCTTCCTGTCTACATTTAGATCACAATATGAACTCCTCCGCACTTCCTTAACGGATTATATCTCAACATTACCCCAAACATCTTCTCCTAAATCTGTTACATTTTTTCCGCGGTTAACTTCCAATCCCATTGCTTCTACTATTTACAAACTACTAAACACTACTACTGAGAGAATTAAATCAAAGACTGAGTTGACATTGGAAACAGATTTGCCAAAATGTTGGCCAAGCTCTGTGGGATAAAATTTGGCTTAAACTTCATAAATCTAGTTGGGCTGCAAACACTGTACAAACTCTGTATTTTGTCTATCATAGTTTATTATTAGAGCTCCCGGTTTTATGGTATTTATTTTTTTGACATTTCTGTCTGTATTTATCCATATTTTTTTGGTCAACTTTATCTGTATTTATCCATATTTATTATGGGTTTTGTGAAAAAAATAAAGCTGAAACTGGTATATTTCCACATTTATTTAACAAATAAATATGCAGTCATGCTTGAATGCCTGCCGCAGAAGATAAATCAATGCAGTTAAATGATAATATGTGCTTTTCAGTATCAGCCTCGTGCATATCTACTGCTGTTTAAGGCTCTTTACTATAATCACCTTTTTTTATCCCCCTTTACCTATCAATCCACACAGGTATTGGCCTGGAAGTCATGACAAAGTGTATTTAGAATCACTCAAAAAGCACCCAATTTCCGTTTTTATCCACATTTAAAAATAAATACAGACAAAAAAATAAATGGTTTTCTGTCTGTATTTATCTGTAAAAATCTGTAAAAACGGAAAACAGGGAGCCTTATTTATTATTTACTCCGATGAACTCCATTTTCTTGGTATTTAAGTTCATCTTCTCCGAATGCAGATTTAAAACAGGCTGCTCGAGTGTTCTTCTATTCTCCAGTTTCGGAATCTGGCATGGCGCCAAATTAACAAGATTTTTAAAGTCACTATCCCCTTTTCCTTTTTCAAATATCTTGTGGGAAGTCTAGTCCCTCATTGGTCTCAATTAACTCAGGGTCATAAATTCACAGATTTACTGCTGGCCGTTGCTTTCCACTTAATAACTTTGGAAACAGGCTCACAATGTTACTTTCATACTTGGTGGAAGGAAGGCTGTTTGTTTTCATTACAGGATGGATATTAAGTGTCTCTCTCATATCCTTAGCTATAAAACCAGTGCTTTATGGCTCCCGCTAGGCGCTAACTCATTTTGTTTCCCAATCTAGCTTACTTGCCAGCAAAACCATTTATGTTTCTGCTGAAGTGCGAAAACTACCTTGCAGTTATCGCTTTGTCTTTTTACATACATTTTTCTATAGTTTATAAATGCATATATCCGATGGTTTTTTCTCTCCTTTAATATGTCTAACGTTTTTATTGTTATTTTTTTCTCTATTACTCAGATAACATTTTCCCTGGATCCCACCGATCCCCCTAATGTAATTTATGCATTTCAACAGTTTTCTTTACAGCATAGGAGGTATATTTAATTCTCCCTCTATCCTTTTCAATAATTCTACTCTACGCTTGATGATATATTTCACGCTTTTCTTTCTTTCTTGACTTTTGTTCTTATTGCTTGTGGCGTTACTCAATGCCGTTCACTGTTTCTCAATAAACTCAGACTTAAAAACAGACTGCGGATGCAGGGGTTTGTGTGAGTAATCAGCCAGATAACTATTTCAATATTTATTTTTGCTTAATTTCCCATAGTGCGGGTGGAGGTCGCAATGCTCAGGGTGGGGGTCTGACGCTGAGGTGGGGGGCTGGGGTTGTGAATGCCAGGATGGGGTTCATGTGCTCAGGGCAGGGGCTCAAACGCTTAGGATGGTCTCTGAACGCTCAGGGGGACACAGATGGGGGCGGGGGGAGATGTGGGTGGTACCAAAGGTCAAGGTGATGGGGTTCAAGGTGATATCCAGCAGCTCTCAGGGTGGAGGGCCCTTTAATTCTCAGCGGGGGGGGGGGGGGGGGGGGTGAGAGCGCGGAGTCGACGGGTCCAGCTCCCCCCACAAGTTTCCGAATTGTCAAAAAAAGTTATTTGTCTAAGTGAATGCAGGGATCGGTCAGGAGCCCGCACAGACGAGGGCGGCCAGTATTTCATATCCGGGGGGCGGATGAGGCCCAGACTAGGCCCCCCCCAGCAGACTCTCCAAGTCCCTGTCCCAGACGGAGCTCACGACGCCTCTCAATTAAAATCTGAGCCTGAGCAGTAAACAAAGAGTAAATATTTACAACGAGCGCAGTCAGCCGGTGCCGCGGGGGGAGGAGCGGGGGAAAAGGGGGAGGGGGGTGGGGCGAGGAGGGGGTCGCCCAGCGGCTGCGCATTCTAGGGGGCCCGTGTCCCTATGCCTCCCGCGCACTGGAGTATGGAGTGCCTTTGGAAACTCACTTAGGATGTGGTAAAGACGGGCAGGTCAGGCCGGTGCCTCTTAAAAGTAAGTGGGACTGGGGCGGAATCAAGCACATGTCAGTCTGGCGCCTCTGAAAGGGCAGTAGAGCTGGGACAGTCAGTCACATGTCAGGCTGGCACCTCTGTAAGGGCAGTATAGCTGGGACAGTGTCAGTCACATGTAGGCTGGCTCTTCTGAAAGAGCAGCAGTGCTGGGACAGTCAGTCACATGTCAGGCTGGCACTTCTGAAAGGGCAGTAGAGCTGGGACAGTGTCAGTCACATGCAGGCTGGCTCCTCTGAAAGGGCAGTAGAGCTGGGACAGTCAGTCACATGTCAGACGGCTGGCACCTCTGAAAGGGCAATAGAGCTGGGACAGTGTCAGTCACATGCAGGCTGGCGCCTCTGAAAGGGCAGTAGAGCTGGGACAGTCAGTCACATGTCAGGCTGGCACCTCTGTAAGGGCAGTATAGCTGGGACAGTGTCAGTCACATGTAGGCTGGCTCTTCTGAAAGAGCAGCAGTGCTGGGACAGTCAGTCACATGTCAGGCTGGCACTTCTGAAAGGGCAGTAGAGCTGGGACAGTGTCAGTCACATGCAGGCTGGCGCCTCTGAAAGGGCAGTAGAGCTGGGACAGTCAGTCACATGTCAGACGGCTGGCACCTCTGAAAGGGCAATAGAGCTGGGACAGTGTCAGTCACATGCAGGCTGGCGCCTCTGAAAGGGCAGTAGAGCTGGGACAGTCAGTCACATGTCAGGCTGGCACCTCTGTAAGGGCAGTATAGCTGGGACAGTGTCAGTCACATGTAGGCTGGCTCTTCTGAAAGAGCAGCAGTGCTGGGACAGTCAGTCACATGTCAGACGGCTGGCACCTCTGAAAGGGCAATAGAGCTGGGACAGTGTCAGTCACATGCAGGCTGGCGCCTCTGAAAGGGCAGTAGAGCTGGGACAGTCAGTCACATGTCAGGCTGGCACCTCTGTAAGGGCAGTATAGCTGGGACAGTGTCAGTCACATGTAGGCTGGCTCTTCTGAAAGAGCAGCAGTGCTGGGACAGTCAGTCACATGTCAGGCTGGCACCTCTGAAAGGGCAGTAGAGCTGGGACAGTGTCAGTCACATGTCAGTCTGGCACCTGTGAAAGGGCAGTAGAGCTGGGACAGTCAGTCACATGTCAGGCTGGTGCCTCTGAAAGGGCAGTACGGCTAGGACAGTGTCAGCCACATGTAGGCTGGCTCCTCTGAAAGAGCAGCCGTGCTGGGACAGTCAGTCACATGTCAGACGGCTGGCACCTCTGAAAGGGCAGTAGAGCTGGGACAGTCAGTCACATGTCAGACGGCTGGCACCTCTGAAAGGGCAGTAGAGCTCTGGGACAGTCAGTCACATGTCAGACGGCTGGCACCTCTGAAAGGGCAGTAGAGCTGGGACAGTGTCAGTCACATGTCAGACGGCTGGCACCTCTGAAAGGGCAGTAGAGCTCTGGGAGTGGTACAGAAAGAGGAGAAGGCTGTGAGCAACATGACCAGCACCCACAACCTGAACCTTAACTCATTGAAGAAGGACACATATCTTGAAACAAGTGCCTAGAGACACACGGCACTGGCTGCACCAACAACTAAAGACTTTCATCTGAAGTGAGTGTTTTCATGCACTGCATTTACCACAATACATCGCGGTGCTCCCCCCCCTTTTGTTTCTCATCTATGGCCCAGGTGCCATTGTGCCCATTCTCCCTTCCACCAGATGTGGCTCACGTGCGTGAACCCCAATGTTTAACCTGGAAACGTCAGTGCTCGTGTTCCCTTTCCCCCAGGTGTGGACCGTGCACCAGCACCCCGTCTCTGACCCGGGAGCCCCGATATCCACTCTCCCCTTCTGCCCAGTGTGCGGCGCTCGCCTGCACCCTCTGTCTCTGACCAGAGTACCCCAGTGCCCATGCTCGCCTCCTGTCTGTATGGAGCACGCCCCTGTCGCTGACCCGGGAACCCCGTGTCCCCTCTCCCTTACTGGCAAGTGTGTGGCGCGCGCCATCACCCTCTGACAAGGGTACCCCGGTGCCCATGCTCCCTTACTGCCCCGTGTGGGGTGCGCGCCAGCACCCTCTGACAAAGGTACCCCATTGTCTATGCTTCCTTACTGCCAAGTATGGGGAATGTTGGATTGTGGGGGTATCAGGCCTAGTAGAGCTCAGGCTTATGAAACAATGACAACACAGACTCGGGAGTGTGGTTACTATCAAAAGGCCATGAGGCAGCCCCTCGGGTCCCCTTTATTACTTATGACCCCTCCCCTTCCTGGCATCGACCAAGCCCCTGTCATGTCGAGGGTCCACACAGTGAAACCCTCTCAGACTATGCCATAGGTGGAACAGTCCACCAACGTAACATTCCTCCTTTACCCTCAACAAAGAAAAAACACAGCAAAACTCATAATACTCGAGTGTCAAAACAGATGCAGGAGCCCCCCCAATCCAGACAAAAAGGACGAAATGCGAACCAGAAAGAATAGAGAGAACGGTGCGGAGAGAGAGATAGAGAGAGAAAACAAACATTTCACTTTACGTTACTTCGGACCAATACAAAGTCCTCCAGGCGAGAAGACCTCGCAGGGCGTGGTCTCAGATGGTACCTCCCATTGCCGTGACGACCACCATTCTCTGGAACATCACCACCTCCACTCGCTAGTGGACATGGATAGGTTTGGGGACCTGGTTCCAGTGGAGAATAAACGGCAGTCTCTGCAGCTTCAGCGTGTTCTGCCACACCTGGAGCAGGTGAAAGGCCTCCACCCCTAAGGAAGTACTGGGGAACTCCACCACCACCATGTCCAGCCTCACCACCCTCGCTGCCCGAGGAGGTACCCACAGCAGGACTTGCAGGAGCTAGGTATCGTTTGAAACAGGATACGTTCTGTGTGATAGTCTCTCCTGCCTTCTGGGCTGTGATCATGGTGCCTTTTATAGCCTGAATTCGCCAAGACTCAACCTCGAATGGGAGCATGAATTTGCGTCTTGAGTTTCGTTTCTTTACCATGACCAAATAACCAACTGCGAAAACCTTTGGCTTGGCTCTGCGAGTTTGGGACATGTGATCATTCTTGGATTGACACTGTCTCAGTGTTCTTGCTGCGTACGCCTGGAGGTCTGACTACTGATCCACATGAGGATTGACATCCCCCACTGTTCGATTGATGCATATTGATCCAGGGCTCCCTTGAGTTGTTGAGTGGGGCGTGAGTCGGTATTCCCTCAGAAAAGCGTATAGGGCACACTCCATGTTCTGCCCATTGGCCAACGCAATCCGTAGGACTTTATTCAAAGTACGCATGCAGCGTTCAGCTTCTCCATTGGCTTGCGGCCAGCGCGGGGTGACCTTTCGATGCCAAATGCTCCTGGACCACAAGTACTCCGAGAATTCATGGCTTGAGAACGGAGGGCCATTGTCGGCGCGCAGCTCCCTCAAAAGCCCATAAGTGGCTATTATCTTCTCCAGGCGTTGGATAGTGTTATTCGCTGTTGTTGAGTCCATGACCTCAACTTCCGGGTACTTTGAGAAATCGTCAGTGACAACTAACATGGGCCTCCCGTCCGGGAGACTTCCAAAGTCGGCACTCGCTCTCTGCCAGGGACAGGATGGTATGTCTTCGGTGATTATTGGGGCTGGAGGATCAGCTGGGCCGACCGCTTCGCACAGCGGGCAATGGCGAACTTTCTGTTCCACGACACCATCCAGATTTGGAAACCAGACCTTGCATCGCAGTCAAGACTTGGTCTTAACAATCCCTTGATGGGCTAGCTGAGCCAGATCAACCACTCATTGTTGTAGTGCCCCAGGAATTACTAAACGGGATCCCCGCACGAGACAGCCTTCTGGAGACACAGCCAGTTCTTGGCGCACATGGTGCAAGGAATCCAATGTTGCTCATGCTTCCATAGTCCTGCAGGGCGTTTTGCTGATCAAGTCATGCCACCTCCCTGAGGTCACTGCAGAAATAGCCAACTGAAGGCACTCGTTTTCCGTTGTGGCTTTCACGATCTCCTCCAGGGAGATGGGCAAGGGACGTGACCGCTCTACCACCAGCTTGACATATTCTTCCACTTCATCCACATCGGATTCTTCTTCTTCCGTGGCTGGCCCTGCAAGCCTGGATAGGAAATCAGCAGGGTTTTGCGCCCCTGGGCGATAGACCACCGCAAACTGATACTCTTGTAACTGCAAAATCCATTTCTCAATCCTTGGTGGAGGCTTTGATGAGAATCCCATGAACAGTGGAATCAGAGGCTTGTGATCCGTGTGGACTACAAATGGTTGGCCATAGAGGTAGAGGTGAAAATAGCGACAGCCCCAATGAACTGCAAAGGCCTCTTTTTCAATATGCGAGTAGCTCTGTTCGGTCTCTGTCAAGGCACGGCTTGCATAGGCCACCGGTGCCCAGTCCCCATTGCTTTGCCTCTATAACACACTGCTCCCAGACCGATGGGACTCACGTCCACCGATAGTTCAGAGTCTTGAGCTGGGTCAAAGTATACCAAAGTGGTGTCCGCGGATAAGGCTTGCTTGTTGTCTTGGAAGGCTCTCTCCTGATCAGGCCCCCACTTCCAATTGGTGTTACTCTTTGTCATTTCTCTTAGAGGGGCAGTGAGGTCCATCGGATTTCTAATTAAACGTCCGCAGCATGTGACCATGCCCAGGAAGCTCCTCACGCCTGTGACGGTGGTGGGAGCTGGGGCTAGCTGAATGTTGTTCACCTTGGCCGGATCAGGTTACACACCGTTTTGAGAGAAACGGTACCTGAAGAAGGCTATCTCTCTCTGGAGAAAGGCACATTTCTCCTGATGGAGTGTAAGGCCATGGTCTCGCAGACCCTGAAAGGTGTCTATCAGGCGATCCAGGTGTTCTTCCACGGTGGGAGCTTGCACCAGAATGTCTTTGCTGACGTTGAGGACCCCTTTTAGGCCAGCCAGTACCCCCCTTATGGTGTCTTGGAAGACTTCAGCTGCACTTGAGACTCCGAAGGTGAGACGTTTATATCTTCGGAGGCCCACGTGCGTTGAGAAAGTGTTGATGGCTCTTGACTCCAGATCCAGCAGTAATTGATGATACCCAGCTGCCAGATCCATCTTGGAGAACCATCGGGAGTCACTCACCTCACCTACAATGTCTTCTACTATGGGAGTCAGATGATGCTCTCTCTTGATGGCTTGGTTGGATAGTCTCATGTCCACGCATATCCTCACTTTGCCTGGCTGTTTGGGCTTCCGTGCCACCACAATGGGGGATACCCAGGGAGTCAGGCCGTCGACCCGCTCAATGATGTCGGCCCGCTCCAGTTTTCTCAATTCTTACTTCACCTTCGGCCTCAGATGAAAAGCCACCCTTTGGTGTTTCAAGGCAACGGGCTGAATGGAGCGGTCAACATGAAGATGGATTATGCGGTCTTTGAGGCATCCTAGCTAACAGCTGTAGGCGCTCAGCGGTTCAGCAGCTCAGGAGCATCCCTGACCCACCGTGGGTGGCATATACCTTGGCTAGAATGGACCGGGAATCGTGGGTTATGTTGGTGGTGAATACTTCTGCCAATGGAATAGCCACGGTGGACCCATACGGAATGCTTGCGTCAAAGTGGGGCGTAGGGTCAGTTGCATGCGAAGCGCCTGCATCACTGATTGGGCCATGATGTTTATCGACGCTCCGGTGTCGATCAGCGCCTGGACCGGGTGTCCTGCCACCAGCACACTGCACTTTGGGATCCGTCTTCGGGGACATCCATCCGGCTGCATTGCATGAATGACATGGACAGCTCCCTCTAAGTCGTCATCATCCATGTCCTCCTCTTCTTCCATGGTTCGGGAGTCGCTCAGGGCGTTGACGTTCTTATTCCGCTGACCCTTCTGTGCGGTGGAGCAACACATCTTGGCAAAGTGATTCGGTTTGTTGCATGCAGAGCACGTCTTCCCCTGGGCAGGGCATGGTCCCAGGTGTGGGAAGGGCACGCCACAGCCGTAGCATGTCCTGGCCGTGGGTTGTGGCTTGGTGCGCATTCTCTTCTTCCCAGAATTTCCAGGCAGAATGGCCTTAACCGGCTCGGTCTTTATTTGGCGTTGCAATGCCGCTTCCATGTGCGCAGCCCGCACTTTCGGCAGTTCCTTGGACCGACCCATCGTGAGCATGTCCGTCATGGACATTCCGGGAACTTGTAGTATGTGTTCTCTCAGTTTGGCAGATGCGCACTCTTGCATAAATTGCGCCCGTATTTCATCATTCTCGTCTGGCAGCATGCACATGCTTGCTAGGACTTTGAGGCGAGCGTAAAAGCTATCCACTGACTCTTCAGGGAGTTGCTGTGCCTGATGCAGCAGAAAACGTTTGTAGTCAGGGTTGGCCAGAGGTTCGAAGTGTGCAGTCAAACCCTCTTTCAGCGTGTTGTACGTGTACGGCGGCCCTGCCTCTACAACAGATTTTCCCAGCTTGTGGAGGGCCGCACCTCCCAGGTGCAGGAGCATGGGGCGTTGATGGTCAGCTTCCAGCGCCACCGGCGCAAAGTAAGTCTCCAGACGTTCTAGCCAATCTTTCCATTTGGCAGCCTGGGCAGATGGTGGCCCATCAATTAGAAAAGGTTCAATGGGGGGCACTGTAGACATGATGTCACCGTGTTCACCTTGCTGGGGGGGCGATGTGTACCAACTGACCCTGGGTGGTTGCCAATGTGCAAACCCACCCCCCCACGAAGCAGAAGGTGGGTGTGGGAGAGAAACCACTAGCGGCCTGGACTCTGTAGTGGTGTTGGAGGGATGAGCGGGGGCGCGCAGGGTGTATATATTCCTTATGGCTTTCTACCAGTTAATCCTCCCCCTTCCTTTCTTAATGTTTAATGGGTGGTCTCTGGCTGACAGGCCACTTTCCTGGCAGACTAAATATTTCTTTACAATTATGCTTCCAGAATGCACTTCCCACCATTTATGCAATGAGTCAGGCATGTGCCGGGAATTTGTGTCAGATCAGGCACTCTGGGGGCGTCCACCAGCCGGGAGCACTGAATGCCGCTTGGTGTCCCCTTCAGGCAGGGAGCAAGGCAGCATGCCGCAGGGCGGGGCTCCTTGGCAGTGTAGCGAGAGCAGAGAGCCGGGCTCCTTGCGCGAGTCAGGGTCACGTGCCACACAGCAATCAGGGGACACGCCCCTCAGCCTCGTAGAGCGGCCAGGACGGGCACAGCACCGTAGAGGGGTAGAATCCGATGTCGTGTTGGACTAGAGGTACGGCGGAGGTAGCAGCAGCCTCACCTTCGGTGATCGGGATGCAGCACACTCCTCTCCGGCACAAACTGCGGCAGAAGCAACAGGCCCGGCAGGCAGCAGGTCACAGGAGTAGAGGGTTGGAGAGCAAGCAGGCACCAGGGCTCAACTGCCCTCATCGCCAGTTGTTGGATTGTGGGGGTATCAGGCCTAGTAGAGCGCAGGCTTATAAAACAATGACGACACAGACTCGGGAGTGTGGTTACTATCAAAAGACCATGAGACAGCCCCTTGGGTCCCCTTTATTACTTATGACCCCTCCCCTTCTTGTTATCGACCAAACACCTGTCATCTCAAGGGTCTACACAGTGAAACCCCCTCAGACCAGTGGTCGAAGTGGGGGGAAAAAGTAGGGGAACTGTGGGTGGAGAATCAGAGGGCGGGAATAACCCAAGGATTGGATCAGTGAGCGGAGTCAGAGATGTGGCCAGAATGTACAAAACATCCCAATTTTTAGTATTTGTTTGGCATTTCACTGCCCAGTTACAGCTTATTATATTTTTTTAATTAACCAATGGATACACATGATTATTTAAGGTTTAATATGAGTTACTGACATTAAAATACATTCACAAAGTGGGATACGTATCAAATCACAGAATGTCCCAAATACGCTTAAAAGTGGAAGCACAAGCCATTTGTCTCCGAGCCATAGAGTTTCTGTCATCAGAACTTCTCCCTTTTCCACAAGAGCAGTTCAAACATGAATGGCAAAATATCCTCAAATGTTTTCTATATAATTATGGCTCTGCCATATTTGTCACATTATACAAGATCTGCTGCATAATCTGACAATTTTAACTAATAAATTGTTTGTGGCTCAAACGGATCAAAAGTTACTAAAAAATGTGACTTCAAGGTTGACTGATCACCTTTCTCACTGCTGCATTTGTATGTTACACTGGTACTAATAAGGCAAAATCTTTCCAAAGACTGTTAGCATGTGTACAAATGTCAAAATAATAAAATATCAGAAAATATACTGCATTACGCTGCAGCCTTTCTTTTGCTGCATAATTTAGTCAACACTACGGCATAATTTTGTCCTCCTTTGCTTCATAATTCCAGTGACCCCAAAGCAGGCAGCACATGTTAAAAATGCTTGTGAATGAACCAGAGGGAGTGTGAAGTTTTCAAACTTAGTTTGGTGTGCGTGCAAATCCTGCATTGCTGATCCCTGGTGAGTTGCAGCTACTACTGCTGAAACAAAGTCAATGGAGGTACCAATGGGTGAGGCAGACTGGCCTCAAGGGCAGGGCCGGCTTTAGTGCTGGTGGCGCCCTGTTCAACAATGTTTGTTAGTGCCCCCCAGTGAACACCTCCGCCATGGATTCCCTCACTACCACCCTTTAACAGTGCCCCTCAAGTCTCCATAACCACACTCTCTCTGAGATGCATTTAATTGGACTTACAGCGCCACTCATACCAGTGTAGGGTGTCAGAGCACCTTACATCACACACATTAGACAGAGACAATCAATGTGTGTAAATCGCTGTAAAGAAAATGGTACATAAGACTACGGACTACAAGTTGTAGGAGTCACATGACAACCATACTAGTAGGCCGTATAGTTTAATAGTGATTGGTCTGGAGAAACACAAACTCAGAATTTAAAACGCAATACCATAGTTGGGGGTTCTCTTTAATAATCAAAATTGATTTCTATCCAAAAGAACACTTTTTGCAACATTAGGATAATCAAAGACTGGGGGAACATAACATAATGCTCTAATTTAAACCTTGCAGTTTGTATGCAGCTCTTAGATGACAGTTAATAGCTCACTGTTCTATGTTAGGATTTTAACGTTAAACTGCAAGTAACAAAAGGATCACTCTGACAAAAGCAGTAACCCACTGACCTATTTAAATTATGTGCACTTTTTGATCTGCATGGCACATGTTCTTTTCAGCAGGCACATTAACACTCTGTGCTACCTTTCCATGAGTCAAAACTTCCACTAGACAAAACTCCGATCTCTCTCTAGGAAGAACATTAATCACTGGAGTTATCATGACATTTTTATTGTTGCTGAAAATTGCTGGGGGCCAGGAAGGAGGCAGCAAGCACTTTTAAAACCATAATATACTTGCAAACATGATGCCCCCACCCAAAGTCAGCGCCCGGTGCGGACACACCGATCGCACCGCCCTAGAGACGGCCGTTCTCAAGGGTCCTGTTACCTCAGTGACAGAGTCACTGTCGCGCTAGGGTGTGCTGTTTCATAGGCCTGCCCGCAAGACTGGAGGTGAACTTCAGTATGGATTGTGGTGGACAGGCCTTCAAGGTTAACCCACACTTGCTATGGCTAGGGTCCACCTGCTGGTGCTAAGACACTAGGGCTTCAAGGTCTTGCGGGGCCTTCGGCGGTCTAGCACAGGAATGTTTTCCCTCAGGAGAGTGGTCTGGTGGACTGGCCATAAAGGCTGAACCTGGTTCCCCAGTTCCAAATTCAGCAGCTCTGACCATAGTGCCACATCCTCTACCCCACTGATCACCATACTGCCCCACTGAGAGAAACTTGCACTGCCTTAAACTACAACCCAATTTTGCCCCGCTATAAACACCTGGATGCGGCTCAATTTAAATTACGCACTAGACAAGCAATATGCGGGCTGACCGACACGTCCCCGCAGGGGACCCTCATAAGAGGGCGGCCCCTTTAGTGCCACAGGATGGCACACTGCCCAGTCTAGTGTCCAGTGACCCCTCGGGGTCCCGCGCGTCACGTCCGGCCGAGGTGGGGGAAGGGGAGAGGTATATAGGCCTCCCCCGCCCACCTGGCGGCCTCTTAGACCCTCACCCTGACGCCGTTTGGACGTGTCCCGGGAGCTGCCGACCTTTGTTTGCACGGTGAGTGCACATTCCCCCACCCCCCCCCTTTTGCCCGTTTCTGCACCTTTGAGGTGATTGTATCTGGGCAGGGTGGCCTTGCTGTTGCAGGCCGCCTTGGGGGGGGGGAGCTTCGGTCAGCTCCCGTTTGAGCACGGGCGTCCCCGCCGGGCTGCCACGACCCGGAGTGGATTCTGTAGGTGACTGGGTGGGGGGAAGGTGGGGGGCAGCTGGGCAACGCGCACCCCCACTTTCCTTTGCCCGACCCTGGGGCGGACTAAGTGGTGCTCCCGCCTCGAGCGTGGCACGGCCTGTGGGGCTTATTAACAAATAGAGGACTATGGGCTATATTTATCCAGGTCCAGCATACATGCCCCAAAGTGATGCAAAACAGTATGGTATGCAGTTCCTAGTGAACACTGTAGGTTGACGTATGGTTAGTATAATAAGTTATACACTAAGGGCAGGAGAACATTGCCTCCTTTTGAAAAAGAGACCCTCACACACCCCCCATCAGTGGGGTGTCTTGCTTCATCATCGGGTCTGCTCCTTATCGGGTCGGCGCTGCAATACCCGATCGGCGCCCTTGACGGGGCCTTTTGGCGGAGATCTTTATTTCCTTTTTGCCGTAAGGTGCCGTGCGTGTGAGGGCCCTAGTGAGTGTAGATGTAGTGAGTGTAGAAGTGAGGTTAAAACAAAAAGGGGGTGGTCCACCCAAAACAACTTTAATGATCGTGGCCACTCTCCTTCATTAAAAACGTGAAAATCGCGCACCCCTGTTAAAAGGTCACGGGGTTTATGCGCATTAAGGTCAACATGTTTCTTGCCGATACTTCAATTAGAAGGCAATTCTTCAGGACCAAATCAAGATCTATGTCTATCCACACTTTTTGGTAGGGGTACACAATAAACTAATAAAGTGACCACCCTTACAGCACCCTAAAAAGTGGTACCTGTAGATCTATGACATCAACCTGTAGAAAAATATAAGTATAGAAGTATATCAGGACAATGTATAAACCTACTATACTTACTTAGTGTTCTAATAAAAATGGTGATAAAAGAGCATGCATCACACACAGTGGTAGTGACCATGCACAGAGCGATATGGAGTAGCAAAGAGAATGAAAAACTATGAAAACACAGGAGCATTATGTAAAAATAGTGTAAAATACGCTTGTTCCTAGCATCAAGAGAACTCACCCAGTCTGGGTAAAAGAGATGTTACATCAACGGCCGGCGTGTTCGAACACTGAATAGTGCAGTGTCCTTGATTAGGTGAGAGATACAAAACAATTAGTCAAGTTCTAAAAAGTAACAGTAAGTGTCGAGTAATCAGGCATAGGAAGATGATTACACCAATAAAGAGGGTTGAAGCTCTTGCAGCGCATGTATCATGTTACCCCCACGTTGACCGGTGTGGTCCCCCAGCCTACAAAAACCCCAAACGTCACCAAATAGGTAAGCATGGGGTGGCAGCCGGGGATCCACCCACCTCGTGTTTGGAAACAAGCTCAGCGTATACAATCACAACTTATCCACATAACAATAAAAGGCTGAATGCACAGGGGACAACTTGGTCTAATGGTAGGTAACCACCTGCCCCCAACAGCGCCATAACCAACTCCCCGTGCTGAGTCAAGGCAAAGTGTCGGTGAGGGAAGTGGGTTCCCTAACAACGCTAGAACCGGTGTGCCGCTCGTGGAATCAGCATTAGTTCCAACGTAGTGCCCCGGTATGGATTGTAATCTTGCCCATGTTAAGTCTCAAGGCATTCAGACGCCGACCCAGGTACTTACTTCGACATCCGCGCATATGGTCAGCAGACCTACCCCAGCTCTGCCGGTGCCGCTGGTACACTGGAAGCCGACAGTGCCTCCCTGTATACTCGCCGCACGGCCGATGCAGGGGCGGGTACTTCCGGGTGCTCGTATGCCACGTACGGTCATGCGCGCTGATTGCAAAAACGCCATACTGCGAATGGCATGTGAAGTCTATGGTTGATTCCTTACGTCGCCAACCAGTATGTTGGTAGCGTCCTAGAGGGAGAGCTGTTCCTAAATGGAATAGGCTTTTACAATCGGCAAAGGTGAGGTGTGGTGTAGTTAAAGTCATGTCTAAGGCACAACGGGCCTCTTAAATTCATCTAAAAGTGCCCTATTAGTGTATCACTACTACAGTGTATTTATCCCACGGTAGTGATAATAGGTAATACCTGATATCAAGGGGCTTAAGCTGTTCATAATGACCCCACTATTGCCTATGTTTTCAAAATGTTACAAGTTATTCATATTCCAAGTGTCAGTTCTAAGAATCCAGTTACCCGGTGGATTCAGAACTGGAATGAACTGAAGTAGTCAAGGGGACAACTATTGAGAAGGTAATGTACGACAACTAGCGTCATATTACATCCTATATGTGAAATTATCAAAGACAGACCATCTAGTGACCTTCAAGTAAACAATCTCATGCCGAAGGTGTACTGACTTGATAATCATCTCGTCAAGGATGCCCAAGGAATGTCTTCATTCAAACCCTCTCTATCAGATGCCAATCGTAACACCCATCGTTGTTCGATTCTGAAAAAGCCACCTTTCGTTATGCCAGGGTGTGCTTCTAGGACACACCATCTGATGGAATCTGGTGGATGGTGCAAGATGTTAAAGTGTGCCATCATCTTAGTGTTGGTCTTTTGGCACCTGACATTGCTACGGTGTTCTGTGATGCGAATCTTAATGGGTCTCGTGGTCATCCCTATATAAAGGAGATTGCACGGGCATAACAACATGTAGATGCAGTTATTCGTGTTGCAATTCGTGTGTTTATTGAGCTGCCACCTGAACCCATTGGCAAATGTGATTTCTTTGGTCATCTTGGTAAACGGACACACAGAGCATGAACCACACGGATAATGTCCCTTCACAGGTGGCATATCCCACAAAGGTCTTTGAGCTATTGTGGTGTGTACCTTAGGTCTCGTGTGTATCAACATGTCTTTGAGGTTGCTCGTCCGTTTAAAGGCAAACCTCGGTGTTGGAAACTGTAGATCCCCTGTGTTTAGGATCCCCCAATGCTTCTTAATGATGCTTTTTAATTGGTTGGAATCAGGTGTAAATGTAGTTACACACGTCAGTAAATCATTTTTTGTTTCTTGAGGTCTGATTTCTAGTAAGCTTTCTCTGTTGTGATTCCTTGCTCTTTTTTGAGAGAGAGCTATGTTGCATAGGGGATAGTCCCTGCTGCGTAGGTGTCTTTCCAGAACCTGAGACTCTTTTTGGAAGTCTGTCACCGTGCTACAGTTCCTCCGGATACGGAGGAACTGGCCAAATGGAAGATTTTGTTTAAGGGCTCTCGGATGGTGACTGGTGAAATGTAACAGACTATTCTTGTCTGTAGGTTTGCGGTAAAGAGTAGTACTAATCTGACCCCCGTCCAGTTTTATTAGTAGGTCCAGGAATGGTATCTCACATTCAGAGATCGAGCTTGTAAACTTGAGAAAGGGGTTAAGAGTATTAATCCATTGGAGAAAGTCTTCAACCCTAGTCCGATCTCCCTTCCAAAGGATCAGGATGTCGTCAATAAATCTTTTCCAGAGGAGTACATTCGCCTGAAAGGGGTTGTTGGAATCAAGAATCTCCCTTTCCTCGAACGCTGCCATGTAAAGACATGCCAGGCTCGGCGCGAAGGTGCTCCCCATGGAAGTACCCTGTATCTGGTGATATAGTTGTTTGTTATGTTCAAAAAAGTTTTCAGTAAGGGCCAAGGTCGCACACTCAAGGATGAAAGTTACAGGGGTGGGGAGGCCCATTCGCTCCTACCCAGCGCATCCTCAATAACGTCCAGGGTAGCCCTCTGTGGGATATTGGTATAGAGGGCCTCAACATCCAGGGTAACTAGTAGATTCACCTCCTCTGGATGTTGGACCCCCTCTAGTAAGCGCAGGACATCTGATGTATCTTTAACAAAAGAGGGAGTGGCTCTAACCAAAGGTTGCAGAAAGTAGTCACAGAATTTGGACAGTGGTTCGAGAATCGAGCCTATACCCGAGACTATGGGTCTCCCAGGCACCGGCAATACTCCTTTATGCACTTTAGGTAAAGTATAGAAGTAAGGAATTTTTGGATTCGTAGCGATCAGGAAGGTTGCCTCCTTCTTGGAGATTCACCCCTCTGTTTCGGCTGTGAAGACCAAGGTTGAGATGGTGGTGGCAAGTCGGGATGTAGGATCCTCTCTTATCGGGGTGTAATATTTCCGGTCACTAAGTTGGCGAAGACATTCTATGTCATAGTCAACAGTGGACATAATGACCGTAGCACCCCCTTTGTCTGCCTGCTTGATAGTTATGGAAGGGTCATCCGCCAGGGCCCTGACGGATGCCAGCTCAGCAGAAGAAAGGTTATGGAAGGGTGCCACCTTATTGCTGTTTTCAAGGTCCTTGAGCACAGCTTGGTCGAAGGTCAGGACTTCGTGGGGTACCATCCCACTGTTCGG
Source organism: Calotriton arnoldi (assembly GCA_963921515.1). Classification (NCBI taxonomy): domain Eukaryota; kingdom Metazoa; phylum Chordata; class Amphibia; order Caudata; family Salamandridae; genus Calotriton; species Calotriton arnoldi. The sequence continues at coordinate 261,211 of CAWUFW010003833.1, forward strand.
TGTGAATGTGGACGGATTACGTAGTCCCGAGTCTCCCTCATCTTCACGAACTGGTTTATCTTTGAAAAATGCCTTAAGGCGTATTTTCCTGAAGAAGCCTTGTATTTCACAGGTGTCACGAAATTTATCATATTTGGGAGTCGGGACGAAACCTAACCCTCTTTGTAGTACAGCCTCCTCTGTAGCTGTTAAAGGTCTCTCAGATAGATTGATTACAAGTTTCTCTTCCCCCTTGTCTGGCTCCTTGTTTCTACAGGGCGAGTTGGTTGTTCCTGCCACTGTACTCTTTTTTGTTGTTGATGACCTCTTCTGCGCCCTTTTCCTCTGCCCCAACCTCTGTCTAAAAAAGGGGGTGCAATGCCTTGTTGGAAAAAAGGGGGAGGTGGGGGTCCATGATGGTACATGGGATATTGCCAGAATTGGGGCCCTTGGTATTGTGGTGGCCCGAATGGAGGCTAGGTCTGGTGAGTATTTTGTCGGGGGTTTCTATTACTCCAGCTTCCATTGCTGGATTCACTATTAGAAGAGGAACCTCTTCTTGAGGAGTTTGATCCCTCATCGGAAGAGTAGTTTGACCCAGGTGCCGTATAATCTGCTTTCAAATAGGGATATACTTTTTCTTTGTCGAATTTAGTAATATCTTTCTGAAGCTTAGATATTTTCTGCTTCATAAGGTATTCTCTATTATCAGCAATTTCTGCATTGATTTCTGCAAGTTTAGTTTTATACACAGTGGATTGGACAGTCACCTTGATGGCCCCTTCTGCAGTCTGTATCTTTATTAGTAAAGCATCCGCTATCCTTTTCGCAGTGTTTATGATAAGGATAAGCCAGTCCCTAGTGCACTTCCATGTCACTAGGGACCACTCCTTTTTGAAGACCACATCCTCTAAGAATAAGCGCGGAAGTTGTTTACCAGTAAGCCGTTGGGGGCTATGTTAGCCCGTAAGTACTCGGTCATCATGGCCCCATGTAAAGTAATTTTAAGCCACTCGCGTTTGAGATTGGAAAGGGAAGTCCAATCTTCCGATTGGCTACCTGATGCTGGGTTCCCATCACTGCCCAACAGTGAGGGAGTTTTCAAAATCTCTGTTGCTATCTCATCGCCGAAACTCAATCCCTGATACTCTTCCATCATGTAGTATGTAGGTGTCAGGTGAATCAGTAAAGTGACACCAAGGAAGATCAATAAATTCCGGTATCTAATATGAGCCAGGGGAAGCGAATAGGTTTCTCCCTGGTAACCTGAAGTCAACTCCTGCGGGGGTTACCCGTGCTTAAACTTATTAACAAATAGAGGACTATGGGTTATATTTATCCAGGTCCAGCATACATGCCCCAAAGTGATGCAAAACAGTATGGTATGCAGTTCCTAGTGAACACTGTAGGTTGACGTATGGTTAGTATAATAAGTTATACACTAAGGGCAGGAGAACATTGCCTCCTTTTGAAAAAGAGACCCTCACACACCCCCCATCAGTGGGGTGTCTTGCTTCATCATCGGGTCTGCTCCTTATCGGGTCGGCGCTGCAATACCCGATCGGCGCCCTTGACGGGGCCTTTTGGCGGAGATCTTTATTTCCTTTTTGCCGTAAGGTGCCGTGCGTGTGAGGGCCCTAGTGAGTGTAGATGTAGTGAGTGTAGAAGTGAGGTTAAAACAAAAAGGGGGTGGTCCACCCAAAACAACTTTAATGATCGTGGCCACTCTCCTTCATTAAAAACGTGAAAATCGCGCACCCCTGTTAAAAGGTCACGGGGTTTATGCGCATTAAGGTCAACATGTTTCTTGCCGATACTTCAATTAGAAGGCAATTCTTCAGGACCAAATCAAGATCTATGTCTATCCACACTTTTTGGTAGGGGTACACAATAAACTAATAAAGTGACCACCCTTACAGCACCCTAAAAAGTGGTACCTGTAGATCTATGACATCAACCTGTAGAAAAATATAAGTATAGAAGTATATCAGGACAATGTATAAACCTACTATACTTACTTAGTGTTCTAATAAAAATGGTGATAAAAGAGCATGCATCACACACAGTGGTAGTGACCATGCACAGAGCGATATGGAGTAGCAAAGAGAATGAAAAACTATGAAAACACAGGAGCATTATGTAAAAATAGTGTAAAATACGCTTGTTCCTAGCATCAAGAGAACTCACCCAGTCTGGGTAAAAGAGATGTTACATCAACGGCCGGCGTGTTCGAACACTGAATAGTGCAGTGTCCTTGATTAGGCGAGAGATACAAAACAATTAGTCAAGTTCTAAAAAGTAACAGTAAGTGTCGAGTAATCAGGCATAAGAAGATGATTACACCAATAAAGAGGGTTGAAGCTCTTGCAGCGCATGTATCATGTTACCCCCACGTTGACCGGTGTGGTCCCCCAGCCTACAAAAACCCCAAACGTCACCAAATAGGTAAGCATGGGGTGTCAGCCGGGGATCCACCCACCTCGTGTTTGGAAACAAGCTCAGCGTATACAATCACAACTTATCCACATAACAATAAAAGGCTGAATGCACAGGGGACAACTTGGTCTAATGGTAGGTAACCACCTGCCCCCAACAGCGCCATAACCAACTCCCCGTGCTGAGTCAAGGCAAAGTGTCGGTGAGGGAAGTGGGTTCCCTAACAACGCTAGAACCGGTGTGCCGCTCGTGGAATCAGCATTAGTTCCAACGTAGTGCCCCGGTATGGATTGTAATCTTGCCCATGTTAAGTCTCAAGGCATTCAGACGCCGACCCAGGTACTTACTTCGACATCCGCGCATATGGTCAGCAGACCTACCCCAGCTCTGCCGGTGCCGCTGGTACACTGGAAGCCGACAGTGCCTCCCTGTATACTCGCCGCACGGCCGATGCAGTGGGCGGGTACTTCCGGGTGCTCGTATGCCACGTACGGTCATGCGCGCTGATTGCAAAAAACGCCATACTGCGAATGGCATGTGAAGTCTATGGTTGATTCCTTACGTCGCCAACCAGTATGTTGGTAGCGTCCTAGAGGGAGAGCTGTTCCTAAATGGAATAGGCCTTTACAATCGGCAAAGGTGAGGTGTGGTGTAGTTAAAGTCATGTCTAAGGCACAACGGGCCTCTTAAATTCATCTAAAAGTGCCCTATTAGTGTATCACTACTACAGTGTATTTATCCCACGGTAGTGATAATAGGTAATACCTGATATCAAGGGGCTTAAGCTGTTCATAATGACCCCACTATTGCCTATGTTTTCAAAATGTTACAAGTTATTCATATTCCAAGTGTCAGTTCTAAGAATCCAGTTACCCGGTGGATTCAGAACTGGAATGAACTGAAGTAGTCAAGGGGACAACTATTGAGAAGGTAATGTACGACAACTAGCGTCATATTACATCCTATATGTGAAATTATCAAAGACAGACCATCTAGTGACCTTCAAGTAAACAATCTCATGCCGAAGGTGTACTGACTTGATAATCATCTCGTCAAGGATGCCCAAGGAATGTCTTCATTCAAACCCTCTCTATCAGATGCCAATCGTAACACCCATCGTTGTTCGATTCTGAAAAAGCCACCTTTCGTTATGCCAGGGTGTGCTTCTAGGACACACCATCTGCTGGAATCTGGTGGATGGTGCAAGATGTTAAAGTGTGCCATCATCTTAGTGTTGGTCTTTTGGCACCTGACATTGCTACGGTGTTCTGTGATGCGAATCTTAATGGGTCTCGTGGTCATCCCTATATAAAGGAGATTGCACGGGCATAACAACATGTAGATGCAGTTATTCGTGTTGCAATTCGTGTGTTTATTGAGCTGCCACCTGAACCCATTGGCAAATGTGATTTCTTTGGTCATCTTGGTAAACGGACACACAGAGCATGAACCACACGGATAATGTCCCTTCACAGGTGGCATATCCCACAAAGGTCTTTGAGCTATTGTGGTGTGTACCTTAGGTCTCGTGTGTATCAACATGTCTTTGAGGTTGCTCGTCCGTTTAAAGGCAAACCTCGGTGTTGGAAACTGTAGATCCCCTGTGTTTAGGATCCCCCAATGCTTCTTAATGATGCTTTTTAATTGGTTGGAATCAGGTGTAAATGTAGTTACACACGTCAGTAAATCATTTTTTGTTTCTTGAGGTCTGATTTCTAGTAAGCTTTCTCTGTTGTGATTCCTTGCTCTTTTTTGAGAGAGAGCTATGTTGCATAGGGGATAGTCCCTGCTGCGTAGGTGTCTTTCCAGAACCTGAGACTCTTTTGGAAGTCTGTCACCGTGCTACAGTTCCTCCGGATACGGAGGAACTGGCCAAATGGAAGATTTTGTTTAAGGGCTCTCGGATGGTGACTGGTGAAATGTAACAGACTATTCTTGTCTGTAGGTTTGCGGTAAAGAGTAGTACTAATCTGACCCCCGTCCAGTTTTATTAGTAGGTCCAGGAATGGTATCTCACATTCAGAGATCGAGCTTGTAAACTTGAGAAAGGGGTTAAGAGTATTAATCCATTGGAGAAAGTCTTCATCCCTAGTCCGATCTCTCTTCCAAAGGATCAGGATGTCGTCAATAAATCTTTTCCAGAGGAGTACATTCGCCTGAAAGGGGTTGTTGGAATCAAGAATCTCCCTTTCCTCGAACGCTGCCATGTAAAGACATGCCAGGCTCGGCGCGAAGGTGCTCCCCATGGAAGTACCCTGTATCTGGTGATATAGTTGTTTGTTATGTTCAAAAAAGTTTTCAGTAAGGGCCAAGGTCGCACACTCAAGGATGAAAGTTACAGGGGTGGGGGAGGCCCATTCGCTCCTACCCAGCGCATCCTCAATAACGTCCAGGGTAGCCCTCTGTGGGATATTGGTATAGAGGGCCTCAACATCCAGGGTAACTAGTAGATTCACCTCCTCTGGATGTTGGACCCCCTCTAGTAAGCGCAGGACATCTGATGTATCTTTAACAAAAGAGGGGGTGGCTCTAACCAAAGGTTGCAGAAAGTAGTCACAGAATTTGGACAGTGGTTCGAGAATCGAGCCTATACCCGAGACTATGGGTCTCCCAGGCACCGGCAATACTCCTTTATGCACTTTAGGTAAAGTATAGAAGTAAGGAATTTTTGGATTCGTAGCGATCAGGAAGGTTGCCTCCTTCTTGGAGATCCACCCCTCTGTTTCGGCTCTTTGACCCTCACCCTGACGCCGTTTGGACGTGTCCCGGGAGCTGCCGACCTTTGTTTGCACGGTGAGTGCACATTCCCCCACCCCCCCTTTTGCCCGTTTCTGCACCTTTGAGGTGATTGTATCTGGGCAGGGTGGCCTTGCTGTTGCAGGCCGCCTTGGGGGGGGGGCTTCGGTCAGCTCCCGTTTGAGCACGGGCGTCCCCGCCGGGCTGCCACGACCCGGAGTGGATTCTGTAGGTGACTGGGTGGGGGGAAGGTGGGGGGCAGCTGGGCAACGCGCACCCCCACTTTCCTTTGCCCAACCCTGGGGCGGACTAAGTGGTGCTCCCGCCTCGAGCGTGGCACGGCCTGTGGGGCCTCAGCCCACGTGGCCAGGGCCCGAGTGTTTCTGCCGCAGGAGGGGGGAAGTATCGGGCGCCGTGAGGAATCCTCCCCCGTCACGTTGCCATAGTGCAGCAGGAAGGTGGCAGGTAGGCAGTGTCCGTTTGGGGCACTGAACTTTAGGGGCGGATTGTGGACGGCTACGGGTAGACGCTGCACCGGAGGGTCGTGTTCCGGGTGTGTGGCTGCTGGGTCCCCCTGCCGCTTGGGCTTAGTGGGCCCGGGCCCGTCCAGGGCGTTTACGCTCGTTAAGTGAGGGGGGCAGCCTGGCCATCGCCCACGTGGGCTCTCAGGCCCGAAGGGTCTGAAGGGTCCCTTCACGTAGGGACAGGGGGGCAGCTAGCGCTATTTGTCCCCCGCTGCCGACGTTGCACCGGAGGGACAGGGTACAGTTCCTAGTAGCCTGACCGGCCCGTGCTCCCAGGCAACTACGCTCCGCGTTTACGGGCGGGGGCCGGGGTGCCGTGCAGGCTCCCACGTCCCCCTCCTGGGATCCAGGTCGGCGGAGGAGCATATACACTGCTTTTATTGCCCCCTCCCCTGGCCGGGGTTGGCATAGGGCAGACAGGGGTGGGGGGCTAAGGGGGGAAGGATGCGGCCGTGCGGGACACAGTGTGGGTTTGAGCGGGTGATGGGGGAACCAGCGCAGATTTCCCACTCCTCACCTTTCCAACCGGGTGTCCGGGCGCGAGGCAAGCCTGCCCGTAGCCGCCAGGCCATGTCCTCTTCACCCCGCTCGCTTCCAACTCACCGTCGTCTGCCCCTGCACAAGTGACCCGGTCCGACTGGAGGCCGTGCTTTGCTGCAGCCTGGGCGTGAGGCGGCAGGTGTCGAGGGGGGGTCGGCCTGTGTCTGGGACCCTGTAGTGCCTGCGGCGGGGGGCGCTGTCTGGCGGGCTGTGCGGGTTATCGATTCGTTAGCTTACTTCACCCCTGGGGACCTGGGTTTTCGAGTCGCGGCACCGACCATCAATGTCACGTGATCTGGGCATATTTCTTTGAGTGTATGTTACTCGGTAATTGAATGCGGGGCGGTAGGAGCTAGGGGCGCAGGCCGTTTCACACCTGGTTAAGGGAGAATTGCTTACGTATTGTCCCCGAGTGGCATCCACCAGTGGGCCGTCCCCACCCGGGTTTTTGAGCGGGGTTTAAGTCGAGCGGATGGGGGGGGCGGATCTCCTCCCACCTCTCCTCGCGTTGGCATGGACGCGCGTTGCGTGCGACGCCTGGGCTCCGGGCACTGGGGGTACACCGTTCACACGTTTCTGGGGCCGGGGGGCAGAGCCTGACCCGGACGTGTGCCCCGCCCACTCAGCCCAGCGTGACACGTCTTCTTTTCCCGGGTAAGCGCGGATTCAGGCTCTTTTATACACATTAGCCAAGCAGGCATTGCGGTATGCTAGGCACGTGTTTCGCCTATCGGCAAACAGGATCACGACGGCAACGGGGGCGGATCGACAGGGGAGGGGGCAACATCCACTGAGGACGGCTAGTCACTCCTTCCTGAAGCGGGGCAAGCAAGTAATCTCCCCATGCATACATAATAACAAGGTAGCCTTACTTGAGCTCAAGGAACGCGCTACAATACATCCGGGTGCCATCAGGGGACAATGAGGACAGTGTCCAAGGTCTCCGACCCCCTACCCAGAGGTCATGGTTTTCTCATCCTGGAAGTACACTGGGGGCCTCAAACGTAAAAGTAGGGACATGTGTACTGTCTTTCCCCTGCCGGGTCGAGTCGCGTCAGGTGTGAACGCGCTGCAAGGGAAAGTTTTAACTTAATGACAATTTAACTACATTAGTAGAGGTGGGGACATGTATGCAGTACCCGGGTGGAACGTACACTAATTACATGCTGGCTTGTTTAACATATGTTTACTTTCAGGGACTGTGTCTTTCGGTCTTCCCGCATAGGGTTTGGCGACGCAAGTGCACACAGCAGGTATAGGGACCAGGGGCCACAAGCGGATCTGAGGCAGCGGTCGATGGCTTCCTGGACACAGGGCTTGCCCCGGAGCGCATATAAAATTCTCTTTTCTATTCCAGGTCAGAGCTGGTCTTTAGGAAGGCAACCTCGTAGGTGGACCTGAAGAAAGTGTGGAACTGCTGGGAATAGGAACAGGTATGGTCAAGGCTCGCGCCGGCGGGGGGGAGCAGGGGGATAGCGCCGGGCCACACAAGTGGGGCACCAGGAGCGAGCGTAAGGAGTGTCGTGCACAGAAGGGACGCGAACATCGCGCCAAGGTCACAGCTAACGTCTTCTTTTCTCCCCCCAGCCACCCCCCTTCTTCCTCGCACGCAGAGCACACACTGAACCGGCCTTTCGGCACGTCACGCCCCAGAACCACTTCCGCTACCGCACAATAAGTAAGTATAGGGTCAAGGTGGTGGCACGGAGCGCCTGCGGCAGCAGGGGACTAAGAGGGCCGCCCAAGGCAACGTAGTGAATCCTATTTGCTGATCCAAAAAATTTTCTCCTCAGATCGGTGGTCCACGTGGTGACAGAGGTCAGCATGGACAGCCAGGGCTCCCCTCCCCTTTTCCCGGAGAGGTCCCAGGTCGAGGACTCGATGCCGAGCACTTCCCAAGATGCGCAATGGGCGAATTTCTTCGAGATGGCCAAGGTCAAAGGCCTGGCATGGGCCAATGGCATTATGAACGCTTCAGAGCAGGAGGACTCTGGCATCGTCAGCGATTCCCTTGCTACAGAACAGCAGCCCGGCGTCGAGGCAGGCTCCTCTAGGCCCAAGCGGGCCCGCAAGGCCACGATCAGGGACTTCCCGGCAGATCCGCTGCCGCCAACCAGAGGCAGACCAGTCCAGACCGCCAAAGAAGTCGCCCCTGCGCTGGCTGCTCCCCCGCACCCGGGGCCGCCCACCCCGACGGACAGTTCGGCAGCCCCAGGTAACTACGCAACTAGGGACGAGCTTGCCAAGCTCATGGACACCGTGAACAGCGTTATGTCACAGTTTAAGGCGGGTCCTGCTGGCCCCAGCCCCGCGCACCTGGTGGACAATATTAGCCCAAGGGAAGGGGGCACGCCAGCGGCGGCGAGGGTATGGTCAGCTTGTGTTTGTGAGCCGTCAGGGCAGCGGGGGGGCACTGCTGCCACAACCCAGGAGGTAGCTAAGGAGGGGGCCAGTACTCCTGCAAGTAGTTCTGCAGCCCCCGCCCCAGGGGGGGGACCAGCGCGCCAGCACCAGCTTTACCCCCCCCCAAATTATCCAGCACGGTGACTCCTCTGGGCACCACCATCACAGCGGCTGCAAGCGTAGTATCTCCTCCCGCCCCCATGTTGAGGGCGCCAACACCTACATTAGCCCCAACGATCCAGCATGTCACCTCCGCCCCGCTGTTGTCTGGCCATTGCTCGCTGGCCTGGCAAGTGCCCCAAGCAGCCAAAGAAGGAATTTGGAGGCGCGAGTTTATAGACATTTTCACACTACTCATGCTGGGTCAGGAGGGTCTGGACGCTAGGAAAATAGGGGCGAAGGAGGATGACAAAAAAGTAAAGTACCAGCCTTGGCCAGCGAAGAATATAGACAACTGGCTCGAGGCTTTCTCTATCTTATCTGCTGTAACGATGGAGAAATTCCCAGAATTGGGCCCCGGCCTGGTGCAGTACTCCAGGACGATACACAACGAGGCTATGAAATGGGGAGGAAGTGGCTGGTTGAATTACGATAGGGAGTTCAGGAGAAGATGTCCCAGTGCCCGGAGATGGGTTGGGACCAAAAAGAGGTCCAGCTTTGGATGGACCATATGGGTGCGCGTGCGCAGCAGAGCGGAGGCCCCCAGGTAAATACACAGGTGGGACAATCTTCCTCCAGGGGAACCTTTCAAGAAGGCGCAAGGGGCAAACAGGCATGGCGCGGGGCACGCAGGGGGGGGAGACAAAGGGGAAGTTACAGGAGGTCCCCCACGGGTACTTGCCGCCTGTTCAACAATGGATCCTGCTCCTGGGGTAAGACGTGCAAGTTCCAGCACGCATGTAACACATGTGGCGGGCCCCACCCAGCGGTTTCTTGCCACGCAAAGCAGGACAGACAGCCAGCCGGCAAAGGCGGGCAACAAAGTTGAGGCAGAAAAACCACCAGTACCGCTAGCTCCACTCCCCTCCCACCTACCGCCCGCCCCAGCGCACCACCTGGTCCCGGCGAGCGCCTCAAACTTAGCCGGGAGCCTTTTCACCACAGCTAGTCCTCCAACACCCGGGCACACCACCAAAGGCCCCTCCCCGGTCAGCCTGGCCAACATCACGCCCCTCCTCAGACGGTATCCCAACGAACCAGATAGCCGCATGCTGCTGTTTGGTTTTAACAAAGGCTTTAAGATCCCCTACGTGGGCTCGCTGGGCAGCAGAGAGGCAGGGAACCTTAGATCGGCGAGAGAACAACCAGAGGTAGTCCGGGCCAAGGTAGAGAAGGAGAGGGCTTTGGGCAGGGTGGCGGGTCCATTCTTGCAACCCCCGCTGGACAACTTTGTGGTCTCGCCCCTGGGGGTGGTGCCTAAGAAGGAGCCGGGGGCCTTCCAATTAATTCACCACCTCTCTTACCCGGAAGGGGCATCAGTTAACCATGGGCTGGAGGAGGGCACCTGCTCTGTGTCTTATTGTACTCTGGACTTGGCATTGGACCTAGTCAGGAGGGCGGGCAGAAGGGCCTGGTTAGCAAAGGCGGACATCGAATCTGCTTTTCGATTACTACCAGTCCACCCGAGCAGCCATCACCTGCTGGGTTTCAAGCTGGAGGGCAGGTACTTTTATGACAAATGCATGCCCATGGGTTGCGCTGTGTCGTGTGCATATTTTGAGGCGTTCAGTTGCTTCCTGCAATGGGCCCTCCAGGAGTCCTACGGGGTGGAAGGGGTGACCCATTACCTAGATGACTTCTTGTTCATAGGGAGCGACGGTACGCAGGACTGTAAGCAGGCCCTTGCAGATTTCAAGCAATTGGCCGGTCACTTGGGGGTCCCCCTCGCGCCAGGTAAAACGGTGGGTCCGGTGCAGGTCCTAACTTTTCTGGGGATCGAGCTTGATACCATCGCAGGGGAGTCCAGATTGCCGACAGACAAGGTTCGCGACCTAGCACAACACATACAATTGGTGGTCGGGCAGGACCGGGCCACATTGGAATGCATACAAAGCCTACTGGGGAAACTGAATTTTGCATCTAGGGTCATCCCAGCGGGTAGGGTGTTTGCCAGAAGGTTGGCCAGGGCCACTGCCAAGGTCACAAAAAAGCATCACAGGGTGAAATTAAGCAAAGGCATGAGACAGGACCTGGCCATGTGGGCGGAGTTCCTGGCCAACTTTAACGGCTCAGTAATTTGGAGGGCACCCTGGGCAGGCAGCCCGGACCTAGCCCTATATACAGACGCATCAGGCAGAGAAGGATTTGGGGCCATTTTAGACAGGGAATGGTGTGCGGAGAAATGGCCCGACACCTGGCACAAGAAAAAGATCACGGCCAATATCACAGTGTTAGAGTTGTTCCCGATCGTGGTGGCATTCCACTTGTGGCCTGCAGTGCTGGCGGCTAAGAGGGTCCTCTTGTGGTCTGACAATCTGGCGGTGGTGCAGGCCATTAACTCCCAGTCAGCGAGTTGCCCCCTGGTTCTGTGCCTCTTGAGGGAGTTGGTGCGGGCGTGTCTATACAATAATGTTGAATGCAGGGCGCGACACATTCAGGGTGTGCAGAACACAGCGGCTGATGCTCTCTCTCGTTTTCAGTGGCAACGGTTCCGGGAGGCGTGGCCGAGAGCGAGAGAGGAGGGGACCCCATTCCCGGCACACTTGTGGTTCTTGCTGAAGTGGAAAATCGACTGAGAGTACTGGGTGAGCTATCCCTGGCACCCAAGACAAATAAGAGATACAGGTCCTGCGTTCAAAAATTTTGTTCAGTGGTGGGAGACTGGGAAGTAGGGGGATCTGCCTTAGAAAGCAGAGTACAGTCTTTTATACTATGGGCTAAAGACAACCGGAAGAGTCATTCTTGGATCTCGGGCCATCTTGCAGCAATCAGCCACCACGCTAGACTAAGGGGCCAGACAGATCCCACCAAATCTTTTTTGATCAGAGCGGCTTTAAAAGGGTGGGCCAGGAGCGAACCAAAGGCACCGGACAATAGGTCACCCATAGACTTTGAGACACTGCAAGGGATGCTCGACTGGATGCACAAGGCTACTCACTCAGCTTATGAGTCAGCTTTGTTTGCTGCCACGTTCAGCCTGGCCTTATTCGGAGCACTTAGAATTAGTGAATTGGTGGCCAGAGCCAAGAATGACAGTTCGGGTGCAGCTTTAAAAAGACAGGTCGCGGTGCTCTCCGAGTACTCCCTCAAGATAACGCTGAGAAGGTCTAAGACGGACCAGCGCGGGGAGGGAAGAGTATTTTGGCTGCACAGCCTGGGGGACGGCAGGTATTGCCCAGTCAGTCTGTTCGCCGCCTACCTGGCCCTGCGCCCGGCAGTAGACGGCTACCTTTTTCTCCATGCAGACAGCACGCCCCTTACAAAGTACCAGGTAGATCACATTATGCACGTGTGCCTGCCGCTGTCTGGCAACAAGGACCCTAGCAAGCGTTTTTGCAGCCACTCTTTCCGCATAGGGGCAGCAACTACAGCGTTTAAGGAAGGCTTACCAGCAGAGGGTATCAAACAGGTGGGGCGGTGGGAATCCCACTGTTTCAAGAGATACATTCGGCCATGAGCCCACGAACTTTAATATTTGTCAGCAGCCGGGTACTGGCGACTGGCAGAAGTGTGTTGTGAAGTGAATTTTGGTTTGGAATTATGTATGGCCATGAGCCACGAAATTTAATTGGCTTGCAGCAACCGTTTCACGGTTACTGGCAGCAGTGTGTAGTGGAGTGTAATTTTCTGTTTACAATGTGGCGTGCTGTGAATAAACATTTTGCAACAACACTTTTCTTTATTTGCCAGGAACAAAGGTCTGGGTGATTGGCCACTCAGGCGTCTGCAGATTGTCACAGTGGGCTGAAAACAGGAAGTGGAGGCATGGCTTTTACAACACCGAGATAACTTGGCTGGGGTACCCGGGCATGCGATGGAATGGGTTGTTGGGCAAACTACAGCAGAATCTGGGGGGAGTCACCCGTCCCCCCAACGTCCTAGTTATACACCTGGGGGGTAACGACCTGATGTCCCTGGGCAAAAGGACTTTGCTTCAAGACATGAAGACCACATTATGCACATTAAGCAACCAGTTAGGGACATGTGAACTGTGGTGGTCCGAGATCACTCCCCGTCTCCTGTGGCAGGGAGCCCGATCTGGGGAAGCAATGGAGGCGGCGCGCAGGAGAGTCAACAGCGCGATGCGTTAATTCACCGAACAAAGGGGGTTTGGCTTCATAAGACACGGTTTGCTTCATGCCAAATCCACAGGGTGTTTCGAGGAGGATGGGGTACATCTCTCCAGAATAGACATGGACTTGTTCCTCCTGGATCTAGGGGAGGCCCTGGAAGTAGCGGGATGCAAGTAAGAGCGAAGGCCGTGGTGGGGGGCCCTGGCTGCGACGGTCGCCACACCCAGGGCTGTGGCGGAGTTACAGGGCGATCCAGAGGCGCAAAGGTACTCAGGGGTACCCTCTTCAGGAGCACAAAGGGTGCTGAGGCCTAATATCCCCAGGAAGTCTGTGCGGGGGACCCTGGGGTGCGACGGCGCCCCGTCTGTCCTACGGGCGGTTGGAAACCTGTACAACCGGGGGTCGCTTGAACGCTCCGCCCCTCGTAGGGGGGGGGCGTGAGTAATAGGGTGGACCGATGTTTCACCGGAAGTGGGAGGGGCTATCCCCTCACCACAACCGCTAAACACTGATTGGCTAAGGCCACGATGCAAGTTGGCCCATCAGGTGGTAGGCCGCTAGGGGCGGCTTGCCTTTGGATCGCCTGTAAGATAACCCACCATGTTGGCATATTTGGTATGCTAATAAACCTGCAGCAATTTTTTCCCAACAAAAAGTTGTCTTGTCTGCTTATTTATTGTGCATGCATGTTGCTGCGGGAGGGCTGGTGAGTGTTGCCGATATTGGCACTATGCGGGCTGACCGACACGTCCCCGCAGGGGACCCTCATAAGAGGGCGGCCCCTTTAGTGCCACAGGATGGCACACTGCCCAGTCTAGTGTCCAGTGACCCCTTGGGGTCCCGCGCGTCACGTCCGGCCGAGGTGGGGGAAGGGGAGAGGTATATAGGCCTCCCCCGCCCACCTGGCGGCCTCTTTGACCCTCACCCTGATGCCGTTTCCCTCCCTACCGCTTACCCAGGGTGGGGGGGGGGAAGGTTCTTCTAATCCTCTTTTATTTGTGTTGCAGGCGGAGATGCAGGGCGATCCAGAGGCGCAAAGGTACTCAGGGGTACCCTCTTCAGGAGCACAAAGGGTGCTGAGGCCTAATATCCCCAGGAAGTCTGTGCGGGGGACCCTGGGGTGCGACGGCGCCCCGTCTGTCCTACGGGCGGTTGGAAACCTGTACAACTGGGGGTCGCTTGAACGCTCCGCCCCTCGTAGGGGGGGGCGTGAGTAATAGGGTGGACCGATGTTTCACCGGAAGTGGGAGGGGCTATCCCCTCACCACAACGGCTAAACACCGATTGGCTAAGGCCACGATGCAAGTTGGCCCATCAGGTGGTAGGCCGCTAGGGGCGGCTTGCCTTTGGATCGCCTGTAAGATAACCCACCATGTTGGCATATTTGGTATGCTAATAAACCTGCAGCAATTTATTCCCACCAAAAAGTTGACTTGTCTGCTTATTTATTGTGCATGCATGTTGCTGCGGGAGGGCTGGTGAGTGTTGCCGATATTGGCACTATGCTGCCTACAAAAAAAAAGTCATAACATCCTTGAAAAAGCAAACACCCATAGGGAATGCAAAATTAATAAAGCATGTGAAATGTAAGCAGGTTACCATAACGCTTTTACACTTACTATTCAGAAATCTGTGAGTACTTTTGCCTGAAAAGTTAAGGACATACTATAGGGACCGGAGTGGACCCGTGTCAATGTCCATTGCTTATAAGCTTATAAGTTTAAAAAGGCCACAACCCTGAACACAGAGCCGCAATACACATTTTGTTTTCCAATCCACGCATTGCAGTACCTCCAGGATTGGTGCACTAGTTCCCCGCCCGGGGAAAACAATGCTGTTCAAAGAAAGACAAGAAAACAAAAGTAGCGCTTCACTGGCAAACTCTGTAAAGTGGCGCTAATGTGTTTGGGTGTGAATAAATCAATCTGGCCACTTTATTACCACTCTGTCTTGCTTTATTTAGTTTAATTTATTTATTTTTCATATTTTGAACCTTTTATTCCCGAGGCTACACTTTGGAATAGAAAAATGTCACAAAAAGACGACATTTCCAGCAAAAGTGTTTTTCTTTTTTGGATCCATTTCACAGGGGAACAAATAAACGAAAGGAGGAAAGAGAAGGTGAGAACCCTTTCTTGAAGTCAGGGTTTTCAGTAAGTGAGGAGGAGCTAGACAGAAAGAGAGGGAGTAAAAGGAAGAAAGGGAAAAAGTGTGGGGGGGGGGCAGCTGAAGCAGCAGAGCAAAAGTGGACACTTGTATTCTCTGGGCAAGCAGGAAAAGAAAGAGTCCTTTTCCTTCTCTGCCCACCCCGCCAGGCCCCGAACGGTCATGAACGCCGAGCCTTATCTATAGGCCTCGGCTATTTCTGCCGTCCTGGGACGCATGTTCAAAATAAAAAGGTAGGGGAACGGAGTTTACGGAATTAAAGAATCCTGCCGATCCCGCCCACTTCGACCACCGCCTCAGACTATGCCTTAGGTGGAACAGTCCACCAACGTTAATAGGGAACACGCCTGTCTCTGACTCGGGTGCCCGTGCTCCCTTGCTGCCCACTGAGGTGGGTGGGTGGGAGGCATCCCCTGCACCCTCTCTGACCCAGGCATCCTACTAACGCCCCCCTCCGCTCCTGCCCAGGGTGCGGCGCGCGCCTGCACCGCACAGATCAATACAAACACGAGTCGAGGGGCGATCGATTGCGTTTAACAGCTGCTTAACGACTGCTAAACGGAATCGATAGTTCCCGCACACTATATTTGCATCGACCCGGCGGGAGCCCATCTGTGCGCGCGCTGATCGGATCGTGAGATGTACAGAACACTGAGCACGTGGCCGTCTGGGCAGAACACCCAGGTGGAGCCAGGCCACTGTTATTAAGAACTAATCATGTAAATAAATGATGCTCAGAAAAGAAGAACAGTTCATAAAACAGCCTGAATAACAGTTCAGGAGAATGGCTTCCATGCTTGCTGTCTTGTACGATCAGATGAAAAAGACGGGTTAATGACACGAGGACGCCCGCGCGCGATTACCCCACATCCTTGAATCAATCAGGGCACGCGAAAGTCTGCAAGGCCCCTCGGAATGAATAAATCAGTTAAAAAAAAACCAAAGGTCTCGCGACCAGCGTCTCAGGTCTGCGCTAAGAAGCCGGCGTCAAGATGGACGCGAGGTAGCACGGTGGGCTCTGCGCCTGCCCAGGGACCTGCAGGCCCCAGAGTCAAACAACGTTCCCTTTCAAAATAAGTAAAGTCTCCTTGACTAGTTACAATACTAACATCTGCTAGTTAGTTACGTTTCGCTCTTCTCGACCTCTCTTTCTAGCAGTGGGACTTCGACTTCCTGTTTACATCACTGCTCACTCTAACTTCCTCCCCTCACCTCACCAAAGCCAGTACTGCCCTCCACCCCTGCCCCCCCTCTGAAGGCAGCAGGGCTGTGGGTCGGGAGGGGGTTGAGGCAGCCACATCTGGATGTCTGAGCCTGTGTCCTTGGCCGCTGCCCTGTGGTACCCGGGCCATTCACCAAGCCTCAGAAGGGACTGGCTTCAGAGGGCCCAGTGCTTCTGGCTCCAGTACTCAACCGAGCAGGAGCCCCCCATCTCTTCATCAATCCATTACACTGGAACCTCAGTGGTAATTGTACATATACTCTCTGTGGCATACAATGAGGCCATTGGAATGGCCAGGGAATGTGGAGGCAGAAGGCTGGAGGCGGCTGATGTGGATGGATGGGGTCTCCTTTATCTACAGTAAACCTACTGATGTCCTGGACCACCTGTGCCACTTCGTTATAACGCCTCTTACACTGGCGACGAGAATGATTGGACAGTCGAGATCTCAACACCGTGGTAAACAACCTGTTTTACAGGTAAACCTGACTCTGGCATACCTGTACTCGATAAGAGAGATTCATCTCTTATTGTATTTGCATTTATATAGCGCTTACTCCCCCTGACGAGGCGTCAAAGCGCTTTTTCGGCGAGTAGCACGCTACTCCGGAACCCATAAATGATTAGTGGTGAATTAGTATAGTGAAATATGAAAGTAATTTGAGTGATGGATATTAGTCAGTTATTTGGATTGAGAAGGATAGCGGAGGGATAGAAGAGGGAAAAAAGGTTTGCATTTATATAGCGCTTGTTACCCCTGATGGGGTTTTGAAGCGCTTTTTTTGGCGAGTAGCACGGTACCCTGGAACCCATAAAGGATTAGTGTTGATTTAGTATTGTGAAATATGAAAGTAATTTGAGTGATGGATAGGTTAGTCAGTTATTTGGATTGAGAAGGGTAGCAGAAGGATAGGAGAGGGACAAAGGTTTGCATATATATGTAGCGCTTGTTACCCCTAATGGGGTGTTGAATCGCTTTTTCGGCGAGTAGCACGCTACTGCGGAACCCATAAAGGATTAGTGGTGAATTAGTATAGTGAAATATGAAAGTAATTTGAGTGGTGGATATTATTCAGTTATTTGGATTGAGAAGGATAGCGGAGGGATAGAAGAGGGAAAAAGGTTTGCATTTATATAGTGCTTGCTACCCCTAATGAGGTGTTGAAGTGCTTTTTTCGAGCGAGTAGCACGGTACCCTGGAACCCATAAAGGATTAGTGGTGAATTAGTATAGTGAAATATGAAATATGAAATTTGAGAAGTGGACATGTTAGTCTGTTATTTCGATTGAAAAGGATAGTGGAGGGATAGAAGAGTGAAGGATTTAGACTTTTTTTTTTTTTTGGAGGTCATAGCAGTAGTAGGAGGCTTGGGATGAGTAAAAAGGGATGTGGAGGGGAAGAGTCAGAGGGAAGAGTTTAGAAAGGCTTGTTTTGGGGGATCGGTACAGTAAAAGAGGTGTCAGGTGGTGCAAGGAGGGGTAGAGTAGGGGAGAGTCTAGAAAGGGCTATTTTGGGGATCATAGTAGTGGTATGGGGTTTGGGATGAATGAGAGAGTGGAGGTACAGGATATATTGATAGAGGTATAGGGTGAGAAATAGGGTAGTGCATTGGAAAGAGTAGTAGAAAGAGGTTTGAGATGAGTCAAAAAGTTGGGCTAGAAGATATATTGAGAGAAGTATAGGGTGAGAAATAGGGTAGTGCATAGGATATGCTGAATTAGAAGAAAGTAATAAATATATAGATCCATAAGTACATGGAAAGTTTATAGATGCATAAAGGAAGTAAGTATATGTAGATTAAAGATATTGACAGAGGTATAGGGTGAGAAATAGGGTAGTGCATTGAATATGCTATTTTCTTTTTTTGGAGGAAAGTAATAAATATATAGGTCCAAGTACATGGAAGGTATATAGATCCATAAAGGAAGTAAGTATAAGTAGATTAATGATGCATTCGATAAACTCTGGTTTTCAAGTGTTGTTGTACTTAAAAATGTATTTTATTTATTTTTTAACAGCATAATTATTCTACATGTTTATACAAAGCAATACACAAAGATAGGTACATATCTATAGTACAAATAAATGCTTATATATGGAGGGATATGCTGTATATTTTTGTTTGCGTATGGTGCTTATGTGGGGAAGAGCCAATTCTTGAGTGGTTTTCTGAAGATAAGGTGGTTGTCCTTGGATCTTATGTTGGGTGGTAAAGAGTTCCATAGTTTGGCTGCTTGAACAAAGAAGGATGTGCCACCCATGGTTTTTTTCTTGTGTCTTGGGATTTTGAGGCGAGGTGCCACTCTAGAGCGGAGGTTCCTATGATGAATGTGGTTGGTGATTTTATTCCTGATGAAGAGCGGTCCCGTTCCATGTATCGCGTTGTTGGTGATACAAAGCAGCTTGAACGTGGATCGTCTGGCATCCGGTAACCAATGCAGGGCTTTCAAGGCAGGGGAGATGTGGTCTCGCGGTTTGATATGTAAGAGTAGTCTGGCAGCCGAGTTCTGAATCCGTTGTAGTCTTTTCATAGTCGTTAAAGGTGATCCGTGGTAGAGGCTATTGGCATAATCAAGTTTGGACAGAACAAGGGAGATGGTAGCTTGGACCTTGTGTGGAAATCTCAAATGGGGGAAGATTCATCGCAGAGTTTTTATAGTAACAAAGCTTGATCTTGCTAGTTTGTCCACTTGGGCATTCATCGATAGCTTGGAGTCCATGGTCATGCCGAGGTTTCTTACTTCCTTCGATACTTTAGGCAGTGATCCCAGTTCATCAGGCCAGGCGGCGAGTGGGTCATAATGTTTCCAATCGCCACACGTGAGTATTTGTGTTTTGGAAGCATTCAATTTGAGATGGCTCCAAGTCTTCCATTGATCCACGGCTCTGAGACAACTGAAAATTGGCGAGTTTCCAATGTCTTTGGGGCATTCCGGTTGTAGGAGTATTTGCATGTCATCTGCATAGTTATAGCACGTGAGTTGAAATTGATTGATCAGTACCGTTAATGACTTCAGGTAGATGTTGAAAAGCATGGGCGAGATGATAGAGCCTTGAGGGACCCCAGCTTTTGTGGAGTATGGTAAAGGTGGGGTATGGATGACATTAGTTCTGTTTTGAAGGTAGGACGCAATCCAGTCTAGAACAGTCCCCTCTATGCCGGCTTTGTAGAGTCTTTGTATCAGAGTGTCATGGTCAACCATGTCAAGGCAGCCGAGAGGTCCAAGAGGAGTAGCGCAGCCACTCCGTTACGGTCAACTGTGTTCTTCAGGTCATCCCAGATGGCAAGGAGGGCAGATTCTGTGCCTCTTCCCGAACGAAATCCTGTTTGGAAGTCTGAGAGTATGTCATTCTCTTCAATGAATTGTGACATCTGGGCGAACGCTGCTCTTTCTCTCAGTTTTCCCAGGAAAGGTCCATTTGTAATGGGTGTGTAGTTGTCAGGGTTCAGCGGGTCCAAGTTTGTTTTCTTCAGTAATGGGCATATGTATGACTTTTTGAGTTCTTCTGGAAATATTCCGGTAGTTAAGGAGTTGTTGATGATTCTTCTTACTAGAGTGGCAGCAGAGGTTGTTAGAAGAATACTCTTGAAGGTTTGTGGTGGACACGAATCAGAAGGGCTGCCGGCAGGCCTGCTTGCTTTGACTAGGTCCATAAATTCATCGTGTGAAATGTGTTGCAAGGAACGGAGAGGCTTGGTTAGAGTATTCTTGGATTGTTGTTTTGTAAAAGGGTTAGTTCTTGTGCTTTGTCTCTGTTTTAAGTATGAGTCCAATGTGTTTGCTTTGTCCGTGTAATGATTTGCCAGTTTGTCAGTGAAATCTTGAGTAACGGGATGAGTTCCTTCTAGGCAATTTGGTTTACGAAATTAATTGAGTATTTTATAGAGTTCTTTATTTGTACATTTAGCATTTAGAATTCTGTCTGAATAGTACCTTTTCTTAGCTTTTTTAATAGTTGACTTGTTTAATCTGTTAATTTTCTGTAGGTGAAGTTTGTCTTGTTTGGTTTTTGTTTTGAGCCAGGCACGTTGCAGCTTTAATATTGTAGTTTGTAGTTTTATGTCTTTTATCTCTGTATTTCTCCAAGGTGCTTGCTTTGTTTTGTTCTGTTGTGTGGTTTTGAGTGGTATCAGGATATCAAAAGCTTCCTGTTGCCACTCATATAATTTTTGAACAGAATTTATTGTTTCCAGATCTGTACTGTATGTTAGTTGTGTTTCTAAGTGTTCCAAATTGAGTTTGTTCCACGGTCGATAGGTGGATGCACGTAAGGTGGTTTTAGGTGAGTCGCTTAGTGTTGTTTTATGTTTGAAAGCAAGCAAATGGTGGTCTGACCATGTGACTGAAGTTATAGTTTGAAAGGTAACTAGTTCGGTATTAGCAAAAATGACATCTAGGATATGTCCAGCGATGTGTGTGGGTTTGTGGACAATCTGATGCAGGTTCAGTGCGTCTAGGCCAGTGATTATTGTTTTTAGATGGGTCATATTGGGTTTGTCAAACCAAATGTTGAGGTCACCCAGGACGCATAGGTTGGAGTGTATTGTTATCAGGTTTGAAACTGTGTCTAGAAGTGCATCTGGGAACGTCGCCTTGCTAGGTGGAGGTCTGTAAAGGAGCAGGAAGTTACAGGAGGAAGACGGTGTAGGATTGCATCTTGTGAGAAGAGCCTCACAATTCTTTATGGAGATGTTGTCAACTTTAGTGATATGTAATGTTTGCCTGACAACAAAAGCTAGACCACCTCCTTTTTTGCCTATATGATTTTGGGTGATCGTTTGATAGCCTAGAGGAATGGCTTCATGCAGGACCGGAGCCATATCCTCTCCCAACCATGATTCAGTTATGAATAGTATGTCTGATTTTGCATCAGTGAGAAGGTCGTAGATGTGATGTTTGTTTTTAGAGAGCGATCGAGCATTTATTAGTAGACAGTTTAGAGAATGTGTTTTGCTGACAGTGAGACTTTGTTTTGTAGAAGAGTGATCTGTATTGTGTGGGTTAGTAGCAGGTGTGTTTTTAGTGCTGATATTAGCTGTATGAGGATAGCAATCGTGTAGCTGTTCTGTAATGTGTTCCTCGTCCAGCATGCTAAGAAGGCATTTTGATGGGTCTGCATATGTAGGTGGGGGAGACGGCGTTTGAGAGTGAGTTGGTGTGCTGTGTTGTTTTTTTGGTGTAACCTTGTTGTGCAGTAGACATGGAGAAGCAAAGTTGTGATGTGTGGCACGTTGTTTATATTGTTTGCGTATGTTTAGGGCGGAAGTTGTATGAGTCAGTGGTGGTGGTGCAGCATGTGGGTCATGTAGTAAGGTTCTAAATTGTCCAATGGATGAGAGGCGGTTGGAAGAGAGTTGCTGTGTTGCTGTATGTGTGTTAGTTGTGGTGAAAGAGAGAAAGCTTGGCATTGAAGTTTGTTCATTTGTGTAGTTTGAAAGGTGGGTGTAAATGATTGTATTTTGTGACTGTAAGTATTATGAGGTGTTGTGCTTGAGATATTTTGTTGTGCTGATGTGCATGATATGTTTTGTTTTTGAGGAGTAGTGAAAAGAGGTGCTGATGTATTTCTTTTATCAGATGGATTTGTTTGTATAGTGTTGTTTGTGAGTGGAAGTTGTAAGGTAAAGGGGGCAGTGATGTGTTTGTGAGTAGAGTGTATGTTGTGTGTAGGAGGGGATGAAGTAGTTTTAAAAGACTGTTTGTTTTAGACCTGTTTGCTGCAAGAGTTAAAATGTGTGGCATGTAAGTGCTGTGTTGTTGTGTTATTGTGGTAGAAAGAAGAGGAAGGTGTTGGTTGGATGAATGATGGATACCTGAGTATGGGTTTGTTAATGATAAAAGGGGGTCTGTTAGGATTAATTAGAGTGGGGAGTATGTGTCTGGATGGGTTGTAGTTAAGTAGGGTATGGATTTTGGTTGTGTTAGTGATGAGTGCATTGGTTAGTGGTATAGGATAGAGTTGTGTACTGTTTGTAGGTGATGGTGGAAATGTGTGGTAGGTGGGATAGAAGGGTATATAGATGTGGTTTGTGTGGTTTTGCAGTGTATGCTGGTACATTGATTTGTGCATAGGGTTTGTTTGTAGTAAGTGTGTGGTGTACATTTGGTGTGAGTCTGTTACTCTGTGGATGTGGATGGTGTAGGGTGGGTATTGCTGAATGGGAAAATGGGCAGCATTTCTGGCCCTACTCCTGACCAGTCTCGAACAGGCTCAAACAGGCAACTGCCCTTGTCCTCTCCGCCCTTAGCCTCAACGCCCGGGCTGAGATGCCCTAAGCCTTGGCCTTTCATAGCCCTAGTAGTCAGGTGACCCCTTCAGACAATGGGAACCCTAGCCCTAACTAACCCCGGGCCGAGTAATCCGCTCCGCCAGCGGAGTTTGCAGAGTTTTACCAACTCCGCGCTCCGCTGGGAACGCGAAGTTGCGGCAAAACTCCGACTCCGTGGCGGAGTGGAGTATGCCCCTCAGCTGAGGCCAGCCCTTAAATTTTTTTTTTTAAAACTCACTTACCTTCTCTGCGGGCCGCCCTCCTCCTCGCCGCGGTGTCTCCTTCTTTCCGTCGTCCTCCTCCTCGCGTCCCAGTACGTATTACGTCTTGCGTGAACTGCGCGCGCATTTTACGCAAGAACTAATAGGTACGGGGATACGAGGAGGAGGACAACGGAAAGAAGGAGACACCGCGGTGAGGAGGAGGGCGGCCCGCAGAGAAGGTAAGTGCTTTTTTTAAAATGTATTAAAAACTTTCCGTGGGCCTGGAGCGGAGCGGAGCTCCGCGTAGTTCCACAGAGTTTTTTTTAAACTCTGTGGAACTACACGGAGCACCACTCCGCATACTCCGCCCAGGGTTAGCCCTAACCCTATCCAATCACAACACTAGCCCTAAAAGCTAGAACCAATAGAAGACCAGGACCTTACAGCCAATCTTAGCCCTAGTCCAAGCACTCAATCAGGTTAAAAAACCCTGATCTGTACGTCCAATAGAGGCCCTAGCCCTACCAGTAGTCCCAACCCAAGTCCCAGCAACCAATGACACAGGAAACCCTAGTCCCTACTTCCAATAGAAAGCCTAACCCTACTCTTAGTCCCACACCTAGTCCAGCAACCAATCACACATAAAGCCCTAATCGCTACTTCCAATAGAAACCCTAACCCTAGCCCTAGTCCCAACCCTAGTCCCCGCAACCAATCACACAGGAAGCCCTAGTCCCTACTTCCAATAGAAAGCCTAACCCTAGCCCTAGTCCCAACCCTACATTGATTGAATCACAGACCCAAAACCAACCAGAACCCTCAAACACCAAACCAATGAGAACACTAACCCTAATCCAATAGAAACAACCACCAATCAGTGCACACATGTACCAACCAATAGCAGACTATATAAGGTCCCAGCGACCTCAGACAAGGGTTGCTAGCCAGGGAGTTGGAAGCTGCTCCTCTATTCAGAATCTCCTAGGATACAAACAGGCTCAATCCACTCTTTGAACTCCTGCAGGTAAGGGCCTAACAAACTTTGTCCTCTAACAATACTGTGTATCAAACTTTACTCACTCTCCTAGACAAAAAAACAAGTGCACAATCCCTATAAAACACAGCTTAAACAGCTCACAGCAGATTACTGCTGTCTCAGAGCACCCTCTGTTAACTCACTGATGTAGAATATCCCTGTTGCTAAGGGGGCAAGTTATTGGCAAAACAAAAAACGCTTTCCCTATGGAAACTAGGTCCTAACTATAACTACAATATATATCTTCACTGGAAAAAACAAAGGTTACAGAGATGTAATGGTTAGGCTCAGGTTTCACTCATACAAAATCAGAGAAATTCAGCCGTTATAGTTAGTGAGCTAACTATAACTCGTGCCCCCGCAATGCACTGCTTATGACCTAACATGTTACATCACTCATGACATGGTCAGTGATATCACTGATGACACATCTCAAATCACATCACTGATAACATCATCCAGTGACTGGGAATGTTTTAAAAAAGTTTGAGTGTTAAATTATATACCACGGTGTATTGGTGAATTGGTGGGTCTATGAGTACCAGATTGGATGATTCAGTGGGTGCGTGACTAACTGTATAAGTGAGTGAGTAGGTGTCTCAGTGAATGTATGAGTGAGTGACTGGTTGTTTGAGTGTCTGTATCTGTCTGTCAGTTGGTGGCTAAGTGGCTGTATGGGTGTGAGTGATGATGAGAGTTTCTGTATGTGTGAGTGATTGGTTGTCTGAGTACCTCTGTGGGTGTCTGAGTGTCTGATAAGTTAATAGGTGAGTCAGTGGTTGTATGAGTTAGCAAGTGCATTTGTGAGGGGATGTATAGGTGCATGAGTGTGTGTATGGCTGTGTCGGTGAGAGAATGCATGTGTCAGTGGTATATGGGTGAGTAACTGGTATGTGAAAGGCAGTGTAGGTGAGTGATGGGCTATGTGAGTGACTGTATGGGTGAGTGAGTGAATGTGAGAGTGTCTGTATGGATGAGTGTGTGCTTGTGTCAGTGACTGTATAGGCGAGTGAGTACGTGTTAGTATCTGTATGAGTAAGTGAGTGAGTGTGTGTGTAACTGTATGGGCAAGCAAGTGACTGTGTGATTGACTGTATGGGTTAATGAGTAGATATGTGAGCAGCTCTATGGGTGACTGGCTCAGTGTGTGGGTGGCTGTACAGGTGTATGAGTGGATATGTCAATGGCTAAATTAGTGAGTGAGTGAGTGGATGTGTGTGTTGATCTATGAATCAGTGAGTGGCTGTGTAAGTACTGGTATGGGTGTGTGAATGGGTTTAAGAATGGTAGTGTGCAAGTTGGAGTGGGTGTATGAAAGGTTATATAGGGATGTGAGTGGGTGCGTCAGAGATTCTGTGGATGATGTATTCAGTGATGTCATCAGTGATGTCACTGACCATATCATGAGTGATGTAATGTGTAGGTCATAAGCAGTACATTGCGGGGACGTGAGTTATAGTGAGCTCACTAACTATAACAGCTGAATTTCTCTGGTTTTGTACGAGTGAAACCTGAGCCTAACTATAAATGTCTCTGCAACCTTTGTTTTTTCGGTGAATTTCTAAGTTTTTTTAATTCCATTTCCTAACTATAACGTCCCTGTAACCTTTGTTTTTTTCAGTGAATTTCTAAGATGTTTTAAATGCATATTCCTAACTATAATGTCTCGGTAATCTTTGTTTTTCCAGTGAATTTCTATGGTTTTTTAACTAGTAGTTGCATTGCAGAGTGGTGGAGAAAGGGAGCTGGGCCTCTGACCAGCTCTCAGGAATCCCGCTGTGTAGAACTTACAGGAGGTACCAGGAGGGCTTCTTGGACCCCAAGGTCACTCAGGAGTAAAGTTGAATTCATCTCCCAACCAGTAGTGCACCACGAGCTGTGTTTGCAGAGTGGTGGAGAAGGGGGCGTGGCCTCTGAAAACCTCTTAGCAATCCCGCTGTGTGGGACTTATTGGAGATAACAGAAAGGGTAGTTGGCTTCCGAGGACGTCCTTGGGTGCCAACTACCCCTCCTGTTACCTCCAGTAACACCCACACAGCAGGATTGCTGAGACCTTGTATGAGGCCACACCCTCTTTCTCCACCACTCTGCAAACGCACCTCCTAGCGCACTACTAGTAGGGGGATGAAGTTCCTTTGGCTAATGAGGGCCCTTGGGGGCCAACTACCCCTCCTGTTACTTCCCGCAAGTCTAGGGTGACCAGATCTTGAGAACCGAAAACCGAGACTTTTTGCAAAAATAGAAGAAGGACTACAATTTTACATCAACGGAGCGGTGCAGAATGACAGCTCTCATCAACATAGGAACACAATAGAGCCACTAAGAAAAAAAATAAAATGTATTTTTTAAAACCAACACCATACCTGTTAATTAAATTGCTTACTTATAACAGCTGCTAACTAGCACAGCTTTAAAACACCTAAAAAATGTGCCTCTCACTGTTTTCAGTTGACCCCCTCTGAAAACCGGGACATGAGCCAAATTTGCCGAAATCTGCCGGGACAGCCGGTGAAAAACTGGGACTGTCCCGGCAAATCCGAGATGCCTGGTCACCCTAAGCAAGTCCCACACAGTTGGTTTGCTGAGAGGTTTTTGGTGACCACGCCCCCTTTCTACACTACTCTGCAAACACGCCTCTCGACGCATTGCTGGTGGTAAAAAAATTATACAAAAAAGGGAGGGGCCACGTGGCCCCCCTCCCTAGCCAATTTCGGCCCCGGGGACCCCATCCCCAGGGCTTGCCCCTTTAAAAAAAATGTATTTTATTGAAAAGGGAGGGGCGCTGAGCGTCCCTCGGGGCCTGCCTCTTTTTTTTAATTTTTTTTTTTTTCTTAAAAGGGAGGGAGGCCGCCCAGCTCCTCTCCCGGGCTGATTTTGGCCCGGGGACCCCATCCTCTGGCCTGTAGTGTGGGTGCCCTAGACCCACCCGGGGCACCCACATTTAAAACGTTGGGGACCGCAGGGGGGACTTCAAGGCCCTGCAGTCCCTGCTGGCTCCCCGCCTCCTGCAGGAGCCGCATTGCTTTGAGAACCAGGGAGCTGCTAACATGCAGCTCCCCGGATCCCAAAGCAATTCGTCTGTTTCCCTGCTCGCTTCACAGCGGGCAGGGAAACAGATACATACGCCTGCTTTCAGCATTTTGTGCTCTTGCTTGCCGAAAGCAGAGCACTTGTTTGCTATGACTTGGGGGGAGCAGTGCTCCTGCCAAGCCATAGCAAACTGCAATGTCCTGGGACATTGCTGGAGCCGGCCCTGGGGGGTGGTGGTCCCCAAGGCCATGTAGGGCTCCACAAGTGGGGGGTGCGCGGCCCCCCTCCTTTGTTAAGTAAGCCCCGAAGAGGTGGTGGTCCCTGGAGGGCATCAACGGACCCCCTTCATTATTAAATTTGTGCCCTGGGAAGGTGGCGGTTCCCCGGGCTGCGTGGGCGGAGCCCTAGGAGGGGGGCCCCATGAGCCCCCCTCCTTCATCAACTTCATGTCACCGGGACCTAGCCCACTCGGGGGTTATTCTAAAGCAAGCGCAGGAGCCTTTTGTTCGATTTCGGGGAAGATGCCCTAACACAATCATAGAATCAACATGGGTGAATGACTTTCAGTGTAAATTGGGCAAGAAGCCAATTTTTGATGATTGGAAGTTGAAGGAGGACAGGAGCATGTGTGACAGTAAAGCCCATTTTCATAAAAGAAACTCGGTCAAACAAACAAATGTTGCTGTGTGTGATTAGGTGTTGATAAGGAGACCTGTGTGGAAGGATGGTGATCAGTTCTCGAAGCCTTTGAAGGTCATAAACCTTGTCACCAGTGCGATTAGAACTGATGATCATCCGGTGTGGAATTTGTATAGAGTTATTATCTACAGAGGGAAAAGTCTGGAATTTGATGGGGGTGAAACAAAGTGTGGTAAGACTGATGGGGCGACAATGGAACGTGGTGGATCTGACAACAATATCTCGGTATCATGGAAGTCTAATAGAGTAATGAGAAGTCCTGTATATTTGGATGATTAGGTTGTGTAGTTTGCAATATTTCATTTTGCACTTGCTTTGTTTTGCAGTATGTTAAATAGACAAACCCTTTTCTGTATGATATTTAGCATATTTAGAGTTATTTTGTAACATACAATTTGGACGTGGATTTGCTAGATCATTTGTTATTATATGAGGGGAGAGGTGTGGTAATTGTACATATATATGTTCAACCTTTCTGTATTAATGTGTGAACCCTTTCTCTATCTTTACCTTCTGTGGAATATAATGAGGTCATTTAGAATGGCCTAGGGAATGTGGTGACAGAAGGCTGGAGGTGGTTGATGTGGATGGATGGGATCTCCTTTTTCTACAATAAACCTATCGATGTTCTTGACCACCTGTGCCACTTCATTATTAAGGAGTACCCCTTTTGCAACCTTCCCGTCTGTTGGAACTGACACTTTCTGGTTGGCTGAGGCAGTACCCCAGTCAGTCAGAACATACCACTCCCGTCAGAGGGGAGTGATTACACACACTGTATAACCTGCACTCACCCTTGGGTAGCTTGGCACTGAGCATTCAGGCTTACCACAGAGGCAATGTGTATAGCATTGGCCCAGCACTCACTCATGATAAATACCTTAAGCATCACAAAAGAGACTTTGCACGTGATGTATGTAAATACCGTATGTATTCAACACACCTAATAATCAACAAAACATGAACATCATGCATTTCTGGGCATAAATCACATTTGGAATTATTCCTAGCAGTGCTAGGCTCAACCGTGTTTGAATGACATCAGCAATATGCACACTTGCGAAAGATCGTATTCTACACCCCCCCAACCCCCTTATGCAGTGCAACCTGCTGTCCACCCCTGGCCAACCATAGCAATTCTTATCATTCAATACCATGCGGTTAGAGGGTGCCCCCCCCTGTCACAACGATATCAGTAATATGTACATACACAGAATTATACCACTTCTTAGCAGCACCGTGGGTCGAGGCCATGCGGGTAAAAGCAATGTCAAATGTAATGCTCTTCTAGAAAGAAATCAACATGTAAGGCAAATCTCCAGCCAGTGTCGTGAATCACTGGTGGTCCACAGACTGTCACTCCCACACACACACTCACTCCACACTGATACGCGGTGCAATGGATATCAGGCAGGTCTGTACAGAATGCGCTCACCCACATACGCTCTCAGCACCCTAATGCGGTGCAACTGATACCTAGCACGTCAATTTATTACACACTGCAGACCCCGTGGCCCCAAGCCTCCCTCCCCTCACCCGACTGTCCTACACCCACTGATTGGAGACACCCCCTCCTCCCCCCAGGCACTAGGCCGCATGCGGCCAAGGTCACTCTGAGTCAGGGTCCCAGGGAAGCAGGTGGGGGGTAAGTAGCAAGATTAATTAGGAGGCAGTCACCAAAGGGGGTTAGGCAGCACTCGAGAAGTTCACCCACAGTATGCAGAGTAGAAACGGGCTGAAGACAATAGTTGGTTATACCAAAGGGGTCCACAAGGGCCTTCCGGCACCAGCCCAGTTCTGTGAAGCACAGGGGGGTCACGCAGTCTCTTGACCCACTGATGATCGTTCTTGGAAGTGTTCCTCCAACCCAGTCATTTACTCTCACCACTCAGGCCAGAGCTGGGCAATACTACTTGGCAACCCAATGTTGTCGGGGTAGGCCGGGTGAGGAGAGGGCAGTTTGTCCGCTGCACTGAGGGCCAAAAAGGGAACAATCAATGAATGGAGAATGAAGTGGGGGGGCCTCTTGGAAGGAGGAGGCACCCCGTCAGGTACACGTCAATCACAAGGTCGCAATCTGTGAATCATGAGCATGCAGTCGGCATGTCGCACAAGAGAGATGTAACGAATCCGACCATGCTGGATCCCACAACCGCTGAATCCGCTCACCACCAACGAGAGGCTTATGCGTGCCAAGGACCCCCCGCGGGGGCCACGTGCCTTAGATGTGGGCAAAACTTTGGGGCTCCACTCTTGGCAATCCGGTCTCCAGGCACAATTCTTGTTCCATGCTCCTGCCACGCTGCCAGTTGGGATCCAACAGATGAAGTGAGGGCACCGTTCTCCAGGTGTCACAGGTAGATGGTGTGGGCCCCTCACAGGAGATCTTTGATGTCCCTGAGACCTCTGAAAGAACAGGGGGCAAGCTAAAAAGACCCTTAGAGAGCTTCAGGGTGCCACACAGCAGCAGGAAGTCGGCCCAGACTAGCCACTATTCAGGAAGGGCATGAGGCCCCTTTCAATGGCAGTAATCCTCCTTGTGCACAACAGATTCTGCTGGCAGTGTCCACCATGCAGTTCCAGGTTCTCCAGCCCCACATACCCACAAGCGTATCTCTCCCCTGCTGAAGTATGGCCCCGGTAGTTATATTGTAGTGTGCCTTTAAAGTTGGGGGTGTCTCCCCTAAATTTCAGTCCTGTCTGCCATGAGCCCGTGGAATGCAGATCTTAATCTTTAGTGGGGCCACGATCTGGCTCCAGAGGCCAAGTGTCAAAATCTCTTTCTCCAGTCTATCCAGATAGGCCCGCAAATGGCAGAGGTCTATCATTCCAGTTGCATGCCCAGTGTTTTGTAGCTGTTGCTGGGGAATGCCCAGATGTGCTCCCCAACCTCCAATGTGGACTGGAGCCAAGCACGAAGGCACACAAAGAGTTTTAGAGCATAGAAATGCCCACTTTCTAGTAGTGGCATTTCTACACGAACAATGACAAAGCCACCTTTACCACTGGCGAGGGGTTGTCACTGCGAATCCAATGAGAGAAAACGTTATGAGGCTGCTCCATTGCAATCCACTATTGCAGCTTGAAGTAGTTTCAATCACTTCCCCATGTCAGCCTAGGGGAAGAGCAAACCTCATAGGTAGTGAAAATACACATGGGTATTCCTCACTACCTGGGCAGGGAACACACATGTGTACCTGCCCGGCTTTTCACCTACCACTCGTTTCACCCCTTAAGATGTACCCTCAGGGTACTTGGGTGGTAGTGAAAGGTCCTCTCAGGATGGTACTGACGTAAACAGGCCAGTCTGAGCAGACACGCAATTGCACACACGAGCCTCCAATGGCAGACAGGACATGTATTTAGGAACACCATTGGTGCAAAGCGCACACCAGCCTGCAGTTTTGGGCTGGACACATATTCAGGGACACCATTGGTGCAAAGCGCACACGAGCCTGCAATGGTAAGCTGGACAAATCTTTAGGAACACCATCAGTGCAAGTGCACACACCAACTTGCAATGGCAGGCTGGATACATGTTCAGAAACACCATTGGTGCAGCAGGCACACCAGCCTGGAATGGCAGGCTGGACATGCTGGACACAGGTTTTAAAACATCATAGGTGCACATGGCCTATGATGGCAATGGCAGGCTGGACACCGGTTTACAACCACCATAGGTGCGAGTGCACCTGTTTTCCTTCATTGCGGCAAAATGTTGGAATCAGTTACCAGACCATATCCGGCTGGAGGTCAATCATCTTTCTTTCCGCAAACTCCTGAAGACTCTGCTGTTTCCTTGATCCCCCCCTGTTACTCTTTAGTTGTCGGCTTTGTCTCTAGTGCTGGGAGGCCTTTGGTAGCCATGCGCTTTATAAGTGTATACTCACTCACTCACTCACTCACCCACACACAGGCCTGTAATGGCAGACCTGACCTATGTTTAGAAACCTCAGGTAAGCACCACTTCTTAAGGTATGCAGGAAGGGTGTGCACACTTTCACATTGTATTTACAGTGGGAAAGTGCCCCAGGCCCTAAGAATCAGCCACACCTGGGAGATGTCCCACAGGGAGAGCCGAT
This sequence comes from Calotriton arnoldi, assembly GCA_963921515.1. NCBI lineage: Eukaryota > Metazoa > Chordata > Amphibia > Caudata > Salamandridae > Calotriton > Calotriton arnoldi. The sequence goes on from CAWUFW010003833.1 coordinate 292,771, forward strand.
CCCCTAAGTAGGTAAAACCCACTTGAGGGTTTGTCCCTTCCTGGGCAGTGCACAAGCAGTTGTACCTACCCGGCCACTCACCTACCCCATATTGGTGGTAGTGAAAGGACCCCTCAGGGTTTGTTTTGGAGTGAGGCAGGCCAACCTGAGCATGAAACATTTTTGACAGACTATTCCGGTGGGTGGCACAATCAGTGCAGCGTCCCCCTATTAGCCAGTGCCACCCCTGCCCTGGGTACGTAGTGACCTTTTTACAGGGCACTCACAGGTACGACATCTAAACCAATCAAGTAAGCACTCTATCCTGGCATGTGTTGGAAGGGCGCACGCACTTTCCCGCTGCAGTGCAGTGGGAAAGTGCCCAGAGTCCTAAGGTCAGGAAAAGAGAGTTGGGAAAAAACAGGAGGGCAAAAAGCAAAACATTTTAGGAAAATCCCCCTAAGAAGGGCCGTGTCCAACACCATCAGATCTCAATACATTGCTCCATTTGTAGGAAATGTAATTGAAAGAGCAGTATTCTCTCAAATGTCCACCTTCACTGAAGGGATTAACCTAGTCTCTGGCCAGGAACCAGCTGCTGCCACAGCAGAGGCACTAAACACATATTTATTTAAATCTGGAATGACCTAAAATGACAGTATGCAAAGATCTGGCTCTATCAGCTGCATTCAACACTGACACTACCAGATTTTACTACTGAGACAAGAACAAACTCAGCATTCAAGGACACATTCTAGATTGGACCCCTTCTTATCGCAAAGGTAGGGAGAGCAATCCCTTCACGGCCCCCTCTTTACTTACAACAGTAGTGAACGCTGTCATTCAATCATGGCTTGACTATTCTACTTCAAGCTACTGTGATCTCCAGACAAAATCTTACACTGACTGCAACTTACTCAGAAGGCCACCAGATGAATGCTTATGTCATTCGTACTTCAATCTCCACACTGGTTACCCATTCCATCTTAGGTAGCCTTTAATACTCTAATGACTGTACATAAAACCCTACATCTCAGATCACCCTCCTTGCTGGCCAGTAAATGTGCCTTCTATCAACTGTCACGCTCCCTCAGATCGGCAGATCAGTTCTTGCTGGCCACCACTAGGACCAGAGCGGTCACTAATGGAGACTGTGCTTTTCCTACACCAAACTGTGGAACTCTCTCCTGCTGAGTTTGTGGGCAGAAACAAATCTACTCTGTTTTAGATCTGGCTTTTTAATAATGAAGCGTTTTCTGGCCTTTTTCCCCGGTCACTGTTAGGTTTTAAGGTTGTGTCTTCCTAAAGCGCCAAGATGCATCTGAGTATGTGAGCGCTACAAATAGATGATAACATAACACCATCTTGGTAGTCGGTCTATACAAAGGACCTTGGATCACTGTTACGGTTGGACAATGGCTCACCGAAGCCACCCCAGCTGACATATCTATTGAAGGCAGCCCGCAAGACCTCAGATGCTGATGATGTTAATGAAAGGGCATTGACTGATGACCAATCAATTAACTGGTCATCCACGAAAGACCCTCCGCTAAAGTAATTTGCTTTTCAAGAGCCACTGGCGACAATGATTTATTTATTGAGTGGACTGCTTGAGGAAAATGTAACTTAAGGCAACAGTGATTTATTTATTGAGTGGACTGCTTGAGGAAAGTGTAACTTCAGGCAACAGTGATTTATTTATTGAGTGGACTGCTTGAGGAAAGTGTAACTTCAGGCAACAGTGATTTATTTATTGAGTGGACTGCTTGAGGAAAGTGTAACTCTAAGGGCTGTGAACCTCTGACATTTAATGTGCTATCTAAATCTACTGTGAAGAACAATTAACTGATGAAAGTTAACGATTTCTTGAGTAAATCGGCTGAGCTGCATAGAAATAGGGTAAACAGCTACTGTCAATTTGTTCAGACATCTCAAGGATGTCAAACATTTAATTAATTTTGAGTATGAATGTTATTGAGGACTGCATCCACCAGAATACATTGGATGAACTGGTGCAGGCAGGCAGTGAGCAGCACTACCCTATTGTTTACACATTTTAAGGGCGCCTGGCGACTCCATAGCAACAGCCACCTGTAGGTGTGTCATTCAGTGCTACCTTCTCCGCCCAATCTAGCATCATCGTAGCTGCAGATGTTATGGGTATGACGTTGTGCAGCAAACTCCCGTCTTCCTTCAGAAGTGATGCACCCGAGCCTGTGAGCTCTACACATTCCAGAGCCTTTCTGCTCTACTTGCACCTGAAGGTGTGAGGGGTACACTCTCCATAGCATGTGAGCTCTAGTTCTTCCTGAAGCTGTGAGCTCTACACATTCTAGAGCTTGAGACCTCTACACATTCTGGAGCTTGAAAGCTCTACACATTCCAGAGCTTGAGAGCTCTACACATTCCAAAGCTGGGGAGCTCTACACATTCCAGAGCTTGAGAGCTCTACACATTCCAGAGCCTATCTGCTGTACTTGCTTCTGAAGCTGTGAGGGGTAAACTCTCCAGAGCATGTGAGCTCTAGTTCTTCCTGAAGGTGTGAGCTCTATACGTTCCAGGGCTCTACACTCTATAGAGCAGGTGAGCTCTACACATTCCAGAGCTTGAGAGCTCTACACATCCACAGCTGGGGAGCTCTATACATTCCAGATCTGGGGAGCTATATTTGTTCCTTAAGCTGTGAGCTCTACACATTCCAGAGCAGGTGAACTCTACTTGTTCCTGAAGTTGTGAGCTCTACACATTCCAAAGCTTGAGAGCTCTACACTCTCCAGAGCAGGTAAACTCTACTTGTTCCTGAAGCTGTGAGCTCTACGCATTCCAAAGCTTGAGAGCTCTACACTCGCCAGAGCAGGTGAACTCAACTTGTTCCTGAAGCTGTGAGCTCTACACATTCCAGAGCTTGAGAGCTCTATCTATTCCAGAGCCTGTGAGCTCTACACTTTCCAGAGCAGGTGAACTCTACTTGTTCCTAAAGCTGTGAGATCTACACATTCCATAGCTTGAGAGCCTTTGGCCTCTACGTGTACCGTAAGCTGTGAATTGTACACATGCTAGAGGATGTGAGCTCTACTTGCTCTTGAAGGTGTGAGCTCTCCATATTCCAGAGCTTGTGAGCTACACACATTCCATAGCCTTTGAGCTCTACTTTCTCCTGAAGCTGTGAGGTTTACACATTCCAGTTCCTTTGTTTCTGAAGCCGTGAACTGTACCTGTTCCAAATCCTGTGATCCCTTGACCTCTCCTTGACCCTGAAACTGTGAGATCTACACACTCCAGAGCCTCTGAGCTATATACATTCTTGAGCCTGTGAACTTTACTTCCTCCTGAAGCTGTGAGCTGTACCTATTCCAGAGCCTGTGACTTTTACAGATGCAAGCGCTTTTGAGCTCTAAACATTCCAGAGATTGTGAGCTCTAGGAATTCCAGTGCCTGTGAGCAGTACACAACCCAGAGCCTCTAAGCTCTACACATTCCACAGCATGTAAGCTCTACTGCTTCCTGAAGAAGTAAGATCTCCACATTCCAGAGCCTGTGAGCTCTACCTATTCCAAAGTCAATGAGCTCTACTTGTTTCTGAAGCTGTACACATTACAGAGCTGGAGAGATCTACACATTCCAGAGCTTCAGAACTCCACACATTCCAGAGCTGGCGAGCTCTACTTGATCCTGAAGCTATGAGCTGTGCACATTCCAGAGCTTGAGAGCTCTGCACATTCCAGAGCTTGAGGGCTCTACACATTCCACAGCTGGGGAGCTCTATACATTCCAGAGCTGGGGAGCTATATTTGTTCCTTAAGCTGTGAGCTCTACACATTCCAGAGCAGGTGAACCCTACTTGTTCCTGAAGTTGTGAGCTCTACACATTCCAAAGCTTGAGAGCTCTACACTCTCCAGAGCAGGTAAACTCTACTTGTTCCTGAAGCTGTGAGCTCTACGCATTCCAAAGCTTGAGAGCTCTACACTCTCCAGAGCAGGTGAACTCAACTTGTTCCTGGAGCTGTGAGCTCTACACATTCCAGAGCTTGAGAGCTCTATCTATTCCAGAGCCTGTGAGCTCTACACTTTCCAGAGCAGGTGAACTCTACTTGTTCCTAAAGCTGTGAGATCTACAAATTCCATAGCTTGAGAGCCCTTGGCCTCTACGTGTACCGTAAGCTGTAAATTGTACACATGCTAGAGGATGTGAGCTCTACTTGCTCTTGAAGGTGTGAGCTCTCCATATTCCAGAGCTTGTGAGCTACACACATTCCATAGCCTTTGAGCTTTACTTTCTCCTGAAGCTGTGAGGTTTACACATTCCAGTTCCTTTGTTTCTGAAGCCATGAACTGTACCCGTTCCAAAGCCTGTGATCCCTTGACCTCTCCTTGACCCTGAAGCTGTGAGATCTACACACTCCAGAGCCTCTGGGCTATATACATTCTTGAGCCTGTGAACTTTACTTCCTCCTGAAGCTGTGAGCTGGACCTATTACAGAGCTTGTGAGTTTTACAGATGCAAGCGCTTTTGAGCTCTAAACATTCCAGAGATTGTGAGCTCTAGGAATTCCAGTGCCTGTGAGCAGTACACAACCCAGAGCCTCTAAGCTCTACACATTCCACAGCATGTAAGCTCTACTGCTTCCTGAAGAAGTAAGATCTTCACATTCCAGAGCCTGTGAGCTCTACCTATTCCAAAGTCGATGAGCTCTACTTGTTTCTGAAGCTGTACACATTCCAGAGCCAGAGAGATCCACACATTATTCCAGAGCTTGAGAGCTCTACACATTCCAGAGCTTGAGAGCTCTACACATTCCAGAGCTGGTGAGTTCTACTTGTTACTGAAGCTGTGAGCAGTGCACACTCCAGTGAATGAGAGCTCTACACTTTCCAGAGCCGGTGAGCTCTACTTGTTTCTGAAGCTGTACACATTCCAGAGCTGGAGAGATCTACACATTCCAGAGCTTGAGAACGCCACACATTCCAGAGCTGGTGAGTTCTACTTGTTACTGAAGCTGTGAGCAGTGCACACTCCAGTGAATGAGAGCTCTACACTTTCCAGAGCCGGTGAGCTCTACTTGTTTCTGAAGCTGTACACATTCCAGAGCTGGAGAGATCTACACATTCCAGAGCTTGAGAACGCCACACATTCCAGAGCCGGTGAGCTCTACTTGATCCTGAGCTGTGCACATTCCAGAGCTTGAGAGCTGTGCACATTCCAGAGCTCGACAGTTCTACACATTCCAGAGCTGAGGAGCTCTACACATTCCAGAGCTGGAAAGCTCTATTTGATCCTGAAGCTGTGAACAGTGCACACTCCAGAGAATGAGAGCTCTACACTTTCCAGAGCCGGCGAGCTCTACTTGTTCAGGAAGCTGTGAGCTGTACGTATGCAAGAGCTTGAAAGTGCTACACTTTCAATAGTGGGTGAGTTCTACTTATTCAGGAAGCTTGAGCGCTCTACACATTACTGAGCCTTTGAGCTCTGCATTTTCCAGAGCCGATGAGCTCTACATGTTTCTGAAGCTGTGAGCTGTACACATTCCAGAGCTTGAGAGCTCACTGTAATCCAGAGCCTTGAGCTCAACTTCTTCCTGAAGCTGTAAGCTCTACACATTCCAGAGCCTTTGAGCTATACACATTCCAGAGCCTTTGGGCTCTACACATTCCAGAGCCGATGAGCTCTACTTGTTCTTGAAGCTGTGAGGGGTACACTCTCCGGAGCAGGTGAGCTCTAGTTCTTTCTGAAGCTGTGAGCTGTACACATTCCAGAGCTTGAGAGTTCTACATATTCCAGAGCCATTGAGCTCTATACATTCCAGAGCCGATGAGCTCTACTTGTTACTGAAGCTGTGAGCTGTACACATTCCAGAGCTTTAGAGCTTTACACTTTCCAGAGTGAGTGAGCTCTAGTTGTTCCTGAAGCTCTGTGCTGTACACAATTCAGATACTGAGCTTTTTTCTGTTCCAGAGTCTGTGACCTCTTCTTGTTCCTAAAGCTGTGAGATGTACAAATTCCACAGACTGTGAGTTCTTGTTCCTGAAGCTGTGAGATGTACAAATTCCACAGACTGCGAGTTCTTGTTCCTGAAGCTGTGAGATGTACATATTCCAGAGCCTGTGAACTCTATACATTCCAGAGCTTGAGAGCTCAACATTCTCCAGAGCAGGTGAGCTCTACTTGTCCATGGAGCTGTGAGCTGTGCATATTCCAGAGCTTTAGAGCTCTACACTCTCCAGAGCAGGTGAACTCTAATTGTTCCTGAAGTAGTGAGCTCTGCACATTCCAGTGCTTGAGAGCTCTACATTCTCCAGAGCATGTGAACTCTACTTGTTCCTGAAGCTGTGAGCTCTACACATTCCATAGCTTGAGGGATCTACACATTTCAAAGTCTTTGAACTCTACACATTACAGAGGCAGAGAGCTCTAGTTGTTCCTGAAGCTGTGAGCTCTAAGCATTCCAGAGCTTGAGAGCTCTGCACACACCAGAGCTTGACAGCGCCACACATTCCAGAGCTTGGGAGCTTTACACTCTCCAGAGCAGGTGAACTCTACTTGTTCCTGAAGCTGTGAGGTGTACACATTCTAGAGCCTGTGAACTCTACACATTCCAGAGTTTGAGAGCTCAACACTCTCCAGAGCAAGTGAACTCCACTTGTTCCTGAAGCTGTGAGCTCTACACATTCCATGGCTTGAGAGCTCTACACACTCCTGAGCAGGTGAGCTCTATTTGTCCCTGAAGCTGTGAACTCTACATATTCCAGACCTTGTGGGATCTACACATTCCAGAGCCTTTGAGCTCTACTTGTTTATGAAGCTATGACCTGTACACATGGGAGCTCTTTTTATGAGTCCACTTTTGAGCCCTGTCTATTCCTATAGTTTATATTACAGCACAAGTACATCCTGTCAGTTTCTGAGCCTCTGAGCTCCACCCATTGCAATGGCTCTCAGACTCCGCCCTCACTCCCATTCTGAGTAAGTGAATGTTTAGCTCCCAAGGCTGTGCATTCTCTCCACCACTGATCCAGTCGTCCCTTCAGCATGAGGTCTTTCCCAAAACTTAATGACTGTGGGCCAGATGTACAACCCTCAAAATGGCGCCTCGCAAATTTGCGAGTTTTTTGCGACTCGCAATTTGCGAGGCGCTATTTTGGATGTACAACAGTGTGTATCACACTGTTTGCGATTCCCAATGGGGTCGCAAATTGAGAGGCTCATGAATATTAACGAGCCTCTCGCAATTTGCTACCCCATTGGGAATGGCAGGCCCTCCCAGGTATGGTGGCCTGCTGGGCTCAGCAGACTACCATGTCTGGGACTGCTTTTAAATAAAGCAGTTTTTTTTAAAGGCAGCCCGTTTCCTTAAAGGAAAATGGGCTGCATTTAAAAAAGAAAAAAATGAAACGTTTTCTTTTCATTTTTTAAGGGCAGGTAGTGGTACCTGGGACCGCTGCCTGCCCTTAAAAAATATATTCCCCTGCAGTTGCAAAGGGGAAGGGGTCCCCTGGGTACCCCTTCCCTTTTGCGACCCCATTACCACCCTCTTTAGAGGGTGGTAATTTGCGAGTGTTTTGCGACCGCAATTGCGGTCACAAAACATTTGTACATGGGGTTGCGCTCCCTATTAGGGAGGGAACGCCCCTTCCTAATAGCGACTGGCAATTCCAAAATAGCGAGTCGCAAATAAATTGCAACTCGCTATTTTGGAATGGTACATACCCCTTTTGGTTTTTGCATGCGCAAACGGGTTCGCAAACCCAATTGCGCATGCAAAAACCGTCGTACATCTGGCCCTGTGTTCCCAATTTGTTGGCTAGCCCCATCGTGCTTTCTGCACGCCATGGAAAGTGTTTCATTGCATATCTGTCCTGGCCCAGCCATCCTCCTCTTGTAGCCCGTGCCACACACCCCATTGTGCGACTTTTATTTTAGAATAAACGTGTGCTAAAATTGTCATTTTTAATCAATCCGTTTGTGAAATACTAGTAGCAGAAACTAATAAAAGTACTTGATGATTGTAAAGAACAATTAACTCTTAAGAGTAAATAACTGAGTAAACCGACTCGTTGAAATATGGTAAACAAGACTGCAAACGTGTCTGCTAATTTGGTACCCAGCAACTATATTTTTTCCCCAACACATTAAGGCAGTGAATCCTCAGCTGACAAGGAAACCAAACGGAAGGGGTTTATGGGGGAAAGGAAGAGTTTAGGGAGGGACGTGCACACACTACCACAAGGTAAGCTCATTGCTATTCACAAACTGCACTTCTAAATTCACTACAGCCAAAAAGGACCCATATCGGTCATAAATGTATTCCAGCTCAGAGCTGAATTAACCCTTTCGCTGCTAGGCCTCCCCCACCGTGCTAAGCCTTTTTTGGCTATTTGGGGTAGTTTGCGCTTAGGCCCCTGTAACCTTTTGTCCACATAAGGTATCCACGCTAAATTTGCGTCCTTTTCTTCCAACATCCTGAGGATTTTAAAGGTACCCAGGTTTCGTGGATTTCCCTGGAGGGGCCCAGAAATTAGCCAAAATATAGCAACATTTTTGGAAAAATAGGAAAAAAGTGCTGCAGAAGGAAGCGTCTGTTTTTTTCCCTGCAAATAGTATCAACAAAGGGTTTATGGTGCTGAAATCACCATCTTCCCAGCTTTCAGGGACAGGCAGACTTTTTTTGTCAGAAAATCAAAATGTCCTACACAGCTTTGGCATTTTACTGGGACATAGCCTATTTTTACTATTTTGTGTGCTTTCAACCTCCTTCCAGTTAGTGGTAGAAACGGGTGTGAAAGCAATAATGGATCCCGGAAACCTATACATTTCAGAAAAGTAGACAACATTCCGAATTTAGCAAGGGGTCATTTGTGTAGATCCTTCAAGGTTTTCCTATCAAAACTAACAGTTGAAATAAAAAAATATTGTAATTGAGTTAAAAAAACAGCTGTTTGTGGCGTTTTCACCTGTAACTTCTTCTAACTATGGCAGATTTTTTCAAAGCAATATACCGTTACGTCCGCTGGACCCTTCTGGTTGTGGTGATATATAGGATTTGTACGTTCACCAAGAACCCGAGGTACCCAGAGCCAATAACTAAGCGGCGCCTTGCAATGGGTTTTCATTGTGTACCGGGTGCATAGCAATTCATTTGGTAAAATATAAAGAGTGAAAAAGAGGTATCAAAGACACCTATGTATTTCCAAAATGGGAACAAAATATAGAGTTTAGAAGCAGTAGTTATTTGCACTTCTCCGAAATTGTGAGTACCCATACTATCATGTGAATTAGAGGAAATTTTTAAAAGTTACTTCTTTTTTACACATTGTCTTACATTTGGAAGGCAGAAATGCATAGAAAGTCAATAGGTAATAACACTTGTTCTACAATTTTATGTCCCTCAAAGTCTCCCAATAAAAATGGTACCTCACTTCTGTGGGTAGGCCTAGTGCCTGCGACAGGAAATGGCCTTAAACGCAACATGGACATATCACATTTTTCTAGTGAAAACTGACCCTCACCCATAGAGTTACTCACACACCTAGTCAGTCACCCAAAGAGTCAATCACACTGCCATTTACTTACCTATACAGTTATACACACACCACCTCACTTATTCATACAGATACTAGCACATACTCTCTTATACAATCACTGACACAAGCACACACTCATCCATACAGCCACTCTCACAATCACTCACTCTCACATACAGTCACTTATATACTCCAACACTCACATATACTGCCTTTCACATATGCAGTTACTCACCCTTATACCACTGAGACATCCATTCACTCACCAACACAGCCATACACACACACTCACTCACCCATACAGCCCCTCGCAGATGCACTTATTAACCCATACACCCAGTGAATCACCCACTCACACATCCTTGCAGAAAGTCTTACCCCGACCCACCCACACAGACACTCAGGCACCCATATAAGTACTCAGACAACCAATCAATAACCCATATGGACACTCATGTAGCTACTCACCAACCCATGCAGCCACTTACACACCAACTGACAGACGGATACAGACACTACACACATTAGTCACTCACCTATACATTCACTGAGACACGTATAATCATTCACTTATACAGTCAATCACTCACCCACTGAATCATCCATACAGATACTCATACACCCATTCATTCTTCAATACACCTTGGCGTATATATATATATATAACATTCTTAAACTTTTTAGAAACACTCACAGTCATTGGATGATGTCATCTTTGACGTCATTTGTGATGTCACTGACCATGTCATGAGTGATGTAATATGTGACGTCATCAGCAGTGAATTGCGGGGGCATGAGTTATAGTTAGCTCAGCTAATTATAACGGCTGAATTTCTCTGGTTTCGTACGAGTGAAATGTCAGCCTAACTATAACGTCCCTGAAACCTGTGGTTTTTTCAGTGAATTTCTAAGGTTTTTTAAATGCTAATTTCTAACTATAACGTCCCTGAAACCTGTGTTTTTTTCAGTGAATTTCTAAGGTTTTTTAACTAGCAGTCACGTTTGCAGAGTGGTGGAGAAAGGGTTCTGGGCATCCAACCAGCTCTCAGGAATTCCGTTGTGTAGGACTTACAGGAGGTAATGAGATTTAAAAAACAACGGCGGACTCCAGTGGCCGCACCTCCTTTTTATGTTCCCTATAATTGCTATTAACTGATATATTGCAAATCAGTGTGCACAAATCACTCCTGCACCCGCCGTTGGAGAGTGCCAACTGCCAATGCAGATATGAAGTACATAGAAAAACAATGGAGTGGTGCACTAACCAGTCAAATTCAGATTAATAAAAAAGCACAGTCAGTATCTTTGTGGTAGAAAAAATATATATCCTTCTTTATTTTCCGACAATCCTTAAAAATTAAGCACAGCATCAGCCAACGCGTTTCGTTCAATGTATGAACTTCGTCAGGGCAAAGTTGTGTATAGTTGGTTGTCGCGTATAAGGCGCCTGTTCAATTATGAGGGCTGAGAGCACGGTCGAGTAAGTGTATTGAGATGTAGCAGTGACAGGACTGCAGGATTATCATGTTTTGGGCTCTTATCAAGGAGACCCACGCTATTGGTGCATTATTGAATTGATATAACGTGAGCACATATCCGAAATAGGCAGATACCGAAGTGGGCTCTCAGCCCTCATAATTGAACAGGCGCCTTATACGCGACAACCAACTATACACAACTTTGCCCTGACGAAGTTCATACATCGAACGAAACGCGTTGGCTGATGCTGTGCTTAATTTTTAAGGATTGTCGAAAAATAAAGAAGGATATATATTTTTTCTACCACAAAGATACTGACTGTGCTTTTTTATTAATCTGAATTTGACTGGTTAGTGCACCACTCCATTGTTTTTCTATGGACTTACAGGAGGTACCAGCAGGGCTTCTTGGCCCCCAAAGGTCCCTCTTGAGTAAAGTGGACTTCATCCCCCAGCCAGTAGTGCGCCAGGAGGAGCATTTGCATAATGGTGGCCAAAGGGGGCGGGCCTCCGAAGACCTCTTAGCAATCCCACTGTGTGGGACTTACTGGAGGTAACAGGAGGGGTAGTTGGCCCCCAAGGACGTCCTTGGGGGCCAACTACCCCTCCTATTACCTCCAGTAAGTCCCACACAGCAGGATTGCTGAGTTCTGATAGCAGTCCATGCGCCCTTTGTCCACCACTCTGCAAATATGCTTCCTGGCGCGCTCTTGGTTGGGGGATGAAGTCCCCTTCGCTGCTAGGGGTCCTTAGGTGCCAACTAGCCTACTTGTTACCTCCAGTAAACCCCACACAGTGGGATTGCTGAGAGGTGGTCGCACGCCATGCCCCCTTTCTCCACCACTCTGCAAACGCGCCTCCTGGCGCGCTCTTGTTTTGGGATGAAGTCCCCTTTCCTCTTGAGGGTCCCTAGGGGGCAACTAGCCCTCCTGTTACCTCCAGTAAGCCCCATACAGCTGGATTGCTGAGAGGTGGTCTGAGGCCACACCCCATTTCTCCACCACTCTGCAAACGTGCCTCCTGGTGCACTGCTGTTTGGAAGATGAAGTCCACTTTAGTCCTGAGGCCCTCAGGACACAAGGGGACCTCATCCCCCCACCAGCAGTGCACCAAGAGGCGCGTTTACAGAGTGGTATAAAAAGGGGCTTGGCCTTCGATCACCTCTCAGCAATCCCACTGTGTGAGGCTTACTGGAGGTACATGGTGGGCTAGTTGGCCCCTAAAGATACCTCCAGTAAGGTAAGATATATGGATATCTGAGAAATGTTTAAGTTTCTCAGGAACTACTGAATGGATTTACACCATTTAACAAAAAAAGTGTTTTCTGAACCAAGAGCTAACTTTTTGCCAAATTTGGTGAAATTCCGTTCAGCAGTTCGGGCCGTAGCCGTGTCTAAAGTTTCCTATGGAAATTAACATGGAGAAAATGTGATTAGGGACCCCCCTTTTTCTCAGCCCTCGCTTGACGAATCACCCTGAAACTTTCAACACAGGAGCCGACCTGACCGTTCCATTAGTTTTTAAAATTTTGTGACGATTCGCCAAACTGCGCCAAAGATATTGGCAAAAGAAAAAACACTTTCTGAATAGAAACAAGGTCCTAACTATATCTACCAGCAGGTAATATATATTATATATATATATATATATATATATATATATATATATATATATATATATATATATATATATATATATATATATATATATATTGCGAGATATAAAATAATGAATACATAATTCATATCAATTTAAAATGTAATAAAGAGATTTTAATATTAAAAACATAATAAATATTTTTAGTTAAAGAATTATTAGTATTTAAAATCCATTCTACACATAACTTTAAATACATTTAAAAAAATATATCAAACATAAAAACTTCAACATTTGTGGAATTTTTTAATTCATTCTTTAGGCATATTAATTTTAAATTTAATAAATATATTTTCATTCATTATTTAATAAAAATTTAAGTTTCATGTGCTGCAACATTTTCTTTTAATACGTCTAGATTAAAAAGAAAATATGAAATTATTGTACAGTCACATTTTATAATAAATAGTTTTATTTTTTTTTAAAGTTTAATGATCTTTAATAAATATTTATACACTATGTCATAGAGAGAGGTCCACCCAGGTTGCAGAGACCTCCACCTACATGTGACAATTTTTTTAAACCTCTCCATACATTTCAGCCCCTTTGAGCAATGCCAGCAGTCACCTCAGAATAGCCACCCGACCTGACTCTTCTCAGAGTGCGACCATTAGATCCCAGATTTCACTAGATGAATTCCATTTTACTGAGAACCTTTTGAAAGCGTATCGATCCTCAAGGGGTTGCTTTAATATTATTGCAGAATGTAATACTGTATCAGACCTCGTCAGATAAAAGCAAGTAATTCTGATCAACCACCCTGTGTATTTAATGAACAGGAAAATAATAATATTCACCCAATAATTAATCAATCAATCAGTGGATTTGTAAAGCATGGCTAATCACCCAGGAGGGTGTCCAGGCACTGGGGAAGAGGGAGTCGCTGAGAGATCAGTTGAACAGCCAGGTCTTGAGTGCTTTCATGAATTCTGGAAGAGCGGTAGAGCTTCGAAGGTGCTGAGGGAGGTCGTTCCAGGATTTTGCAGCAAGGTAGGAGAAGGAACGTCCTCCACTGTGGCTCCGGCAAATGCTAGGGGTGTGAGTGAGGGACAGGGATGCGGATCGCTGGTGTCTGGAGAGCTGGTGGAAGTTCATGCGATGGTTGATGTAGGGTGGACCTTGGCTGTGTAGGGCCTTGTGGGTGTGGAGCAACATCTTGAAGGGCCTTGTAGTTGTGGAGCAACATCTTGAATTAAGATCTCTTCTGTACGGGGAGCCAGTGGATTTCCTGAGGTTCGTTTAGTTTAGAAATACGTTTATTTAGACCATAGGTCTTTAAACAACAAAGACATAATACAATAAATATTTAAAACTCATTAAAATACACATCATCAACCACACTATTATAATAGCCTTATTCTCCCCGGGTCCTTTACACTTCCACAATACATCATATATAAAAGGAGCCCGTAATGTTAAAAAACCAATAAGAAAAGACTGTTCTAAAAAACAATTCTTAAACCAATAGCATAAAAGATTATTTTAAGATCACACCCAACTTAACTTTAGTCCTAACTTTTAACCATCTGTTTGTTTACCCAAAAAGGACCTTTTTACCGCCTTCATATACTTTGCGATTGCTATTGCTATATCGAGATTAGGCATGTCCGTAAGGAGTTCTATCGCTAAGGAGCGCGAGGCAGCGCCATATTTTAAGAAAATGAAGCGTAAAAACAATTTTCGCAGATGTACAAAGTGTTGACAGTCCAATATGATGTGCAAGTTATCACATTTTGTGCCCAACCGACATGTGCAATTACCATCAGATTGTAACATTACTGATTTTATGCTCCCAATTGACACACAATGGTTACAACCTATTCTCCATCTTAGCACTTCAGCTCTAAAATATTGATTGGGTAATGTATCCAGGTAGGGGTACCATGTTTCTTTCTCCCAACTATTCATCATAAAATTCACAGAAACTTTCTTTCTCAGGTACCTCGTGTCTTCTAACCTTGATGCGTGCGTCCCTAATGTTCTGAGTTCGCCCTTTGTTGCTTCTAATAGAAGAGACTGAGGGTTGATACTCACGTTTAGATTTTTACAGACCAAAAGCATTTTCTTTCTCACCTCTTTGGCCCAGTTTAGGTCGCTATGCAAAGATTCATTCCTACACCATTGTGATACTTTCGTATCTTCTCCTGAACCCCATCTTTTCCAGAACCTTAAGAGGGCCACTTGCGCCATCACATTCCATGATGTCAAGCCCAGCTCCAACCGGATTGCCTGACTCATAGAAGAGGCTGGTAGTGACATTAAGGGTTTTAAACATTTCCCTTCCTCAGTGTCCCAAGTAGATTTCCCGCTTAAGCACAGGACTTACTCTGTATAAAAATTGCGGAGGGATCATTGCATCATACGCTTTCAACACTGGTCTGTGGGACATTTCCCCATAAATTCGGTTAAACTTTCCCAGCCCATGCACTGATGTAAGAGCTTTAGCTTTCTGGGCCTCCAAGTGCATGTCCCATTTTAACAACTTGTCAAACCAGACCCCAAGATATTTGTATTCATTCACCTTTTCCAATTTAGTTGGGCCCAGGTACCAGTTAAACCTCTGGTCACTCTTTCCAAAGCACAGGATTTTGGTTTTGTCCATATTTATGGTCAGTTGCTTAGCCGCACAGTATTCATTAAAGGCAGACAACTTCCTCTGAAGGCCAATCTCCGTCTGATCCAGGATTACCAGGTCATCGGCATACAATAGACAGGAGAGTTGTCTCCCATTCATTTTTGGGCTGGCACCTCTATCCACCGCCAGAACAGATGGCAAATCCGCCAAATAAATGGCGAAGAGCAGAGGGGCCAAAACACAGCCCTGTCTTAGACCATTATGAATCACTAATTTCGGAGTCAGTGCCCCGGCAGTATCCTTAATGACTTGGGCCCAGTTATACCTATGCAATTCCTGGATGACAGCCAGAAGCCCCTCTGGTATATCATATTTCCTTAAAGTCTCCCAGAGGCAACTCCTGTCCACTAGATCAAAGGCTGCACGGAAGTCGACAAAGCAGCAGCACAGCTTTCCTCGCTGCTCCATTGACTTGCGCGCACTGCCCATAGGGCAAAGCAATGGTCCACCATAGAGTGTCCTTCCTTAAAACCCCCTTGTTCCACTGACACAATATCCAGCTGTTCTACCCAGGCCTTCAGGCTGCCCAAAATTATCTTGGCGAACACCTTTTCCCCGATGTCCAATAAATTAATCAATCTATAATTCTTTGGGGCTTTCCTATCTCCCTTCTTGTGGATAGGTCTAATTACTGCCCCCCTCCACTTCTCGGGGATTTGGCCGGAGTCCAGTATGGCCAGAAACATATAGGATAGAAATTCTGTCCACCAGTTTGGCTGGAATTTAATTATAATAGCCGGGAGGTTGTCGGGTCCCGCAGCCCGGGTTAAAGTTAGCTTTGTAATAGTGTCTTTGACTTTTTCTACTGTGAAGAGAGATTTTAGGTCATCCACTCCCCCTCTCCAGTGATGGATATTGCTTTCAGCAACCACTACGCTTTTCCCATATAATTCACCTAGGTAATTTTCCCATGCTGATTCTTCCTCCACGCAGGGCATAGCCCCCGGGGACCTACCAGATGCTTCCTAGATCAATTTCCAGAATTTGCTTAAATTTTTTGCTTTGATTGTTTCAAGCAAATTAGCCCAGCATTTCTCTCTAAGAGCCCTTTTCTGATTCCTAACTAGCATTTTGTAACCTTTCCTCAGCTGGGTCAGAATGAATTGTCTTCCCTGGTCATACTTTCCTGAGGTGAAGGGTGATGCGGGCAGGTCTGGGGAGGTTGAGAATGAGTCTGACCGTGGAGTTCTGAATGGTCTGAAGTCTCTTCAGGAGGTGGGTGGTGATTCCTGCGTAAAGTGCGTTGCCGTAGTCCAGACGGCTGGTGATAAGGGCCTGGGTGACGGTGCGTTTGGTGTTGATGGGGAGCCACTTGAAGATCTTCCGTAGCATGCGGAGTGTGAGGAAGCAGGCGGAGGAGACTGCGTTGATCTGGGATTTCATGGTAAATAAGTGTGAACATTTTGAAATAGTTGGAGGGACGGATAAGAACTTAATTTATAGAAAAGAGAAGGTTGACATGGATTATCGGGATTGGACCTAGGTGACAGGTTCGATAAAACAAGAGGCAGATGATCTGCAGACATAGTAACGCCTCCTGGCACGCCGCAGGGTTACAGAGAAATCGACAATCCAGTGAGTCTATTGAATTTGTACAAAACCATCACATGGTTTGAAAAATTGTGGTGTTATTGATCATTATTGATTTTCCAGATTTTGTTGAACTGTTGTAAATAGCTGATTAAAATAAGTAGTCTTGAGGTTGGGGCGGGGTGATGTTGTTTGCATCTTTTGCACAGGGAGAGTTACATGGCGATTTCATTTATTGAGGACCCATATCCTAGTCTATTTTGGGTGATTTGTGACACAAGGTCTACCAAGGGGAAGAGATAGCTGTCTTGGTTTTGTCCCACATTCAATGTATATTTATCTCCAGCATGCAGGTACTGAGGAGTGCTCTGATAAACTGGACTCGCTCTTCTCATCCCATTTACTTAACAGAACAGATATTAACTAAAATTTCAACTGAGGATTTCAAAGTGATCATTTGATAACTACCAGTCGATAACATACTGAATACAGTAGTGTGGTATATTTCACAATACCCCACCTCTAACTTCTATTATCAAAAGCAAAACTCTCTTAGATCAAGTGGAAACATTACAACAGCGGTGTTGATATGAAGGATATTTCGGTGATTCACCAGCAGTATATGGTCAAAGGTCTTTATTGTCAAAATCCTTAATCCGCTTCATGTTTGCTTCAATTTGTTGATTTCAACCCGCGAATGGCTTATAGGTAATTCTCGTGTTGCAAAACAATCCCTTCACTCAGAAATGGTCACTGACAAACCGGGGAAACAGCCAAATTCTTACTGAGAGGATTGCAGAAGGAATCATGTTGGTCTTAAACTGTGCATGGATTTCCTTGGAAATGCTGTGAATGTTCATTGATTTTACTCTATCATGTCTAATTGGCAATAGTCCAATAAATATAATTGACTATCAAGATTTAGCAATTAGTAGTATCCAGTAGATTACATCTTGTGTCGCTGATTCATAGTGATCGAGCGATCCAATATAAACATTGAGAACTCTGCTACAACAGTTTAACAGCACAAAAACACCTCTGATTCCAAAACACAAATAAGGGACCTCACAACACATAAAATGACATAGGAATTTTGCAAAATTAGTAAAACATTAGAATTAATGAACTAAGCAAACACAAGTTTATTTCATAATTTCAGTTTCTGGGAGTGAAGGGCTCAGCATCAATGACTGATTTTATTTTTTATTTATGAATAGGTGCTTTCGACAGTATAGCCTTGCACAAGAACTCTTAAAAAGCAAGCAAAAGAACATTTCTAAAAGGAACAAAAAAGATGGTAGGTTGAAACAAAAGTTGATTTCAGAGTTCATTTAAGTTTGTGATTTTGGGGTTCAAGCTGCTGGTCATAGTTTCCGTCCTGGGTTGTGTTCTCAAACCTTTTCACTTTCCTCTCTAACCTTTGTCCCAAAAGCCTTGTCGCGGCCTGTGATAAGTGACTGAGTGGGTAGAATGAGATCTCAAGACCAGGCTCTAACCGGTCTTTAGTTGCTATATGCCTAGTTATGTTTCCTCTGATCCATTTCTAGTGTGAGCATGTCAGTAGGAGAAGGTACCGGTCTGCTGTTTGGCCGCAGGCGCCCCAGCTGGAGCAGAGAGTTTTCTTTTCTTGAGCTGGGACATCAGCAGGAGGGCTCCACTTCTTGCCACGGCAAATAATCTCTTCCCCCAGGACTTCCAGCATCTTTAAATAGCGTTGTAGATGCTGTGAGATGACAAAGAGGCCGGATAGGCCAGCTGGATTGACAATCTCTAGTGCTTTAGTCTTGGCTTCCAGCTGCAGGTCGAGGAAGCCTTTTGATACAACCCTGTTTATTCTTTTCTTGGACATCAGACTCAAGGATGGGCTGTCTGAAGATCAGACGAGTCTGAGTTGGGCTTCTTTGCCCTAGGCCAGGGCAGAGCTGGATCTGTTTTGCATAGAAAAATGTTCCTTCCAGGCTTTGACCACTCATTTTTCCCAGTAGCTTTCATTCTTTTCAGCCTGTACTTAACGGGAGTCGTGTATAAGGAAACAAGGGCCACCCTACTCACATGGAACCAGGGTATATATTATGTATGGTGGAGAGGTGTGGTGCAGTGGCCAGGGCAGATGACTTCAGAGCACAGGGCTCACGGTTCGATCCCCGGCTCCGGCGGCAGCTCAGCTCAGCACCATGTGACTCTGGGCAATAGCTCACTTAATTTCCACAACGGCCCCCAGAGCCTTGAGACCCGTAAGGGTGAGTAGTTCGCGCTTTACAAATACGGATTTAGATTTATGTAAACAGAAACAGTGGTTCCTTTGGACAAATGCATCTAATAAACAATAATAATAAGCACAATGGCAAAAATTAAGGGCAAAATGGATGTCAGAGAGAGATAAGACCATATACTGCGAGATACTTATAAATCCAAACGTTTATATAAATGAGTATTCACATCTGTTCAAAAATCAAGTGCACAGTGTCCCAAGTGAACATAGAACCTACATATCATTTTGTGACATAAAAGATATGGTTTCCAAAATTAGAAAGACGACCATAACAGAAGTATCAGATAAGGGATCACAGCCTTCTAGTACAGTGTTAGGGGCTGGAAAATGGTTCGCTTTGGGTTGTCGACGACGTTTCGACCCCACCAACAATAGGGGGTCTCTTCAGGACCTAACAATGCAGGGACATCTGAAAAAGGAATCCACTGTCAGTGTGACAAGTGTGCACCACAAGGAAGTGAGTGTAAGAGGAGGGTACTCACATGGGACCCAGCCGGGCACCCAGTACGGGGGAAGAAGACTGACAGTCTTAAAACGTACTAGTAGTTATTTGCCGTATCTGTGACTGTATGGGCCACTACAATCCGTGTTGAAGAATAGTATTCAATACAGTCGAGTCGAGGATGACTCATCAATGCTCTGCAGCTGAAGCTGTGTTCTTCAGCTTCACCTTAGATGAAGGGGATAGAATGCAAGAGATCCGCGTGAGTCCGTCTCCGGCTTGTGAACTGACACATTCAATATGCACATATACATGAACTGTCTGGAACCATTTCAGTAAGGGCTCTTGCAGACCACCACCCTGCTATGAACAGAGCAATCAGTTTCCATGCAATATCAGATTGAAAGCCCCCCATCCCCAAAGTTTGAACTATGTATCACAGCTGATTAATCAGCAACTGTAAGAAATTTGGTTACTGGTTGAGGGGGTGAAGCCCTACTCAAGCAGGAACCACAATCCGTGTCAGGGTGAAGTCACAAGCAAATCCCAAATTAACCAGTGCTCAATCCCCGGGTAGCATGGAACAGGGCAGTGAGGTTTAACTCCAAGGCAATGTATAAAGTATTGGTGCAACACATCAAACGAAAACACAGTGAAACAACAGCACAAAAGGTTCCCACACCAGGTTAGAAGAATAGAGGAGTTTTTCAAAAATAAAACAAGACCAAAACAACAAAAATCCAATCAGTAAAACCAGAGATATGCAGGTTTAAAGATTTCAGTAAAAATAGTGCCAAAAATACAAAGTGCCAACTATAGGGGCCGATTCCGATTTCGGCCGGAAGGGCACCGAACGACGGTCGGAGCCCTTCCGACCGAATCGGAGCGTGCCGGCCGGATTCCTTTCCGACCGAGCCATTCCGATGGGCTCGGTCGGAAAGGAATCCGACTGGGATTTCCGGATGGCTTACGACGGGCTCGGACAGCCCGTCCGGTGTCCGGAGTCCTTCAGTACTCCCCCGGCCGCCTCTTCACGACCGAGGAGTACGATGGCAGTAGTTCACTGCCTTTTCGTGCCGGTCTTTCCGGCACGAAAAGGCAGTCGGTAACTGTCTTTAGGGGCCCCCAGTAGGGCCCCCATGGGTGCAAGGCCGCCGAATGACGGCCTGGGGGCACCTATGGTGCCCCTATGTTGATCCCTGCACCCGGTGGCAGGCACCTTGGGGTGCCGGCAACAGGGTGCAGGGATGAACTGCACCCCTGCTTTCCACAATGCAAGCATGCATTCCGCTCGGAATGCATGCTCCCATTGTGTAGTATATGAGTGCGACCGAACAGGGTTCGGTCGCATCGTACTTGCAGGGCCGTAACCGACGACAGCAGGTCGGCCGGTTACGGCTCCTGACCGATGTCGGACGGACCTAAGTCCGTCCGACATCGGAATCGGCCCATATGTATTTCTGGTCATGCCAGACCAGGACCAAGTCACAAATTCAGGTCAACTGCAATGGAGCGCGGGCTGGCCATAGGGACCCAGTAAGGCCTGGTGAACAAGAGTACCATAAGTCCTGGTTGCAGAGCATTGCGAGGTCCGACACCGAAGATGTGTTGCACAGCTGAGGAGATGCGTTGGTTCCAAGGTGTTGCAAAGCAGTGATGTGAGTTCCTGCGTTATCGTCGAGGATACTGTCAACAAGGGCTTGCGATCTGAAGATTGGCGCTGACGATGCTTCATGCAGTTGAGGCTATGCGTCGGTTCTGAGGAGCTGTGAGGCTGCGATCTGAGAACCTGCATCATTGTCGAGGCTGCCGTTGATGAGAGATTTGCGATGCGAGGCCTGCTTCGGGGAATCTTCACACAGCAGTGGTTCCGAAGTGGGCAGAGAGGTCGATGCAGAGTCCCTCATAGCAGAGGCAATGCGTTGGTTCTGCTCAGGATTGTTCCGCACAGCAGAGACGATTCGTCTGTTCTGCTGGGTCCTCAGATAGGGCTGGACCCACTTACAAGTGTCCATAACTGGGGTGGCACCACTTGGCAGGGTAGAACTTTCAGATGACAGAGTCCAGGTGCTGAGTTTAAGGTTGTTTGAGCCTTCTGTCTCTGAGGCGCTAGTGAGGAGGCCAGTCAGCTAGCCTTTGGAGCTACTCTGGGGTCCTAGGGTCAACAGATGCAGGTCCAGTTCTTCTCACACAGGCAAGAGGGCAGCAGGTCAGCACAGCAGGGCAGCAGTCCTTCAGAGCAGTTGTCCAGCAGAGTGGCAGTCCTTTCAGCAGCACAGCAGCAGTCCTTCTTCCTGGCAGAGTATTTGCAGGTCCAAAAGTGTACTGAAGTGTTGATGTCTGAGGACCAGTATGTATACCAAGTTCTGCCTTTAAAGTGGTGGAAGCTTCTAGAGGTTTCCCTTTGAAATCCCCTGGCATCCTGCCTTCCCTGTCCTGGCTACAGACTAACTACAGGGGGTATGCAGCCTTTTATGTGGAGGCAGGACACAGTCTATTCAAGAGTAACTAGGACTGTGCCCAACACCACCCTCCCACCCTGACAGTGATGGCCCATCCAGGCACACCTAAGCTCTCTATTGTGTGTGGCTGCCTAGGAGAAATACACAAAGCCCAACTGTCATCTACATCCAGCCATGTGACCCAGAGGCAGGCTACAGGTACTAAATGTCTAAGGCAGGAAAATGCCAACTTTCTATAGGTGGCATTTTCAAAATTGTAATTTACAATCCGGCTTCACCATGAGGGAGGATTTTTCATTAGAATTCCAAAGAAACAAAACATGAACTGGTTACCTGCTGCCATTTGGAAATGCTCACTTATTAAATGTAACAAGGTAACTCCAATGTTAGGTTATGGGAGAGGGAAGCCTTGCTGTAGTGAAAAACAAATTTAAGAGTTTTTCATTACTAGGACATATAGAAGTAAAAAGTACAAGTCTAACTTTTTAATACACTGCACCCTGCCCTCTGGGCTGTTCAGGGGCTGCCCTAGGGGTGGTTTACATGTATTATAAAGGATGTTTTGGGCCTGGCAAAATGTTTATTCTACCAGGTCGACATAGCAGTTTAGAAACTGTACACACAGGCTGCAATGACAGACCTGAGAGATGTTTAAAGGGCTACTTAAGTGGGTAGCGCAATAAGTGCTACAGGCCCACTAGTGCAAAGCAACAAGGTGATGGATGAGATGCTTGAATTAATGAATGAATCCATCATTTATTGCCCACCATGCCACCTCAGTTTTGACCCAGCGATATGCAAAGCAGTCTTGATCCTGCTCCCCATGGGAACAGTCCAGCCCGAACTGCCAGGCCAGGTCCTCCCTGAACCAGAACACAAGCAATCTAGGACCGGTTTCGCCCTAGTTAGGGCTCTTCAGCCAGGTATAGCTTGGTTCCAGTGGCACAGTGATCCCGGGACCGACGTCTGGGCATACCCGGCGCACTTAGGGCGGCAAATACAAAAACAACAAGTTGATGGATAGAATGCTTAAATTAATATCAGTCACTGGCAATCGCTTGGGACGCACTCTAGTCCATCGTTTTTTGCTCACCATGCCACCTCAGTTTGGACCCAGCGATATGCAAATCATTCTTGACCCTGCTCCTCATGGGAAGAGTCCAGACCTGTAGTAGCATTTAATTTACTTACATGCCTTGGGTACATGTAGTACCACCTTAGTAGGGACTTATAAGGTAATTAAATATGCCAATTGGGGATAAGCCAATGTTACCATGTTTTATGGCGTGAGCACATGCACTTTAGCACTGGTTAGCAGTGGCAAAGTGCACATAGTCCTGAGGCCAGCAAAAACGAGATCAGCAAAGATGGAAGAGAAAGGCAAAAAGTGTGTGAGAAGACCACCCTGAGGCTAACAGGTCTAACAGTTACATTGATAAGAACATGTCTCAAAAGTGAGTTCAGTGTTTTAGGGTTTCTCACTGACTGAAGGGGAACTGCTCACCAGTGTAGCTGAGAAGATACTGAGATACGGAGCTTGAGTCGGCCTGGCTGCTGTCTTCCTACCAGGCTGGGGTCCGAGTTTGGACCAATACACTGCTGACTGGGCTGCACTGAGGGGAGTAGAACCCTCTCTGCAATGGAGAGGGGAACTGGAGTATGCTCTGCACAGAAGGATTCTGCATAGAAGAGAAGACACACAGCCCAGCTGCATCCGTGGACCTGTGCTGCATTGTGAGGTCCGCACTGCGCAAGAGCACAAGGTCACCAGCTGCTATGCAAGGAGAAGACCCATCACCTTCCTGCAATACCCGAGATCCCAGAGGAAGCGATGTGACTGTACTGCTGCGTGTCATGGACCTCCTTTATACCTGACCTTGGGGGGTGCCTTATCTCCTCCTCCAGGCCTCAAGGAACCCCTTGGTCTCACCTTGCCTGGAGATTGCCAGGGAGGGAGTATGTGGCTTTGCTAAGCTCTGCTCAACATTGCATACCACGGCTAAATCCATGTGAAGTCTGGGGAATGATCAGCCTCTGAAGCCCTGACTTGTGAAATGTTTACCCTAGTCATGTCCCCGGGGCTGTGGGCACCCTTCGGCGAGGGAACTCTCTCACCACAATTAGCAGTTCTGAAGATAAAGCACCTTTATGTTCAATCTGCCCGCTGTGGAAAGACCTTAAGCATGATCAGTGGTTCTAATCTTAAGACACGTGTGTGACTCAGGATCCTTGTGTACATGCACTGGGTCTTCCTTTACTCCCATGACGTTTGTGGATCCCATAGTCTTGTGGTAACATTGCATCTCTCTCCCCTTGGGGTGCTATGACAGCACTTCCTAGGCTGTGTTGAGCCTGGGAGGCTTGTGTGAGATGGTTTAGGAGTCTCTTGTCCCCTGCTAGAGCTTCCAAGCGGTCTGTGACTGCCTGCTCAGTGCACCACTCTGTTGCAGTCTCCCTTCCTCTGACCGCGACTGTATCCGGTGACCGCTGAGGCTCTTCTGAAATAAACTGTGTGCGCGTGCGCATATTTGTATGTTGGGTCCATGATCCAACCCGGACTCATGTTCCGGTATTTGTAAGGCTATTGACATTTGTGTAAAATGCCCTCAGTACGAGTTGCACAGTACTGGCTGGGTGTACACTCTGCTGTAGTAAACACTGGTACTGTATGGAACCAGCCCACGTGTACTGTGCAGCTACAAGTTATCTCCCACGGAATAGGACTAACCATGCGGACCAGTTCCAGGTCAAAATACACACAGAATTCCCTGCTCCATGTGGATTGATGCTCCCATGTACCACCTGCTAATAGCAAATGGTAAATAGAAAAGAGGCGGCTGTGCCGGATTGGGGAAGCCGGAGGGAAGGGTTTTAGAGGACCGGGCATGCAGTGGACTAGTGGGATTTACAGCCGCGGCTTCTCCGCTATGGTGGAGGAACGCTGCCCCCCCGCCAGCTGCCTGAAAATGGCAGGAAAGGAAAAATTAAAACGATGATAATATTAATAGCATATGTAGAGCGCAACAGCTACCTCAAGCAGAGGTGTCCCGGCGCTTCGTGGTCAACAGCAGGTGAGGGAGGTCCAACTGAGGTACTAACATTGGCTGAAGAGCCAAGTCTTCAAGGTCTTTCTTAACTCACGTTCTGACTTGATCAGGCGCATATGGGAAGGCAGGGAGTTCCACAGTTTGGCCGTGCCCACAGTGAAGGACCTGCCTCCCATACGGGACTTAGCAAAACGAGGTACACAGAGCAGGTGCTGGGAGTTAGATCTCAGCGTGCGTTCTTGTTGGTATAGGCAGAGCCTACGCTTAAGATTGCCCGGGCCACCATCTTGCAAAGCCCGAAAGGCCAGAGTCAGGGACTTAAACTCTATCCTTTTAGCTACAGGTAGCCAGTGAAGTTGTCTGATGTGCGGAGACATGTGGTGACGGAACGGGACTCGACGACCTAATCTCGCTGCTGAATTCTGTACCATCTGTAATCTATTAATCAGATAGGCAGGCAGCCCAAGGTAAAGACAGTTTGCGTAGTCCAGCCGAGATGTCACAGTAGCATGGACCATGATCCTGCGACGATCCTTCTGCAATAGATGCAAGAATTTCCTCAAACTTCTCAACTTCCCAAAGCATGAGGCTGATATACGACGGACTTGGGCCGAGAAAGAGAGGTCTGTCTCCCATTTGACACCCAGGTTTTTTGCCGTGTTTGCCGGTAAGGGCGGCGACCCCATTTCTACTGGCCACCAAAGTCCGGCGGGGGGAGGAGATGTCTGACCGAAGAACAAGACCTCCGTCTTGTCGGCGTTAAGTTTTAAGCTGTTATAATAAACACATTTTATTACATTTGTTTTGTTTTTCCTTTCCTGCCGAGTCTTTGGGGGTGTGGCCATGGGGTATGACAGGCACAGGAGGAGTGGTAGTGCACTGTGATCAGTGTGCATGATGGTTTGGCCGGCCGTCTGAGGCCAGCCAAACTGTCATGCGCATTGAAGCTGTCTCCAACCCAGCTGCGTTGCCAGGTTGGAGACAGGAGGCACAGACTCCCAGTCTCCCTGGGGGCACAAATCCTCAGCGCTCAAGGCAATCTGTAGTGGTCTGGCCACGTGTACAGCAGACAAAGTAGACGTGGCCGAGTTGTAGTTTATTCAGTTCTTAGCAGTAGTTACAATAAGCTAGAACAAGCCCCACCAGGAGCAGCCTCCTAGCTGCTCAGCCCATCTTCCCAACTGTCTCACACACACCAGGCACCCAAGCATTCCACTCACACTAACATTCTAACCGGAACACTCACACCAGGCACCCAAGCATTCCACTCACACTAACATTCTAACCGGAACACTCACACCAGGCACCCAAGCATTCCACTCACACTAACATTCTAACCGGAACACTCACACCAGGCACCCAAGCATTCCACTCACACTAACATTCTAACCGGAACACTCACACCAGGCACCCAAGCATTCCACTCACACTAACATTCTAACCGGAACACTCACACCAGGCACCCAAGCATTCCACTCACACTAACATTCTACGCGGAACACTCACACTGGCTGAGCAGCTAGGTACAGGGAACAGAATGACATGACCTGAGGATACCACATATCCTATCCCTTTTATACTGAACAATAAAAAGAACCAAACTAAAATGAAAACAACTATACACAATAATGTACACATGAAGTAAACCATCCATTAACCAAGGGATGCGAGGAATGACATCACGAGAGGGAAAACGGAAGCACGAAGAAAGAAAGAAGAATGGAAAAATAGAAATGCACATGCACTATACCCATCCTCTTCCTTTCATAGTAATTAAATAAAAAGTAAATAGCGTAATAAGAGCTCACATACACAACAAGTGAGCAAGTCATGTAACAAGAGTAAAGGGAAAAACGAAACCCAAGACTCCATACACACAATGGATGGACGACACCCAAAGAGGTACTCCTCAGCTAAGGAGACTGTGGCAAAAACGCCACCCCTCATGTAAGGGATGGGACTAACCCATAATTAGAAGTGTAAAAACAAATGTTGCCTGGGACTGACACCCAAATGTAACATATAACGTTGAATGGGACTGACACCCAAATATACATTTAACGTTGCATGGGACTGACACCCAAGAACTTTGTGCAACAAGAAAGCAGCACAGTGTGACAAACGCACACAATACGTCGACACAACAGAACGACGCAAAAGCACTGAGTGAAGCGCGGGCGACTTATACACCAAAAACACAACATGACGTTCAAACGTGTAACTGGGACTGACACCCAAACACAGACATCCAGAAGAAAGGATGTACATCAAACCCACTGTAAGGAATGACATAAGCCCAAGAACATGGAGCGTAACAACTAGTGTCACATGGGACTAAAACCCAAGGACATGTACAGCATCATTAAATAACCAAATGCAGTACAGTGTGGCACACGCACACAAGAGACCAAAAACTAGGAAATGGGACTAACACCCATACCAAAAGTAACAAATCTGTAAATAAGAGAAATGGGACTTGAACCCACTCCCATCCCAAAGACAAGGATAAAACATAAGAAAATGCGTGAATCTGAGACATGGGACTAAGACCCACTCCCATCCCCTTGGTCAGGATTCTACATCTGTAAACAAAACCTACGTGAAAAAGAGATATGGGACTAGGACCCACTCCCATCCCTTAAACAGGGATACAATGTATATGAAACAACTCAACATATAAGTCATAAGAAAAACACAATACGCTAAAAGTGAGTTCTTAAACACCAAAATATGCTCTGTAAGTATAACATTCTCTAAAAGAATAAAAATGTCACTAGAAGGGTACACCGTAGTGTAAAACATCACCCTAGGAAACAAAAATTGGGCATTGCCTTGCCCAACAACCTCCCCAATAAAGGGTACACCGTAGGGAGTACACACTAACCATGAAGAATACTGACCGCCCATACATCACAGACAGCGACCACCCACAAAATCTTCTCAGGGCAGGGTACATCACCCCCATGACTTCCCCCCAAGATGGGTACACCGTAGGGTAAACTGAAAAGAGGGTTGCCCTACAACTGATATGAACCCAACACACAAACTGTGGCCATAAATACACCATCCGTAGAACGAGACATGCATTAAAATGACCTGCAAAATAATGAAAGAACAGTCTCGAGCTCCGGTGAGCGGTCTCTCACCCGAGGTCTCCACACCAGGCTTCGTGCAGCTACCAACATACGATGCGGAGTAGAAGAGGTACGACACTTGAGTCCCTTCAGTGAGCCTTCGCTGAACGCCACCGTTAAAATAAAGTGCCACAATGTCCATGCTGGGCCACACACCTGCTTGTAAGCTGAAAGTTCATTTCCACTTCATCAATTGCGGCAGCGTTCTCCCCTCTTCTTGCCGCACCGGCCGTTGACCGCTGGAGAGAACTGTATGACTCACCATGTAAAGCAATTTGCTTGAGCCGACCGGGTATTTTTTTTTTACGCAACTTAATTGGCAACGCGGTTGGCAGAAAGTGTACACCGCCATGAAGATTGCCAAAGACGAGAGAAACTCCAAACACAAAATGGTTGCACGCATCCTTGACGCTGTGCAGAGTGGCTAGCGGCAGGAGCGTGCACCAAAGCGTCCACTGCAGCAACCAGCTCGAAGAGGAGGCGGACGTCACAGAAGATAGCTTGAAGGCCTGATACGAAGGTAAGTCTGCGCGCGTTGAATATATGCGCGCGGTGAGAGCTCGAGAGGTATTTGAATGGCAGCGGTTCAACTGCCATAGGGCAATGCCACCCCCTCTAAGCGACCAAACGAGCATAAATAAACAGTACACACTCACCACACTATACACGGTCTCCGTCCCCGCAAACATGGGCACACGCTCACGAAGGATGTCACTCCTCACAAGACAAGCAAACTGGGCAGTTCCTCAGGTGGTGCCGCTCTCCTCAGGGGTAGTTGCTGAGAAAACCAAGACTCCTCAGTGTCCAATAAAGCAGCCTCGCTCAAGACACAGGGGTGCCCCCACAGTAGGCAGTGCAGACACAGCAGGAAGCGCAAACCTTGTTGCTGGAGACAGTTCAGAAGACTTCCAGGAGACAGCAGTATTTTGATCTGTGGGATGACGAACCGCCAGGTTGCAGGCTGTCCTGATGGTAGAGGGCACTGTAGACGTTTGATGTGGCACTCTAGCCATTTGTAGAAACGTAGGATCTTTACTTGATGTTGTAGACGTATAGAAACAGACACAACACGCCTCAGCTGGGCTGTCCGGTGTAGTGGACACTGGTGGGGCTGCGAGGCATTCTTAACTGGTTACTTGCTTGACTGGTTTCTTTTCTTTTCCTTGAATTTCTTGATACTCGTTTCATTTTTTTTTGTAGATGTAGTAGGTTCTTTCCTACACGTAGTCTTGCTGTAGTCCACGTCTTTTTTAGCGTCAAACAACCTTTAGCGCGTGAGATTAGCTCCAGCTCGTCGCCATAATATGTAGTGGTCTGGCCCACGTGTACACAAGACAAAGTAGACGTGGCCGAGTTGTAGTAGATGTAGTTTATTCAGTTCTTAGCAGTAGTTACAATAAGCTAGAACAAGCCCCACCAGGAGCAGCCTCCTAGCTGCTCAGCCCATCTTCCCAACTGTCTCACACACCCCCAGGCACCCAAGCATTCCACTCACACTAACATTCTACGCGGAACACACACTGGCTGAGCAGCTAGGTACAGGGAACAGAATGACATGACCTGAGGATACCACACAATCCTAATGCTGTTCTCATGACATGAGAGCAGCGTCAGGATTGGCTGCAGTGGAGTCTGGGAGCCTGTGTCTGCGAAAAGAGGAGAAGAAGAGCGCGGCACGGCCAGCTGCAGGTACCTTTTTTAATTTCTTTATTTTTTTGTTTTGTCCCCCCCCACACCCCTTCCCACCCCCACCCAGCCACTCTTTCACAGCAGCAGCCGCTACTGGGGATAGAGGCACTGGAATAAACCGTGCAGGAGGTCAGAAGGTGAAGGAGCTATAAATATGCCTTTAAATGCTTTTATCTTGTCACATTTGCTGTCTTCGAAAACAGAGGTTAAATGTTAAGCTATGTCCTCTGGGAAATTGCTGCTTACTCTTTTACCAGACTTTCGTACAGTGCACAATGTGGCAATCTTGCTGGGGTACAGGGAGTGTCAAATGAAAGGGTGTAAGATGTCATTATTTCTAACATGCAACTAAATGTAAATACCTATAAATTAACTGTACAAATATTTCAGAATATATTAGCAGTTAGAAAAGCAAAACTTAAGCACAGTATTTTTTAATTCTGGTGTGATGAAATAAAGATGTTAATTGGATCAAAACAAATCAAGACACTTTACTTGGTGATGCTCAATTTATAGATATTCACTGAAACTCGATTTCTGCCCATTAGTGACCATCTCAATGGAAAGGGTGCTGCCTATAAATGACAGTGCGCTATCACACGATGCTTTGTAATATATTTGCGACAGTGTGCCCCAATATGCACCCCGAGCCGCACACTACACCCTTACCACTCTCTTGCTGAACACATTGGCCACACTGGTTCTTTGTGTGACACTTGGATTTTTCACAATCCCTAGGACTTCAGTGAGGTAACACTGACGGCAGCACCCCTGCTCTGAAAATCGGTCCAGCACCACTGAAGGGGGAGCAATGTATGCTCCCTTGTGCCGTAGGAGGGGATCCAACGGGGGCTTGGGCTGCGCTTGTGCTCACTGCCCCGCCCTATTTGCATAAAATGTTATTGTCTGGATTTTTGTCTGGCTGGTGAAATCGTCCAGTGTTTCTGACCTGAAGAACCTGGGTGCTGGAACAATGGGGCCCATTGTGATCATGCGTGATGGTACCCTCCGGGGACCCCGCTCCATGCAACTCGCAGCCGGGCAGAAGTGCAACCCCCCCCAGCTGTGCAAGCTTCCAGGGGCCTTATCGCCGTCCCCCATTTTACCATCAGTCATGGACACCAAGACCTTTTTGGTGTGACAACAGCCGCAGTTTATTAACACTTACAAGCTGGTACATAAGTTATCACGATAGTATCGGCCATTAATTTGCTCAGCTCTGTGATTATCTTGCACTTCAACGCAAGGCGTTCTGCTCGTGATTGGTCGTACAGTGAACATCATTACTTTTATTGCATATTCAGATTTCCGCACCTGCCATGCATCTTCCTCTCAGTCATAACACCACTTTAATGGTTGCCATAAATCACTTTTTATCAACTGCCGTGACAGCTCATTCTGCGTTTACTTGGTACAGCGGGTCGCGGCTTCGAGGCTTCCCTTGCTCCCAAATGTCTGGCGTTCGCGGCCGTGTGGCCGGGTCTGTACTGCAAGTGCCCTGTCCGCCCCACGCTGACCATTTCTAATCCCTTTGTTTGCCCTCAGGTATCCCTGCCGTGCGGCATCCCAAGGACTGTTCGGATGATTGTTCTTTTATGTCCCTGCGGGATATTTATTTCACATCCTTCATCTCTTCGCCCCTCTTCCTCCTCACGGCTGCTACACCCGCGATATTTGGTGTCATGAAACTCGGGGGCGACAATGAGGACCCCTTTTGGCCGCCTTCATGGCCCACCCCCTTCTCCTAATTGGAGGTGTCACCTCCGCTGCCGTTTTGGCACGCTTTGCAATAACCTGGCCCGTTGTTGCCGTCCAGGGGGGGGAGGGGGTTAGCGCCTCCCGGTCCGTTGGAACTTATTGTCCCAGCACCACAAAGACTTTTTAACACAGTTCACCAAACAGTGGCGGCCCGCAGAGGGAGTGCTGCGGGGCGGTGGGGCGGGCGGGGGAGGGGCAGGGTGGGGGGCAGTGTACTCGGACATACGACGGAACGGACTAAAGGAAGTAAATAAATAAATAAAACTATTTACCTTGCGCGCGCGGCATCGCCAACTCGAAGAGTTGAAGGCCTTACTTAGAATGTGGCAGCCTGGCAGTGCTCCTCCCCCCAAACCCAATGGTCCCCAATCTATCTAGAGTTGAGGGACACACAGGTTTCCACCTGCCGAGCCTCCCTGGCCCTGCCAGTGTGAACCTCTGACCTGGCTGCCTATCCAACCAGGAGCTGCCAGGTCACAGTGAGGGATGAGACGCCCTAGAGGAGGCGGGCGATGGTCGCTCGTTTTCCCTGCCTGCGTTTCTTTAGGGTGTAAATAACTAGCTAAAACACACTTTAGGTAGTGCTTAATTTCAGCTGGTGGTTGCCGATGGGGTTCACCAGCACTCCGTTTTTGGGACCGACACTTATTTTTCCTCATTTAATTGCACCGGCCACGGGATTCTGAGCAGACTTTTGGAACTTAAGCGCTGCATCCAGGGCCATTCTGACATATCTGTTATCTGTTTAGAATTATTGTCTTTTGACATGCACGAACTAGGATGTACGAATGGCCACTCTAAGGAAAACTAACCACACACACTAAGGGAAAAAGAGCACACAGGGACACACTGAAAGTTCTCTTCGGAAGATTCGGCTCTTTAAACCCAGAACTAAATGTTACTGTTCTTTGTCCACACGGTAATTAGGGCGAACGAAGCTCAAAGACATTTCTCCAACGTTCTTTTTCCAAATTTCCGCTGTGAGTTCATGATTTCCAGATTTCAGCAATTTCTGTCCGAGACACGGAACAAGCTGTTGTTTGGGTGGATTTGACGACTTTGCAGGGCTGCACTTGCATCAGTAATTGTATTTTTTTTCTTTCTGGGCAGGTTTTTTTAATAGCGCGAACACGACCCAAAGGCATTGGTGCGCTTTACATGAGCACCAGTTACATTACACGACACATTCATTTTTGGTACCACGGGGAGATGAAGTGATTTGCCCAGAATCACAAGATATTGAGCTGACGCCGAGACTAGAAGAGCCTGGTTCCCCAGCTCCAAAGGCGGCAGCTCTGGCCGTTACGCCACATCCTCTCCCTCTGTATTATACATCTATTTTTTAAATATACCACTTGTTTTCTTAAAAGAGCGCGTATCTTTGAACGTTTGCCTCTGGACATTTTGGAGAGGCAGATTACCTTATTAAATGTACACATAAGAAACCCTCCTTTCTTCTGGCAGCGATTCGCCCTTGGGGGCTGTAAACGTTTGAGGTCATGTTCTACGCAAGCGATCAATGAATGTTGTTGTTTAAAAATCTTTACATTCCATCTACCTCAAAACTGATATTGTGTACCTTATTGATCATTGTAATGTGCCTTTGATATAAAATGTTTATTAATCAATGAAACTTTTCCTTCCTATAGAGTTCTGCTCCCTGAGAGGCATTTAAATCGCTCTGCTCTCCTCTCCGTACATCCTCGGGTATTTATTTAAAGGGGCCACCCAGGGAATGACGTCACAGTACAGCTCACAAGCCCCGCTGACATCATCAAACGAAGCAGCATTGTAGAACGCTTATTATTGGTCATTATTAGAGACGCTGCATGGGGCAAAGAGGACCCCCATAAATGCCCCTCACATCTCCCCCTAGCCATGCATTAAGTATATGCTTCCCTAATATCTCCTGTGTGCACCTTCTTCCGGTTCACTGCGCCGTTGTATACTTTTGACTCGCACAGTCCATCAGCAGAAGAACCGTCTTTGAGGCATCCACCCACTGGACTTGATGAAAGGGGGGAAGTCTTTCGTTTATTTCCATGCTGCAGCTTGACCTCAGAGACGGAGGAGGGATTCAATGACATTCCAATTCAAGGTTTCTCATTTCAGAATGAGGAAAACTGAAGACAGCATGGCATCTAACCCGAATTGAAGCCTCTGACGTAGTTTCACAAGTTGCGAGTATTCGATTGGAGTCAGGCATTCAGTATCCTGGTTAAGAAGTTCGCCTTTCCACAAGCCCAGCCCAGCTGCATGCCTATGCAGAGCTAGACACAAAGCGCACCCTGCACACTCAATCGCTTCTAGGCGCTTGGGGACGTTGGCAGAATTGGTAGTCCTAGTAAAGAGGAGACACTGAGATGAAGGTCCTGGCTTTGGTGTCTCCCTCATGGTCCCTCATGGGGGCGGCGTGTGGATACTAGGGACGCCCACCTACATCATCCAAGAACCTTTCCTAGGTAGCGGTGCCTATACAAAGGGGTACGACATGACACAGAGGCCTATGGGAGGTAGAAAGGAAGTGGAAGAAGGACTCAGGTAAGTAAGGAGTCAAGTGGCACCTACTCGTGGGAAGCAGGGGCGGAGGAGACACTAAATTCCTGGGGGGGACATGGACAACTTTGTGGACGTTCCAGTGACCCTATACAATTCGCCCATTGGGTGAGACCACACGCCCATTAAACGGTGCCTGATGAGCCCAATACCCCTCCGCGTCTCTGGCAAGAAGGTTTTGGGCTCGGCTATCTACCTAAAAGCAGATCCAGTGATAACCTAAGGAGTGTTTGACGCTCCTACCTCGCTGATTGTGGCTTCATGATGCTTGACGGCTCAGACATGGTGCAGGGAACCGCTAGCCTCTGTTCGACCACTACACTGCCAGGGTGTGTCTCTAAATATATAGGGGAGTGAGTACCAAACAGGCAGTTAATGGCAGTCCCCGGACTTAAAAATCAAATGAAAAATAGTGCAAATACTATGTTCATTTTTTGTACGAAAGGTGGAACCCCTGCAGGTACATTTTACACACTGAAGAAACAGCGCTTAAACGAACACTACTACACAAAGCATTAATGGCCCAGAAACCAGCTGACTCTACCACCACTGGTTGACTTTGAGCTTGTCTTTCATCCTGTACAGTGCTCCGTTGCCTTTTGGCGCGGTTCTTTCTAAAGAAATACCACATACATACATACATACAAACATACAAACATACACGAAGACTAGTGCCATGAGAAAGAGTGATAGTGAAACACTTGGTCAAAAGAAAATTTGTGATTCTGCCAACCAAAAAGGAGTATTTTCCCATTTTCCAGCTCAGACCTGTTATTAAACATTGCCTTGTGTGTGTTTGGGGATACTTTCGGATCACTTTCTAGGGGAATCGACCAAGAAAGAGGGCGGCTGACGGAACTGCCTACACACCCTGTATAATCTGCAGCCTGTGGAATCCTCTGCTGACATTCCATTATCATTGGTAACAGCAGCTTGGCCATCACCTCTGCTGCCTTTAGCACCACATTGGAAACTAATATCAGCCCAAAAAGGTTCAAATCAGCCTCAAACTACAGGAGTCTGAGAGATGAAGGGAGCCACGGGGGCACTGTTGGGTAGGTAATAAGCTTAATTTGCAAAAGAGTAAGTGCAGGTGACTCAATTACTTCTTTTTCAACAGAAGCTCACATGCATTATTGCCAAATGCCGAGGAGAAGCTCGCATGTATCATTGGTAAACGTCGAGGAGAAGCTTGCATGCATCATTGGCGAATGCTGAGGATACGTTCGCATGCATCATTGCCAAATACCGAGGAGACGCTCGCATGTATCATTGGTGAATGTCGAGGAGAAGCTCGCATGCATCATTGGCGAATGCTGAGGAGATGCTCGCATGCATCATTGCCAAATACCAAGGAGAAGCTTGCATGTATCATTGGTGAACGTCGAGGAGAAGCTCGCATGCATCATTGGCGAAAGCTGAGGAGACACTCGCATGCATCCGTGCCAAATACCGAGGAGAAGCTCGCATGTATCATTGGTGAACGTCGAGGAGAAGCTCACATGCATCATTGGCAAAAGCTGAGGAGACTCTTGCATGCATCATTGCCAAATACTGAGGAGACGCTTGCATGCATCATTGCCAAATGCTGAGGAGACGCTCGCATGTATCATTGGTGAACATCGAGGAGAAGCTCGCATGCATCATTGGCAAAAGCTGAGGAGACGCTCGCATGCATCATTGCCAAATACTGAGGAGAAGCTCGCATGTATCATTGGTGAATGTCGAGTAGAAGCTCGCATGCATCATTGGCGAATGCTGAGGAGACGCTCGCATGCATCATTGCCAAATACTGAGGAGACGCATGCATGCATCATTGCCAAATGCCGAGGAGAAGCTCGCATGCATCATTGGCGAAAGCTGAGGAGACGCTCGCATGCATCATTGCCAAATACTGAGGAGAAGCTCGCATGTATCATTGGTGAATGTCGAGTAGAAGCTCGCATGCATCATTGGCGAATGCTGAGGAGACGCTCGCATGCATCATTGCCAAATACCGAGGAGAAGCTCGCATGTATCATTGGTGAACGTCGAAGAGAAGCTCGCATGCATGATTGGCGAATGCTGAGGAGACGCTCGCATGCATCATTGCCAAATACAGAGGAGAAGCTTGCATGTATCATTGCCAAATACTGAGGAGACGCATGCATGCATCATTGCCAAATGCCGAGGAGAAGCTTGCATGCATCATTGGGGAATGCCGAGGTTGTTGAATACCAAGGCTCTCTACTCTTGATTTCAGCTCCTGGCTCTTTCATCCACTAACATACTCTCCGTCCACATTATCTCACTCGTGCAGGTTCTTTCTCATCTTTGCTTTCTCCTTTTTCAATGTTTTCTATATTTCCTTTCCTCCTTCTGCCCACGCCCCTTGATGCCTTTCTCTCTCTTGTTCGGTTTTACAGTCTGATGGTTTAAAACATGTACCGGTCTCTAAAAAAGAATGCAGTTGGGACCCACCTGCCGCCACCACCCTAAATTAACCATCCTTATCTTGCAGCCCACAAAGGTAATGCCAGAGTGGCCAGTCTGGCCCTTTCTGCATTTTATCTCCGGCCTGAAGAGCGGATCCACCCTTTTCTCTCCTCTTGCAAGACACAGGGACCCCAGCCTTCTCCCTTCCCCATGGCGTAGCACAGAAACATTCCATGTGAGCAGAAATAAGGGCCACAGGGCCCCCTCTCTACCCAAAACAGCCTCCCACATTAACTGTGCTTACTCAGCACAACTGACTCTGGCGTTACTCCGAGCCCATTTTAATGTATCTTCTCCTATCCTTCTTACTTCTGCTTGGATACTTACATTACTATTTCCATCAGAGTGAAAGCTGTTTCAGAGCATCACCAGCTGCCAGTCTCTTGTCTGTAATTGCCGGAAGGTTCCACCACTAAAGAATGCTTGTCAACTGCACTGTGAGCAGCTTCTGCTGTTTCACATTCATGCCTCTCCACACACAGCCTCCCCCGGACTATGCAAGAATATGGAGCCTCCACAGGCAGGACTTGTCGCTTGAACCCCGTGCCATCGTATTCGCATTGGTGGTATTTGTAAAGTGCACACGTAGTTCAAAGGCAGCGGAGTGCTGTGCAGGGTCAAAGGCAGAGATCCAACCAGAAAGTCAATCTGGGTGGGAGATCCTGGGTTCTGCGATGGGAGGTGGAGTCTTTACTGTGTTGTGATGTAGTGTTCTGTAAAGACATGCATCTTCAACTCTTTCCTAACTTGGGGCATCTGGAGAGCTAATTCTTTGCAATTTTCCTACTGAGATGTTATTTCACAAGCGCCAGATTCAGAAAACGCTACCAGAGCATTCAGATGGCAGTAAAGCACTATACAAATTAGCTTAACCTAACAAAGAACAGTCCAGCACAAACCACAAGCACCCTTTACAAGCGATACAGGAAACAGATGTGGTCTTAAGATGCTGTCAGGTCCTCCTCATCCCAGTTCTCAGTTAATAGAGCCTGGTCACTGATTAGAGTTCTGCACTGGCCTGTTAGGCAACCCTTCAGCTTATTATACGAAGAAGAGCGGTTGGTGTGAGTTTTTGTGACGTTGGAGAGGTTGAGGCCCCCTCCCCTGGACATTCCAGCCATGGAGTAGCGCTGCAAGGCCTAATGGAGGAGGCCTCCTCTGCTACATCATGACTGCAAGGCACAATGGGGGATTTAAGCTCGGTGGAACGGCTATAGGTGAGAGGACTGTTTCCTTCTCCCTAAAGTGCATTTCAAACTACATCTTCACATGTGCGTCATGAACTTGCCTTCTAAGTGTTTGTATGATTGCATTATTCAAGTCTCTGATGTGTATCCATGAAGTACTTTTAACCTCACTTTTCTTGGATGCTTATCAGAGGATTAGACCCTGCTTCTTTACTCCCTGCTGACGCTTTCTATCTCTTTCCATCCATCCATCTGGAGATCCATTCTCTCTCTCTCTCTCTCCTTTGCTTCACTCACTCACTCACTCACTCACTCACTCACTCACACTCTTACTCTTATGAGGCCCTTCATCTGCCTACTGAAATTAAAGTGACAGAGGTGCCTGCAGCCC
Organism: Calotriton arnoldi; assembly: GCA_963921515.1. Lineage (NCBI taxonomy): Eukaryota > Metazoa > Chordata > Amphibia > Caudata > Salamandridae > Calotriton > Calotriton arnoldi. Next base: position 330,981 of record CAWUFW010003833.1, read on the forward strand.
CCCCCGGGCCTTTAAACAACTGGCTGATGGAAAAAAGAGCCAGTGAGGTCCAGACCCATCCAAGGATCCATTCGCTCCTCCCAGTGATACCGCTGCTTGTGTGGCTGCCCTGGGACCCAGGCAGATCATTTCTGGCAAAAATGCAAAACAGAACAAAGTAAATACCAAGTCCTATTCCAAAACTCTTTATTTTGGTAATATACCATAAAAGAGAATATACGTTGTAGGAAAGTAAAACTATAAGTAGTATAATGTAAAAGGGTGTGTGCTAAAAAGGTTGAACTCTCAGACTGACACAGGAGAGCACATTATTGTGTCCATTTACACTAACAAACTATTGTAACTGATTTTGGGCATCACACATCAAAACTGATTATAACATGGCACCTGCTACTAACCGAGCTGTCTCTGGGTGCTAAAATAATGGGTGCCATCATCCCACTCAGTGGTACTCATTTCATCAACTTTGGAAAGTTGAAAGGCTGAGTTGTCCACGCTGAGGATCAAACCAATCACGTCCGTATTTCAAGGCATTAGCTCAGCCCACTACTTATTGTTATCATTTGATAGCCTTCTTTCCTTCATTGTATGACCTTCCTGAAGTCGCTATATAAGGCTTCAACTCTCTGTTACTGTGTGTTATCTGGTTGTGTAACACAACCAAGAAGGTCATTCGCATCACAGACAATAGGCATCTCTACAAAGGGCAATTATGCTGTAACATGGCTATTAACTTGCCACGTCATGAGGGCGGCTTCAAACTAACAGCACCAAGTTTTACCTTTTCCATTAAACTTAGTTCTGTAAGAGAGTACACAAGACTGGCTGAAAGTCACCATCGTGACAAAAGGACTAGTATAGAATGTATATTAGGGCTGCAGAATAGTGGAACAATGTCATCCTTTGTGTAGGTTAAATCGGGAAACTATAGTTTCATGGAAGGTAATGTTCACCTGCACTGGGCAACATAGCTACAGTTCAGGCTATGAAACTGCAGCTTTGTGAAGTTGTAAGCCTATTTGCATAGGGTAGCCATACTGCAGCCCTATTTACATAAAGCCTGCAGAGGGGCGTAATGCTGCAGTCTGACTTGCAAACTGCAGCATGGTGAACTTAGGTGTCCTATGCCTTCCTTAGTTGTGCTGCAGTCCAGACCACGTAAGCTGCAGCACTATGTACTCATAAGGCATTATGCACAGGGCAGAAGTGCTGCCAACTGAAGTAGAAAGCTACAGCCTTATGAACTGACATCATATATTCACAGACCAATGGTAGAGGTGGACAAGCCACTAAGGACTCAAGCGAGAAGCCCAGCTCTGGCTCAGCTCGAGGTCCTCTTGGACCCTCAAGCCCAAAACGAGCCGAGCTTTCATGTCTTATGTGTGCCACCTATGGTCTACCCTTGTGTGGCAAGAATAAAAACAAAGCAATAACCTTTCATGTAAAAAAAGAGAAAGAAGTACCCATCTTGCGCCTCTATTGCACAATCTAAAACCAGAAAACCTTGAATCAATCCTGGCTTTCCCCTTGAACAAAGTATGTGATCCTAGGCACATATTTTATTTCAATGTGCCTCCTTTTTCTTCATTATCACACTAGCACCTTGAAATTTGTGAGTTCGGGATTTGCGCTGTACAAAATCTCTCTGCTTTGATTTGATACACTGTAATGTTGCTTCATATATAGGGCTCCCGGTTTTATGGTATTTATTTATTTGACATTTCCGTCTGTATTTATCCATATTTATTTTTTGCTAATTTTATCTGTATTTATCCATATTTATTTCAGGTTTTACGGAAAAATGAAGCTGAAATTAGTATATTTCCACATTTATTTAACCGATAAATATGCCAGGTTTCAATGCTGTGAACGCCCGCAGAAGATAAATCAATGCACTTATATGAAAAAATGCAAATTAAAACATCAACCTTGTGCGTATCTACTGCTGTTAAAGCCCGTTTACTAAAATTCCTTTTTTTAACCCCCATACCTATCAATCCACACAGCTATTGGCCTGGAAGTCATGGCAGACAGTATTTAGAATTACTAAAAAGCAACCAAATTTCTGTTTTTATCCACATTTAAAAATAAATACAGGCAAGAAAATAAATGTTTTCTGTCTGTATATATCTGTAAAAATCAGTAAAAACGGAAAACAGGGAGCCTTATTCATATATAATAAAAATCTGTGCCAAATATATGGTGTACATGATGAGTGACTGGCCTCCTATTTCACTAGTAGAATTGTCGCCTGGGCAGGGCTGGGGAGGCATTAATGTTTCTAAGTGCATGTTAAAAAAACTATCACTTCTAATAAATGTTTTTCTGGTGTACTAAGTTAAAACTAACCCTGGGTGGTTTTCGGAGTTTTCTGCACTCCGCGGAGCTCGCGAAGTGCAGAAAACTCCGCTCCATTTTTCCCTTTGGATAGAATTTCTACCCGAGCGGCAGGAAGATCAGCACGAACGGCAGTTCGCGCCACACTCCGCCGCTTGTGGAACTCCGCAGAGTTTTTTTGTCACTTTGAGGTGTTCCGCATACCGGATCTCTGCCCAGGCTTAGTTAAAACTCTTCCTCATGTAAAAGAAATACACTTTTTAGAAACTTAAAGAGACTCTTTTGTATCTTTAAATGACGGTTTTGCACGGATTTCATATTCATTGCTCGCCTTGTGCATGGACTCGTAGAGCCAAGCTAGACCCTTGGATCGGCTCTCCTTGTTAATCTGTTGGCTTACCTGCCTCTATAGGCAGTAGTGCTGCCATCTGAAATGAGAAGCCACTGGTCTATGAGTTTTCTTGGGCATCTCAGCCATTCTGTGGCTCTGCGAGGTCCATAAGGGGGGCCCTCCCTCCCCGTGTGTGTCCGCCCTGAGAGGACCAGGGGAGTTCACAACTCTCCTGGATCACACAGCACAACTTCGTGCAAATGTAAAACAGTACTAAGTGAATACCAATTCCAAGTCCAAAGCTCTTTATTTTGGTAATATACCATAAAATACAGTTTGTAGGAAAGTAAAACTATAAGTAGTATAATGTAAAAGGGTGTGTGCTAAAAAGGTTGAACTCTCAGACTGACACAGGAGAGCACATTATTGTGTCCATTTACACTAACAAACTATGGTAACTGATTTGGGGCATCACACATCAAAAACTGATTATAACATGGCACGTGCTACTAACCGAGCTGTCTCTAGGTGCTAAAATAACAGATGTCATCATCCCATTCAGTGGTACTCATTTCATCAACTTGGGAAAGTTGAAAGGCACAATTTCGTGACTGCGAGGCCCAGAGTTGAAGGCCCCTCTTCTTGGTCTAACAGCCATGGTATAATTATAGTGCTGCACGTCCAGTGTAGGGGGCCCCTCTCTCTTGCGCCTCGCAGCCATTGCATAGTGCTGTGGGACACAGGGGGAGGGCTCCATTAGGCCTCGCAGTGATGGTGACCATGACAACAAATGAGACACCCTCATGAGCAGGAAAGACAGCGTGGCTACTCTGTCCTCCACCCCGCCCCGGACCATCTGTACAAACTGAATAATCGTCACCGCCACCTCCCCAGAAAATCTACCTCGCCCTTTGAAGTGTGAGTTGTGAGGCTGAGCCACACCTTGCTGTCAAATAGTGAATGAATGGGGAGGGACACAAGAGGAGCACACAGCACGGACTGAGATAAAAATGAGAAGTGTGCTGTGTGGTTTGTGGCCAACTGATGTGGGGCCCCATGTGGATAATGTGAACATGGGGCCCTGGGCAGCTGCCCACACTACCTATGCCTAGCGCAAGCCCCATCTGTGACTGGAGGCAGGTCACAGGTCAAGTGCAGGGCCATTATAGGTAGCGCTTTTGCGCGCTAATGGGCCTGCCAATCACAGAAGGGAGAGGGGAAATTCTTTTGCCCTCCTCGTCCCCCCACCCTTGTCCCACCCACTAGAAAATCTGGGGGGGATATATCCTCCGCATCCCCCACAGTTCCTAAGCCCATGGTGGGAAGTTTCATATTTTCTCAGTAGGGCAGTTCATTGGTTCATCTGACTGGCGCACATACCCTCTTCAACTAGGTGCCCAACTGTTATGTCCTAGGATCCGGTATGACTCTGGACTAGGTCGCGCTGATAGGCTGTGGTACCAAACACCCCCCACCCCGCGGCCTGCAACATTACATTCCCCCTTTATTATAACTGAACCAAATCTTTTCAATGAAAATACGTAAGAGAAGCGCATAAGCAAAACAGTGTGACAGCAAGTCATAATAGCATTTCCCCTGAGGGACAAGTGCATCGCACACAACCTACGAATCAAACAGAGTATAAGTCAAAGGGATACTGGTGCTTCGTATCGCGGGCCACAGTTGCTGGATGCCCATCTGATAGAGACTTCTACTTGCAGATTTCTCACCTTTGAATTTCCCAGGTGTCAGGCTGGATCCGGAAGCTTTTGCTGAGCAATACCCCTTGCGTGTGATGTCGAGTGACTCCATTCAGCTCTGCATGATGTCGTCCTCATCGGTAGAGTCAGTTATGATGTCGCAGTGCCTATATAGGCGCCACTCAGGTGCGCGGACGTCAGTTCTTTTCTTTCCGCGCCAGTTAAGTGCTGATCTGGGAGGAGCTACCCCTCTATCGTTTTTTGACAGTTTTTTTCTCAACTTTTGTCGAATTCGGAAATTTTTTCCACTTCGAGTGTGAGGGATGTCTTCGAGGAAGACAGGTTTCAAGCCATGCAATGCCTGCCACCGCATGATGTCGGTAACCCATCCCCACCTGATTTGCCTTTGATGTCTCGAGCACGACCACAACTTGAAGTCGTGCTCGGACTGCCGGGCCATGGCTCCAAAGGCCTTGAGGGAGCGGGCGATGAAGCTCCTCGTGGCCCGGCAGTCGACACAGCCGAGCGAGACTCCATGGAGGTCCCGCTCGAAGAAGAGGAGGTCGCGGGACTGCTCCCGGAGCCCTAAGTCCTCTTCCTCCCGCTCAAGGTCTTTGGGACACTCAGGAAAGAGGCATAAGAAGAAGAAGAAGTCCAAGAGGACTTCATTTTCAACTCAGCTGTCGCCCATCGACGAGAGAGGTAAGGAGTACCGACGCTTTAGGCACAGTTCCGCGGAGCCGGAGCCTGGGTCGACTTCGCGCCTCCCTCCCTTTCCGGGAGCCAGAGCGACCCCCGCTCAAATAAAATAATTTTACAAAGCCATGTGCTGCGTATTTGAGCGGGCCGACCCAGCTGGTGAGCCCTCAGGCACCGTGGAGTCGGAAGGGGCCCCTTCGGGTCCAACGCCGTCCGCTCCGGCCACGGCAGGGCCTCATGGACCCGATCCTGGATCCGGGTTGACGCCAGCCATGCCAAAGGGACCTCCTCCGGCATTGGATCCGAATCAGTGCCTGCGGCGCCGCCGGTGCCGGTGGCATTGAAAGCATTTCTTCCCTCTGTCAAAGGGAAGCTAGTGCAGGTGTTCACAGACAACACCACTGCCATGTGGTACTGCAACAAGCAGGGCGGTGTGGGGTCATGGACCCTTTGTCGAGAGGCCGTGCATCTCTGGACATGGCTGGAACAGCAGGGCATAACCCTGATGGTTCAACACCTGGCGGGTTCTCTGAATGCCAGGGCAGACAAACTCAGCCGCCGATGCCTAGCAGATCATGAATGGCGTCTCCAGTCGGAGGTGGCGCAAGGTCTCTTTCAGCAGTGGGGAGAACCTTGGTTAGATTTGTTCGCCTCCGAAGAGAACGCGGAGTGTCAGCAGTAGTGCGCGCTGGAGTTTCCAAGGCGGCTATCGCTTGGCGACACTTTTAATCGAGAGTGGAGCTCAGGCTTGCTGTACGCCTTTCTGCCCATACCACTCCTGCCCAGGGTTCTGAAGAAGATCAGGAACAACCAGGCCCAAGTTATCCTTGTGGCTCCGGAATGGGCAAGGAGAGTTTGGTATCCAGAGCTTCTGAGAATAAGCATCGATCCTCCGATCAGGCTGCCCCTTCGGGAGGATCTTCTGTCGCAGCAGCAGAGGAGGGCCCTTCACCTGAACCTGTCAACTCTGCGCCTCAATGCGTGGAGATTGAGCGACAGCAGTTGATAGCTTTTAACCATCCTCCTGAAGTCTGTAACGTTATTTTGGCGGCCAGGGGGCCCTCCACTAAGATGGTATATGCCTGCTGTTGGCAGAAATTTGTATTATACTGTACAGAAAGATCTATTGACCATCTTTCTGCTTCTCTTTCCACTGTCCTTTTGTTTATTCTGACCCTTGCCCAACATGGCTCTGCTTTGGGAACTCTCAAGGGTTACCTTTCTGCTCTGTCTGCTTTTTTGCGGCTGCCAGACCAGCCCTCTCTCTTCAAATCTCCCATCGTTCATAAATTTCTAAAAGGGCTGGCTCATCTCTTTCCACCCATGCCCTTTGTTATGCCACAGTGGGACCTTAATTTGGTCCTCACCTACCTGATGTGTGCTCCCTTTGAGCCTTAATACAATTGTCCCCTCCGGCTCTTGACCATCAAAACAGCCTTCTTAGTGGCGATTACATCGGCCTCAGGGTGAGTGAGCTGCAGGAGTTATCTTGCTCACCTCCTTATCTTATGTCCTTTCCGGACAAGGTGGTGCTTTTTGCCAAAAGTTGTGACCCCTTTCCGTCTGGGTCAATCCATCACATTGCCCACCTTCTTTGCTCCCCCACATCCCTCTAAGGAAGAGCAGCGTCTCCACAGGCTGGACCCAAAAAGAGCGTTGTTGTTCTACCTTGACCGCACAAAAGAGGTCCGGGTGGATGACCAACTCTTTGTGGGGTACGTGGGAGCGAAGAAGGGAAGGACAGTGTAGAATAGGACCAGTTATCGCTGAGTCATTCTCTGCATCAAGATCTGGTATGCCCTGGCAAAGAAGCAGCCCCCTGAGGGATAAAGGGCCCATTCCACCAGGGGAAAGGCTGCAACTACGGCCTTGGCTCGGGGTGTCAAAGTGCAGGACATCTGTCAAGCAGCAACATGGGCATCTTTGCACATGTTTGCAAAACACTACTGCCTGGACGGTCAGGTCCGCAGGGACAGGCACTTTGCCTGCTCGGTCCTACAGGACTTCCTAGTATAGGATATTGGTCCGCAGTCCACCGCCGGATGGTATGGCTCTGGTATCTAATTCAAAGGTAAGGAATCTGCAGCTAGAAGTCTCTATCAGATGAACAAGTTACTTACCTTCGGTAACGCATTATCTGGTAGAGGCTCTATCTAGCTGCAGATGGGTTTGGTCACTCTTAGCTTCCTTATCGGTGACAGACAGGCGGACAGGGTTCGGTGTAGATGAAGAGGGCAGGAGAGATGCTGGTCTCTCGGTGAAGGTAGGTGACAAGTCAGACTTCCATTGATCATCCATCGGTTTCTGCCTGTGTCGATCCAAAGACTCTGGTGGAGTTCTGGGGCTTTCCTTGAACAGTTTGAAATGCAATACATTCTGTGTCACTGTCTCTCGGCTTCGGAAGGCGGTTTATCATAGTCCAGCTGACCTTGGAGATTCTCCAAGGTTTCAGTTCAAAAGGAAATCGGAACCTACTTCCAGGGTTGCTGGTCCTTGATGAGCACCTTGTCCCCTCTGGAGATGTTTGGAGTTTGGCCTACCTGTGCTCAGATGCCCTTTGGTTCTGCTCTTCACCGTGGACTTGGTCTCTGTTCGGTGGCACTGGGGCTTGCTCCCTTCACCCAAAACAGAGAGTACTCAGGGCTACTCCGGTGGTGGAGTGCAGCATCAGCCGATAGTCTTTTAAGAAGGTAAAGATGGCGCTCTCTATGCATCGTTGCTCCGCTTGAGCAATGTGGGTGGTCTTGCTTGAGGCAAATGGGGGGTGATCAGGCTGTGTTTCGTCCCCAGGATGCCAGAAAGTTGGCTAGGTCCTGTTCATTGAAAGGTGGACCGTTGTCTGTGCGCAGCTCCCGGATAAGGCTGTCAGTGGCAATCACCTTCTCCAGCTTGGGAATGGTCTCTCCTGCAGAGTTGGTCCTCATGATTTTGACCTCCGGGTAGCTGGAGTAGTCGTTGAGGACAACGAGGAGATGTTTGCCATCTAACAGACTGCTGAAGTCTGCACTAGTGCTTTGCCAGTTGACATTCGGTGAGGGTTCTGTGATGATAGGTGGAGGAGTGTCCCCGTCTTTGGTGGCCTGGCAGAGACTGCACTGATTGGGACCACACTTTGCTTCTCAATTGACTCTTGGTCCGCACGACTCCCTGATGGGACCCATGCACTAGGTCGACTGTCTGTTGAGTCAGGCTAATTGGTACGACCAACCGGGGTCCACGGAGTAGGCATCCGTCTGCCAAGATATTGAGCTCATCTTTGACGTGGCGCAATGACTTGAGCGTACTCTGAGTCTCGGCTGTCTTCTGGGGCAGGGTTGACATGAGCGTGTCTGACCTTCCTAATCGTTTGCATACATCGCTTGCTGGAGGCAGTCGTCGGCTTGCGTGGATTCAATGATGTCAGCCAGCGAGATGGGAAGCAGGCGCGACCTCTTTGCCATTACCCTTACATATTCCTCGGCGTCGTCAGACTCTTGTTCTTCTTGATGGGTGTTGGGCATGTCTGTGGAGGTTATCGGGCTGGGTTGTGGGCTCCAGGCCGGTACTCAACAGAGAAATGGCACTCTTGGAGCTGGAGTGTCCACTTCTTGATCCTTGGTGGAGGCTTGGATGCTGAGCCTTGGAAAAGGGGAAGAAGAGGTTTCTGATCCGTGCTCAGAATGAATAGGTGCTCATACAGGTTGATGTGGAAATGCCTGCAGCCCCTATGGATTGCGATTGCCTCCTTCTCGATATGAGAATACTTTCGCTCGGTGGGGGTCAGGGCCCGGCTGGCATAGGCAATGGAGCCCACTCTCCACACTTATTTCTGAGAAAGGACGGCTCCTAGACCGGTAGGACTGACATCCACAGACAGCTCTGTGTCCTTGTTGTGATCGTACTGGGTCAGCATGTTATCTGCGGAGAGAGCTTGTTTTGTCTCTTGTAAAGACTGTTCCTGCTCCGGACCCCACTTCCAGGTGGTTGACGCCTTTGTGAGGTCACGTAGCGTCCCTGTGAGCTGGGTCAGGTTTGGCACGAACCAGCCGCAATACATGACCATTCCCAAGAAACTTCTTACTTCAGTGATGGTGGCGCTGCTGGTGTGTTCTGGATGTCGTGGACCTTGGCAGGGTCTGGGTGATCCCTTTGGCAGAGAAGCGGTATCCGTAAAAGCATATCTCCTCTTTCAGGAACTCATACTTCTCTTTACGTAGAGTGAGGCCACAGCTGTGCAGTTGCTGAAACATGGATCTCAGCCTGTGGAGGTGTTCTTCCAGAGTGGGGGTGGGGACCAGCATGTTGTCACTGACGTTCAGGACGCCAGTGAAGCCTGCCAGCACTCCTCTGATGATGTCCTGGAACATCTCTGCCGCACTGGAGTTGCCGAAGTTGAGGCGATTGTATTGGTGCAAACCCAGGTGAGTGGAGAACATGGTTACATGGCAGGATTCAGGTGCAAGGAGGATCTGGTGGTATCCGGATCGCAGGTCCATCTTCGAGAAGCATGGGGAGCCTGTTAGCTCCCCCATTATGTCATATACCATAGGTGTTATGTGGCACCTCCCTCTTGATTGCGGTGTTCTGGATCCGCATATTGATGCATATGCACACCTCGTCCGGCTGCTTGGGCTTGCGGGTGATGACAGGGGTGACACCTTGGGTGTTGGCCCTTCCACCTTCTCAATGATGTCGGCTCTTTCTAGTTTTAGCAGCTCTGCTTTTACTTTTGGTCATAGATGGTAAGCCACATGACGATGTCGCAATGCCACCGGTTGCACCGACCGATCGATGTGAAGATGAACCACCCAGTTCTTCAGGCACCCAATGCCCTGGAAGAGTTGTTCAAACTCCGCAATGAGCGATTCAAGGGCACTGGCATGAACCCCAAATGCGAACTGAACCAGCTGTCGATGTTCGGCCGTGTGGCAGCTGAGTAGCATGCCTGCCCCTCCTTTGGTGACATAGACTATTGTCCTTGATGGCTGATCATGGTAGTGAAGACTGCCGCCATTGGGAGGCACTTGGAGGTGCCATAGGCATACACTCTGGTAGTGGTGGGGCATGCATCCATGTCTTTTGTGCAGTGACAGAGGTAGGATGTTGATCGAAGCCCCTGTGTCGATGAGCGCCACTATAGGTTGTCCTTCGACCATCACTTGGCATCAGGGGACCAAGGGATGTAATTTAGATCTGGTTCTACGATGTGGATGTGGATGACATGGACTGTCCCCTCTGTCATCGTCCTCAGCTGGTACGCACGTTTAGGTTTTTTTAAGTCAACTGTATTTACCATGTTTCTGCATTTCGTTGCAGATGGTTACATCGGTTTATACTCATCACCAGGTATTTTTCTCCCAGTTTCCATGTTTTTCGGGCTTTCTTTAAACACTTCATGTTCATTAATTTATTCTGATTTCCGTTATTTTTAGGTTGTCGACCTGTAGCGCATCTTTATCAGGTACTTACACTGGGTGTTCTGGGTGTTAGTAGTTCTGTTACAAGGACATATGTTCCGTTTATTTTTCATTTATCCACACTCTTTTTTGTTTTTCAGCTTATTAGTTTTTTTGCAACTATACAGTACGTCAGTATTCAGTCACGTGACAAGTAGGTTTGTCTTCGCTATCTTACATATTTTTTCATTTGCACCTTCTTTGTGTGCGCATTAGCAGCATGTAGTACCAGGTGTCAGTTTTTGGCGTGTCGTCATTTTTATGTTGTGGGCAACAACATGTATCACTCATTAGCAATACTCGCTGGTGATGGCAACTCTTCCCCCTCTTTCTGTTTCTAAATTTTTCTTTCATTGAATTTGATACACCTATGATATGTTCCTTGTAAATCATCAGGGTGTCTCACCATTTGGTAGCTATGTGGCAATCTTTCCGGCATGTTTTATAAATTGAGAGATATGCATTAAGTATTCATTTGTATATATGTTTTTTGTATTACAGTGGCCCCTGAGGAAGGGACAGCGTCCCGAAATGCATTGGGCTATCCTTGACTATTTGTGAACAATTAATATTGTATAATTTGTAAAATGTATTTAGGTTGTACAACTCTGTATCAGTTTAAAGATACATCTGTGCATGTATCGTCAGAATTTTGCTGTTACAGATGATATATTTATCATTCGCTTCTTTCAATAAGAAAAAATTATTGAACAGAATTGGCTTGGAGCTTGTTTTTGTTTAAATGCCTGTCAGTAATTATTAGGCATCTAGTTTGATGATCTAGTTGAATTAACAAATTTTGTTGAACATACATTGTAGTGCACGCAGTTTGTCAAGTGAATTGTTGCTTGATTTTGTTTCATACGGACTCAGTGTCCACCTGGTTAGCCGTCTTCTTTTTGGTTACCTTCACGGCTGGAGTAGATCTACAGACTTTTGGGTAGTTATTCATTTTGCCGCAGGCTGAGCACTTCCGTGCTTTTGCTGGGCAGTCCCCTTCATGCGGTGTGGGGCCACCGCGCCACCTGCATGCCTTGGGCGTTTGCGACGTCTTTGGGCGGTCTTTCTTGTGTTGAGGTGAAGAAGTTGCACCCACTTGGTTGACTGGTTCAGACATGATGGCCTGCTGGAGCATGGCTTTCATGTGGGTGGCTCGTGATTATGACAACTCCTTTGACCTGCCCATTGTGAGAATATCGTCCATTGTCATGCGGGGCACTTGAGAGATGGGTTCGCGTAATCACGCTGACGCACAGCCACAGGTGAATTGGGCACGGATTTCCTACTGCTCATCAGGGAGCGTGCACGTGGTCGCCAATGCACAGATCTTTGCATAGAAGTCATGGACTGACTCCTTGGGTGTCTGCTGTGCTTTTCTGAGTAGGAACCGCTCGTAGTCCAGCTTGGCCATAGGTACGTAGTGAGCAGACAGGTCCGCCTTGAGCATGGTGTCCTTATGTGGGGCTCTGGCCTCACATACTTTCTAGGACAGTTTGTCGACAGCAGCGCCCCATAGGTGAAGAAGAATTAGTCATCGTCTGTCTGCCTCGAGACCAGCAGCTGCAAAGTACGTCTCCGGTCGGTCCACCCGCGTGGCCCATTTTGTGGCTTGGGAGAATGGTGCACCAGTGATGACGAAAGGTTCGATGGGGGGTATGGATGTCAAATTTGCAGATGTCTAACACTTGTCGTGGTATCAGAGGTGGGAGACACCGTGGTGGTGATGCTGTTTTTGCCACCTCCTTTTTGTGTTATCGTTTGCCTGTGCTTTGCAGTGACACAGGTTGGTGGGGCATCACTTGGGGCCTATCCCGGATGGGTAGTAGTGCCTCACATCTGCCCTCGTCGGTGAGGGCGCAGGCTGTGTGTTGGCTAGCTTGCTGGGCGCTGGAGAACTTCCTTCCCCCTCGCTGCCGGGCGTTGGTGGATCACCGCACTGTCTCCCTCCCTTTGATGCATGTGGCTGCCACGTGGTCCTAGGCTTGTGTGGGGCAGTGGTGTACGTTGGGGTCATTCCCCCGGCCCTAAATGGTTCAAAAAATTGAGCTAGCCGAGCGCTTGCCTTCAGCTGGGTGTGGGGTGCAGTGTGGGCGGTGAGTCACGAGCCGCGGGTCCGCTCTGGGCTCAGACTTACTCGAGTCGGGTGTGGCCGATGGGCGGAGTCGCGCTGGCTAGGGGAGATGCTGCCTCCTCCGCTGAGACTAGTGTGGGCAAACTGGGTCCGGCCGGGTGCGCGTAGCTGCGGGGGATCCCGTCCTTCGTCGCCAGTTGTTGTGTCCTAGGCTCCGGTATGACTCGGGCCTAGGTCGCGCAGGTAGGATGCAGGCTGTGCAGGTGCATAGATGTGACACACACACAGGATACGGTCTGGCGCGGGACTGTCTACGCGCAGCTCCCCCTGTTTATTGATCATGTGACCATGGGCAAAACCAAACGGGTCAAATCAGCCCGGTCCAAACACCCACCCCGCGACCTGCAACATTACACCAACCAAGTAGCCAAGTAGGAATCAATTAACCAAAGCGAGGGCTTCAATATCAGGTTTGACTTTTGAACCCTTTCTTCCCTTTATTCTCCGATAACATCATTTCACATGAATGGTCAACACGTGTTTCGCGGCTCTTGGTGCTTCTTCAGGGCCAATAAACATTTCACATATATTCAAAATCATACAGGCATCTTTAATGTTCTTTCCACAAAACTTTTAACACATTTCAGGAAACGAGGAATACATGTTTAGCATCATGAAAAGGAGAAACTGTACCTTGTGGAAAGAGCTTTAAAGACACCGTTACGATTTTAATGTGTATGTAATGTATATATTGGCCTAGAAGAGGAGACGGGAGAGTCGTACAAGATTTGTGTTAATTTACTCCAGCTGAGTTATCAAGGCTCGTTGTGAATTAAAGGCGACAGAAGCCTCCAGGCCGGAGGGGTGAGCACTTGGTTTCCATCTCATTAAAGTCTCTTGGAACAGCGAGTACCAGGAAACAGACAACAATACAAGCGCCTCATTATCCCAGCATCTTGCAGTGATAAAACGTGAATGTCTGGGCAACATTACACGCTGGACAGTCAAAGCCCGTTTGGGAACAGCGGATCCAGTGCCAAGGCATGGGCAGAGAGGGCTCTGGCCCAGGGCCCCATCCTTTCAGGGGGCCCCCTGATAGAGCCAGCTCTGGTCTGCAGAGGCATGGGCAGAGAGGGGGCCCCCTGATAGAGCCAGCTCTGGTCTGCAGAGGCATGGGCAGAGAGGGCTCTGGCCCAGGGCCCCATCCTTTCAGGGGGCCCCCTGATAGAGCCAGCTCTGGTCTGCAGAGGCATGGGCAGAGAGGGGGCCCCCTGATAGAGCCAGCTCTGGTCTGCAGAGGCATGGGCAGAGAGGGCTCTGGCCCAGGGCCCCATCCTTTCAGGGGGCCCCTGATAGAGCCAGCTCTGGTCTGCAGAGGCATGGGCAGAGAGGGGGCCCCTGATAGAGCCAGCTCTGGTCTGCAGAGGCATGGGCAGAGAGGGCTCTGGCCCAGGGCCCCATCCTTTCCGGGGCCCCCTGATAGAGCCAGCTCTGGTCTGCAGAGGCATGGGCAGAGAGGGCTCTGGCCCAGGGCCCCAGCCTTTCAGGGGCCCCCTGATAGAGCCAGCTCTGGTCTGCAGAGGCATGGGCAGAGAGGGCTCTGGCCCAGGGCCCCATCCTTTCAGGGGGCCCCTGATAGAGCCAGCTCTGGTCTGCAGAGGCATGGGCAGAGAGGGCTCTGGCCCAGGGCCCCATCCTTTCAGGGGCCCCCTGATAGAGCCAGCTCTGGTCTGCAGAGGCATGGGCAGTGAGGGCTCTGGCCCAGGGCCCCATCCTTTCAGGGGCCCCCTGATAGAGCCAGCTCTGGTCTGCAGAGGCATGGGCAGAGAGGGCTCTGGCCCAGGGCCCCATCCTTTCAGGGGGCCCCTGATAGAGCCAGCTCTGGTCTGCAGAGGCATGGGCAGAGAGGGCTCTGGCCCAGGGCCCCATCCTTTCAGGGGGCCCCCTGATAGAGCCAGCTCTGGTCTGCAGAGGCATGGGCAGAGAGGGCTCTGGCCCAGGGCCCCATCCTTTCAGGGGGCCCCTGATAGAGCCAGCTCTGGTCTGCAGAGGCATGGGCAGAGAGGGCTCTGGCCCAGGGCCCCATCCTTTCAGGGACCCCCTGATAGAGCCAGCTCTGGTCTGCAGAGGCATGGGCAGTGAGGGCTCTGGCCCAGGGCCCCATCCTTTCAGGGGGCCCCCTGATAGAGCCAGCTCTGGTCTTCAGAGGCATGGGCAGAGAGGGCTCTGGCCCAGGGCCCCATCCTTTCAGGGGCCCCCTGATAGAGCCAGCTCTGGTCTGCAGAGGCATGGGCAGAGAGGGCTCTGGCCCAGGGCCCCATCCTTTCAGGGGCCCCCTGATAGAGCCAGCTCTGGTCTGCAGAGGCATGGGCAGAGAGGGCTCTGGCCCAGGGCCCCATCCTTTCAGGGGGCCCCTGATAGAGCCAGCTCTGGTCTGCAGAGGCATGGGCAGAGAGGGCTCTGGCCCAGGGCCCCATCCTTTCAGGGGGCCCCTGATAGAGCCAGCTCTGGTCTGCAGAGGCATGGGCAGAGAGGGCTCTGGCCCAGGGCCCCATCCTTTCAGGGGGCCCCCTGATAGAGCCAGCTCTGGTCTGCAGAGGCATGGGCAGAGAGGGCTCTGGCCCAGGGCCCCATCCTTTCAGGGGGCCCCTGATAGAGCCAGCTCTGGTCTGCAGAGGCATGGGCAGAGAGGGCTCTGGCCCAGGGCCCCATCCTTTCAGGGGGCCCCCTGATAGAGCCAGCTCTGGTCTGCAGAGGCATGGGCAGAGAGGGCTCTGGCCCAGGGCCCCAGCCTTTCAGGGGGCCCCTGATAGAGCCAGCTCTGGTCTGCAGAGTCTTGCCCCGATGATCTTGAATAATTCTTGGACACATTGTTTTAAATACTGTTTTCCTTTAATTGATTTTCGATGTGGCTGCTCTATGGGGGTCTATTACACACATTTTGAGCAGAAATGTTGAGTGTGGGCTTCTTCCAACATCCATAAAAAAGTTTGTTTTAGATCAAAACAGGACCTCACATATGAGAAATGGGAGGGGGGTGTCACAGAGATTATT
Organism: Calotriton arnoldi; assembly: GCA_963921515.1. Lineage (NCBI taxonomy): Eukaryota > Metazoa > Chordata > Amphibia > Caudata > Salamandridae > Calotriton > Calotriton arnoldi. The sequence goes on from CAWUFW010003833.1 coordinate 346,608, forward strand.
TGCAATAATATTAGTAAACTGCTGCTGTGTTACAATATGTAAACATACGTCACTATCCCTGGATATGAGATGTAAACACATTTAGAATTTGGACGAGTGGCCTGCGCACTGTCGGTGACCTGGAGAAAGAGGGCATGAAAGGGCTGAAACTGGATCATTATTTCAAAGCTGATTCGAAAGGGGCCCCCAAAATATGTTAGACCTAGAGCCCCCAAAATCCTTAAGAAGTCTCTGCTTGGCACCCTAGGCTCCTGTGAGCAGGAGAGTGAGCAGCGGGTGGACGGGGCAGAGGGGAAGAGCGGGTAGGGCAGCTGGGTGGGCAGTGACATTGGCACTGAAGCAGGGCTTTAAGTGGGATGAAAAACTGGGGGTCTCTCAAAGGGGCGTGGGCATTGTAATTAAGGGCGTGGCTTAAAAACACTTAAGCTAAAAATCTGTGCTTAGCATAGTGTGCCGCCCGACTTGTATTTTGCTGTTTCTGTCATTGCATCCAGATATATGATACAACAAGTAACATCATACCTACAACGCTCACCTGGCATGACGTCATGCCCTAACCTCCACTAGTGAGAAGTGAGCAGTGTGAGCACGCGCACATCGACGTGCCTGCTTTCACTGCAGTCCCGAAAAAAAACGGACCATCTGTGCCAGTGCACAAAACAGAGCCCGAAAGAGACCCGTTTCGAGGCCCCCTTTAAAAAACTGCCGGTGCTCAGCACCGGTGAGACCCGGCCCACTTAAAGCCCTGCACTGAAGTATGGCTTTAAACATTGGCAAAATGTAGTTTAAGGTCTGACAACGGTGGCGTAGATGCTTGGATAATATGAATTCTAGCAAGACACTAGTGCGGTGCATTGTTGCCAGGTTACATATCCAAACGCATGCTCTTGGGCCCCCCGCACCCCCTCCCCTAGCGATACAGCGAGTGCAGAATAGCGCCGCACAGTTTATTCACCATTTTTGGAAATTTCACAGGATTTCATAGGCCTGGATGTTTCATTGGCGACCAGTCATTGACGGGTTCAGTTTAAGGCGCTATAAGGCCCGGGGGGGGGAATTTCAATTACACCAGAGTAATGAGAGGATTTTCTGTAATTCCACTTTACTCTTTGACGTGGAATTACTAATAATAATCATGTCATTAAAGAGTAATTTTGGAGAAAAAAATCCTACTGCGAGAGCACATTTAGTGAGCATTTAGCGCTATTTCTTAGCGTAAATGCATCCTCGTGCTCATTTTAGACACGAGGGTGCATTTTGCAGTAAGAAAATATCGCTAAATGTTGGGAGTAATTTGGGAGAATTCCTACAGCGAGAGCACATGTAGCAACCATGAGCGGCTGCTCCCTGTCGCCGTTCATGACCTTTTGCAATTAGCCCCGTTTCTGAGCGTAACATGCATTCATTCCTGTGCCCGTTTTGGACGCGAGAGGACATTTTTGCACTCAGAAATAGCACTAAACGCAGAATTGCACTTCTCGCGTTATTATGCATAAATAATCTCGTGGAGTTCTTAGGTCATTCCGCATGATTATGCTACACTGCATTACACGAGCTGCACACCCCAGGCGCTATGCCCCTTTCGCCAGGCGCTTTATGGAGCTGGGCCTTCCTTCCTCTAGACTTCTTTACCTGGATATCTCCCTCAGCTCTCCTTCCGGTCAGTTGTCTGTCTTTACTGGTTACCCCCGTATTCTGAGGTCCACCCGCAGGACGCTTTTCTTCTCTGTCCAAGTGCCTTCTCTTTTGAATCCCCATCTTCCCTACGTGCAGCAGAGGATTATATCAACTTCAGGAAGCCACCAACCCTCGCATCTTCTGTTGATTCCAGTGTCTCATTTGTAGTGTCAGTTTAGCGCCAAGATGCCTATGTGTGATAGCGCTATATCGACTTTTCCAATTGTTCATTCATTCATGCTTTTCATTACCCTTGTATGAAGCTCAGCGGTGACGACGACAGATCACGTCATCATGTCATTACCCTTGTGTGGGACTCATCGGTGATGACGTGTCGCGTCATGTGCCTTTATATGTGATACAATAAAGAACGTTGGACTTGGGATGGGGTCGGGGACGCAGTTTTCCATCCAGACATCTTGCAGGTTTGTGCGATCGTGTTTTGTTTCTATAAGTAAGTGCTCAGCAGCCTCCTGGCTGCCTGACACTGTGCAAGAACAAGAAATAAACTAAATATAATCACGCTAAGATGTGTGACAAGAACATTGAAGAGTATGTTCCCCTTTTGTAAATCACGTGCATCTTTTACACATGTTAAGGAGTAAGTGTGGCTGTGGGTGATTCAAATACAACATTTCCGAGCAGGGGAGGTAGGTAAGCATGGTGGACAAGTTCAAAGGGGGCATTTTCAATGAGTAAATACTATATTCTGAGTGTGTTTTTTACAGGATCATTGCTTTGTGGAAGTGAAAGGAAGGGTTACATGTCTTTCCTGTTACTTTTACCTTTTCTCATCTCCATGTTTACCATGTTTAATACTTTGATTGCTCTTTCAGCCAGCAGGCACCTGCAATAGTCCATCGTGATGTAGATGAAAGGATTACCTTGTTTCTTCCTCAGGTGACCAGTTCCTTCCTCCTCGACAATACAGGGGTCATCGCTGCCGCCTGCTTCAGAATTATAAGTATTTAAAGGCACCTTCTACTCGGGCCCTCACCCCTACAATATGAATTATCACTGAGGCATGAGCACGCAGTCTACTACAATTTGTCACCTACATTTTTCTGTTGCGTATTATCACGCTGCGGTGGACTGTTACCTGCCTCCCACAGAGAAGTCGCTGATGGCATAGAAATAAGACATTTTTCAGTTGCATATTGTCATACCGCGGTGGATTCTTACCTGGCTCCCACAGAGAAGTCGCGGATGGCATAGAAATATGACATTTTCTGTTGCGTGTTGTCACGCCGCGGCGGATTCTTACCTGCCTCCCACAGAGAAGTCGCTGATGGCATAGAAATAAGACATTTTTCAGTTGCATATTGTCATACCGCGGTGGATTCTTACCTGGCTCCCACAGAGAAGTCGCGGATGGCATAGAAATATGACATTTTCTGTTGCGTGTTGTCACGCCGCGGCGGATTCTTACCTGCCTCCCACAGAGAAGTCGCTGATGGCATAGAAATAGGACTGCAGAACCTTCTTGTCCTTGAAGATGTCGTCTCCGAATGTGTTGAGTCGGTTGAGAGAGATGAGCAGGTCAGTGCTGGTCACCCACTCCTGGGTTGAGGGGGCAGGGTAAGATAGCAAAAGTCAGAGATCACAGCACTTAGACCATCCGGTGATAGGTGCAAGAACAAACAAAACAGGCAAGCTAACACCAAACTACATTCAGCCATGATCACCAAGCAAATAATATCTGACAAGGAGCTCTTGTCAGAACGCACACATAAGCATTTATACAGCTTGTGTTCATTTATGTTTAGGATTGCTACTGCCACTTAAGGGCAACACAGTGCTAAAACAGCCTATGGTCAACAAGCAGACGGGTGCAGCACAGCGGCAACATTTACCACTTGTTGAAGGGGAATAGTCTATAAGCCTGACCGGAGAGTTGGAATTTCACACAGTGCCAATAATTTCCTAAGTACATTTCAAGATGCAGGTAAAGGAGAGAGTTCAAGAAGGCAAAGCAAACACTGAATCACTCTGAAGAACCATGTGAAACCACACCACCCAACATTGAGCCTTCATTGCCTAGCACATAAGCTACCACCTACGATTGAGCCATTTGCATCTTGGAAATAAACCATCACCCAACAGTGAGCCATTGTCAGCCGAGGAACAAACTATCTCCCAACATTGAGTCATTGTGATCTAAGGAATAAAGCATCACCAACACTGAGCCATTGTCAGCTAAGGAAAAAACCATCACCTACAATGAGCCATTGTCAGCCAAGAAACAAACTATCTCCCAACATTGAGTCATTGTTATCTAAGGAAAACCATAACCAACACTGAGCCATTGCCCTATAAGGAAAAACCATAACCAACACTGAGCCATTGTCCTCTAAGGAACAAACCATTACCAACATTGAGCGATTGTCATCTAAAGAAATAAACCATCACCAACATTCAGCGACTGTGAGACAAGGAATAAACCATCACCCAACGGTGAGCCATTGTGAGCCAAGGAATAAACTATCTCCCAACATTGAGTAGTTGTCATCTAAGGAATGAAGCATCACCAACATTGAGCCATTGTCATCTAAGCAATAAGCCATCATCAACATTGAGCCAATGTGAGACAAGGAATAAACCATCACCCAACATTAAACCACTGCCATCTAAGGAATAAACCATCACACAACGTTGAGCCATTGTCATCTAAGGAATAACCCATCACCACCATTGAGCAATGGTCATCTAAGGAAAAACCATAACCAACACTGAGCCATTGTCATCTAAGGAAAAAACCCTCACCCAACATTGAGCCATTGTTATCTAAGGAAAAAACCCTAACCAACACTGAGCCATTGCCATCTAAGGAAAAAACCCACACCCAACATTGAGCCTTTGTTATCTAAGGAAAAAAACATAACCAACACTGAGCCATTGTCATCCAAGGAAAAAACCATCACCCAACATTTAGCCATTGTCATCTACAGAATAAACCATCACCAACATTGAGCCATTGTCATCTACAGAATAAACCATCACCGACATTGAGCCATTGTCATCTAAGGAATAAACCATCACCAACACTGAGCCATTGTCATCCAAGGAAAAAACCATCACCCAACATTTAGCCATTGTCAGCTAAGGTATAAACGATCACCAACATTGAGTCATTGTCATCTAAGAAATACACCATCACCAACACTGAGCCATTGTCATCTAAGGAATAAACGATCACCAACATTGAGTCATTGTCAGCTAAGGAATAAACCATCACCAACATTGAGCCATTGTCATCTAAGGAATAAACCATCACCAACACTGAGCCATTGTCATCTAAGGAATAAACCATCACCAACACTGAGCCATTGTCAGCTAAGGAATAAACCATCACCAACATTGAGTCATTGTCAGCTAAGGAATAAACCATCACCAACATTGAGCCATTGTCATCTAAGGAATAAACCATCACCAACACTGAGCCATTGTCATCTAAGGAATAAACCATCACCAACACTGAGCCATTGTCATCTAAGGAATAAACCATCACCAACACTGAGCCATTGTCAGCTAAGGAATAAACCATCACCAACATTGAGCCATTGTCATCTACAGAATAAACCATCACCAACACTGAGCCATTGTCATCCAAGGAAAAAACCATCACCCAACATTTAGCCATTGTCAGCTAAGGTATAAACGATCACCAACATTGAGTCATTGTCATCTAAGAAATACACCATCACCAACACTGAGCCATTGTCATCTAAGGAATAAACGATCACCAACATTGAGTCATTGTCAGCTAAGGAATAAACCATCACCAACATTGAGCCATTGTCATCTAAGGAATAAACCATCACCAACACTGAGCCATTGTCATCTAAGGAATAAACCATCACCAACACTGAGCCATTGTCAGCTAAGGAATAAACCATCACCAACATTGAGCCATTGTTATCTTAGGAATAAACCATAACCAACATTGAGCCATTGTCATCTACGGAATACACCATCACCAACATTGAGCCATTGTCATCTAAGGAATAAACCATCACCAACATTGAGCCATTTCATCTAAGGAATACACCATCTCCCAACACTGAGCAATTGTCATCTGAGGAATAAACCATCACCCAACATTAAGCTATTGTCATCTAAGGAATAAACCATCACCAACATTGAGCCATTGTCATCTAAGCAATAAGCCATCATCAACATTGAGCCAATGTGAGACAAGGAATAAACCATCACCCAACATTAAACCACTGCCATCTAAGGAATAAACCATCACACAACGTTGAGCCATTGTCATCTAAGGAATAACCCATCACCACCATTGAGCAATGGTCATCTAAGGGAAAAACCATAACCAACACTGAGCCAATGTCATCTAAGGAAAAAACCCTCACCCAACATTGAGCCATTGCCATCTAAGGAATAAACTATCACCCAACACTGAGCCTTTGTTATCTAAGGAAAAAAACATAACCAATACTGAGCCATTGTCCTCTAAGGAATCACCATCACCCAACATTTAGCCATTGTCATCTAAGAAATACACCATCACCAACACCTTGACCTTGACTGGTAGGTCTCTCCCCCACCACACAGCTCCGTCTGTGTGCCCTGCTGCTGCCCCTGATTGTGCTCGTTTTTTTCCTTTCTGTGCCCTCTTGCTGCCCCTGATTGTGATCGTTTTTCCTTTCTGTGCCCCTGCTGCCCCTGATTGTGATCGTTTTCCTTTCTGTGCCCCCTTGCTGCCCCTGATTGTGCTCGTTTTTTCCTTTCTGTGCCCCCTTGCTGCCCCTGATTGTGATCGTTTTTTCCTTTCTGTGCCCCTTACTGCCCCTGATTGTGCTCGTTTTTTCCTTTCTGTGCCCCCTTGCTGCCCCTGATTGTGATCGTTTTTCCTTTCTGTGCCCCCTTGCTGCCCCTGATTGTGCTCGTTTTTTCCTTTCTGTGCCCCCTTGCTGCCCCTGATTGTGCTTGTTTTTTCCTTTCTGTGCCCCCTTGCTGCCCCTGATTGTGATCGTTTTTTCATTTCTGTGCCCCTTGCTGCCCCTGATTGTGCTCGTTTTTCCTTTCTGTGCCCCCTTGCTGCCCCTGATTGTGATCGCTTTTTCCTTTCTGTGCCTGTTTCCCGCCGCTGCGCCCCTGCGGCCCCGCCCCTCACTGCCCATTCGCTGCCCCATTCCCTGCTCCTCCCTCCCACCTCCCCATTTATGGCGGCCAGCTGTGCGCTGCGCCGCTGGCGCGCCGAGGCGCGCCTAAAGCTAGCCCGTCTGCGCCCGTCCGCGCCGTGGCCGCGCCCAGCGCCAGACCCCTGGTCCGGGCATCCCCGCGCCCGCCACATCAACAGACGCCGATACGACGCCAGCACCCTCCACGCACTCAACCCCGGAAAAGATCACGCCTGCTACTAGGCCACCCCGAAGCGCACACAAGGGCCCTTCACCTGCCGGAACTGCAGCTTCGCCAGCACCCGCCCCGCCAAACCACCACCCAGGAAAGAACCCAACTACCTCAGATGCATCCTCCTCAACACCCGATCCGCCCGCAAACACGCCATCGAACTCTGGGACCTTCTCGACTCAACCTCCCCAGACGTCGCATTCCTGACGGAGACCTGGCTGAATCCCGCTTCAGCCCCCGACATCGCCATTGCCATCCCGGACGGATACAAGATCACCCGCAGGGACCGCACCAACGGAGTCGGAGGAGGCATCGCCATCGTCCACAGGAACACCCTCAGAGTCTCAACCAACACCGACGACACCCTCAGCACCGCCGAACACATGCACTTCCAGATCCACACCGATCCCAACACCACCCTCAGAGGAACCCTCATCTACAGACCCCCGGACCCCGACCACAGTTCAGCGATTCCATCGCTGACTTCCGTCAGCACACACGCCATCGCCTCCACGGACTACATCCTCCTCGGGGACCTGAACTTCCACCTCGAGAACAACAAGGACACCAACTCCACCACCGTGATCGACAACCTCGCCACCCTCGGACTCAGACAGCTCGTGACTACACCCACCCACGCCGCCGGCCACACGCTAGACTCCATCTTTTCCGCAAGCCCACACGTCTCCTTCAACCACACCTCCGAACCCCACTGGACTGACCACCACTGCATCCACTTCACCTACAGGAAGCCCACCACGCACCACCGCACCGAACAAATGCCTCGCCGCTGCTGGAGCAGAGTCACGGAAGACCAGCTAACCACAACCCTCGCCCTGAGCCCACCTGCCGAACCCTCCGACCCCGACACCGCCGCCCGCAACCTCAGACAGTGGATCGACGACTGCGCCAACACCCTCGCCCCGCTCAAGAATCCGCCCAACAGCCACACCAGTAAGAAAGCCACCTGGTTCACCGAAGACCTCCAGGCCTCCAAACGAACATGCCGAAAACTGGAGAAGATCTGGCTCCACGAACGGACAGCGGACAGCTACGCCGCCCACAAGAGCGCCACCCGCAATCACCATCACCTCATCAGATCCGCCAAAAGGGCCTCACTCAAAGACCGCCTAGACAACAACGCACACAACAGCAAAGAGCTCTTCAACATCGTGAAGGAACTCTCCAACCCCAGCTCCAACACCAACGACATCCAGCCGTCGCAAGACCTGTGCGACTCACTGGCCACCTCCTTCCACCGCAAAATCGCCGACATCCACGACAGCTTCAACACCACGACCGCCCCGGCAACCACCGAGACCACTGCCCCCACAACCACCAACCGCCTGCTCTCCTGGACCAACATCAACGACGAGGACACCAGCGAGATCATGAACACCATCCACTCCGGTTCACCGCTAGACCCGTGCCCTCACCACATCTTCAACAAAGCCAGTACAGCCATCGCGCCCCATCTCCGGAAAATAATCAACATCTCCTTCGAGACAGCAACCTTCCCGGAAAGCTGGAAGCACGCCGAGATCACCGCCTTACTCAAGAAACCCAAGGCAGACCCCAAGGACCTCAAGAACTTCCGACCCATCTCTCTGCTCCCGTTCCCCGCGAAGGTCACCGAGAAAATCGTCAACAAACAACTGACCCGCTACCTCGAGGAGAACAACATCCTGGACCCTTCCCAGTCCAGGCTTCCGCAGCAACCACAGCACCGAAACCGCCCTCATCGCCGCCACCGATGACATCAGGACCCTGCTAGACAACGGAGAAACAGCAGCCCTCATCCTCCTGGACCTATCAGCCGCCTTCGACACGGTCTGCCACCACACACTACGAACACGCCTTCACGACGCCGGGATCCAAGAGAAGGCCCTGGACTGGACCACATCCTTCCTTTCCGGCAGAACACAAAGCGTCCGCCTCGCCCCTTCCGATCCAAGGCCACCAAGATCATCTGCGGCGTACCCCAAGGCTCCTCCCTCAGCCCAACGCTGTTCAACATCTACATGGCACCCCTCGCCCACGTCGCCCGACAGCACAACCTCAACATCATCTCCTACGCCGACGACACCCAGCTGATCCTCTCCCTCACCAAAGACCCTCACACCACCAAAGCCCACCTCCATGAAGGAATGAAGGCCGTCGCCGAATGGATGAGGACCAGCCGCCTGAAGCTGAACTTGGACAAGACGGAGGTCCTCATCCTTGGTTCCAACCCTTCAGCCTGGGACGACTCCTGGTGGCCAACATCACTGGGAACAGCCCCGCCACCCACCGACCACGTACGCAACCTAGGGGTCATCCTCGACCCCACCCTCTCCATGACTAAGCAGGTCAACGCCGTTTCCTCATCCTGCTTCAACATCCGCAGGATCTTCAAGTGGATCCCCACCGAAACAAGAAAAACAGTCACCCAGGCCCTCGTCACCAGCAGGCTGGACTACGGAAACGCCCTCTACGCAGGAACGACGGCTAAGCTCCTGAGACGGCTGCAACGCATCCAGAACGCCTCTGCACGTCTTATCCTCGACATCCCCCGACGCAGCCACATCACACCCCACCTGAGAGACCTGCACTGGCTCCCTGTCAACAAGAGGATAACCTTCAAGCTCCTCACCCACGCACACAAAGCACTCCACAACTCCGGACCAGCCTACCTCAACAGACGACTCAGCTTCTACACCCCCGCCCGCCAGCTCCGCTCGACCAGCCTCGCCCTCGCCACAGTCCCCCGCATCCGGAAAACGACCGCCGGCGGCAGATCCTTCTCCCACCTCGCCGCCAAGACCTGGAACACCCTCCCCACCAACCTCCGACAGGCCCAAGACCTACTGGCCTTCAGAAGACTCCTCAAGACCTGGCTCTTCGATCAGTAGCAGCACCACCCCCCTCTCCCCCCAGCGCCTTGAGACCCTCGCGGGTATGTAGTGCGCTTTATAAGTGACATGATTGATTGATTGATTGATTATCATCTAAGGAATAAACGATCACCAACATTGAGTCATTGTCAGCTAAGGAATAAACCATCACCAACATTGAGCCATTGTCATCTAAGGAATAAACCATCACCAACACTGAGCCATTGTCATCTAAGGAATAAACCATCACCAACACTGAGCCATTGTCAGCTAAGGAATAAACCATCACCAACATTGAGCCATTGTTATCTAAGGAATAAACCATAACCAACATTGAGCCATTGTCATCTACGGAATACACCATCACCAACATTGAGCCATTGTCATCTAAGGAATAAACCATCAGCATTGAGCCATTTCATCTAAGGAATACACCATCTCCCAACACTGAGCAATTGTCATCTGAGGAATAAACCATCACCCAACATTAAGCTATTGTCATCTAAGGAATAAACCATCACCAACATTGAGCCATTGTCATCTAAGGAATAAAGCATCACCAACATTGAGCCATTGTCATCTAAGGAATAAACCATCACCAACATTGAGCCATTGTCATCTAAGGAATAAACCATCACCAACATTGAGCCATTGTCATCTACGGAATAAACCATCACCAACATTGAGCCATTGTCATCTACGGAATAAACCATCACCAACATTGAGCCATTGTCATCTAAGGAATAAACCATCGCCAACACTGAGCCATTGTCATCTAAGGAATAAACCATCACCAACACTGAGCCATTGTCAGCTAAGGAATAAACCATAACCAACATTGAGCCATTGTCATCTACGGAATAAACCATCACCAACATTGAGCCATTGTCATCTAAGGAATAAACCATCATCAGCATTGAGCCATTTCATCTAAGGAATAAACCATCACCAACATTGAGCCATTGTCATCTAAGGAATACACCATCTCCCAACACTGAGACATTGTCATCTAAGGAATACACCATCTCCCAACACTGAGCCATTGTCATCTAAGGAATAAACTATCACCCAACACTGAGCCTTTGTCAGCTAAGGAATAAACCATCACCAACATTGAGCCATTGTCATCTAAGGAATCACCATCACCAACAGTGAGCTGCTGTCATCAAGAGAATAAACCATCACCAACATTGAAAGGGAAGAAGCATCACCAACATTGAACCATTATCAGCTTATGAATACACCATCAGCCAACATTAAACCATTGTCATCTAAGGAATAATCCATCATAAACATTTAGCCATTGTCTTCTAAGGAATAAACCATCACCAACATTTAGCCATTGCCATCTAAGGAATAAACCATCACCAACCTTGAGCTATTGTCATATACGGAATAAACCATCACCAACACTGAGCCATTGTCATCTAAGGAGTAAACCATCACCAGCACTGAGCCATTGTCATCTAAGGAATACACCATCTCCCAACACTGAGCCTTTGTGAGCTAAGGAATAAACAATCACCAATATTGAGCCATTATCAGCCAAGGAATAAACCATCACCAACATTGAGCCATTGTCATATACAGAATAAACCATCAGCAACACTGAGCCATTATCAGCTAAGGAATAAACCATCACCAACATTGAGCCATTGTCATCTACAGAATAAACCATCACCAACATTGAGCCAGTGTCATCTAAGGAATAAACCATCACCAACATTGAGCCATTGTCATCTGAGGAATAAACCACCACCAGCATTGAGCCATTGTCATCTAAGGAATAAACCATCACCAACATTGATCCATTGTCATCTAAGGAATAATCCATCACCAGCACTGAGCCATTGTCGTCTAAGGAATACACCATCTCCTAACACTGAGCCTTTGTCAGCTAAGGAATAAACCATCACCAACACTGAGCCATTGTCATCTAAGGAATAAACCATCACCAACACTGAGCCATTGTCAGCTAAGGAATAAACCATAACCAACATTGAGCCATTGTCATCTACGGAATAAACCATCACCAACATTGAGCCATTGTCATCTAAGGAATAAACCATCATCAGCATTGAGCCATTTCATCTAAGGAATAAACCATCACCAACATTGAGCCATTGTCATCTAAGGAATACACCATCTCCCAACACTGAGCCATTGTCATCTAAGGAATACACCATCTCCCAACACTGAGCCATTGACATCTAAGGAATAAACTATCACCCAACACTGAGCCTTTGTCAGCTAAGGAAAAACCATCACCAACATTGAGCCATTGTCATCTAAGGAATCACCATCACCAACAGTGAGCTGCTGTCATCAAGAGAATAAACCATCACCAACATTGAAAGGGAAGAAGCATCACCAACATTGAACCATTATCAGCTTATGAATACACCATCAGCCAACATTAAACCATTGTCATCTAAGGAATAATCCATCATAAACATTTAGCCATTGTCTTCTAAGGAATAAACCATCACCAACATTTAGCCATTGCCATCTAAGGAATAAACCATCACCAACATTGAGCTATTGTCATATACGGAATAAACCATCACCAACACTGAGCCATTGTCATCTAAGGAGTAAACCATCACCAGCACTGAGCCATAGTCATCTAAGGAATACACCATCTCCCAACACTGAGCCTTTGTGAGCTAAGGAATAAACAATCACCAATATTGAGCCATTATCAGCCATGGAATAAACCATCACCAACATTGAGCCATTGTCATATACAGAATAAACCATCACCAACACTGAGCCATTATCAGCTAAGGAATAAACCATCACCAACTTTGAGCCATTGTCATCTACAGAATAAACCATCACCAACATTGAGCCAGTGTCATCTAAGGAATAAACCATCACCAACATTGAGCCATTGTCATCTGAGGAATAAACCATCACCAGCATTGAGCCATTGTCATCTAAGGAATAAACCATCACCAACATTGATCCATTGTTATCTAAGGAATAATCCATCACCAGCACTGAGCCATTGTCGTCTAAGGAATACACCATCTCCTAACACTGAGCCTTTGTCAGCTAAGGAATAAACCATCACCAATAATGAGCCATTATCAGCCAAGGAATAAACTATCTCCCAACATTGAGCCATTGTCATCTAAGGAATAATCCATCATAAACATTGAGCCATTGTCATCTAAGGAATAAACCATCACCAACATTGAGCCATTGTCATCTAAGGAATAAACCATCACCAACATTGAGCCATTGTCATCTAAGGAATAAACCATCACCAACATTGAGCCATTGTCATCTAAGGAATAAACCATCACCAACATTGAGCCATTGTCAGCTAAGGAATAAACCATCACCAACATTGAGCCATTGTCATCTAAGGAATAAACCATCACCAACATTGAGCCATTGTCATCCACGGAATAATCCATCATAAACATTGAGCCATTGTCATCTAAGGAATAAACCATCACCAACATTGAGCCATTGTCAGCTAAGGAATAAACCATAACCAACATTGAGCCATTGTCATCTAAGGAATAAACCATCACCAACATTGAGCCATTGTCAGCTAAGGAATAAACCATAACCAACATTGAGCCATTGTCATCTAAGGAATAAACCATCACCAACATTGAGCCATTGTCATCTAAGGAATAAACCATCACCAACATTGAGCCATTGTCAGCTAAGGAATAAACCATCACCAACATTGAGCCATTGTCATCTACGGAATAAACCATCACCAACATTGAGCCATTGTCAGCTAAGGAATCACCATCACCAACAGTGAACCATTGCAATCTAAGGAATAAACCATCACCAACAGTGGCCCATAATCACCAAGCAAATCAACAACCATTATTGATGCCCATGCCATAGTGATTGAGCAAATGAAAATAATACGAGTTCAAACCTTCTTCACATAGCAAATGCACCACCGCTCACCATTATGTTACACTCATCTGACCCCCCCATATATTAACCTTTCCAAAGTTTGTTATATATTTCCATTTTGTAAAGCGCCTGGTTACACTCAACGGTGTGTCCCCATGCTAGGATTAAGCCCCCTGAAAAGAAAAGAGAGAAAAAGGAGAACTATACCTAGGCTAAAGAGAGAAGGAGTGCTGAAAGAAGATATCAAGATATTCCCTATTTAAGGGTGAAACAGCCAGGTTTTTAGTCCCTTGCGAAAGTGCCTTCAGTAGGTTCGGCTCTCAGAGTCAGAGGCAAAGTGTTCCACCTTTTGGCTGCGAGGTAGCCAAAGGATCGAGCTCCCAAGTTGGCTCTCTGGATTTTAGGCACATTGACCAGGTAGGCTCCTGCAGATCTCAGATTACGTGCTGGTATGTAAGAGGTTATCATCGAGCGGAGGTAGCTCGGGCCTTTATTCCACAGAATTCTGTGGCAGTAGCACATGGCTTTGTAGGTAATCCTCTTCTCCACTGGCAGCCAGTGAAGAGTAGACAGAGCTTTAGAAGTAAATGCTCTTCTTGGGAGGTTAAGGACCAATCGTGTGGCAGCGTTTGGGATACGCTGAAGTTTTGTTAGACTTCTTTTGGAGACTCCCAGATAGAGAATATTACCATAATCTATCTGAGATGTGACCAGAGTGTGCACAATGGTTTTTCTAGCTCCAAGAGGTAGTAGATCTAGGAGTTTTATTAGGACTTTGAGAGTTCTGAAGCATTTTCCAGCTACCTTCTTGATGGGACTCTCAAACGAAAGTCTGGGGTCAAACCAGACCCCCAGATTTTTAGTTTTTGCTTTAGGAACAGGGGTTTGCCCCAGGGCCTCAGGCCACCAGGCCGCTGACCAGATCGAAGGTGCTTTCCCAACTATCATTACTTTCGTTTTATTGCCATTTAGTTTTAGGCAATTATTGGACATCCATGAGGCTAGCTCCTCTAGACATAAAGAGAACTGATTTGCGGCTGTCTCCGTGTCCTGAAATAGAGTAACAATAAGTTGCGTATCATCCGCATATGACACGATTGTTACATTGTGTTTTTCCACAATTTCTGCAAGGGGTCCAATATAAAGATTGAATATGGTGGGGCTCAGTATAGAGCCCTGTGGGACCCCTTGCATAAGGGGGATAATCTCAGACATATGCGGGTGCTGGGAGACTTGGAAGCTACGAGTTAGGAGGAAAGAGGTGTTAGACTGGATTTACAATAGTAAACCTACATTTTTCCCCTGACCCTTGTGTGCACTTTACCCAATGTGTCTTAGACCGGAGTCAGACATCCCTCTAATATAACCACTTTCCACAATGTTTGTTAGACTGGAGCTAGAATAGCAAATCTCCCCTACCCACAAACTGTGTACTTTACCCAATGTGTCTTAGACCGGAGTCAGACATCCCTCTAATATAACCACTTTCCACAATGTTTGTTAGACTGGAGTTACGATAGTAAATCTTCCCCACCCCCAAATGTGTACTTTCCCCACTGTTTGTTAAACCCCCCAATGTAAACACGTTCTGCAATGTTTGTTCGATTGGAGTCAGACACCCCCCCCCCCAATATAGTCACCTTCCACAATGTTTGTTAGACTGGAGTTACGATAGTAAATCTTCCCCACCCCCAAAGTGTGTACTTTCCCCAATGTGTGTTAGACTGGAGTTAGAACAGTAAATCTGCCCAACCCCAATGTAAACACATTCTCCAACGTTTCTTAGATTGGAGTTAGCATACTAAACCTCCGATATATGCAATTTCCCCAGTGTTTGTTAGGTTGGAGTTAGAATTGTAAATCCAAACTCCTCATGTATGCAGTTTCCCCAAAGTTTAACAGATTGGAATTAGAATAGTAAAACTGCCCCCTCCGTCAATGTATGCATTTAGTCTAATGTTTGCTGGAATCTAGTTAGAATAGTTTATTTAAATTGGTTTTATCAGTTTATTATTTAATGTTTTGTATTGGAGTTAGGTTATTATATGTTACTGGATTTTTAAAGATATTTAAGCATTTTTAATTTAAGTGTATATTTGTAAATTATGGTATTTCTTTTTAGAATGTTTCTGTTGTGTTTTTTTAACTATTGTTTTCTATAATTGTTACGTGTTTAAGAATTTGTAAAATACTGCACTTTGTTGCACATTTTCAAAATTAATTTATAATGGTTATTAACATTTAAATTATATTTTTTAAACATATCAGTAATTATACTTGTTAATATTGTTTTTCATTATTTAATATAACGTAACCTTATATTTTCATTTAAAAAGATTTTTCTTTGTAAAATAAATGTATTTTAATGTGTTATCACGTATTATGTGTTATAGTTATAAAATTATTTAAAATGTATATGTATTTTAAGATTTTGTTAGTTAATACATTAACTTTCATTTGTTATTTTTTGTTAATTGAATATATTAACCAAAAATATTCTTTATTTGAAATACAATAAAGTTAATTATGATTAAATATATGTTGTGTTATGTTATATTAATTTATAAATCGCACGGCTACTCAGAGAGTGTCCCGGCGCTGGCATAGGGGGAATCAGGCAGGCAGAGGGTTTAGCTGTTAAAAAGGCAGGTTTTGAGCTTCTTCTTGAACAAATCAAGGCTGTCTATAATATATATATGTACTATGTGTCTATATATATATATGTACTTTTCAATTTAATGTCAATTTATTGGACCATAAGATATTGGTAGTCAATACTTTTGTGCTTTACATTATCTGTATGTATTGTAAAGTTGATATTTTTGTTGTTAATACTTTGACAATTATATTTTTCTACCACAATATTTTATGGATGATATTCTGTCATACAACCCATGTAGCGACAGCACAGAGGAAGTAACAAATGAACAATTGTACTGTGTAATGCGAAATGTACCAAAACCAGAATACATCTGAGTTACGTGCCTAAGCGTGAGCAAGACCGAGCTGTGAGGAGATCACCAGCCATCTACTGGTCATGTTTGATGACCCTAGTCCAAGATCGCAGACACAGGGGGACCAAGATCAATGTATACCGGTAGTGACTACTTTTGATCCTCTGTCTACTCAAATCAGACAGGTGATACGAAAACATTGGTCACTGCTGGACACTGGGGGGAGGAAAATGCCACCTCCGAGATTCGCCTTTAGAAGGGCGCCGAATCTAAAGGATAAACTTGTCCATACACGCCCGGGACAGGAAAAAAGAGAATCAAACCTACCCACAGGTCATTACCGTTGTGGGGGATGTTCAGTATGCGAACTTACAGAAGCTACAAAAAGTGTCAACCTTGTTAGTGGGAAGATCTGGTACCTTAACAAGTTTAGTAATTGCAACACCACGCATGTTATCTATAGGATCACATGTGTGTGTGGGTGTCGCAAAGTCAAAGTACGCATACAGGAACATTTGAGCACATTGAGAGCAGGAAAGCTTACCCCACGTCTCGTCGAACACTTCCGTGAATTGAAACATGATCTCAGGGATCTGAGATGGACTGTGTTGGAACGTGTTGTGGGTGAAAAATATAATATTGATGATATTTTGGCTAGGAAAGAGGCAAAATGGATCTTTACTGAGAAAGTGGACAGGCATGGGTTAAACGACTCCATTGAATGGAACAGAATAGCTCCCTGACTCTGTCAGTTCTTTCGAATATGGTCACCACTCTGGGGTCGGTACTTAATTAAGCCTGGGCGTAGTTCGCGAAGTAGCGCTACGCGAAGCTACGCAAAGTGCAGTTCGCACTACGCGAGCTACGCGTAGCACTACGCGAACTGCGTAGTGCACTGTTCGCAATGATTGCACAGTGCCGGATGCTTGTCCGCACTGTGCAATCATAGAAAACGGCATCTTGCACAGTGCGAGCTGTCTTTTACTGCCGCTCGAGTAGATTTTTACTCGAGCGGCAGCTTTCTCAACGCGGACTGGTAGTTTCTCATCGCGAGCGGTCGCGAGCATACGCGACCACTCGCAATGAGAAACCTGACCTCCCCGCGTTGAGAATCTCGCCGGGAGGTTTATTTTCCACGCTCGCGATCGGCAACTTGATGTTGCTGATCGCGAACGAGAAAAAGTCTCGCCGGGATGTCATTTTGCTTGCTCGCGGTCGCCAACTTGACGTTGAGGACCGCGAGCAAGCAAAAAATGACCGCTGCACTACGCTACGCTATGCTACGCGTGTTTGCACTGTGCTACGTGCAATTCGCGTTGTGCGAAGTAGCGCAAACTTCGCAAACTACGCGAGCGTAGCATAGTGCTTTGCCCAGGGTTATACTTAATAATATCTGGCACGCCATTCAGGGTGGGATGCTGCTGTTCTGCTATTATGTTCTTGTATATAAAAAGCTGTTGAAGAATCCTTGCCTTATATGATCGTCTTACAGAGAGCCATAAAACATTTCCTTTTTGATGCCAGCAATAAGGTTGAACAGAGGGGGCTTTTATATGTTGCTGGTGATGTTTGTGCTCCAGTCTCGGTAGCAGTGTTTGCGAGTAAAAAGCTGTAGTGGTTTTTTCATAGGGGGCTATGGGCTAGAGATTGAATAGTGCCCCGTTCTAAGATGGCCGCCATATATTTTTTGGACTCATAGGTCAAGTATATTCATCACTTCTTATTGAGAGCCACAGAACATTTCCCTTTTGATGCCCGTAATAAAGACGAACAGAGTGGGGCTTGTATACATTGCTGGTGATGTTTGTGCTTCAGCCGCGTTAGCAGTGTTTACGAGTAGAAAGCTGTAGCGGTTTTTCAAAGGGGGCTAGGAGCTAGAGATTGAATAGTGCCCCATTCTAAGATGGCCGACGATACTTTTTGGAAGTTGCCGGTCAAATGTATTCATCACGTGATGCCGGGCGTCTTCAAAATTGCAGCAGCGCCAGACTTGTGCGTTTGTGCGGGACGAGAGATCGCGGAGGAAACTCCGGAGCGCGGTAAGGGGGTTCCGTTTGGAGTCAGTGTAAATTAAAAGCACTGGTCTTGTAAGCCTAATGAGGGTGGCAGTCTCAGGGGGTGTGGAACACTGGATAGTGAATGTAGCTTGACAACTCCTGTGTGTTACACAGTGAACGCTGTAAGCGCTAAACCAGTACCTGAAATTGACAACCGAGCAAGTCGGCGATTTTATATTGCAGGCCAGTTGAGGACTTTTGAATACGAATATGCACTGAGGACTACCGAAACATGATAAATGTTAGAAGCAGCTTAGACACTATGGTAATTGCAAAGGGGAGCTGTAAAACTCACATCAGAACGATTTGGTTTTTAATTTGGAACAGATTAGGGCTCAGTGAGCGCTAGTGAAAACCATATATAATGGGGAAGTAGAGGTCATTGAAAAAGTGATTGTGTGGCGATATATGATCCCTTATGGCATATTTGATTTCCAGACGAAGACTGACACTTGCAGTCTAAAAGGTGGAACGCGACCAGTTGGCGCAGGTTCTTTTCATGATGGTGGTTGCTGGTACGCTGGACACAAGCAGCTACTAGGTAAATGGAAGGTTGGGAGAAAGGGGAGTAGTATTCCCAGCATGTATTGAGTTGGTTCATGATCGGTATGTTGGTTGGTTCATGGTTCCTTCCACTTTTATTATTTTTTTGTCAATAACCACAGATTGGGTGTGAACAATGGCCTGAGGTGAAGATTGACTCCCCAACAGCCCTGACGAAGCTGCCAAGAGTGTATGGCAACGAAACATGTTGGCCTTTTGCAGTTAAAAGTGACCAGTGACATGCCTGCTTTTTAAACTGAGGACGCTCACAACAAATAATAAAGGACGTGTTGTATGTGAGTGGTACCTCAATTTTAATTTGAGAATTGCTTTTCTCATTGCACAGTTGGGGTTGAGAGAACACTGGGAGAGCTACAGAATTTCAGTGTTATCTGTCACACACTTGGTTGTTGTTTGACTTTTCACTTCTGAACAGTTTTCACACACACCTTTATTTCCTTCCTTATTTTCTGTTGTGGCTAGAAAGCAACCAATGATGATAACGTGGGCATACTGGCGAGCACCATCCAGCAGCCCTGTGGGTTTGCGCACCTGAGGTGCTTTCTAGCCTCTTCACACATGTTTTCTAAATTCTTTCATATTTTGAGTCGTGCATACACATTCATTTCAAGTAGGGTGGATGTGTATTGAATGTGGCTATTGATGAATCTTTTTAAAGTTGAGCAGTAATGACTAACCAGTTCATGGATTGTTAACCGGAACTGTATTGGAAAGGGTTTTGAAAAACATTAATAACCCTCAGGAGTTTTGAAATAGTAAGTCTCGCTGCCCTTGGGGATCAGACCTAATTTTGTTTATAACTGATTGAGTGGGGGGCGGACTGATTCCCTTTCTTCCCCCTGTTGCTCCTATTGTGAATGTGACAGGGGGACCAGCACCCAGAAATATGCAAGAATTACCCAGTAACATGATCTAATCACCAACAGTGGAGGCAGCACGCAGAAATGGACCTCTTACCAGTGCTTAATTTATGCCGGTGTCTGCTGGTGGTGAGCACTGGCACTCATTTTTAGGGACTGGGACTTATTTTTCATCACCAGGTTTTGATTTAGTGCAAGAGAGAGAAAGGTAAAAAAGGGAGAAAGAAGGGGAAGAGAAAGATATAAGATATAAGAACAGTGAGTAAGGGAGAAAGCAAGGGTGAAAGAGAAACTTCAAGAGTGAAATAAAGAGACAGGGTGTACAGAAAGGTGGAAGAAAGAGGCATGAGGTAGAATCAAGACAAGGCTGCCACGGTGTTCATGAGAGAAATAGACAGGAAGTGTAGGGTGGTGGAAGAAAGAGGCATGAGATAGAATGAAGACAAGGCTGCCACGGTGTTCATGAGATAAAGAGACAGGAAGTGTAGGAGGGTGGAAGAAAGAGGCATGAGGTGGAATTAAGACTAGGCTGGCTCCGTGTTCATGAGATAAAGAGACAGGAAGTGTAGGGGGGTGGAAGAAAGAGGCATGAGGTGGAATTAAGACTAGGCTGCGTCGGTGTTCATGAGATAAAGAGACAGGAAGTGTAGGGGGGTGGAAGAAAGAGGCATGAGGTGGAATTAAGACTAGGCTGGCTCCGTGTTCATGAGATAAAGAGACAGGAAGTGTAGGGGGGTGGAAGAAAGAGGCATGAGGTGGAATTAAGACTAGGCTGGCTCTGTGTTCATGAGATAGAGACAGGAAGTGTAGGGGGGTGGAAGAAAGAGGCATGAGGTGGAAGTATGGGGCAATGGAAGGAGGAATCATGACTAGGCAATCTTTGTATTCGGCAACCCTGGTATTCTGTAGCGCCGACAGCGGGCTACTAAGAAATACTTTGGGCCACAACAGTCTATACTTTGCCCAACCTCCCCTCACCTCCCCACTTTGCCAGTGGCGTAACGAAAGTTGAAGGGGCCCCCCTGCAAGGTACATAGAGGGGCCCCGCTCCGGATTTAATCTGTAGCTCTCGGGCGTGAGTACAGTGCTGAGGGGGCCCCCTGCCCCTCGGGGGGCCCCCCCGCACTGCAGGGGCTGCGGGGGCCTGTGTTACGCCCCTGCACTTTGCATGCTATGGCTCAGATTTACTATAATTTTCCCAACAGAACGCTGAGTGAAAACTTGCAGAACCGTGTTGCATGAAGGATCAAAAATAGAGCTGCAGAAGATTTAGGGCCGAATTTAGATCTTGGTGGACGGCGTACTCGGTCACAACGGTGATGGATATCCCGTCCGCCGAAACAGAAATCCCATAGGACATAATAGGATTCATATTTCGTCAGACGGTCCGCCAAAATCTAAATCAGGCCCTTAGTAAGAGCTGCCCATCAATGAAGCCATGGCCAGCACGGGTACTAAAATGGCGGTTCTAGGTGATGCTCAGCATTGTTGTTTTCTGTAGTCGACAGCCTTGGACTATGACACAAAGGTAATCCAGGAGCGTCTAGCATAAGATTGTGCTCTATGTACTCCCTATATTGCCCATAAACCACACAGGGGTCAGAAGTGTAAGATATGTACTTTTATGTAAATAACACCTTACAGATAGGAATAGCAGGAGCTCTTATGTAAACAACACCTTACAGATAGCTATAGCAGGTGATAAAGCTTCCCCCTTGCTTGTGTCTGCTTTCACTTGACTTTAAGAGTGGGCAAAAAGCCAGAGTATGCTACTTTAGTAGAACTGATTTTGAGCCAAATCCCACAGTTCTGTGCTATTCTGCTCTAGGCACTCCTCCTTTGCGTGAGTAAACGGGCGTTGGCGCAAAGTGGTTTTCTGTTGCATGAGGGTCAAATTAGAGAGCAACAAACGTTTGCGCTGGAAACTTGATTGTCGCTGCCATGTGCGCTGCTTGCATCATACGAGTGCCCATGCAAACCTTTAGTAAATCTACAGCCCCTGCGTGGTTGGTGATGTAAGCATTGGTGGTGCCACACGTTACCTGCAGGATAGGACTCCTGTCGAAGTTGTATGCGCTAGGCCGGCCCTCCAGGGTGGAGAAGGCCACGTTTCCACCGCTAAGAGGTGAGATATCACTGAACTCCGCTGTGCAGAAGGCCACAGCCTCGTCATCACCTGGACGTAGGTACCCCCGTTCTGACTTGCCATAGGTTTTCTGGCAGGTGGCACTGTAGTACTGGTAGGGAACCCAGGGACCTCCTGCCCGGGTCCGCTTATAAATGGCGAAGCTCTCGGGGCGGCTGGTGTGGAACTTGAGCCTCACATAGGTTATCTCATAGGACTTCCCTGAAAAACAAAAGAGAAAGAGGACTGGGTCACCATCTCTGCCTCACACCACTGCCTTCTGGGAAGATTGCTTGAGAGAGGGTCATTAGCTGTGGGAAGAGGAGGCCCTATAAACTGTGGGGGCGGGGGGCAGGTGCCTCCACAGTGGCACGACAGCCCATGCCAGCCTTGGGCTCTACTATAACAACAATTAGACACCATGGTATAATGGGTTTATTCAAAGCCACCAAAGGCAGGTGTAGGGATGGAGAAGAGGGGGCCTGCAAACATGGAGTGATCTAGCAGCGGTAGCAGTGAAGGAGCAGCAAGCTGAACCCCAACAGTGAGGGAGTAGCAGCTGAACCCCAACAGTGAGGGAGCGCCAGCTGAAGTCATAGCTTTCAGGGAGCACCAGCTAAAGCACCAACAGTGAGGGAGAGCCAGCTGAAGCCCAGGCAGTGAGGGAGTGCCAGCTGAAGCCCAGGCAGTGAGGGAGTGCCAGCTGAAGCCCCAGCAGTGAGGGAGCGCCAGCTGAAGCCCTAGCAGAGGGAGCGCCAGTTGAAGCCCTAGCATTGAGGGCCCTAGCAGTGAGGGAACGCTAGCTGAGGCCATAGCAGTGAGGGAGCGCCAGCTGAAGCCCTAGCATTGAGGGCCCTAGCAGTGAGGGAGCGCCAGCTGAAGTCCTAGCAGTGAGGGAGCAGCAAGCTGAACCCCAACAGTGAGGGAGCGCCAGCTGAAGTCATAGCTTTCAGGGAGCACCAGCTAAAGCACCAACAGTGAGGGAGTGCCAGCTGAAGCCCAGGCAGTGAGGGAGCGCCAGCTGAAACCCCAGCAGTGAGGGAGTGCCAGCTGAAGCCCTAGCAGTGAGGGAGTGCCAGCTAAAGCACCAACAGTGAGGGAGTGCCAGCTGAAGCCCAGGCAGTGAGGGTGCGCCAGCTGAAGCCCCAGCAGTGAGGGAGCGCCAGCTAAAGCCCTAGCATTGAGGGCCCTAGCAGTGAGGGAACGCTAGCTGAGGCCATAGCAGTGAGGGAGCGCCAGCTGAAGCCCTAGCATTGAGGGCCCTAGCAGTGAGGGAGCGCCAGCTGAAGTCCTAGCAGTGAGGGAGCAGCAAGCTGAACCCCAACAGTGAGGGAGCGCCAGCTGAAGTCCTAGCAGTGAAGGAGCAGCAAGCTGAACCCCAACAGTGAGGGAGCGCCAGCTGAAGTCATAGCTTTCAGGGAGCACCAGCTGAAGCACTAACAGTGAGGGAGCGCCAGCTGAACCCCAGCAGTGAAGGAGAGCCAGCTGAAGCCCTAGCAGTAAGTGAGCGCCAGCTGAAGCCAAAGCAGTGAGTGAGCGCCAGCTGAAGCCCTAGCTTTCAGGGAGCACCAGCTGAAGCACTAACAGTGAGGAAGCACCGGCTGAAGCCCTAGCATTGAGGGACCTCTAGCTGATGCCGTAGCAGTGAGGGAGCGCCAGCTGAGCCCGTAGCAGTGAGTGAGCACCAGCTGAAGCCCTAGCAGTGAGTGAGCACCAGATGAAGTCATAGCTTTCATGGAGCACCAGCTGAAGCCATAGCTTTCAGGGAGCACCAGATGAAGCACTAACAGGGAAGGCCCTAGCAGTGACGGAGTGCCAGCTGAAGCCATAGCACTGAGAGACCTCCAGCTGAAGCCCAAGCAGTGAGCGAGCGTCAGCTGAAGCCATAGCAGTGAGAGACTTCCAGCTGAAGCACTAACAGGGGTGGCCTAGCAGTGAGGGAGTGCCAGCTGAAGCCATAGCCATGAGAGACCTCCAGCTGAAGCCCTAGCAGTGAGGGAGCGTCAGTTGAAGCCATAGCAGTGATGGAGCGTCAGCTGAAGCCATAGCAGTGAGAGACCTCCAGCTGAAGCACTAACAGGGAGGGCCCTAGCAGTGAGGGAGCACCAGCTGAAGCACTAACAGGGAGGGCCCTAGCAGTGAGGGAGTGCCATCTGAAGCCCTAGCAGTGAGTGAGCGCCAGCTGAAGCACTAACAGGGGTGGCCTAGCAGTGAGGGAGTGCCAGCTGAAGCCATAGCCGTGAGAGACCTCCAACTGAAGCCCTAGCAGTGAGGGAGCGTCAGTTGAAGCCATAGCAGTGAGGGAGCGTCAGCTGAAGCCATAGCAGTGAGAGACCTCCAGCTGAAGCACTAACAGGGAGGGCCCTAGCAGTGAGCGAGCACCAGCTGAAGCACTAACAGGGAGGGCCCTAGCAGTGAGGGAGCACCATCTGAAGCACTAACAGGGAGGGCCCCAGCAGTGAGGGAGTGCCATCTGAAGCCCTAGCAGTGAGAGACCTCCAGCTGAAGCACTAACAGGGAGGGCCCTAGCAGTGAGGGAGCACCAGCTGAAGCACTAACAGGGAGGGCCCTAGCAGTGAGGGAGCACCAGCTGCAGCCATAGCAGTGAGAGACCTCCAGCTGAAGCCCTAGCAGTGAAGGAGCACCAGCTGAAGCCCTTGCAGTGAGAGACCCACAGCTGAAGCCCTAGCAGTGAGAGACCTCCAGCTGAAGCCCTAGCAGTGAGAGACCTCCAGCTGAGGCCCTTGCATGAGGGATCACAAGCTGAAGCCCTAGCAGTGAGGGAGCACCAGCTAAAGCCCTAGCAGTGAGGGAGCTCCAGCTGAAGCCCTAGCAGTGAGGGTGCACCAGCTGAAGCCCTAGCAGTGAGGGAGCTCCAGCTGAAGCCATAGCAGTGAGGGAGTGCCAGCTGAAGCCCTAGCAGTGAGAGAGTGCCAGCTGAAGCCCTAGCAGTGAAGGAGCACCAGCTGAAGCCCTAGCAGTGAGGGTGCACCAGCTGAAGCCCTAGCAGTGAGGGAGCACCAGCTAAAGCCATAGAAGTGAGGGAGCACCAGCTGAAGCCATAGCAGTGAGGGAGCACCAGCTGAAGCCCTAGCAGTGAGGGTGCACCAGTTGAAGCCCTAGCAGTGAGGGAGTGCTAGCTGAAGCCCTAGCAGAGAGGGAGCGCTAGCTGAAGCCCTAGCGGTGAGGGAGCACCAGCTGAAGCCATAGCAGTGAGGGAGCGCTAGCTGAGGCCATAGCCCCAGCTGAAGCCATAGCAGTGAGGGATCGCAAGCTGAAGCCATAGCAGTGAGAGAGCACTAGCTGAAACCCTAGCATTGAGGGAGCACCAGCTGAAGCACTAGTGGTGAGGGAGTACCCACTGAAACCCTAGTGTTGAGAGAGCAAAAGCTGAAAACCTAGCTGTGAGGGAGCACCATTGGAAGCCCTAGCTGTGAGGGAGCACCAGTTATAGCCCTAGCGACGAGGGAGTACCAACTGAAACCCTAGTGTTGAGAGAGCAAAAGCTGAAAGCCTAGCTGTGAGGGAGCACCAGTGGAAGCCCTAGCAGTGAGGTAACACCAGCTAAAGCCCTAGCGACGAGGGAGCATCAGTTGTAGCCAATGGAATCAGATGGTTGAAGACAAGTTTTCAGCTTCATGAAGATCCCACACTTCACAGTGATCCCTGGATAGCGGTGATTGTCCATATCACCCAACAATTCCTTGATAAGATATCTAGTCAAATATATACTCCAAAAAGTCCCTCAATAAGGATGAGAGTCCAATGCCTCACTGCAGTCTTTCAATAGGTGTGATAGTGTATATTGCCCAACAGATCTTCAATAGGAGTGATAGTACCAAACATACCCAAAGCAGTCCCTCCATAGGACTGATTGTCCCATTTATACCGTCCAACTGTCCTTCAATAGGCGAGATAGCCTAGTACCTCCAACTGTCCCTATAAAGGAATGATAGTTTCATACTTAGTACACAACTGCCCCTCAATAAGAGTTATTGTCCTGTGCCTCACAGCAGGCTCTTAATAGGTGATGAAGTATATCTCCCAATGTTCCCCAATTGGAGTGATAGTCCCATATATACCCTAACTGTTCCTTGAATAGTGTGATTGTCCCATATATACTGCAGCTGTTTCTTAATAGGAATGCCTCACTGCAGTCTCTCAATACACATGAAGTCTACAGGTCCAGGAGTGTACTGAAGGGTTGGTTTGAGGGTCTAGTATTTGCAACCTGGTGCCAGGCTTTGAAGTGGGAGAAACTTCTAGGCTCTTCTACATCCAATTTCTGGAAACTTCCCTCTTCCCCTTCCCAGGTTCCAAGGGGTCTACAGTGATAAAAGACTGGTGAGGGAAGTTCTTTGTGAGTGTACTGGAGGCAGCTCGTTTGAAACATAATCAGGGCAGGGAACAGCTTCGCCCCACACAACCTGTCAGGATGGCCCATCCTGCCAACACTTAGTCTACTTTTGTCTCACTGTCAAGGAGCAATACACAAAGGCCAACTATTCATAGCTGTGTGTCCCAGGATACAGGCTGCAGGCACCAAATGGTTAGGAGAGCCAGGCCAACTTTCTAAAAGTTGCATTTTTGAGAATTGTGACTTAAAGTCGGACTTTATCATTAGCAAGGGTTTTAAATCACAACTCTTTTGAGACCAAACATGATATTTCTACCTGTTCCCAATCAAAAGTTAGCACTTATTAACTGTAATAGGGTAATCCAATGTTATCCTATGGGAAAGAATTTGAGATTTTTTTCACAACCTGCAAATGTGAAAGTTAAAAGTGCATGCCCAATTTTTTTAAATACAACGCACCCTGCCCTTTGGGCTGTTTAGGACGTACACTAGGGGTGAATTATATGTATTAAAACAACATTTTAAGTCTGGCAAAAGGTTAATTTTGCCAGGTCGAAATGGCAGTTTAAACCTGGACACACAGGCTGCAATGACAGACCTGAAACATGTTTAAAAAGGCTATGTAAGTAGGTGGCACAATAAGTGCTGTAGGCCACTCGTAGCATCTAATTTACAGACCTTGGGTCCCTGTACTACCACTTTACTAAGGACTTATAGTAAATTAAATGTGCCTATTGGGTGTAAGACAATTTTACCATATTTAAAGGCGAGAGCATAAGCACTTTGGAACTGACTGGCAGTGATAAAGTGGGCAGAGTCCTAAGGATAACAAAAACGAATTCAGCAAAAACAGGAGGAGTAAGGCAAAACATTTGAGGGTAGACCACTCTACAGCTGACAGATCTAACACAATTTTTCTCTATTTTCTAAATTGGTGATTGATGTCTCTTGTGTTGTGTTTTTACTTTATTACTGTTTGTGTGCTACATAAATACTTTACATTACCTCTAAGTTAGGCCTCAATTCTTTTGTGCCAAGCTACCAGAGGGTTAAGCCCAGGTTAATTTAGTGACTTTTGTGATTCATTCTGGCAAGGATTCTGGTTGTTGCTTGAGAAGGGTCTTCATCCTTCAACCAAAAACCCAATCTCCAACCCCAGATGCCCCTTGATAGGACGCTAGTCCTATCTACACCCCAACTACCCCTCAATAAGATTGATAGTTTCTTATAAACCCCCAACAATCCCTCAATACGAGTGATAATTTCATATACAATCTGAACAGTCCATCAATAGAGGTGGCAGTCCCATTCGTACCTAAACTGTCCCTCGTTAGGAGCGATAGTATAATATACACTCCTAACAGTCCCCTGATAGGAGTGATAGTTTCATATACACCCCTCAACCTGTCCTCAATAGGAGTGAGAGGTTCATGCCTTTCAAGTGTCCCTTGATATTAGAGGAAATAGTAATGTACCTAGACATAAGAGACTGTCTGATATCACCCAGCTGTTCCTCAATAGGAATGCTAGTTCCATAGATACCCCCAAAAGTTCCTCAATAGGAGTGATAGTCTCATATATACCCCCAACTAACCCTCAGAAGGTGTGCTAGTCTAATACACCCCAACAGGCCCTTGATGAGGGTGACAGTCCCATTTGTACCCCAATTGTCCTTCATAGGAGTGATAGTCCCAGATGTATCCCCAGCTGTCCCTTTATAGGAGTTGTAGCATCCGCCCCAGCTCTGGGGCACGCAAAGGACTACGCCACACACGGAGCTCTGTAATACACATCTTTATTCTTCGGCATGCAACCATTAACTGAACGCACTGTGTCATAAACATTATTGACCACACCCAGACACACCCAAATAACTCCCAACTGATTACGTAACTTTGTAAGGAGGCCGGCAAGGGCCACATTGGTCTTGCTATACATGATCACATGACACAGCATCTTCCTCTATGTTAAATAAAAAGTAAGGACAGCATACATACATTAGAGTTCCTCAATGAGTTGCCAAGGTGCTTGTACCAAACTTCTAGATCAAGTCGTATGAGGTGAAGGAGTTACACTGTCATCTGGCATCATAGATATAGACTCAGATGCTTGACTTGGGCACTCAGGTGGAATTGTCTCACTCGTGATGTCTGGAGCCGATGAATATCAAAGCAAATGCTTGAACTGGGATGAGTATCTCGTAATGGGCTTTCCGGGAACGTTGAGCTGTCACCATATGTGCTTTACTTGTCACAACTCTTAAAGGATCAGCATCAAACGGAGCGCCAGTCTTGTATTTCTGATTTTGTTTGACTAGGACCCGGATTCCTTCTTCGAAAACTGTGTCCCTAGCACATCTACACTTATCTACACAGGCCTTCATCTTTCTTTGGGAGAAGTGTCCGGGACATGAATCTCTCAACAGTGTCTAGTACTTGGCTTGTGGTCCATTGTGGTAGCTTGGTCCCAATGGCTCTCCCAAACAGCTAGGTGGCAGGGCTTTCACCTGTTGTAGAGTGGGTAGTTGACCGATAGGCACAAAGGGCTGGACATAAAGCTGTTTTGAGATCGATTCTTCAAGCGCAGCCTGCTGAACCACTTTCTTCAGGGTGCCCATTAATCGTTCAACAGCGCCATTTGCCTGTGGCCAGAGATGTGTGCTTTTCTGATGCTTGAGATGCAAACCACTAAGAAAGTCTTTAAACTCTCTGCTATTGAAGGATGGACTGTTGTCAGATTTGAGAATGGAGGGAACACCCCACGCTGCGAAAATATCATCCAGCCTCTCGATGACTTTGTCTTGGGTGGTCGATGATAGATCTTCCAAGGGAAAACTTGAGTACTCATCAATAAGTACCATGAGATGATGGCCTTTGTTTAAAGGTCCAAAGAAATCAACTGTAATTTTCTCTCCCACTTATTTGGGAAGGTCAGCCATATTTAGTGGATGCTGTATTGTCTTGGGAGATAAGCAGTTGCACAGGTGACATGCATTCAGTTCCTTCTTGACTCGTTCGTCAAGGCGAGAAAACCACACTCGGTCTCTGAGGGCTATCTTAGTGGCTACAATGCCACAATGTCCTTCGATGTGCCAGTTCAATGACTTGTTGTCTCAAGCTCTCAGGTATGACAATTTTCGAACCTCTTAGTATGATACCTTCATGAGTAACAGAAAGTTCTTCCTGCACTATTTTGAATTTTTGATATTCAACGTCATCTGTTAGAGGTCGAGTATGTTTTCTCCATGATTTTGTTGCAATTATCTCCTTGCGTGTGAGCATGTCTCTGTCTGTATTGGTAACAGCAAGGATCTGCTCAGTGGATAGATCTTCAGGGGTGCTGGACTTTACTATGAAATTAATGTATGCTTCAACTGCTTTAGACGTTGCACTGTGACGCTGTAACGGCACTCGTGAGAAGCAATCTGCAGGGTTTTGATCTTTCCCTGGCTTATGCACAATAGTGTAATCATACTCGTGCAATCACATCCCCCACCTCTTGATGTGAGAGGGCATCTTGCCCTTCAGATTTCTGAAAATGGTGAGCCACTCCTGGTGGTCAGTGACAAGGGTGAAATGCTTTCTGTACAGAAACACACTACAGCAAGGCTCTCTTTTTCTGTCTGAGAATAAGCACGTTCAGTCTGAGATTGACTTCGGCAGGCGTTAGGCCAAAATGTGTCTCTGAGCATTTTAATGTCCATTGAGTTGAGCACAGATTGCACCCAACCCCACTGGGCTTGCATCTACTATAATCTCAGTATGTAACTTTGGATCAAAGCCAGCCATTTCAGTTGCATTTTCAAAGGCGTGTTTGATTTTCTTGAAATTTCGGTCACATTCAGAGGACCACTGGAAGGTAATATTCTTCTTTGTCAAGTCTCTTAATTGGGCACTCAACGTGGCAAAGTCACAAATGTATCTGGAGCAATAGTTGGCCATGCTTAAATAGGATCACAGCATGATTACATCTTGTGGGGGACAGGTGGATGACAATGCTTGTACCTTTTCAGGGTCAGGTGTCATTCCCCCTTCGGAGACAAAATGCCCAAAGAATTTGAGTTTGGTTTTGTGAAACTCACACTTTTCTGCATTTAAACTGAGACCTGCATCAGCGCACAGGTGGCATACCTGTGTAAGAGCTTTATCATGCTTCTTTTGTGTGTCCCCAAACACTAGTATATCATCACTGTAATTAAAAGCATGTGTGACAGGTTGAATTATTTGGCAAATGACATCCTGAAAGATTTCTGCAGTCGATGACACACCAAAGCTAAGTCTGTTGTATCTGAACAAACCAACATGAGTTGAAAAAGTAGTAATGTACCTACAGTTCTCTTCCAGTTCGAGTTGATGGTATTCTTTGTTCAAATAAAGACAGGAGAAGACTTTGGCACCATTCAGCTTTGTAATCATGTCCGCTTTGTGTGGGCCTGGATGTCTTTCTCCTTCAATTGCTTTGTTGGCTTGGCGCATATCAACACAAATGCGCACCTCCACTTTCTATTTTGGGCACTACCACTGTGGGTGAAACCCATGGCATAGGACCAGTAGAGCGCTCGATGATGTCATGCTTTAATAATATTTCTAGTTCTTTCTCAACGGCCTCCTGTAAATGGAAAACATTCAGACGGTGTCGCTGAGCAACAGGATGAACGTCCTCATTAATGTGAAGTTGCACCTTCACTCTCTGAGTTTCCCTAGTCCATAAAACAAGGAAGAGAAATTACTTACAATTTCAGAATGTGCATTGAGGTTGTAGTTGATGGATATTAGTCTCATGTCAGCAGCATTGCTGAAACTGAGTAGACATGCACTGGCGAAGTACCTTGCAGAACATAAATTGGTACTTGTGCTGTCATTTTCTTATGCCTCATGGTCTATACAAATGACCCTTGACTTTGCAATGGCGTAGAAGCAGTCCATGTGTAACCTTTGTTTTTGATTGCGTTAGACGTGATACCAGAGACAGTTCATTGTATTTTTCTGCCGGCATGATATTAATCCATGCACCACTGTCTATAATGAAAGTCGTAGGGCATCTATTCCCATTTAGTGTGATCTTGGGGCATCGGCTAAATGAGTTTGGTTGCTTTACGTGGCGATCTCTTTTTGACTCGTGCTCTTCTTTGCAAGCAGCCAATCCTACATGTGCATGTCTTTCGGCGGTTGACATCACCTTTGCATATCCATCTTCTTCACTGTTGCTTGATGATGATGCTGAAGAGCCATTAGAAGTTGAATTTGATGACGATCGACTTTGTTTAGTCTCTACTTGCCTCAATTGATGTTGCCATTTGGCCTTGTGGCCTTGGCTAGAATGCTTCTGGAACTTTCTGGCACCCATTTTCTCTTCTCGTCGTGATGCATTTAGTTTCTCTTTTGCTTTGCAGAGCTATTATGGAATGGTTTTCTCTCCCATAGCCTTTCCATATCTGTTCAATGGCGGGACATTTACCTTCATGTGAAAACGAGAATCCACATCAGAAACACAATTTCTTTTTCTTAGGAGACATCATTTGTGTTTCTGTTTAAAGTTTTCATTAGCAACTCTGATTCATTTTGGGTTGTTCCAGCTTCCATATCACCAGACTGTCGATGTGCACATTCCTCAGCTCTCGCAGCCTTGAGTATCTTTTCTAGACTGAGTGTCTCTCTCAACATACAGCGGCTAACTAATCGGAAAGGCAACCATCGATGACTCTGAGACGCATGGCTTCTTCATCATTGAATTCACTGAACTTGCAGTGCTTGATAAGGGTATCAAGTTTATCTCTTCCATCGCTTCACCAGCTTGCGGTCTTGCCTGGTTGAAAATGTACCTTTTATTGTCGACATTGGATTGAACTTGGCTTGTAATATTTCCTTGATTTGACGGTAGGATATTTCATCAGCTTGTGATATTTTCTTTATCGCTTCTTTCACTCCAGCACCTGTGAGGTTCTCTAAGTACTTAATGATCTTTTTTGTCATCTACTTCTTCTAGAGCATCTATGAAGTCACCAAACGTTTTGATCCATCCAGTCCATCAAGTGCGAAGATTCTGCTTTTTGGCAGTGTCGAGTGGTGGTTGCAAGAATGCGGCGCGCTGTGCTTCTTTCGGCAGCCATTGAAAAATTTCACAAAGCCAAAGACCTTCCGGTGTACTGGATGCTACCTGCTACTTTGCACGCATCGGCGGCTCACCCGAGCTTGGTCGTCACACCCGATTCGAGGTCATGTGGCACTTCCCTCGCTTGTGCTGGTAAGTAAGTTTGTAGTCTCTGTACCTGGCTGTTGCTGCCTTTTGTGCTTCTTCATACCTGGTTGTCGCTGCCTTCAGCGTTTCTGCTTTGTATGGACGATGGCTCTGTGTTGCACTGTGGCAGAGTATTTCTTCTTTCAGACCTACCAGTAAGCTTCTGGCGGGCTTTCTGACGGGGACCTCTGTAGGACCTTCACCTTCTTCAAGGGCCTTGTATGAGCTAGAGCGGCACTTTGAATCCATATACGCCAGCCGTAGACTGCTTCTTGGGGCGCACGTGGCATGCAAAGCAGTTTGCTGGATCTCGGCAAACTCTCAGGGAGGGTATCTTCAATCAGGGCACGTATCCCCTACTCGTAGCCAGTTGTGCGTCCACCCCAGCTCTGGAGCATGCAAATGACAACGCCGTACATGGAGCTCTGTAATACACATCTTTATTCTTCGGCATGCAACCGTTAACTGTCATAGACTTTATTGACCACACCCAGATACCTCTCAATCGATTACGTAACATTGTAAGGAGTCCGCCGAGGGCCACAAGGGCCCTGCTGCACATGACCAGATAACACTGCAGGAGCGACAGTCCCATTCGTACCTCAATTGCCCCGCAACAGGAGTGACATGCCTGTGTCATCCAAGTGCCCCTTGACAGTAAAAATACTAATGTCCCTCGACGTAAGAGACTGTCCGGTGCCACCCAGCTGTCCCTCGAAAGAGCGTCCCTGTGCCACTCTCATGTCTCTGTTTATAAAGGACAATACAATTGTAAAACCTGGAATTGTTTCAGTGTTCTCCTTTCACCTCTAAAGAGTACTCGTATCCAACACACTCCCGGCAGAGGACACCTCGCCCCACTTTCAGTCTTAAGATGTCATTTTTTTACGACTGCTCGGACGTCATTGCGCCTAACATGCGCCTCTTCCGGTGAAACGTGTCTGTGAATGTCCACAGGAGCGCGTGACACCAGGAGGGAAGGAAGCATTGTGAGCACGGGCTGTACCCCCGAGTGTGCGCCCCTCATTCCAGGCCTGATCGCCCCCAGCTCTTGTCACTCCGGGACTGAGATCGGATCCATATCTGGTGTTTGGACAGTAACAGAAGTGTGTGCACTGGGGTCAGCCCCTTCCTGCTCTGTAAATACAGCCATCCTGCAGCAGAGACAGTAACTGGATGCACATGTCCCGGGCTCCTCGGGGGCGGGGGAGGATCATGGGAACATGCACGTCCAAACAAGCATTGCTCTTATCTGGAAGGAGGGGCGGCTGAGAGGGCGGACCTCCCAGCGAGAGCTTACTGAGGCTCTGGGTCTTAGAACCCAAAGCAGGAACAAGCGGGGGTTCCGAGCTAGAACAAGCGGGGGTTCAGAGCTAGAACAAGCGGGGGTTCAGAGCTAGAACAAGAGGGGGTTCAGAGTTACAACCCCACAGCAGGAACAAGAGGGGGTTCAGAGCTAGAACAAGTGGGGGTTCAGAGCTAGAACAAGAGGGGGTTCAGAGTTACAACCCCACAGCAGGAACAAGAGGGGGTTCAGAGCTAGAACAAGCGGGGGTTCAGAGCTAGAACAAGAGGGGGTTCAGAGCTAGAACCCCAGAACTAGAACAAGAAGGGGGTTCAGAGTTACAACCCCACAGCAGGAACAAGAGGGGGTTCAGAGCTAGAACAAGAAGGGGTTCAGAGTTAAAACCCCACAGCTGGAACAAGCGGGGGTTCAGAGTTAAAACCCCACAGCTGGAACAAGCGGGGGTTCAGAGCTAGAACAAGAGGGGGTTCAGAGCTAGAACCCCAGAGCTAGAACAAATAGGGGTTCAGAGTTACAACCCCACAGCAGGAACAAGAGGGGGTTCAGAGCTGCAACAAGAGGGGGTTCAGAGCTAGAACCCCAGAACTAGAACAAGAGGGGGTTCAGAGCTATAACAAGAGGGGGTTCAGAGTTACAACCCCAGAGCTAGAACAAGCGGGGGTTCAGAGCTGGAACAAGAGGGGGTTCAGAGCTAGAACCCCAGAGCTAGAACAAGCGGGGGTTCAGAGTTAAAACCCCACAGCTGGAACAAGCGGGGGTTCAGAGTTAAAACCCCACAGCTGGAACAAGAGGGGGTTCAGAGCTAGAACAAGAGGGGGTTCAGAGTTACAACCCCACAGCTGGAACAAGAGGGGGTTCAGAGCTAGAACAAGAGGGGATTCAGAGTTGAAACCCCAGACCTGGAATAAGAAGGGGTTCCGAGTTAAAACCCCAGAGCTAGAACAAGAGGGGGTTCAGAGCTGGAACAAGCAGGGGTTCAGAGTTAAAACCCCAGAGCTGGAACAAGAGGGGATTCAGAGTTAAAACCCCAGAGCTGGAACAAGAAGGGGTTCAGAGTTAAAACCAAAGAGCTAGAATAAGAGGGAGTTCAAAGTTAAAACCACAGAGCTAAAACAAAAGGGGGTTCAGAGTTAAAACCCCAGAGCCAGAACTTTCTGAGGACCCCCCAAAGTTAAACACGAGATCTAGAACATGCAGAGGGTTCAGAGCTAAGAACCCAGGGCTAGAACATGTGGAGGACTCCTATATTTGGAGCACAGAGATGGAAAGATATTTCTCCTCGTTTCGCCTCTTCTGGGGAGGCGTATCTTTTTTTGGCACATTGCAAGGTGTTGTAAAACCTGGGAATACTTCAAAAACCATGGGCGTTGCGTGGGAACACCCATGCAACGCCCATGGAACGTCTTCCCAGGGCAGGGTAACCCAATGCCGTGATTTGCGCTGCGTTGCGATACTCCAGATTGTTGGAGCCACTGAAAGGCACACAAAGTGGCTTTGTGTGGCTTCAAACATCTGACTTTAGGTTGCGTCGCTCGTGCACCACGGTGCGCGGTGCATGCGCGACGCAAACCGGGACATACATATGGACCTAACAATATTGTGGCATATTAATATCAAGACGGAATATCAAGGGACAAAGAAAGAAAGAAAGAAAGATCTTTATTGACTGATTCATTAAAATCATTACAATTAGAGATTTGAAACATATGCACATTCATTCATACAAATAATTTACAGAAGGAATGTATATAAAATACCATGAAAATTCCATAAATCTCAAAGCGCTATTGCTACAAATGGTTTGATGCTTTGAGGGTAACATGGCGTACTGGGAACATTGATACCGTGTGTACACATCAACATCAAGCAAAGTCAAGTTTTATATCAAATTCTATATGATAGCATGCCATTTAGTGCATTGATACTGCATGTTCACATCATCACAATCCAATTCATAGATCTAATAAAACTGTTAAAAGTATAATATTGTAAACGTATTAATGTTCTTAAAAATGCTTCAGATCGCACAATACTATACTGCACTCTACCTCAATCTGGTGTGAAGTGGGTCCTGAGCTGTAATGTGCCTACATATGTTATCTTGAAAGTACTTATTACATAGTGAGTAAAGTGCCTACATGCGAGTCGAGCTGTGGGGGTTCTGAGCCCTGTTTCAGCATGTTATCTATTATGAGAATAAACTTAACAAATTGGGTGGTTAAATGAGCTGATTGACAAGAATGACACCATTTTATATCTTGACTGCAGGTTCTCACCCCCTGGTTAATAAAAGCAGGTTTCAGCAGGACTTGCCGCTCTTTTAGTAGGCGTGGGCAGATGCACACCATGTGTAATAAAGTTTCATCTGGGGCGCCATTGAGACGGCAGCTGCTGGATAACCATTTTTGTATCCATACTGGAGTTCCATCCCTTGTTGGATATCTTAGCCTGAGGAATTAGTCCCTAATAAATGGTTGAAGCTGTGTCAATAAATATTGCTGAGGCTCTATCTTGTTAAACCAATTGATGACCGACCAGGCATACTTTTTCCCCGCAAGAACCTTCTTGTCCAACAGTAATGACTGAAAATTAGTTGATCGATTAAGTATCTCCTTTAAGGGAAATTTTGTTCATATCCGAGTGGCCAAAAGGCTGAAGATTAAAAGTCTGAAGACTCTCAGTGAAATAGTTTCTCCAGACACTAGCATAGTCGTGTTTCGTTAACTCTAGCCAGCGATTTTTTGCTAAAGTACCGGGTTCGGAATAATACAAGAGATGTAAACTTTTTAAAAACACTGATTGTCTCACTAGGGTTTG
The DNA here is from genome assembly GCA_963921515.1 of Calotriton arnoldi. NCBI lineage: Eukaryota > Metazoa > Chordata > Amphibia > Caudata > Salamandridae > Calotriton > Calotriton arnoldi. The sequence goes on from CAWUFW010003833.1 coordinate 383,699, forward strand.
GCAGTCAAGCCAAATTCCAGTCGTACATTAGCATGGCAAATATTTTTCAAATATTAAAAATAGATTTAAACACTTTAATTTGCAAGATGTCCAGAAGTTTGGAGTCTTTACCTCGAAAAATTACTGACCCATAGGCCAAAGAAGAGACCGGCTTCAGCTTCATGGTTTTAACTAAGAACTCATGACTAGGATATAGTAGCTGATTTCGCAGTGTTCTAAAAGCAAATGTAAGAGATGTAACCTTTGCCCTTAAAATATTAAAAATCAAGGGACAAATATTGAAAGGTAACTGCATATAGGGAAGTACAAATTGATACATCCCAATTGACCTGATTCAGACTGGAGACTCCTGCTTTTTGAAGTCAAAAATAGCTTAATTTTGGATGACTCCTGCCTGAAATTGCCTCTGTTTCAATAATAACCAATGGAGGGAATACATTCTTCCAATTATGTTATACAAATCTTCCACTTTCCGCTTCTAAAATGTTGGCATGTATGTAGATTTACTATTCCTAACTCCACATCTATGCACTTTGAAGATTTATGTACCACGTAGGTACATGTATGTGGAGTTAGGTATGTAAAATGTAGACTTACCTGTCAAAATTTGATTTTCAACATTATGTGCTCGATATTCTGCCCCTTTGATATTGTTGATTCCATGTACAGAGGGCATACTGCTGTGGACGGAGGAGCTGGACAGTTTGGAGATGAGCCTGGCTACAGAGAAGACAAACCGCCCAGCTGCCTTCACGGATCTGTGGGAGCCTCGGAGGTCTGTGCTGCTCCAGGGCACCGGGTCAGCTGCTGCCATCATCTCATCTCTTCACTGCCCAAAGCCCTGGGGAAGCAGGAGGACCTAGAGCGAAAATAGGGGACCCCTGTTTCTACCCCACCTGTGTGCCCCCTCTTGTCTCTAAACCCACCAGTGGTCCCCTCTGTTGTCTCTGATCCCCCAGTGTGCCCTCTGTTGTCTCGGACCCCACCAGTGTGCCCCCTGTTGTCTCTGACCCCACCAGTGTCCCCCCTGTTGTCTCGGACCCCACCAGTGGGCCCCCTGTTGTCTACGACCCTACCAGTGTGCCCCCTGTTGTCTCTGACCCTACCAGTGAGCCCCCTGTTGTCTCTGGCCCTACCAGTGTGGCCCCTGTTGTCTCTGACCCCACGAGTGTAACCCCTCTTGTCTCGGACCCCACCAGTGTGCCCCCTTTTGTCTCTGATCCCACCAGTGTAACCCCTGTTCTCTCTGACCCCACCATTGTGCCCCCTGCTGTCTCGGACCCCACCAGTGTGCCCCTTTTTTTCTACACCCACCAGTGTGCCACCTGTTGTCTCAGACCCCACCAGTGTGCCCCCTGTTGTCTCAAACCCCACCAGTGTACCCCCTGTTTCTGCCCCACCAGTGTGCGTCCTGTTGCCCACCAGTTTGCCCCCTGTTGTCTCTGACCCCACCAGTTTGCCCCCTGTTGTCTCTGACCCTACCAGTGTGCCCCCTGATTCTGCCCCCACCTGTGTGCCCCCTGTTGTCTCTAACCCCACCAGTGTTCCCCTCTGTTGTCACTGACCCCACCAGTGTACCCCATGTTGTCTTGGACCTCACCAGTGTGCCCCCTGTTGTCTCTGACCCCACCAGTGTGCCCCCTGTTGTCTATGACCCCACCAGTGTAACCCCTGTTGTCTTGGACCCCACCAGTGTGCCCCCTGTTGTCTCGGAACCCACCAGTGTGCCCCCTGTTGTCTCTGATCCCACCAGTGTAACCCCTGTTCTCTCTGACCCCACCATTGTGCCCCCTGTTGTCTCAGACCCCACCAGTGTGACCCCTGTTGTCTCAGACCCCACCAGTGTACCCCCCGTTGTCTCTGACCCCACCAGTCCGCCCCCTGTTTCTGCCCCACCAGTGTGCGCCCTGTTGTCTCTGACCCCACCAGTTTTCCCCCTGTTGTCTCTGACCCTACCAGTGCGCCCCCCTGTTTTTGCCCCCACCAGTGTACCCCCTGTTGTCTTGACCCCACCAGTGTGCCCTCTGTTGTCTCGGACCCCACCAGTGTGCCCTCTGTTGTCTCTGATCCCCCAGTGTCCCCCCTGTTGTCTCGGACCCCACCAGTGTGCCCCCTGTTGTCTCTGACCCTACCAGTGTGCCCCCTGTTGTCTCTGACCCTACCAGTAAGCCCCCTGTTGTCTCTGACCCTACCAGTGTGCCCCCTGTTGTCTCTGACCCCACAAGTGTAACTCCTCTTGTCTCGGACCCCACCAGTGTGCCCCCTGTTGTCTCTGATCCCACCAGTGTAACCCCTGTTCTCTCTGACCCCACCATTGTGCCCCCTGTTGTCTTGGACCCCACCAGTGTGACCCTTTTTTTCTACACCCACCAGTGTGCCCCCTGTTGTCTCAGACCCCACCAGTGTGCCCCCTGTTGTCTCAGACCCCACCAGTGTGCCCCCTGTTGTCTCTGACCCCACCAGTGTGCCCCCTGTTTCTGCCCCACCAGTGTGCGCCCTGTTGTCTCTGACCCCACCAGTTTGCCCCCTGTTGTCTCTGACCCCACCAGTGTGCCCCCTGTTTCGGCCCCCACCTGTGTGCCCCCTGTTGTCTCTAACCCCACCAGTGTTCCCCTCTGTTGTCTCTGACCCCACCAGTGTGCCCCCTGTTGTCTCGGACCCCAGCAGTGTGCCCCCTGTTGTCTCGGACCCCAGCAGTGTGCCCCCTGTTGTCTCTGACCCCACCAGTGTGCCCCCTGTTGTCTCTGACCCCACCAGTGTAACCCCTGTTGTCTCTGACCCCACCAGTGTGCCCCCTGTTGTCTCGGACCCCACCAGTGTGCCCTCTGTTGTCTCAGACCCCACCAGGGTGACCCCTGTTGTCTCAGACCCCACCAGTGTACCCCCTGTTGTCTCTGACCCCACCAGTGCACCCCCTGTTTCTGCCCCACCAGTGTGCGCCCTGTTGTCTCAGACCCCACCAGTGTGACCCCTGTTGTCTCAGACCCCACCAGTGTACCCCCTGTTGTCTCTGACCCCACCAGTGTGCCCCCTGTTTCTGCCCCACCAGTGTGCGCCCTGTTGTCTCTGACCCCACCAGTTTGCCCCCTGTTGTCTCTGACCCTACCAGTGTGCCCCCTGTTTCTGCCCCCACCTGTGTGCCCCCTGTTGTCTCTAACCCCACCAGTGTTCCCCTCTGTTGTCTCTGACCCCACCAGTGTGCCCCCTGTTGTCTTGGACCCCACCAGTGTGCCCCCTGTTGTCTCGGACCCCACCAGTGTGCCCCCTGTTGTCTCGGAACCCACCAGTGTGCCCCCTGTTGTCTCGGAACCCACCAGTGTGCCCCCTGTTGTCTCGGAACCCACCAGTGTGCCCCCTGTTGTCTCTGATCCCACCAGTGTAACCCCTGTTCTCTCTGACCCCACCATTGTGCCCCCTGTTGTCTCGGACCCCACCAGTGTGCCCCCTGTTGTCTCAGACCCCACCAGTGTGACCCCTGTTGTCTCAGACCCCACCAGTGTACCCCCTGTTGTCTCTGACCCCACCAGTGCGCCCCCTGTTTCTGCCCCACCAGTGTGCGCCCTGTTGTCTCTGACCCCACAAGTTTGCCCCCTGTTGTCTCTAACCCTACCAGTGCGCCCCCCTGTTTCTGCCCCCACCAGTGTACCTCCTGTTGTCTCGGACCCCACCAGTGTGCCCTCTGTTGTCTCTGATCCCCCAGTGTCCCCACTGTTGTCTCGGACCCCACCAGTGTGCCCCTTGTTGTCTCTGACCCTACCAGTGTACCCCTGTTGTCTCTGACCCTACCAGTGTGCCCCCTGTTGTCTCTGACCCCACGAGTGTAACTCCTCTTGTCTCTGACCCCACCAGTGTGCCCCCTGTTGTCTCTGATCCCACCAGTGTAACCCCTGTTCTCTCTGACCCCACCATTGTGCCCCCTGTTGTCTCGGACCCCACCAGTGTGACCCTTTTTTTCTACACCCACCAGTGTGCCCCCTGTTGTCTCAGACCCCACCAGTGTGCCCCCTGTTGTCTCAGACCCCACCAGTGTACCCCCTGTTGTCTCTGACCCCACCAGTGTGCCCCCTGTTTCTGCCCCACCAGTGTGCGCCCTGTTGTCTCTGACCCCACCAGTTTGCCCCCTGTTGTCTCTGACCCTACCAGTGTGCCCCCTGTTTCTGCCCCCACCTGTGTGCTCCCTGTTGTCTCTAACCCCACCAGTGTTCCCCTCTGTTGTCTCTGACCCCACCAGTGTGCCCCCTGTTGTCTTGGACCCCACCAGTGTGCCCCCTGTTGTCTCGGACCCCAGCAGTGTGCCCCCTGTTGTCTCTGACCCCACCAGTGTAACCCCTGTTGTCTTAGACCCCACCAGTGTGCCCCCTGTTGTCTCGGACCCCACCAGTGTGCCGCCTGTTGTCTCTGATCCCACCAGTGTAACCCCTGTTCTCTATGACCCCACCATTGTGCCCCCTGCTGTCTCGGACCCCACCAGTGTGCCCCTTTTTTTCTACACCCACCAGTGTGCCACCTGTTGTCTCAGACCCCACCAGTGTGCCCCCTGTTGTCTCAGACCCCACCAGTGTACCCCCTGTTTCTGCCCCACCAGTGTGCGTCCTGTTGTCTCTGACCCCACCAGTTTGCCCCCTGTTGTCTCTGACCCCACCAGTTTGCCCCCTGTTGTCTCTGACCCTACCAGTGTGCCCCCTGATTCTGCCCCCACCTGTGTGCCCCCTGTTGTCTCTAACCCCACCAGTGTTCCCCTCTGTTGTCTCTGACCCCACCAGTGTGCCCCCTGTTGTCTCTGACCCCACCAGTGTGCCCCCTGTTGTCTCTGACCCCACCAGTGTGCCCCCTGTTGTCTCTGACCCCACCAGTGTGCCCCCTGTTGTCTTGGACCCCACCAGTGTGCCCCCTGTTGTCTCGGAACCCACCAGTGTGCCCCCTGTTGTCTCTGATCCCACCAGTGTAACCCCTGTTCTCTCTGACCCCACCAGTGTGCCCCCTGTTGTCTCAGACCCCACCAGTGTGCCCCCTGTTGTCTTAGACCCCACCAGTGTGACCCCTGTTGTCTCAGACCCCACCAGTGTACCCCCCGTTGTCTCTGACCCCACCAGTGCGCCCCCTGTTTCTGCCCCACCAGTGTGCGCCCTGTTGTCTCTGACCCCACCAGTTTTCCCCCTGTTGTCTCTGACCCTACCAGTGCGCCCCCTGTTTTTGCCCCCACCAGTGTACCCCTGTTGTCTTGACCCCACCAGTGTGCCCTCTGTTGTCTCGGACCCCACCAGTGTGCCCTCTGTTGTCTCTGATCCCCCAGTGTCCCCCTGTTGTCTCGGACCCCACCAGTGTGCCCCCTGTTGTCTCTGACCCTACCAGTGTGCCCCCTGTTGTCTCTGACCCTACCAGTGAGCCCCCTGTTGTCTCTGACCCTACCAGTGTGCCCCCTGTTGTCTCTGACCCCACGAGTGTAACTCCTCTTGTCTCGGACCCCACCAGTGTGCCCCCTGTTGTCTCTGATCCCACCAGTGTAACCCCTGTTCTCTCTGACCCCACCATTGTGCCCCCTGTTGTCTTGGACCCCACCAGTGTGACCCTTTTTTTCTACACCCACCAGTGTGCCCCCTGTTGTCTCAGACCCCACCAGTGTGCTCCCTGTTGTCTCAGACCCCACCAGTGTACCCCCTGTTGTCTCTGACCCCACCAGTGTGCCCCCTGTTTCTGCCTCACCAGTGTGCGCCCTGTTGTCTCTGACCCCACCAGTTTGCCCCCTGTTGTCTCTGACCCCACCAGTGTGCCCCCTGTTTCGGCCCCCACCTGTGTGCCCCCTGTTGTCTCAGACCCCACCAGTGTGCCCCCTGTTGTCTCAGACCCCACCAGTGTACCCCCTGTTGTCTCGGACCCCACCAGTGTGCCCCCTGTTGTCTCTGACCCCACCAGTGTGCCCCCTGTTGTCTCTGACCCCACCAGTGTGACCCCTGTTGTCTCTGACCCCACCAGTGTAACCCCTGTTCTCTCTGACCCCACCATTGTGCCCCCTGTTGTCTCGAACCCCACCAGTGTGACCCTTTTTTTCTACACCCACCAGTGTGCCCCCTGTTGTCTCAGACCCCACCAGTGTGCCCCCTGTTGTCTCAGACCCCACCAGTGTACCCCCTGTTGTCTCTGACTCCACCAGTGTGCCCCCTATTTCTGCCCCACCAGTGTGCGCCCTGTTGTCTCTGACCCCACCAGTTTGCCCCCTGTTGTCTCTGACCCTACCAGTGTGCCCCCTGTTTCTGCCCCCACCTGTGTGCTCCCTGTTGTCTCCTAACCCCACCAGTGTTCCCCTCTGTTGTCTCTGACCCCACCAGTGTGCCCCCTGTTGTCTTGGACCCCACCAGTGTGCCCCCTGTTGTCTCGGACCCCAGCAGTGTGCCCCCTGTTGTCTCTGACCCCACCAGTGTAACCCCTGTTGTCTTAGACCCCACCAGTGTGCCCCCTGTTGTCTCGGACCCCACCAGTGTGCCGCCTGTTGTCTCTGATCTCACCAGTGTAACCCCTGTTCTCTCTGACCCCAACATTGTGCCCCCTGTTGTCTCGGACCCCACCAGTGTGCCCTCTGTTGTCTCAGACCCCACCAGGGTGACCCCTGTTGTCTCAGACCCCACCAGTGTACCCCCTGTTGTCTCTGACCCCACCAGTGCGGCCCCTGTTTCTGCCCCACCAGTGTGTGCCCTGTTGTCTCAGACCCCACCAGTGTGACCCCTGTTGTCTCAGACCCCACCAGTGTACCCCCTGTTGTCTCTGACCCCACCAGTGTGCCCCCTGTTTCTGCCCCACCAGTGTGCGCCCTGTTGTCTCTGACCCCACCAGTTTGCCCCCTGTTGTCTCTGACTCTACCAGTGTGCCCCCTGTTTCTGCCCCCACCTGTGTGCCCCCTGTTGTCTCTAACCCCACCAGTGTTCCCCTCTGTTGTCTCTGACCCCACCAGTGTGCCCCCTGTTGTCTTGGACCCCACCAGTGTGCCCCCTGTTGTCTCTGACCCCACCAGTGTAACCCCTGTTGTCTTGGACCCCACCAGTGTGCCCCCTGTTGTCTCGGAACCCACCAGTGTGCCCCCTGTTGTCTCTGACCCCACCAGTGTAATCCCTGTTCTCTCTGACCCCACCATTGTGCCCCCTGTTGTCTCGGACCCCACCATTGTGCCCCCTGTTGTCTCGGACCCCACCAGTGTGACCCCTGTTGTCTCAGACCCCACCAGTGTACCCCATGTTGTCTCTGACCCCACCAGTGCGCCCCCTGTTTCTGCCCCACCAGTGTGCGCCCTGTTGTCTCTGACCCCACCAGTTTGCCCCCTGTTGTCTCTGACCCTACCAGTGCGCCCCCCTGTTTCTGCCCCTAGCAGTGTACCCCCTGTTGTCTTGACCCCACCAGTGTGCCCTCTGTTGTCTCGGACCCCACCAGTGTGCCCTCTGTTGTCTCTGATCCCCCAGTGTCCCCCCTGTTGTCTCGGACCCCACCAGTGTGCCCCCTGTTGTCTCGGACCCCACCAGTGTGCCCCCTGTTGTCTCTGACCCTACCAGTGAGCCCCCTGTTGTCTCTGACCCTACCAGTGTGCACCCTGTTGTCTCTGACCCCACAAGTGTAACCCCTCTTGTCTCGGACCCCACCAGTGTGCCCCCTGTTCTCTCTGACCCCACCATTGTGCCCCCTGTTGTCTCGGACCCCACCAGTGTGCCCCTTTTTTTCTACACCCACCAGTGTGCCCCCTGTTGTCTCAACCCCACCAGTGTGCCCCCTGTTGTCTCAGACCCCACCAGTGTACCCCCTGTTGTCTCTGACCCCACCAGTGTGCCCCCTGTTTCTGCCCCACCAGTGTGCGCCCTGTTGTCTCTGACCCCACCAGTTTGCCCCCTGTTGTCTTTGACCCTACCAATGTGCCCCCTGATTCTGCCCCCACCCTTGTGCCCCCTGTTGTCTCTAACCCCACCAGTGTTCCCCTCTGTTGTCTCTGACCCCACCAGTGTGCCCCCTGTTGTCTTGGACCCCACCAGTGTGCCCCCTGTTGTCTCGGACCCCACCAGTGTGCCCCCTGTTGTCTCGGACCCCACCAGTGTGCCCCCTGTTGTCTCTGACCCCACCAGTGTAACCCCTGTTGTCTTGGACCCCACCAGTGTGCCCCCTGTTGTCTCGGAACCCACCAGTGTGCCCCCTGTTGTCTCTGATCCCACCAGTGTAACCCCTGTTCTCTCTGACCCCACCATTGTGCCCCCTGTTGGCTCGGACCCCAGCAGTGTGACCCTTGTTGTCTCAGACCCCACCAGTGTACCCCCTGTTGTCTCTGACCCCACCAGTGCGCCCCCTGTTTCTGCCCCACCAGTGTGTGCCCTGTTGTCTCAGACCCCACCAGTGTGACCCCTGTTGTCTCAGACCCCACCAGTGTACCCCCTGTTGTCTCTGACCCCACCAGTGTGCCCCCTGTTTCTGCCCCACCAGTGTGCGCCCTGTTGTCTCTGACCCCACCAGTGTGCGCCCTGTTGTCTCCTGACCCCACCCGTGTGCCCCCTGTTTCTGCCCCCATCTGTGTGCCCCCTGTATTCTCTAACCCCACCAGTGTTCCCCTCTGTTGTCTCTGACCCCACCAGTGTTCCCCTCTGTTGTCTCTGACCCCACCAGTGTGCCCCCTGTTGTCTCGGACCCCACCAGTGTGCTCCCTGTTGTCTCTGACCCCACCAGTGTAACCCCTGTTGTCTTGGACCCCACCAGTGTGCCCCCTGTTGTCTCGGAACCCACCAGTGTGCCCCCTGTTGTCTCTGATCCCACCAGTGTAACCCCTGTTCTCTCTGATCCCACCATTGTGCCCCCTGTTGTCTCGGACCCCACCAGTGTGCCCCCTGTTGTCTCAGACCCCACCAGTGTGACCCCTGTTGTCTCAGACCCCACCAGTGTACCCCATGTTGTCTCTGACCCCACCAGTGTGCCCCCTGTTTCTGCCCCACCAGTGTGCGCCCTGTTGTCTCTGACCCCACCAGTTTGCCCCCTGTTGTCTCTGACCCTACCAGTGCGCCCCCCTTTTTCTGCCCCCACCAGTGTACCCCCTGTTGTCTTGACCCCACCAGTGTGCCCTCTGTTGTCTCGGACCCCACCAGTGTGCCCTCTGTTGTCTCTGATCCCCCAGTGCCCTCCCTGTTGTCTCGGACCCCACCAGTGTGCCCCCTGTTGTCTCTGACCCTACCAGTGTGCCCCCTGTTGTCTCTGACCCTACCAGTGAGCCCCCTGTTGTCTCTGACCCTACCAGTGTGCCCCCTGTTGTCTCTGACCCCACGAGTGTAACTCCTCTTGTCTCTGACCCCACCAGTGTGCCCCCTGTTGTCTTGGACCCCACCAGTGTGCCCCCTGTTGACTCGGACCCCAGCAGTGTGCCCCCTGTTGTCTCTGACCCCACCAGTGTAACCCCTGTTGTCTTGGACCCCACCAGTGTGCCCCCTGTTGTCTCGGACCCCACCAGTGTGCCCCCTGTTGTCTCTGATCCCACCAGTGTAACCCCTGTTCTCTCTGACCCCACCATTGTGCCCCCTGTTGTCTCGGACCCCACCAGTGTGCCCCCTGTTGTCTCAGACCCCACCAGTGTGACCCCTGTTGTCTCAGACCCCACCAGTGTACTCCCTGTTGTCTCTGACCCCACCAGTGCCCCCCCTGTTTCTGCCCCACCAGTGTGAGCCCTTGTGTCTCTGACCCCACCAGTTTGCCCCCTGTTGTCTCTGACCCTACCAGTGCGCCCCCCTGTTTCTGCCCCCACCAGTGTACCCCCTGTTGTCTCTGACCTCACCGGTGTGCCCCTGTTGTCTCGTACCCCACCAGTGTGCCCCCTGTTTCTGCCCCCACCAGTGTGCCCCCTGTTTCTGCCCCCACCAGTGTACCCCCTGTTGCCTCAGCAAGACCCCACCAGTGCGCCCCCTGTTTCTGCCCCACCAGTGTGCGCCCTGTTGTCTCAGACCCCACCAGTGTGACCCCTGTTGTCTCAGACCCCACCAGTGTGACCCCTGTTGTCTCAGACCCCACCAGTGTACCCCCTGTTGTCTCTGACCCCACCAGTGTGCCCCCTGTTTCTGCCCCACCAGTGTGCGCCCTGTTGTCTCTGACCCCACCAGTTTGCCCCCTGTTGTCTCTGACCCTACCAGTGTGCCCCCTGTTTCTGCCCCCACCTGTGTGCCCCCTGTATTCTCTAACCCCACCAGTCTTCCCCTCTGTTGTCTCTGACCCCACCAGTGTGCCCCCTGTTGTCTCGGACCCCACCAGTGTGCTCCCTGTTGTCTCTGATCCCACCAGTGTAACCCCTGTTCACTCTGACCCCACCATTGTGCCCCCTGTTGTCTCGGACCCCACCAGTGTGCCCCCTGTCGTCTCGGACCCCACCAGTGTGACCCCTGTTGTCTCAGACCCCACCAGTGTACCCCATGTTGTCTCTGACCCCACCAGTGTGCCCCCTGTTGTCTCTGATCCCACCAGTGTAACCCCTGTTCTCTCTGACCCCACCATTGTGCCCCCTGTTGTCTCGGACCCCACCAGTGTGCCCCCTGTTGTCTCAGACCCCACCAGTGTGACCCCTGTTGTCTCAGACCCCACCAGTGTACCCCCTGTTGTCTCTGACCCCACCAGTGCGCCCCTGTTTCTGCCCCACCAGTGTGAGCCCTGGTGTCTCTTACCCCACCAGTTTGCCCCCTGTTGTCTCTGACCCTACCAGTGCGCCCCTGTTTCTGCCCCCACCAGTGTACCCCCTGTTGTCTCTGACCTCACCGGTGTGCCCCTGTTGTCTCGTACCCCACCAGTGTGCCCCCTGTTTCTGCCCCCACCAGTGTACCCCCTGTTTCTGCCCCCACCAGTGTACCCCCTGTTGCCTCAGCAAGACCCCACCAGTGCGCCCCTGTTTCTGCCCCACCAGTGTGCGCCCTGTTGTCTCAGACCCCACCAGTGTGACCCCTGTTGTCTCAGACCCCACCAGTGTACCCCCTGTTGTCTCTGACCCCACCAGTGTGCCCCCTGTTTCTGCCCCACCAGTGTGCGCCCTGTTGTCTCTGACCCCACCAGTTTGCCCCCTGTTGTCTCTGACCCTACCAGTGTGCCCCCTGTTTCTGCCCCCCACCTGTGTGCCCCCTGTATTCTCTAACCCCACCAGTGTTCCCCTCTGTTGTCTCTGACCCCACCAGTGTGCCCCCTGCTGTCTCGGACCCCACCAGTGTGCTCCCTGTTGTCTCTGATCCCACCAGTGTAACCCCTGTTCACTCTGACCCCACCATTGTGCCCCCTGTTGTCTCGGACCCCACCAGTGTGACCCCTGTTGTCTCGGACCCCACCAGTGTGACCCCTGTTGTCTCAGACCCCACCAGTGTACCCCATGTTGTCTCTGACCCCACCAGTGTGCCCCCTGTTTCTGCCCCAACAGTGTGCGCCCTGTTGTCTCTGACCCCACCAGTTTGCCCCCTGTTGTCTCTGACCCTACCAGTGCGCCCCCTGTTTCTGCCGCCACCAGTGTACCCCCTGTTGTCTTGACCCCACCAGTGTGCCCTCTGTTGTCTCGGACCCCACCAGTGTGCCCTCTGTTGTCTCTGATCCCCCAGTGTCCCCCCTGTTGTCTCGGACCCCACCAGTGTGCCCCCTGTTGTCTCTGACCCTACCAGTGTGCCCCCTGTTGTCTCTGACCCTACCAGTGAGCCCCCTGTTGTCTCTGACCCTACCAGTGTGCCCCCTGTTGTCTCTGACCCCACGAGTGTAACTCCTCTTGTCTCTGACCCCACCAGTGTGCCCCCTGTTGTCTCGGACCCCAGCAGTGTGCCCCCTGTTGTCTCGGACCCCACCAGTGTGCCCCCTGTTGTCTCGGACCCCACCAGTGTGCCCCCTGTTGTCTCGGACCCCAGCAGTGTGCCCCCTGTTGTCTCTGACCCCCACCAGTGTAACCCCTGTTGTCTTGGACCCCACCAGTGTAACCCCTGTTGTCTTGGACCCCACCAGTGCGCCCCCTGTTTCTGCCTCACCAGTGTGCGCCCTGGTGTCTCTGACCCCACCAGTTTGCCCCCTGTTGTCTCTGACCCTACCAGTGCGCCCCCCTGTTTCTGCCCCCACCAGTGTACCCCCTGTTGTCTCTGACCTCACCAGTGTGCCCCTGTTGTCTCGTACCCCACCAGTGTGCCCCTGTTTCTGCCCCCACCAGTGTGCCCCCTGTTTCTGCCCCCACCAGTGTACCCCCTTTTGCCTCAGCAAGACCTCGAGCTGCCCCAATGATAATAATACTCGATTTGTAGCGCATGGATAATCACCCGTGAGGGTCTCTAGGTGCTGTTCCTAGGCACAGGGAGATTAAGGGCCTGAGTCAGAGTTCAGGGATGGGTGACTCCGTCACACACGTGATGGATATCCCGTCCACCATGTTACAAGTGCTGTAGGATATAATGGACTTATAATACGCTGTACAGGATATTGGTCCCATTTGTGATGAAGTAACCCTGTCCACCAAACTGTAAATCTGGCCCTAAGTGATTTGTCTAGAATCACAGGATGTTAAGCCGATGCTGAGACTCGAACCTGGATCCCCAGCTCCAGAGTCAGCTGCTCTGGCTGTTATGCCACACCCTCTCCCCTGGGTGTCATCTTCTAGCCTGGAGGCTGTTAGAGAGATAGCTAGTTGAGGCTCCGCTGGGTTCATTGCTACAAACGGCCACTAAACAGGACATGCAGATAGGATGCTCGGATGCAAAGAAGTCGTCATTGAAAGCCCTGCCTCGTGCACTGCCCTCGTTCCAGCCTCCTATGGCCAGAGCGGCATGAAACTGTGAGCCCTGGGAAGGTAGACAGTGATCAAAGGGTTCACCTTTAATGTTTCACCATCCTCCTCGTTCTTCTTTTGCTTATAAGCTCATGCTGTAATGGGATTAGTAATGCTTATTCATAGTGCTCACATTGTCTTGTTTTATAATCTTCCATTTCAGTCCTTCATCCAGTTTTATATTGCTTTTCTCTTTTTCCTCTCCTCTTTCTTGGTGTCTCTCACTTGCAGTGTTTTATTGAAACTTTAACTCACTCATCTTGCTTCTTTCTTTTTGCTCATATGGATGTAACATACACTATTATTGTATTATCTTTGACATGCTCAATAGCATTATGTGCCTTGTTACTATGTATGATGATCCTTTCAATAAAACATGCTTCAACTGAAAAACATGTCACCATCCTGGCAAGGGAAGCGTGCAGCTTAGAGCAGCGGGTACCAAGATGCAGCGCTGTGAAACTGAAGCTCTTTGAGCAGTGCCCAGCACAGGGACCACCATTAGCTCTCTGCCCTGGCACCTACAGGAGATCCTCGCTTTGCAAGGCCTCGTCTACCCTGGAGGGACTGACTCCCTGATGGAACCAGGCAGGCTGAGGATCTCGCTCCTGCTCCCAGGCGATCCAGCAGCGTCCCCTAATGCAATCCCTGTAGATCCCCCGATAACCCCCAGGGGATCTCCCTGCAGCCCTCCTGGCAACTACAGGAGATCCTCGCTTTGCAAGGCCTCGTCTACCCTGGAAGGACTGAGCTCCCTGATGAAACCAGGCAGGCTGAGGATCTCGCTCCTGCTCCCAGGCGATCCAGCAGCGTCCCCTAATGCAATCTCTGTAGATCCCCTGATAACCCCCAGGGGATCTCCCTGCAGCCCTCCTGGCAACCCCAGGAGATCCTCGCTTTGCAAGGCCTCGTCTACCCTGGAGGGACTGACTCCCCGATGAAACCAGGCAGGCTGAGGATCTCGCTCCTGCTCCCAGGCGATCCAGCAGCGTCCCCTAATGCAATCCCTGTAGATCCCCTGATAACCCCCAGGGGATCTCCCTGCAGCCCTCCTGGCAACCCCAGGAGATCCTCGCTTTGCAAGGCCTCGTCTACCCTGGAGGGACTGACTCCCCGATGAAACCAGGCAGGCTGAGGATCTCGCTCCTGCTCCCAGGCGATCCAGCAGCGTCCCCTAATGCAATCCCTGTAGATCCCCCGATAACCCCCAGGGGATCTCCCTGCAGCCCTCCTGGCAACCCCAGGAGATCCTCGCTTTGCAAGGCCTCGTCTACCCTGGAAGGACTGAGCTCCCTGATGAAACCAGGCAGGCTGAGGATCTCGCTCCTGCTCCCAGGCGATCCAGCAGCGTCCCCTAATGCAATCCCTGTAGATCCCCCGATAACCCCCAGGGGATCTCCCTGCAGCCCTCCTGGCACCCCTGCATCACAACCTGGCAGCATTCCCCACAGCGACAAATATCCGCACTACCACATTTGCAGAGCCCATTGAAATGGTACAAATCTTTTGAGTGTAATTTGCTGACAAAGTTTGAGGAGAACATTTCTAACATCAGGAAAGAAATTGATGCGACTCCTTTGGTCAAACCGAGGATGCGGCTCCTTCCTCCACGCTCTTCGTCACTCCACGTGCCACCACCGGTCCTAGAGGGAGAATTAATCTCTCTAGTTCAAGACATAAGTTCTGGGTCCCCTCTGGACCCTTGCCCCCATTTCATTTTTAGACTGCTTTGTTCTGGAATAATGCCCCCGCAGACATTATTAAGGTAATCCATGGATCGAGGAGAGGTTTAAACTCTTTCTAAAACTGCTGTCATTGCTCCCATACTGAAACAAGCGGGCGGACACTTCTGACCCTAAGAGTTTCTGCCCCATTTCCTGGCTCCCATTGGCATCTATGGTGTTAGAAAGACATGGCGGCCGGATCTTCGTCATCATCTCAGACTAAGAACTGTCTGGTGACTTTCAGGCAGGCTTTAGATCTTCTCTTAGCAGTAGTCCTTCTAACTGTCCATGCTAGATGATTTGAGAACATCCATGGACCCCGCATGGACCTGTGCCCTGATTTTGTTGGACCTGTCCGCAGCATTCGATACGGATGATCATACTGTGTTGATTGATCGTCTTGACGCAGCAGGCATCGGGGCACAGCTTTAAAATTGTTCCGTTCTTTTCTGTATCACCGAACCCAGGTTGTAAGATGAGGCCTCTTTACTGGGACAGCACCTTCCTACCAATCCTGGTGAGCCTCAGGGAGCCTCAGGGAGCCTCAATGTCCCAGCGCAAGCCATGAGATCCTCACCGTATCTGTCCATGTGTAGCAAGCCCATCTGTCGCAATGCCATACGGTTATAACACTGTCCATGTGTCACAAGCCCCTCTAGTGTGCTCAGGTGCCACAACTTTTGTGTCTTGTGCCAGAGGCTCCTGACATTATCTGTCAGTGCATGTCAAACACCTCACAGTGTACAAATTAACCCCTTCCATGCTTATGACGAGCTGGACTCGTCATGGCACACAGTGCTTGTGTGCTCATGACGAGTCCAGCTCGTCATAAGACCACCCACGGGGAAGCGCTGGCGCTCCCCCGTGGGAATCCGATCGTCGGGTTTTTGGGGGAAGGCAGGGGAAGGACTTCCCCTGCCTCCCCCGCCCCCCGCCTCCCCATCAATGACGTCAGCGCGCGAGGCGCGCTGACATCATTGAGGGTTTCCCTTTCTTCCCCGACGCGCTGGAAGCCATTTGCTTCCAGCGCGTCGCGGAAATAAGGTGAGTTTTGGCTCGGGGGAGGGGGTTTGATTCTAAAAGAGACATCGAGGGAAAGGAAAGGGTTTTCCTTTCCCCCGATGCCTCTTTTGTGCATTCCTGCTGCACGATCATGTGATCGTGCAGCAGGAATGCCTACGAGGGCGCCATTGTGAGCGTGGAGATGTGCCTTCTCTCCATTTACACCCTGAAAAGTTAGCTGTAATACTTGATGGAGGTCTTTGCATCCTTGAATTTCTCGAGCGCAATGCTCGTGTAGTTCCTGTGACCAGGAGGTTCCTTCTCCTCGTCTGCCGCTGCGATCCTGCTCTGACCCTTTATAAACAAGAGGCATGTGAACGGGCCTAGAAGCCCCGCTCGTTTGGCCCCGCCACACATACACTAGCGGTATGCAACGTATGCCCGCCCTTTCCCTACTATGATGGACAGCTTACTCAAAGGACCCCGGCGCTTTCGGCGCGGTGGCAAAGTTACAGACACACAGGTCACTGGAGACAATTCTTCTGGTCCTGTAGTGTAGGAAAGCTGTAGTGTAGGAAAGGCATTATACATTTACCCAACGAGGTAGCACTTACTGATTAGCCAGTAGAAAGTACTCCAGTTGAGTAGAGGTATTGCACAAAACGGTGGCATCTTCGTGGATAAATATGCAGGGCAGATGTGCCTTCTCTCCATTTACACCCTGACAAGTTAGCTGTAATCCTTGATGGAGGTCTTTGCATCCTTCATTTTCTCGAGCGCAATTCTCGTGTAGAATTCGTGAGCGTGGAGATGTGCCTTCTCTCCATTTACACCCTGAAAAGTTAGCTGTAATCCTTGATGGAGGTCTTTGCATCCTTGAATTTGTCGAGCGCAATGCTCGTGTAGTTCCTGAGACCATGAGGTTCCTTCTCCTCGTCTGCCGCTGAGATCCTGCTCTGACCCTTTATAAACAAGAGGCATGTGAACGGGCCTAGAAGCCCCGCCACACATACACTAGCGGTATGCAACGTATGCCCGCCCTTTTCCCACTATGATGGACAGCTTACTCAAAGGACCCCGGCGCTTTCGGCGCGGTGGCAAAGTTACAGACACACAGGTCACTGGAGACAATTCTTCTGGTCCTTTACGCAGCTGTAGTGTAGGAAAGGCACTATACATTTACCCAACGAGGTAGCACTTACTGATTAGCCAGTAGAAAGTACTCCAGTTGAGTAGAGGTATTGCACAAAACGGTGGCATCTTCGTGGATAAATATGCAGGGCAGATGTGCCTTCTCTCCATTTACACCCTGACAAGTTAGCTGTAATCCTTGATGGAGGTATTTGCATCCTTCATTTTCTCGAGCGCAATTCTCGTGTAGAATTCGTGAGCGTGGAGATGTGCCTTCTCTCCATTTACACCCTGAAAAGTTAGCTGTAATCCTTGATGGAGGTCTTTGCATCCTTGAATTTGTCGAGCGCAATGCTCGTGTAGTTCCTGTGACCATGAGGTTCCTTCTCCTCGTCTGCCGCTGAGATCCTGCTCTGACCCTTTATAAACAAGAGGCATGTGAACGGGCCTAGAAGCCCCGCTCGTTTGGCCCCGCCACACATACACTAGCGGTATGCAACGTATGCCCGCCCTTTCCCCACTATGATGGACAGCTTACTCAAAGGACCCCGGCGCTTTCGGCGCGGTGGCAAAGTTACAGACACACAGGTCACTGGAGACAATTCTTCTGGTCCTTTACGCAGCTGTAGTGTAGGAAAGGCACTATACATTTACCCAACGAGGTAGCACTTACTGATTAGCCAGTAGAAAGCACTCCAGTTGAGTAGAGGTATTGCACAAAACGGTGGCATCTTCGTGGATAAATATGCAGGGCAGATGTGCCTTCTCTCCATTTACACCCTGACAAGTTAGCTGTAATCCTTGATGGAGGTCTTTGCATCCTTCATTTTCTCGAGCGCAATTCTCGTGTAGAATTCGTGAGCGTGGAGATGTGCCTTCTCTCCATTTACACCCTGAAAAGTTAGCTGTAATCCTTGATGGAGGTCTTTGCATCCTTGAATTTCTCGAGCGCAATGCTCGTGTAGTTCCTGTGACCAGGAGGTTCCTTCTCCTCGTCTGCCGCTGAGATCCTGCTCTGACCCTTTATAAACAAGAGGCATGTGAACGGGCCTAGAAGCCCCGCTCGTTTGGCCCCACCACACATACACTAGCGGTATGCAACGTATGCCCGCCCTTTCCCCACTATGATGGACAGCTTACTCAAAGGACCCCGGCGCTTTCGGCGCGGTGGCAAAGTTACAGACACACAGGTCACTGGAGACAATTCTTCTGGTCTTTTACGCAGCTGTAGTGTAGGAAAGGCACTATACATTTACCCAACGAGGTAGCACTTACTGATTAGCCAGTAGAAAGTACTCCAGTTGAGTAGAGGTATTGCACAAAACGGTGGCATCTTCGTGGATAAATATGCAAGGCAGATGTGCCTTCTCTCCATTTACACCCTGAAAAGTTAGCTGTAATCCTTGATGGAGGTCTTTGCATCCTTGAATTTCTCGAGCGCAATGCTCGTGTAGTTCCTGTGACCAGGAGGTTCCTTCTCCTCGTGTGCCGCTGAGATCCTGCTCTGACCCTTTATCCCCTTCGGTGCTTATGACGAGCTGGACTCGTCATGGCACACAGTGCTCGTGACGAGTCCAGCTCGTCATAAGACCACCCACGGGGAAGCGCTGGCGCTCCCCCGTGAGAATCTGATCGTTAGGTTTTTTTTTTGGGGAGGCAGGGGAAGGGCTTCCCTGCCTCCCCCGCCCCATCAATGACGTCAGCGCGCTGACATCATTGAGGGTTTCCCTTTCTTCCCCGACGCGCTGGAAGCCATTTGCTTCCAGCGCGTCTGGGAAATCAGGTGAGGTTTGGCTCGGGGAGGGGGGGGGTTTGTATCAAAAGAGGCATCGAGGGAAAGGAAAGGGTTTTCCTTTCCCCCGATGCCTCTTTGTGCATTCCTGCTGCACGATCATGTGATCGTGCAGCAGGAATGCCCACTAGGCACCAGGGTTTTTTTTAATTTTTGTGTTGGGGAGTGGCCAAAAGGGCAAGGGTTGCTCCCCTTTTACGGGTGTGAATATTTTATTTATACTGTTAGGCCCACCTACCCCTTAGCTTGGCTGGTGGATTGTGTGTGGACTGGTGCATTATTTGCATATGTGATTGTAATGTTTTTTTCCTCCTTTTTATTCTAGTGTAAAGCTTTTGATTCCTGTTTGCGGTTTCGGCAGTTGTGGTTCTGCAGTTTTGCGTAATTGCATTTATTTGGTAAGAAAAATATTTTTGTTGTGTGTACTCCAAATGAGTATTATTGTCATGCATGAATGAATTTTTTTGTAAGTGGTGCCATAATGGCAGCATATTTGTTAGTGTTCAGAGCATGAAATTCTTTGCGATGTTTTGCATTGTCTTATGTGTAATTTTTTTCTTCTTCTTTTTTAGTGGGATATTGTTGATCCTTACTGTGTCTGTGCAGAGTAGGTGGTGGTGAGTCTAGCTGCTTCTGTCACGTGAGTGGTATAGTGTTGGAGTATATAGGTCTTTGTGATAAAGCTACATTTTGTTTATTTCTTTTTTTTTACAAAGGGTTTGTTGTTGTTGACTTGTTTGACAAGTAACCTTTATTAGTAAGCATTATGGCTAGCCGTAGAATTACTGCTCAGCAGGTGGTTGGTTTGCTTCTTGAATCTTCCTCTGAGCAGGATTATGAGACTGACAGTGCGTCTGAGGGAGAGGAGGGAGGGGAAGATTCAGGCAGTGAGTTTTCTCTCCACATGGAATCATCGGATGATGAAGGTACTCTCAGTGCAGATGAAGTGCCTGATTTAGAGGAGGATACTACTGTGCCGATGGTGCAAGAGGCATCTGGATTGCAGCCTGGGGCTGCTAGGCTTCCTACTGGAAGTGCTGGACTCTGGGTTGATCCAAACATGGTGCAGCCGGTGTTGCCTGCCTTTAGTGGTTATGCAGGGTGTAGAGTGGATTGTGAACATTATTTGCCTATACAGTATTTTCAGTTGTTTATGGATGATGTATTTTTGGGTGAGATTGTTGAGCAGACTAATTTGTATGCTGAACAGTTTTTGAGGGACAACAGTGCCAGACTTAGGCCCCATTCTAGAGCTACCCGGTGGAGTCCCACAAATCTGGAAGAGATGAAGAAGTTTTTGGGTTTGACTTTTTTGATGGGTTTGATAAGGAAGCCGTCCATGGGTTCATATTGGTCTACCAGTCCCTTGATGGCAACGGCCATATTTCCTGCAGTTATGACTCGTGATCGGTATTTACTTTTGCTTCGGATGCTGCATTTTGTTGATAATGGTTTGGCGTTGCCACGAGATCACCCTGAATGTGACCGTCTTTTTAAGATTCGGCCTGTTCTTGATCACTTTGTAGATCGATTTTCAGAGATCTATACTCCAGGGAAAGAAATATCTATTGATGAGTCTTTGGTGCTGTTCAAGGGCCGTTTGGTTTTTAGGCAGTACATTCCTAGCAAGAGGGCACGCTATGGAATTAAGCTGTATATGTTGTCTGAGAGTAGGACAGGATATGTTTTTAATTTGCGTGTGTACACTGGTAGGGATTCCACTATTGACCCCCTGGTTGTCCGTCCACTTTAGTAGGAGTTTCAGAGAAAATTGTGTGGGAACTTGCTAGAGGACTGTTTAACAGAGGCCACCATTTGTACCTTGATAACTTCTACACTGCTGTGCAATTGTTTAAGGAATTGTTCAAAGTGGACACTTTTGCTTGTGGCACAATCCGCTCTAACCGTAAAGGTTATCCAAAAGAGCTTGTTTGCAAAAAACTTCAGAGGGGACAGTGCAGTGCCTTGCGTAGTGAGGAACTGCTAGCTGTGAAATTTGTGGACAGGAGGGATGTGTACATGCTGACTACCATCCATGATGAGAGTACTTCACCTGTGGCTGTTTGGGGTCAGATTGCTGAAGTGCGCAAACCTGTGTGCATTTTAGACTACAATAAGCACATGGGTGGTGTTGATAGAGTAGATCAGAGGTTGGAACCTTACACTGCTATTCGTAAGTCTTACATTTGGTATAAGAAGTTGGCCATCCATCTCTTCAATTTAGCAACTTTCAATGCTTTTGTTGTGTTCAAGGAGTGTTCTCCTGCGTCAAAGTTGACTTTTGTTCAGTTTCAGGAGTCTGTCATAGGCAGCCTTGTTGTTGTGGAACAGGCAAGTGTTCCTAGAGTTGGAGTGGTGGAGGATGTGGCTCGATTGAAAGATCGCCACTTTCCTGATCACATTCCTCCTACATCCTCAAAAGACTTTCCCACTAGGAGATGTAGAGTCTGTTGGCGAAGAGGTACGCGGAAGGAGACTCGTATGTACTGCCCTGAGTGTCCTTCTAACCCTGGGCTGTGTGTGCCTGCTTGTTATAGAGCGTACCACAAGCAAAAGAATTATTGGGAGCAACCATGAGTGGTAAAGTGAACTGCCTGGTCTGTAATGTTTAAGAATTGTTGTTCTGTTTCAAGGTTGGCATTAGTGCAATGTTTCTGATTTTGTGTTAGTAGATTTGTATCTATTTGCAATTTGTTTGTGTTTTCTTTTTTGTATAAAAAAATCCTAAATGTGATGGTGGTGTGTGTAGGCTGGTGCTTGGCTGGCGGTGTGCGTGGAGTGGCGCTCGGCTGGCAGTGTGTGAGTAGTGACTTGCTGCTGGTCACTACACACACTGCTAGCGAGCGACACTCCACGCAATCCATCAGGTTGTGTGGTTGCTGTGTTAGGAATGTGGGCGTGTGAAAGTGATGGGCCCTTGAATGGCGCTGTCTGCTGGTGTGAGTGTTGTAATGTGATGGGCCCGCGGCTGGTGGTGTGAATGGTTTTGTATTTGTCACACGTATGAAAGGTGTATGAATGGCCTGTAAAGAGGTTGGTGCCTTGTCGTGGCTTTACAGCTCACGAGCTGTGAGTCAATGGTTCAGTTTCTCGTCCTTTCAATTATTAACAGTGCATTTCATTTTTGTGAAATCACTTGTTAATACAATTGTATATACTGAACCATCACTCACCCTCGTGCCAAATCCAACCAGTATGTGTGTGTGCTTGAGGAATAGATGGCTGTGCAGTAATCTTTGTCTTTTTAGTCTGTCTGCCAAGGTGTACATTCCGTCTAAGAATAACCTACCAACTGTAGATATTGTCGTAAACGAAACACCCATGGGAGTACATGGTGATATCTCTCTTGTGGATCCCAACAAGTTATGGTACCCACAATGTCCTGCAAACCTCAAAATGTCTGTCACATTTTCCTTGCAATATTGTGCCAACATTTTCACGCTGCAGAAATAAACAACACATTATCTCATTATGACCTGGTTTTGCAAGGGGGTCACCTGGGTTTTTGGCCCGGGGCTCGGCGGCCACATAGGGAAACCTACCAAACCCACACATTTCTGAAAAGTAGACACCCGGGGGCTTCCAGGGAGGTATGGCTTGCGTGGATCCCCCAACGTTTCCTTACCCAGAATCCCCTGCAAACCTCACTTTTAGCTGAAAAAATCACTTTTTTCACACATTTTTGTGTGGGAAAGTGTGGCATCACTGGCCTCACACAAATTTCCTACCACCCAGCGTTCCCCCAGGTCTCCCGATAAAAATGGTGCCTCACTTGTGTGGGAGGCCCAAGTACCCGCGACAGGCAAGGGCCCACAACGTATTGAGGCGACCTCAAAATGGCCTTTCACAAAACCACCTGGTTTTGCAAGGGGGTCACCTGGGTTTTTGGCCCCGTGCTCGGCGGCCATCTAGGAAACCTACCAAACCCACACATTTCTGAAAAGTAGACACCCGGGGGCTTCCAGGGAGGTATGGCTTGCGTGGATCCCCCAACGTTTCCTTACCCAGAATCCCCTGCAAACCTCACTTTTAGCTGAAAAAATCACTTTTTTCACACATTTTTGTGTGGGAAAGTGTGGCATCACTGGCCTCACACAAATTTCCTACCACCCAGCGTTCCCCCAGGTCTCCCGATAAAAATGGTGCCTCACTTGTGTGGGAGGCCCAAGTACCCGCGACAGGCAAGGGCCCACAACGTATTGAGGCGACCTCAAAATGGCCTTTCACAAAACCACCTGGTTTTGCAAGGGGAGTCACCTGGGTTTTGGCCCCGTGCTCGGCGGCCATCTAGGGAAACCTACCAAACCCACACATTTCTGAAAAGTAGACACCCGGGGGCTTCCAGGGAGGTATGGCTTGCGTGGATCCCCCAACGTTTCCTTACCCAGAATCCCCTGCAAACCTCACTTTTAGCTGAAAAAATCACTTTTTTCACACATTTTTGTGTGGGAAAGTGTGGCATCACTGGCCTCACACAAATTTCCTACCACCCAGCGTTCCCCCAGGTCTCCCGATAAAAATGGTGCCTCACTTGTGTGGGAGGCCCAAGTACCCGCGACAGGCAAGGGCCCACAACGTATTGAGGCGACCTCAAAATGGCCTTTCACAAAACCACCTGGTTTTGCAAGGGAGTCACCTGGGTTTTTGGCCCCGTGCTCGGCGGCCATCTAGGGAAACCTACCAAACCCACACATTTCTGAAAAGTAGACACCCGGGGGCTTCCAGGGAGGTATGGCTTGCGTGGATCCCCCAACGTTTCCTTACCCAGAATCCCCTGCAAACCTCACTTTTAGCTGAAAAAATCACTTTTTTCACACATTTTTGTGTGGGAAAGTGTGGCATCACTGGCCTCACACAAATTTCCTACCACCCAGCGTTCCCCCAGGTCTCCCGATAAAAATGGTGCTTCACTTGTGTGGGAGGCCCAAGTACCCGTGACAATTTTTTATGTTTGCAAGGGATTCTGGGTAACAGAACCTGGTGGGAGGCAGTCAAGTCACCCCATCCTGGATTCCCCTGGGTGTCTAGTTTTCAAAAATGTATAGGTTTGCTAGGTTTCCCTAGGTGCCGGCAGAGGTAGGGTTCAAAAACTACAGCTAGGCACTTTGCTAAAAAAGGGTCATTTTTCACTGCGAAATTGAGGTGGGACCGCGTTGCGTTTTGCGCCGTTTCCTGTCGCAGGCACTAGGCCGACCCACACAGGAGTGAGGTACCATTTTTCTCGTAAGACTTTGGGGAACGCGGGGTGGGTGGAAATTTGTGGATCCACGCAGATTCCAGAACTTTCCACCACAGAAATGTGGGGAAAATGTGTTTTTTTTTGACAATTTTTATGTTTGCAAGGGATTCTGGGTAACAGAACCTGGTGGGAGGCAGTCAAGTCACCCCATCCTGGATTCCCCTGGGTGTCTAGTTTTCAAAAATGTATAGGATTGCTAGGTTTCCCTAGGTGCCCGGCAGAGGTAGGGTTAAAAAACTACAGCTAGGCACTTTGCCACAAAGGGTCATTTTTCACTGCGAAATTGAGGTGGGACCGCGTTGCGTTTTGCGCCGTTTCCTGTCGCAGGCACTAGGCCGACCCACACAAGTGAGGTACCATTTTTCTCGTAAGACTTTGGGGAATGCGGGGTGGGTGGAAATTTGTGGATCCACGCAGATTCCAGAACTTTCCACCACAGAAATGTGGGGAAAATGTGGTTTTTTTGACAATTTTTTATGTTTGCAAGGGATTCTGGGTAACAGAACCTGGTGGGAGGCAGTCAAGTCACCCCATCCTGGTGTCCCCTGGGTGTCTAGTTTTCAAAAATGTATAGGTTTGCTAGGTTTCCCTAGGTGCCGGCAGAGGTAGGGTTCAAAAACTACAGCTAGGCACTTTGCCAAAAAGGGTCATTTTTCACTGCGAAGTTGAGGTGTGACCACTTTGCGTTTTGCGCCGTTTCCTGTCGCAGGCACTAGGCCGACCCACACAAGTGAGGTACCATTTTTCTCGTAAGACTTTGGGAACGCGGGGTGGGTGGAAATTTGTGGATCCACGCAGATTCCAGAACTTTCCACCACAGAAATGTGGGGAAAATGTGTTTTTTGACAATTTTTATGTTTGCAAGGGATTCTGGGTAACAGAACCTGGTGGGAGGCAGTCAAGTCACCCCATCCTGGATTCCCCTGGGTGTCTAGTTTTCAAAAATGTATAGGTTTGCTAGGTTTCCTTAGGTGCCGGCAGAGCTAGGGTTCAAAAACTACAGCTAGGCACTTTGCCAAAAAGGGTCATTTTTCACTGCGAAATTGAGGTGTGACCACGTTGCGTTTTGCGCCGTTTCCTGTCGCAGGCACTAGGCCGACCCACACAAGTGAGGTACCATTTTTCTCGTTAGACTTTGGGGAACGTGGGGTGGGTAGAAATTTGTGGATCCACGCAGATTCCAGAACTTTCCACCACAGAAATGTGGGGAAAATGTGATTTTTTTGACAATTTTTTATGTTTGCAAGGGATTCTGGGTAACAGAACCTGGTGGGAGGCAGTCAAGTCACCCCATCCTGGATTCCCCTGGGTGTCTAGTTTTCAAAAATGTATAGGTTTGCTAGGTTTCCCTAGGTGCCGGCAGAGCTAGGGTTCAAAAAACTACACCTAGGCACTTTGCAAAAAAGGGAAATTTTTCATTGTGAAAATGTGGTACGTCCACGTTGCATTTTGAGCCATTTCCTGTTGTGGGCACAAGGGCTACCCACACAAGTGAGGTACCATTTTTATCGGGAGACTTAGGGTAACACAGAATTGTAGAGCAACTGTTATTACCTATTGACTTTCGATGCATTTCTGCCTTCCAAATGAAAGACAATGTGTAAAAAATAAGTCATTTTGAAAAATGACCTATAATTCTCATGCTAGTATGGGTACTCCCAATTTCGGAAATGTGCAAATATCTACTGTTTCTAAAATCTACATTTTGTTCCCATTTCAGAAATACATAGGTGTCTTTCATAACAATTTTTCCATGTATACATTTTCCCAAAATAATTGCTATATACCCGGTACTTAAAAAAAAATCATTGCAAGATGTTGCTCAATTATTGGCTCTGGGTTCGTCGGGTTCTTGGTGAACCTACAAGTCCTATATATCCTCCACAACCAGAAAGGTCCAGCGGATATAACGGTATATTGCCTTCAAATAGCTGTCATAATTAGAAGAAGTTACAGGTGAAAACGTTGACACAAATGGCTGTTTTTTCAACTAATTTTCAATTTTTCCTTTATTTAACTGTTAGTTTCTATAAGGAAAACTTTAAGGATCTACACAAATGACCCCTTGCTGAATTCAGAATTTTGTCTACTTTTCATAAATGTATGGCTTTCCAGGATCCATTATTGGTTTCATACCCATTTCTACCATTAACTGGAAGGAGGTTGAAAGCACAAAAATAGCAAAAATAGGCTATGTCCCAGAAAAATGCCAAAACTGTGTAAAAAAGTTGGTTTTCTGACAAAAGTCTGCTTGTCCCTGAAAGCTGGGAAGATGGTGATTTCATCCCCACAACCCCTTTTTTGATGCCATTTGCAGGGAAAATCAAGACGCTTATATCTGTAGCCCTTTTTGCCTTTTTCCAAAAAAACCAAAATTTAGCTGTATTTTGACTAATTTCTGGGTCCCCTCCAGGGGAATCCACAAACCCTGGGTACCTTTACAATCCCCATGATGTTAGAAAAAAGGACGCAAATTTGGCATGGATACCTTATGTGGTCAAAAAGTTACAGGGGCCTAAGCGCGCACTACCCCAAATAGCCAAAAAAAGGCTTAGCACAGGAGGGGAAAAGGCCTAGCAGCGAAGGGGTTAAGTGTCTCTCCGCAGTCACAGGTTCTGCTAACGCCGCTCCTCCTCACACTGGCTGTCCATGCGAATGATGAATGGGTACTTTGTTGCAAGATTAATTAAAATCACTGGCTGTCCATGCACCCCAAGCTCTCTCGCCGTACATGCCTCAGGAGCACCTTTCATGTCTGCCCAGAACCACAGGCTACTCATATGTTGCTGCTCCTCAAGGTCCTCACATCATCTGCCTGTGTGCATCAAGCTCCTTACAATACCTGCCTGAATGCAGCAAACTCCTCACACTGTCTGCCAGTGTGTCACAAGCGCCTCACACCATCTGCCCGTCTGCATCAAACTCCTCACTCTGTCTATCCGTGTACCACAAACTCCACACAATGTCTGGCCATGTATCACAAGCGCCTCATGTTGGACTTGGCCCTTTGTGCAGGGTCACCCCTAAACTTTTTGCCTTTTTCTCTGACATGGTGTTGGTGGTTTTAGGCCTCTGGGCACTTTAGCACTGTGGTCCAGTGTAAAGTGCGTGCGATCTCTGTGTACATTTGGTAAGGTTGGCCTGCCCTCCCATAGGAATGAATTGGGGATTCCCTGATAAAGTGTGTCAGTGATAATTCCTGGGATGGGAGGAGCAGCGTGGTTGAGTTTAGTATGTATGAAATTGTAAGAATAAATGCTGCGCAATGGTGTGCGCAGATTTATGATGACTGGTTGAGAAATGCCACTTTTAGAAGTTGGCATTTCTGTGTGCTCTGTGTCTGCCTGCCTGATGTGAATTGCATGTCTGGCTTGTGAGTGACAGGGGCTGGGAGGTGTGTGTGGCTCCAGCAGGGGCAGGGTGAGTCAGCGCTAGGCAGAATGGGACATCTGCCTTGGGAGTAGTGGGAGGAGTAATCCCCTGACCCTGAATAGGACTGTGCCCAGCCTGCACAATGCTGGCTCCGCCCCTGTGGTGTGTCTGATCACCTAGCCCCCACCTGACAAAGGGGAAGAGGAGCTTGGAAAACAAAGTGCTCCAAATCCCCCTGAACCAGTTGCATCTGGTTCCCCCATGCCCTGTCCTGCAGACAAAGAGATTTGGTGTATAAATATAGGGGCTGTGACCCCATGAAATTGTTCTGTGCTTTGGTGCTGTTCCTGTACTTGCTGGGGCTTTGCTGCTGCTGGTGGCCCAGGAGGAACCGCCATGGGGGCTTGCCTCCCTGCTGGAGGGCCCTGTGTGCTGGCCTCCCTTGGCCCAGCTATGCCCCATGGACCTAAGGACTTTTTGGACATCTAGCGCCTCGTGAGCGCTGTGTTTTACTTGCCAGCAGAAGAAAGGAACTGGCATCTGCAGCGTTGGGCTGCCTGATGATCTAGAGGGAATCCCGGCGTAGGGATTTCCCCGAGCTGCTGGAGGACGGCGGGAGCCCACCCCGCATTCTGTGCTTACTGGCGGGTGCCCACCCCGCTTATGTGCTCAATTTGAGCAGCGGGTGCCCACCCTGCATTTTGCCGATCGAGCGGGTGCCCACCCCGCGTTTGATGTTTACTCACGGGTGCCCACCCCGCTTATGTGCTCTCCAGCGGGAGCCCACTCCGCTCTTATGCTGTATTAGCGGGTGCCCACCCCGCGATTATCTTTGCTTGAGGCCGGAGCCCACCCCGCACTTGGCCGCCGAGAGGAGGAGAAGCGGCCGCCGCAATCGCGCGGCGACCAGGAAGCCAGGCGGCCTTGCCTGACTGTGGGCGGGGCCTCGTTGTTGGCCAGAAGCAGGAAGGAGCCAAGCCTCGTGGGCTCGCACCGGCCGTCCAGTGGAAGCTGTGCACAGAGGAAGTCCCGCCACCGGAGATCCGTCCAGAGCCTTGCAGGCTCCGCCGTGAAGTCCCGGTCCCAGAAGGGGGACCGGGCGAAGAGAGGAGTCCGGAGCAGAAAGTCCGGTGAGTGGAGCTGGTGGGGAGGGGGTGTGTGTCGAGGCACGCAATCGGCGCCTGCCCCCGCAGTTGCTCCCTCAAAGCACAGTGCCAGTTCTAGGGTCTGGGCGGTCCCGCAAGAGAGCATATTTGTTTTTAGAGCCCGTGGGGGCACAGTGGTGCCGGGCCCCCCTTCATGGATATTGTCACAGCTGCGCCGCCGTAGCGGGCAGCTGCAACGTGGGCGTATTTGTTTCTAGGGCCCCAGTGGGGGTCCAGAGGGCGCCAAGGTGCCCGTACCTGCTCTTTAGTTGTTCCCAGCTGCCCCGCGTGATAGAGGGCAGCTGCAACGTTTTGGGCATATTTGTTTAGAAGTCCCTGAGTGGGACAGGAGAGGCACAGTGGTGCCAGGCCTTTTTGGTTCTTTTCCCAGCTGCCCCGCCTGATAGAGGGCAGCTGCAACGTTGGCGCATATTTGTTTAGAGGGCACAGTGAGTGCCCATGCCCACGTTCTGCTTCACAGCTGCACGGCAATTAGCGGCAGCTGCAACGTTTAGGCTATTATTTCTTTGGGGGCATGTTGAATGAGAAAGGAGTGAGATGCACTCCTGTGCCCCAGCGCAATTGCGCACTTATGGATCCTGCTGCATTGGCAGCCGCCCTGACATTTGGGACATAAGGCATTTGAGCCCTCTGAGAAGGCCAGTTGGCCAGGGTGACTGTGGGGTTGATAGGGCGCCAGGCCCTAATGTGATTTATGTGGTGCTAAGAAATATGATTTATGCACTGTAATTTATGCCTCTAGTATTTATGTTTAGGAGGTTATTCCCTAATATGAGATTTATGCTTAGGAGGTTACTGCATAATGTATTTATGCTGGTGAGGTTATGGTCTAATGCGTTTAGGCTTATGAGGTTATGGCATAATGTGTTTATGCTTATGAGATTACTGCATAATGTATTTATGCTGAGGAGGTTATGGTCTAATATGTTTAGGCTTATGAGGTTGGCACAGAATGTATTTCACGCCTGATGTGATACTGTGCATAATATGGTTTATGTTACAGGAGATAATGCTGAGTACAGTGCTTGCCAGTAATTACTGGTTGTGTTCTACGTTTGTTATATGTTCTACATTTACTATCTTTACTAAGTGATGGTTCTGACAGTGGCCCAATTGGCCCTGTCAGGTGTATATAATCCCCTGTAAATACTGCCTAGTGCCAGTTGGCACAGTGTATATTGTGTGATTACTATTCTATTGTGTTTATGGTAATACAAAGGCTATTTTTGATATAACCTTGTGTGGAGTTCCTTTTGTGGTGTGCCTGGTATGTTGTTGCTGTGAGTGTGTTGTGCAAACGCTTTACACATTGCCTCCGGGATAGGCCTGACTGTTCGTGCCAAGCTACCAAGGGGGTGAGCAGGGGTTATCTTCGGCGTGTAACTCCCTTGCCCTGACTAGAGTGGTGGTCTCTGCCTGGCTTTGGCGCAAGCCTTAGCCAACCAGAGATCCCATTTCTAACACCTCACAACATCTCTCCGGGTGCCACAAACTCCTCACACTGTCTGCCCATGTGGATCAAGCTCCTTACACTACCTGCCTGTGTGCCGCAAGTGCCTCACACTGTCTGTCCATGTGCACCAAGTGCCTCACAGTCTGTCAATGTGCTACAAGCTTCTCACACTGTCTGCCCATGTGCCACAAGCATTTCACACTGTCTGTGTGCCAGAAGCACCTCACACTGTTTGCCCGAGTGGCACAAGCACCTCACACTGCCTGCCCATGTGCAACAAGTGCCTCACATTCTGCCCGTTTGCTGCAAGCTCCTCACAATGTCTGCCCATGGGCCACAAGCACTTCACACTGCCTGTGTGCCACAAGCACCTCACACTGTCTGCCCGTATGCCACAAGCACCTCACACTGTCTGTGTGCCACAAGCACCTCACACTTTCTGCTTGTATGCCACAAGCACCTCACACTGACTGTGTGCCACAAGCTCCTCACACTGTCTGCAGATGTGCCACAAGTGCCTCACTCTGCCCATGTATTACAAGCTCCTCACACTGTCTGCCAGTGTGGCACAAGCACCTCCCACTGTCTACCCATGTGCAACAAGTGCCTCACAGTCTGCACATGTGCCACAAGCTCCTCAGACAGTCTGCGTGCCACAAGCGCCTCACACTGCCTGCGTGCAACAAGCGCCCCACACTGTCTGCCCATGTACCACAAGCTCCTCACACTGTCTGGCCATGTATCGCAAGCTCCTCACACTGTCTGCCCATGTACCGAAAGCTCCTCACACTGTCTGACCATGTACCGCAAGCTCCTCGCACTGTCTGCCCATGTACCGCAAGCTCCTCACACTGTCTGACCATGTACCACAAGCTACTCACACAGTCTGCCCATGTGCCACAAGCACCTCACACTATCTGCCCGTGTGCCACAAGCACTTCACACTGCCTGTGTGCCACAAGCTCCTCACACTGTCTGCCCATGTACCGCAAGCTCCTCACACTGTCTGCCCATGTACCGCAAGCTCCTCACACTGTCTGACCATGTACTGCAAGCTACTCACACAGTCTGCCCATGTGCCACAAGCACCTCACACTGTCTGCCCGTGTGCCACAAGCACTTCACACTACCTGTGTGCTACGAGCTCCTCACACTGTCTGCCCTTGTGCCACAAGCACCTCACACTGTTTGTGTGCCACAAGCACCTCACACTGTCTGCCTGTGTGCCACAAGCACCTCACACTGACTGTGTGCCACAAGCACCTCACACTGTCTGCCCAAGTGGCACAAGCACCTTACACTGACTGACCGTGTGCAACAAGTGCCTCACATTCTGCCCGTGTGCTACAAGCTCCTCACAATGTCTTCCCGTGGGCCACAAGCACTTCACACTGCCTATGTGCCACAAGCACCTCACACTGTCTGCCCGTATGCCACAAGCACCTCGCACTGCCTGTGTGCCACAAGCACCTCACACTGACTGTGTGCCACAAGCACCTCACACTGTCCGCCGATGTGCCACAAGCACCTCAGCCTGCCCATGTATTACAAGCTCCTCACACTGTCTGCCTGTGTGCCACAAGTGCTTCACAGTCTGCCCTTGTACCACAAGCTCCTCATTCTGTATACCATGTGCCACAAGCTCCTTAGACAATCTGCCCGTGTGCCACAAGCGCCTCACACTGCCTGCATGCCACAAGTGCCCCACACTGTCTGCCCGTGTACCACAAGCACCTCACACTGTCTGCCCATGTGCCGCAAGCTCCTCACACTGTCTGCCCATGTACCACAAGCTCCTCACACTGTCTGACCATGTGCCACAAGCTCCTCACACAGTCTGCCAATGTGCCACAAGCTCCTCACACTATCTGCCTGTTTGCCACAAGCACCTCACACTGTCTGCCCGTGTGCCACAAGCACCTCACACTGTCTGCCCATGTGCCACAAGCTCCTCATACTATCTGCCCATGTGCCACAAGCTCCTTACACAGTCTGCCAATGTGCCACAAGCTCCTCACACTATCTGCCTGTTTGCCACAAGCACCTCACACTGTCTGCCCGTGTGCCACAAGCACCTCACACTGTCTGCCCATGTGCCACAAGCACCTCACACTCTCTGCCTGTCTGCCACAAGTGCCCCACACTGTCTGCCTGTGTGCCATAAGCACCTCACACTGTCTGCCTGTGTGCCACAAGCACCCCACACTGTCTGCCCGTGTGCCACAAGCACCTCACACTGTCTGCCTGTATGCCACAAGCTCCTAACATTACCTCTCTGTGTGCCACAAGCGCCTCAATCTGTGTCCTTGTGTGCCACAAGCGCATCACAGTGCCTGTGTGTCTCACGCACCTCACAACTCATCCTCTCTATGTCAGACAAGCCCCCCATGACCAGATGCAACTTCATCAAATGAATGATCAACGTAGTAGAATGGATGAGAACCAACTGCCTGAAACTCAACACGGATAAGACAGAAGAGCTGATCTTCGGGAACTATAACTCCCCTTGGGACTCCACCTGATGGCCATCCGAGCTCTGTCCTACTCCATCACCCACCAACCACGCACGCAACCTGGCTATCATATTAAATGACAAACTCAACATAGTCACTCAGGTAACCACAGTTAGCTCCTCCTGCTTCTACATGCTACATATCCTTAAAAAATATCTTCAGATGGATGCCCAAGAGCACCAGAAGTACTATCACTCAAGCCCTAATCACAAGCAGGCTTGACTACGTCAACGCACTCTATGCCGGAATCCCCACTCACCTCCTCTACCATCTTCAGACCATCCAGAACCCCACTGCAAGACTTGTCCAGGACCTCCCCTGGCGCACCCACATCACGCCTCATGTCAGAGATCTCCACTTCTGCCGATACATAAACGCAGCCAATTTAAACTCCTCACATAGGTATACAAGGCACTGCACACCATTGGACCACCATACTTCAGCTCCCAGATTCACCAGCCTACAAGACACCTCCGCTCTTCCCCTCTCTCTCTCTTACACACACCCACACCCTGCATCCTCAGAAACAGAACAGGAGGGCTAGCCTTCTCATACTTTGCACCCAAAACATGGAACCACTTCCCTCTACACCGAAGGGCCTCCACTTTACCTCCAGAATTCCGTAAGAAGCTGAAGACCTGGCTCTTCAACTAAGACCCTGCAGACAATCGATCTTCACACCTGCTCGAGTGTTTGGATACCTCTTGGGTGATTATTCTTGCTTTACAACACAGCACAACACATCTCCCCCAGCCAGATAGGCTCCAACCAAAGTGAACCTCTTTTTTGACATGACAGTGTCAAATCCTGTTTGATATGTCTGCTGGGGTTTACATATAACACTGGGGGCGCACCTGAAAGGAAAAGAAACAGGATGCCAAAACAATTTTTGTGTATCCACTGTCTGATTGATGGAAACCTCTGCTTTGTTCTACTAGACTTCTGTCTATGGGTTTATTGAAGGTACAGTGAAATCCCCAAAGTGGAATTTAGTGTTAAATGTGATAGGACACTAGGATTACAATAGTACACACACACACACACATTCAGCACACAGAGTTTAGTGTGATCGAAGACTTTTGCCATCTTGGAAATGCCCAAAGTGGGTAGTGTTGGCCCCGGAAATGTTTAACTCATTGGTTAGGCACTGCCCAGGAGTTATTCCCACCCAGAGGCACCTGCCAGGCATAAATGTGGCATCTCCAGGCACCAACTTCAGAAAACTCCTGGAACTGAGGAGATGACTGAACCTGCAGTCTGAGGCTTGCGAAGAGACCTGAAGGACCTGACCTGCTCTCTCTTGTACCCAGGATAAAGAAGTGGGTTCCAAGGGTAATATGGCTCACCTCCTTTTGAAGCTACATGGATGCATCAAACTGCAAGAGGTATTTTCCTGCAACTGCCCAGTTGGCCAGTGGGCAACAGGACCGGGACTGGATCCTGTTGTTTGACCCCTGTCTGACACCCTGTGAGTCTCTAAGTGCTTCTCCTAAGGTTCTGGGGTCTTTAGAAGTGCATTTGAGTGGTGGATTGGGACTTAAAGGACTAAAGTTACAAGGGATCATTTTTGACCAGGAAGGACCTGGTTGGTGTATCCGAACCGCACGCCATCTTGGGTAAGATACACCAACCAGCACCAAATTGTGCGTAGGTCTTGGTCTACCCCAACCATTGACTTTCATTGGTGCTTGATACTTCTTCATGCTATTTCTACTCAAATCTTTAAAAATTCATATCTCCGCTTCCTCTTATTGGATATTTGTCTTTTTGGTGCCATATAGTTTATTATTACATTTTACTCTGTTTTTCTAACTCCATTTGGGATTTTTATTGTTTTGCATTTTGACTTTATTACAGTTTTGTTACTGCATAAATATTTATACATTGCCCTAGGTTAAGCCTGTCTGCTCTGTGACATGGCCGGGGTTGAGCTCAGGTTCATTTAGTGACTGTGAAGGTTCACCCTGACAAGGGTTTTGATTGTTCCGTGGGGTGGGTAGTTACCCCCCCCAGATAGTAATCCAATTTCTGACAGCACCGAAAGCTAATCACACTCTGTTCTTTTACACAAGCTCCTCGCACTGTTCCTGTGCGCAAAGCATCTCACACTCTGTCCGTATACCCTATCTCTTTGCACTGTTCATGTATCCAAAGCATCTCACACTCTGACCGTATACCCTATCTCCTTGCACTGTTCATGTGCCCAAAGCATCTCACACTCTGACCGTATACCCTATCTCCTTGCTCTGTTCATGTGCTCAAACATCTCACACAATGTCCTTATACCCTATCTCTTTGCACTGTTCATGTGCCCAAAGCTTCTCACACTCTGTCCGTGTAGCTCATCACCTTGCACTGTTCATGTGACCAAAGCATCTCTCACTCTGTCTGTATACCCTATCTCTTTGCACTGTTCATGTGCCCAAAGCATCTCACACTCTGTCTGTATACCCTATCTCTTTGCACTGTTCATGCGCCCAAAGCATCTCACACTCTGTCTGTATACCCTATCTCTTTGCACTGTTCATGCGCCCAAAGCATCTCACACTCTGTCTGTATACCCTATCTCTTTGCACTGTTCATGCGCCCAAAGCATCGCACACTCTGTCTGTATACCCTATCTCCTTGCTCTGTTCATGTGCTCAAACATCTCACACAATGTCCTTATACCCTATCTCCTTGCACTGTTCATGTGCCCAAAGCATCTCACACTCTGTCTGTGCTCTATCTCTTTGCACTGTTCATGTGCCCAACGCATCTCACACTCTGTCTGTATACCCTATCTCTTTGCACTGTTCATGAGCCCAAAGCATCTCACACTCTGACCGTATACCCTATCTCTTTGCACTGTTCATGTGACCAAAGCATCTTACACTCTGTCCGTATACCCTATCTCTTTGCACTGTTCATGTGCCCAAAGCATCTCACACTCTGTCTGTATGCCCTATCTCTTTGCACTGTTCATAAGCCCAAAGCATCTCACAGTCTTTCCGTATACCCTATCTCCTTGCACTGTTCATGAGCCGAAACATCTCACTCTCTGTCTGTGTACCCTATCTCCTCACACTGTTCCTGTGCGCAAAGCATCTCACACTCTGTCTGTATACCCTATCTCTTTGCACTGTTCCTGTGCCCAAAGCATCCCACACTCTGTCTGTATACCCTATCTCTTTGCACTGTTCACGTGCCCAAAGCTTCTGACACACACTCTTCCCATATAACCTATCTCCTTGCACTGTTCATGTGCCCAGACATCTCACACTCTGTCCGTGTAGCTCATCACCTTGCACTGTTCATGCGACCAAAGCATCTCACACTCCATCTGTATACCCTATCTCTTTGCACTGTTTATGTGACCAAAGCATCTCACACTCTGTCCGTATACCCCATCTCTTTGCACTGTTCATGTGCCCAAAGCATCTCACACTCTGTCTGTATGCCCTCTCTTTGCACTGTTCATGTGCCCAACGCATCTCACACTCTGTCTGTATACCCTATCTCTTTGCAATGTTCATGTGCCCAAAGAATCTCACACTCTGTCCGTGTAGCTCATCACCTTGCACTGTTAATGTGACTAAAGCATCTCACACTCTGTCTGTATGCCCTCTCTTTGCACTGTTCATGTGCCCAACGCATCTCACACTCTGTCTGTATGCCCTCTCTTTGCACTGTTCATGTGCCCAACGCATCTCACACTCTGTCTGTATAACCTATCTCTTTGCACTGTTCATGTGCCCAAAGCATCTCACACTCTGTCTGTATGCCCTCTCTTTGCACTGTTCATGAGCCCAACGCATCTCACACTCTGTCTGTATACCCTATCTCCTTGCACTCTTCATGAGCCGAAACATCTCAAACTCTGTCCGTGTAGCTCATCACCTTGCACTGTTAATGTGACTAAAGCATCTCCCACTCTGTCTGTATGCCCTCTCTTTGCACTGTTCATGTGCCCAACGCATCTCACACTCTGTCTGTATAACCTATCTCTTTGCACTGTTCATGTGCCCAAAGCATCTCACACTCTGACTGTATGCCCTCTCTTTGCACTGTTCTTATGTCCAAACCATCTCACACACTGTCCTTATTCCCTATCTCCTTGTTCTGTTCATGTGCCCAAACATCTCACACTCTGTCCGTGTAGCTCATCACCTTGCACTGTTTATGTGCCCAAAGCATCTCACACTCTGTCATTATACCCTATCTCTTTGCACTGTTCATGTGCCCAAAGCATCTCACACTCTGTCTGTATACCCTATCTCTTTGCACTGTTCATGTGCCCAAAGCATCTCACACTCTGTCTGTATAACCTATCTCCTTGCACTGTTCCTGAGCTAAAACATCTCACTCGCTGTCCGTATACCCAATCTCTTTGCACTGTTCATGAGCCGAAACATCTCACTCTCTGTATACCCTATCTCCTCACACTGTTCCTGTGCACAAAGCAGCTCACACTCTGTCTGTATAACCTATCTCTTTGCACTGTTCATGCGCCCAAAGCATCTCACACTCTGTCTGTATACCCTACCTCTTTGCACTGTTCCTATGCCCAACGCATCTCCCACTCTGTCTGTATACCCTATCTCTTTGCACTGTTCTAGTGCCCAAAGTATCTCACACTCTGTCTGTAGTGTATACCCTATCTCTTTGCACTGTTCATGTGCGCAAAGCATCTCACACTCTGTCCGTATACCCTATCTCCTTGCACTGTTCATGTGACTAAAGCATATCCCACTCTGTCTGTATACCCTATCTCTGTGCACTGTTCATGTGCCCAAACATCTCCCACTCTGTCTGTATACCCTATCTCTTTGCACTGTTCATGTGACTAAAGCATCTCCCACTCTGTCCGTATACCCTATCTCCTTGCACTCATCATGAGCCGAAACATCTCAAACTCTGTCCGTGTAGCTCATCACCTTGCACTGTTCATGTGACTAAAGCATCTCACACTCTGTCCGTATACCCAATCTCTTTGCACTGTTCATGCGCCCAAAGCATCTCACACTCTGTCTGTATACCCTACCTCTTTGCACTATTCCTATGCCCAACGCATCTCCCACTCTGTCTGTATACCCTATCTCTTTGCACTGTTCTAGTGCCCAAAGCATCTCACACTCTGTCTGTATACCCTATCTCTTTGCACTGTTCATGTGCACAAAGCATCTCACACTCTGTCCGTATACCCTATCTCCTTGCACTGTTCATTTGACTAAAGCATCTCCCACTCTGTCCGTATACCCTATCTCCTTGCACTCATCATGAGCCGAAACATCTCAAACTCTGTCCGTGTAGCTCATCACCTTGCACTGTTCATGTGACTAAAGCATCTCACACTCTGTCTGTATATCCTATCTCTTTGCACTGTTCATGTGACCAAAGCATCTCACACTCTGTCTGTATAACCTATCTCTTTGCACTGTTCATGTGCCCAAAGAATCTCACACACTGTCCTTATACCCTATCTCTTTGCTCTGTTCATGTGCCCAAAGCATCTCACACTCTGTCTGTATATCCTATCTCTTTGCACTGTTCATGTGACCAAAGCATCTCACACTCTGTCTGTATAACCTATCTATTTGCACTGTTCATGTGCCCAAAGCATTCCACACTCTGTCTGTATACCCTATTTCTTTGCACTGTTCATGTGCCCAAAGAATCTCACACACTGTCCTTATACCCTAGCTCTTTGCTCTGTTCATGTGCCCAAAGCATCTCTCACTCTGTCTGTATACCCTATTTCTTTGCACTGTTCATGTGCCCAAAGCATCTCACACACTGTCCTTATACCCTATCTCTTTGCTCTGTTCATGTGCCCAAACATCTCACACTCTGTCCGTGTAGCTCATCACCTTGCACTGTTCATGTGCCCAAAGCATCTCACACTCTGTCATTATACCCTATCTCTTTGCACTGTTCATGTGCCCAAAGCATCTCACACTCTGTCTGTATACCCTATCTCTTTGCACTGTTCATGTGCCCAAAGCATCTCACACTCTGTCTGTATAACCTATCTCCTTGCACTGTTCCTGAGCTAAAACATCACTCTCTGTCCGTATACCCAATCTCTTTGCACTGTTCATGAGCCGAAACATCTCACTCTCTGTATACCCTATCTCCTCACACTATTCCTGTGCACAAAGCATCTCACACTCTGTCTGTATAACCTATCTCTTTGCACTGTTCATGCGCCCAAAGCATCTCACACTCTGTCTGTATACCCTACCTCTTTGCACTGTTCCTATGCCCAACGCATCTCCCACTCTGTCTGTATACCCTATCTCTTTGCACTGTTCTAGTGCCCAAAGCATCTCACACTCTGTCTGTATACCCTATCTCTTTGCACTGTTCATGTGCGCAAAGCATCTCACACTCTATCCGTATACCCTATCTCCTTGCACTGTTCATGTGACAAAAGCATATCCCACTCTGTCTGTATACCCTATCTCTGTGCACTGTTCATGTGCCCAAACATCTCCCACTCTGTCTGTATACCCTATCTCTTTGCACTGTTCATGTGACTAAAGCATCTCCCACTCTGTCCGTATACCCTATCTCCTTGCACTCATCATGAGCCGAAACATCTCAAACTCTGTCCGTGTAGCTCATCACCTTGCACTGTTCATGTGACTAAAGCATCTCACACTCTGTCTGTATATCCTATCTCTTTGCACTGTTCATGTGACCAAAGCATCTCACACTCTGTCTGTATAACCTATCTATTTGCACTGTTCATGTGCCCAAAGCATTCCACACTCTGTCTGTATACCCTATTTCTTTGCACTGTTCATGTGCCCAAAGAATCTCACACACTGTCCTTATACCCTATCTCTTTGCTCTGTTCATGTGCCCAAGCATCTCTCACTCTGTCCGTGTAGCTCATCACCTTGCACTGTTCATGTGCCCAAAGCATCTCACACTCTGTCTGTATACCCTATCTCTTTGCACTGTTCATGTGCCCAAAGCATCTCACACTCTGTCTGTATAACCTATCTCTTTGCACTGTTCATGGGCCCAAAGCACCTCACACACACTCTTCCAATATAACCTATCTCCTTGCACTGTTCCTGAGCCGAAACATCTCACTCTCTGTCCGTATACCCAATCTCTTTGCACTGTTCATGAGCCGAAACATCTCACTCTCTGTCTGTATACCCTATCTCTTTGCACTGTTCATGTGCCCAAAGCATCTCACACTCTGTCTGTATACCCTATCTCTTTGCACTGTTCATGCGCCCAAAGCATCTCACACTCTGTCTGTATAACCTATCTCTTTGCACTGTTCATGCGCGCAAGGCATCTCACACTCTGTCTGTATACCCTACCTCTTTGCACTGTTTCTGTGTGCAAAACATCTCACACTCAGTCTGTATGACCTATCTCTTTGCACTGTTCATGTGCCCAAAGCATCTCACACTTTGTTTGTATACCCTATCTCTTTGCACTGTTCATGTGCCCAAAGCATCTCACACTCTGTCTGCATACCCTATCTCTTTGCACTGTTCATGTGCCCAAAGCATCTCACACACTGTCTGTATACCCTATCTCTTTGCACTGTTCATGTGCCCAAAGCATCTCACACTCTGTCTGTATACCCTATCTCTTTGCACTGTTCATGTGACCAAAGCATCTCTCACTCTGTCTGTATACCCTATCTCTTTGCACTGTTCATGTGCGCAAAGCATCTCACACTCTGTCCGTATAACCTATCTCTTTGCACTGTTCATGTGCCCAAAGCATCTCACACTCTGTCTGTATACCCTTTCTCTTTGCACTGTTCACGAGCTGGAAAATCTCACTCTGTCTGTATACCCTATCTCCTCACACTGTTCCTGTGCCCAAAGCATCTCACACTCTGTCTGTATAACCTATCTCTTTGCACTGTTTGTGAGAAGTTGGCCTGGTATATGCTGTCCAAACTACCCTTATGGTGATTAGGTCAAAGATAACCTTTATTGAAAGCTATCCTAGTGGTAGCTATGGAGAGCAGCCTTCAAGCTTAATCTTGAAGGAATGTAAAGCAGCTTGTTTTACCAGAACAGAACCTCCTGAGTGAACAAATGAAAGGAGAACCACACAAGTGTTATATAAAACATATGTATTTATTACTAAACACTCTCTACTAATCTCTATGTGAGATTAGAACATAAAGCACACAATACTTAATCAATAGAACGGCAGTAAATAGCACAATACACAGCGGGCTCCAGGGGGAGACCGGACCATATAATAAAAAAATGGTATAAGAACAACGACTTAACTAGACACAGTGCCTAGAGCACGTAGAATCGCTGGGACCCCAAGGAACCACCCAAAGGAGTGACACAGGGAGCCCACGGAGGACGGGTGCAGTGTGGGAACACAGACGCGTGCTCCGTACAACTCTATGGGAAAGTCGCGGTTGGAAAATTACTGTTTAAGGACACTTCGGAGAGGACTTCAAGCAAACCCTTTGGAACATAGAAGGTTCTAAGGCCAGCACCCTTGTGAGTACCAAGGAACCTGTGTTACCTATCCCAGAGGAGCCGGGCGCATAGGGGATCAAGTGGTGTCGGAAACCCTTGTCGTCTTCAATGGCGTGCTGCGAAGAAGTACTGCTGCCGGGAAGATGAAAAGTGTCCAGTGGAATACAAGCCTGGAACCGAGGTGAGAAGAACCTGAAAGCTGAGGGGACAGAGTCTGGTTCACTTCAGGGTGACCAGGGGCTCGATAGACGAATGCCCACCGATGTAGGGTGCTTCAGGTGTGAAGATAGGATGCTTGACTCTGCAGCCACGGGGACCAGGAGACGTCGACCACAACCAAAGTCCGGAGGTGAGCTGTCCCACGAAGGATGTCGAGTGCTGAGGGGTCAGTGTCCGGATTGAACACCAACAAGCCTTGGCAAAGGCAACCCACGTGGGCAGAGGAAACAGGTTACGGTCTGGACCAGCAAGGTCCAGGAGACTCTCCAAGCTATGGGGAGTCAGGGCACATCTGGAGCAACCAGTGAAGCCCAAGGAAAATCAAAGTGACCCTCGCCAGGACCCACAGGCCAACGGACCAGGGATCGCGAGGGGACCTCGAGCGAATTCACAAAGCACCAGCCCACAGAGCACTCGTGGAGTGGAGGCCGGAGATCTTCAGTGGAAATGCTGCTTGCGGTCGGCAATACACGTAGTCCAAAGTACAGCCTCAGGGATTGCCAAAAAGCATATGCTGCTGCAAAAGTACACGGTGTACAGGGGTTCGGGTTGCACGGTCCCCACAAGGGATACTGGTCTCAGAGTTGCTGTGAGAGTATATAGACCTCGGGGACGCTCAGAAACCCACCTCCTGTGTTGCAGAAATCTTTGGAGTCCTCAGGAGCTCGGGAGATGCAAGCCAGTCAGATGCGTCTAGGTGCCTGCTGCTGCAGGGGAGTAACTCCTTTACTCCAAGGGAGATTCTTCTGTCGTCCAGCGAAGTGTAGACCGTTGAAGTACTTGGTTTCTGTTGCAGAATTTAGTCCAGGTAAAATCCAAAGTTCTGTAATCAGGTTTCCCACTTTATACCCAGGGAAGGGGTTGGACTGACTCTGGGGACCCTCCTAGGGGAGGGGCAGGACAGAGGGGTGGTTACACCCATGTCCTTTGTCCAGTTTCGCGCCAGAGCAGGAGCAAATGGCTCCTGCAACTGGTTTGAGCCGGACTATGCATGGGGACACCAAATGTGCCCCCAGTGCTGACTTTCTGGCACTATAAGAGTGCACCCACCCAGCCCCAATACACTAAAGCCTGTCTGGGAGGTGGTCACACCTCCCTGTGACAAGAAACCTATTGTCAGGCCTTCCTCTGCTCGAGCTTGGCTCAGCAGCAGGAGGAGCAGACTCGTGTCTGTGGCTGGCAGCATCCATTTTGTGCTGACCAGGTCGAGAAAGCTGGTACCGGGTAGACTGGTGACCCATAGTAGTGGTTCTACAGGGAGGAATCATACCTCCCACACCAGTTACTGGTGTGGAGGTATGATTCCAAGGTGTTTGACACCAAACACGACATGTTTCTAAGCAGCCGTTTTAAAGTTAGCATTTACCGCGAGGTTATAATGCACTTAAATATATATGGTTGGCTGCATCACAGACAACCCGGAGAATTGGTTCCGAAGGCTGCAGAGGGGCTCTGCTCATGCAGGGGCACCCTCTCACACCAATCCCAGCACCCTGCCTTCAGGATTGATAAGGCCTGCCACAGGGGTGACTGATAGGTTTATATGTGCAGTGATTTAGAATAGATATAGGTAACCTATATCTAAGTAAGGGGTGCATGCACCTCCTTACACAGGTTGCAGTAGCAGACCTGTGGTGTCATTTTGAATGGCCTCTCAGGGGTGGCACAATACATCCTTCAGCCCCTGTGAGGCCTCTGGGGTGCCTATGCCCTGGGTACATGGTGTACCATATACTAGGGACTGATAAGGATACCCCAGAATCCAATCTGGAGTGTCCCTAAAGTACATGCAATCAATTTACTGGAGAAAGCAGATAGACTGGGGTCCTGAACAGCAGGATCCCAGTCAGTCTAAGTCAAAAACAGTGATACATCAGCAAAAAGTGGGGGTAACCATAAGAGGCACTTCCTACTCTCCTACACAATCCGCCCCCCCCAAAACGCAGGGACATTAAACTAATCTTGACCAGTAGAGTCTTCATGTTCTAAGTGGAAATATCGTGAGAGTCCATCTGCTTTAGCATGGTTACTCCCAGGTCTATGTTCCACTGTATAGTCCATCCCCTATAGGGAAATGGACCACCTCAAAAGTTTGGGGTTTTCACCCTTTATCTGTTTTAGCCATAAGAGGGGCTTGTGGTCTGTCTGAACAATGAAGTGAGTGCCAAACAAGTATGGCCTCAGCTTCTTCAAGGCCCAAACCACAGCAAAGGCCTCCCTCTCAATAGCTGACCAACGTTTCTCTCTGGGGGGTCATCCTTCTGCTAATAAAAGCTACTGGCTGATCCTGACCATCTTCATTCAGTTGTGATAACACAGCCCCTACCCCCAACTCAGATGCATCAGTTTGAACAATGAATTGTTTGGAATAGTCAGGACTTTGCAGAATGGGAGCAGTGCACACGGCCTGCTTCAGGTCATCAAATGCCTTTTGACAGCTAACTGTCCACTGAACTTTCTTAGGCATTCTTTTGGAAGTTAGATCATTCAAAGGGGTCATTTTTGTTCCATATCCTTTGACAAACCTCCTGTAATACCCAGTCAGGCCCAAGAAAGCTCTGACCTGAGTTTGGGTAGTTGGAGCAACCTAGTCCATGATGGTCTGGATTTTGCTCTCCAATGGTTGAACCTGACCTCCACCCACAAGGTGGCCTAGGTATACAACCTTACGCTGCCCTATCTGGCACTTGGTGGCCTTGATAGTGAGGCCTGCTTTCTGCAGGGCCTCTAAAACATTTCTCAGGTGGACCAGGTGATCCTCCCAGGTGGAGCTAAAGACAGCAATATCATCTAGATAAGCTGCACTATAGGCTTCCAGACCTGTAAGGACTTTGTTCACCAACCTTTGAAAAGTGGCAGGTGCATTCTTCAAGCCAAAGGGCATCCCCACAAATTGGTAAAGCCCACCAGGGGTAGAAAATGCAGTTTTGGGCTTTGCATCATCAGCTAATCTGATTTGCCAGTAACCAGCTGTCAGGTCAAATGTACTCAGAAACGTGGCAGAGGCCAAAGTATCTATAAGTTCATCTGCCCTGGGTATTGGATGGGCATCAGTCCTAGGGACTGCATTGAGACCCCTGAAGTCCACACAGAACCTCATCTCTCTCTTACCACCCTGGGTGTGAGGTTTTGGTACAAGGACTACTGGACTAGCCCAAGGGCTATCTGAGGGTTCAATTACTCCCAGTTCTAACATTTTCTGGACTTCAGTCCTGATACAGTCCCTGACATGGTCAGGTTGCCTGTAAATCTTATTTTTAACAGGCAGACTGTCACCTGTGTCCACTTCATGAGTGCACCAGGTAGTCTGACTTGGAGTCAGTGAAAACATATGTCTGAACTGATTCAGGACTTGTCTACAATCAGTTTGCTGCTGGTCAGTGAGGCTGCCTGCCAAGGCTACACCATCAACTGAACCATCATCAGGGTTCTGTGAGAGCAGGTCAGGGAGTGGATCACTCTCTTCCTCCTGTCCCTCATCAGTAGCCATGAGCAAGCCTATGTCTGCCCTGTCCACATATGGCTTGAGCCTGTTCACATGGAGCTCTCTATGGGGGCTCCTGGGAGTTCCAAGGTTCACCAGGTAGGAAACCTCTCCCTTTTGCTCAATGATAGTATGAGGTCCACTCCACTTGTCTTGGAGGGCTGCTGGGACCACAGGCTCCAACACCCATACTTTCTGTCCTGGCTGATAAACAGTCACAACAGCCTTTTGGTCATGCCAGGCCTTTTGCAATTCCTGGCTAGCCTCAAGGTTTTTGGATGCCTTCTTCACGTACTCAGCCATCCTGGAGCGGAGACCAAGTACATAGTCCACAATATCCTGTTTAGGGGGTTTGAGAGGAAACTCCTATCCCTCCTTCACTAGACATAAAGGACCCCTAACTGGATGTCCAAACAGAAGTTCAAAG
Organism: Calotriton arnoldi; assembly: GCA_963921515.1. Lineage (NCBI taxonomy): Eukaryota > Metazoa > Chordata > Amphibia > Caudata > Salamandridae > Calotriton > Calotriton arnoldi. The sequence goes on from CAWUFW010003833.1 coordinate 428,458, forward strand.
GGCTGTAACCAACCCCTTCTGAGGAACCTCTCTGTAGGCAAAGAGAAGGCAGGGCAAAGGATGTCCCATCTACGCCTGAGCTTTTCAGGAGACCTTTAATCATGCCCTTGAGGGTTTTGTTGAATCTCTCAACTAACCCATTGCATTGTGGGTGATAAGGGGTGGTGAATTTGTAATTCACATCACACTCCTTCCACATTGCAGTCAAGTACCCAGACATAAAGTTTGCAGCTCTGTCTGACACTACCTCCTTAGGGAAACCCACTCTGGAAAAAACTCCCAGAAGGGCTCTAGCCACAACAGGAGCTGTGGTAGTCCTAAGTGGAACTGCTTCTGGATACCTAGTGGCATGGTCCACCACCACTAGTATGAATCTGTGCCCAGATGCAGTCTGAGGATCCATGGGACCAACTATGTCAATCCCAACCCTCTCAAAGGGAACCCCCACCACAGGTAGTGGTATCAGGGGGGCCTTTGTAGTACCACCTGCCTTACCACTGGCTTGGCAAGTGATACAGGAGCGACAAAACTCCTTTGTGTCCTCTGACATATGAGGCCAATGAAAGTGAGGAACAAGTCTGTCCCAGGTCTTGTTCTGGCCTAAGTGTCCTGCTAATGGGATATCATGTGCTAGTGTCAATAGGAAGCCCCTAAACTTCAGAGGTATAACCAACCTGGTGGCACCAGATTTGGGGTCTCTACCCTCTGAGTATAAGAGTCCATCATCCCAGTAAATTTTGTGGGACCCACTGGCACTCCCAGCAGCCTCAGCAGCAGCTTGCTGTCTGAGGGGTTCAAGAGAGGGGCAGCTCAGCTGCTCCTGGCTCAGATCTGCCCTGGAAGGGCCCCCTGTCCCCAAGAACTCAACCTGATCAGGTTCAAGTTTCTCTGAGACAGTTCCTTCTTCAGGACTGAGATCATCTCCCTCAAGAGACTGATCCTCACTCTGAGGCAGGGGGAAGACACTGCCTTACCCCTACTGCTCCTTTTCTTGGAAGGCACCTGGTCCATTATTCCAGGATCCAGGGCCTGTTCAGTGGAAGACATTTTTGCCTGTGACCTAGTCATGGCAAACACATCTGCAGGGATGCCCAGCATTTCTGCATGTGTCCTGAGTTCCACTTCAGCCCATGCTGAAGTCTCCAAGTCATTGCCCAATAAGCATTCTACAGAGGTCTGCACTTACCACAACCTTCTTAGGGCCAGTTACCCCTCCCCAGGTGAAATACACAACTGCCAAGGAATGGTCGGTCCTGACATTGCTTGCATTGGTCACTTGGTACATCTCACCAAGTATAATCTGGTCAGGGCCCACAAGTTCTTTTGTCACCATGGTGACACTTGCACCTGTGTCCCTATATGCCATGGCCTCCTTACCATTGATCAAAGGCTGTTGACTGTATTTGCCCAGATTACTGGGACTGACAAATAAGGAGGCAATATCCATGCCTCCATCACAGACTAACACAGCCTGAGTTGGAATTCTGACTAGGCCAGAATCCATCTCAGATCCCAGGGTCAACCCTACTACACCCTTATTCTGTGTACCACCACTTGGAACTGAGCTAGGGGGAACAGTTGCCTTAGGGGCAGTGGTTGCTGGAGTAGATTCCTTGGCCCTTGGACAAGTGGCATCTTTTGTCCAATGGTTCTTCTCTTTACAGATATGACACCAAGGTTTCTTTTTGCCTTTTCCCTTGTTTGATTGTGACTCCCCCCAGATGAAGACTTGTGGGGCCCTTGTGAAGTCTTCTGGTCTTTACCCTTCTCCCCACCCTTATCGGAGGTTTTAGAATCTTGCTTCATAGAGTCACCACCTTGGCTCTGAGCTTTCTGCTTCACCCTGGTTCTGACCCATTTGTCTGCCTTCTTTCCCAATTCTTGGGGAGAGGTCAGATCAGAATCAACCAGGTACTGATGCAACAACTGATTTTGGCAATTATTAAGGATCTGCTCCCTCATAATTAAATTGTACAATCCTTTAAAATCACACACCTTACTGCCAAGTAACCAGCCTTCCAGAGCCTTAGTAGCACAATCTACAAAGTCAACCCAGTCCTGAGTCTGTGCTTTCTGGGTGTCTCTGAACTTAATTCTGTATTGCTCAGTGGTTAAGCCAAACCCATCAATGAGAGCACTCTTCAAGACTGTGTAATTGTCAGCATCCTCTTCTCTAACAGTGAGGAGCTTATCTCTACCTTTGTCAGCAAAGGAGAGCCACAAGATAGCTGCCCACTGCTCCTGAGGGACCCTCTGTACTTTACGGGCCCTCTCTAGTGCAGTTATCCATTTGTGGATGTCATCCCCACTCTGATAGGGAGGGACTATCTTGTTCAGGTTCCTATGATCATGAGAATACCTTCTAGTTCTAGGGACACTGTTGCTGCCACCATGGGACTCTAGTCCCAATCTTCTGGTTGCTCTCTGGAGCTCTAGGGATTCCCTGTCTAGGGCCAATTGCTCTTTCTTGAGCCTGAGCTTGATTCTCTCAATCTCCAGTAATTGGCACTTCTTATCATAAGAGGATTCTCTCCTATTAGATACAGAGGTCCTTACAGAAGTACCTGAATGATTAGGCTCCACAGAGGGAGTTCGGAATCTTCTAGGCAAACTGTGTACTCTTCCTGGTGGAGTAAAGAGAGGGCCACTGGGGCCTTCTCCCCCACCTGAAGGGAGAGTTGGATTTTCCAGGTTAGAATCATTTTGATCCTCCTGGCCAGGGTTTGCGTCCAGATCAAAGAAGTGTTCACTTCCTGCTCTTTCCTCATCTCCTGTCCCAACCACTCTTTCTACTTCATCAGACCCTGGGGTCTTTCTGAGGTCATCTAAGAGCAACATCTCTATTAGATGTTGGGTTCTTGCACTTCTCCCTGTCCTCAGCTTCCTAGATGTACACATATTTCTCAATTCTTGGAATGAGAGATGGTCATACCTAGTTGGCAGAGAGCCACTGGCTTCTCCTCTAGAAGACATACTAGTGTTATGTGGTGTAGGCACCTACCTAACCTAGTGGAGACTAAACTCTCTTGAGTTGGAGAAAGGGTGTGCTAGACCCTTGACTTACCCAACTCCAAGTTCAGTAGAACTTACTTTATTCTAATCTTGATGTATTATATGTACCTAATACTTTTAGTGGCTTTCAGTTAATCACTCAATGAGATTTATCTGGTAAAACAATAGCAAGCTTGAATCCCAACCGCTGCACACCAATGTGAGAAGTTGGCCTGGTATATGCTGTCCAAACGACCCTTATGGTGATTAGGTCAAAGATAACCTTTATGAAAGCTATCCTAGTGGTAGCTATGGAGAGCAGCCTTCAGGCTTAATCTTGAAGGAATGTAAAGCAGCTTGTTTTACCAGAACAGAACCTCCTGAGTGACCAAATGAAAGGAAAACCACACAAGTGTTATATAAAAATATTTATTTATTACTAAACACTCTCTACTAATCTCTATGTGAGATTAGAACATAAAGCACACAATACTTAATCAATAGAACGGCAGTAAATAGCACAATACACAGCAGGCTCCAGGGGGAGACCGGACCATATACTAAAAAAATGGTATAAGAACAACGACTTCACTAGACACAGTGCCTAGAGCACGTAGAATCGCTGGGACCCCAAGGAACCACCCAAAGGAGTGACACAGGGAGCCCACGGGGGACGGGTGCAGTGTGGGAACACAGACGCATGCTCCGAACAACTGTATGGGAAAGTCGCGGTTGGAAACTTACTGTTTAAGGACACTTCAGAGAGGACTTCAAGCAAACCCATTGGAACATAGAAGGTTCTAAGGCCAGCACCCTTGTGAGTACCGAGGTACCCGTGTTACCTATCCCAGAGGATACGGGTCAAGTGGTGTCGGAAACCCTCGTCGTCTTCAATGGCATGCTGCGAAGAAGTACTGCTGCCGGGAAGATGAAAAGTGTCCGGTGGAATCCAAGCCTGGATCCGAGGTGAGAAGAACCTGAAAGCAGAGGGTACAGAGTCTGGGTCACTTCAGGGTGACCAGGGGCTCGATAGACGAATGCCCACCGATGTCAAGTGCTTCAGGTGTGAAGATAGGATGCTTGACTCTGCAGCCACTGGGACCAGGAGACGTCGACGATGACCAAAGACCGGAGGTGAGCTGTCCCATGAAGGATGTCGAGTGCTGAGGGGTCAGTGTCCGGATTGAGCACCAACTAGCCTTGGCAAAGGCAACCCACGCGGTCAGAGGAAACAGGTTATGGTGTGGACCAGCAAGGTCCAGGAGACTCTCCAAGCTATGGGAAGTCAGGGCACGGCTGGAGCAACCAGGGTAACCCAAGGAAAATCAAAGTGACCCTCGCCAGGACCCACAGGCCAACAGACCAGGGATCGCGCGGGGACCTCCAGCAAATTCACAAAGCACCAGCCCACAGAGCACTCGTGGAGTGGAGGCTGGAGATCTTCGGTGGAAATGCTGCTCGGGGTCGGGACTACACGTAGTCCAAAGCACAGCCTCAGGGATTGCCAAAAAGCATATGCTGCTGCAAAAGTATACAGTGCACAGGTGTTCGGGTTGCACAGTCCCCACGAGGGATACTGGTCTCAGAGTTGCTGAGAGAGTAGATCGACCTCGCGGACGCTCGGGAACCCACCTCCTGTGTTGCAGAAATCTTTGGAGTCCTCAGGAGCTTGGGAGATGCAAGCCGGTCAGATGCATCTAGGTGCCTGCTGCTGCAGGGGAGTAACTCCTTTACTCCAAGGGAGATTCTTCTGTCGTCCAGCGAAGTGTAGACCGTCGAAGTACTTGGTTTCTGTTGCAGAGTTTAGTCCAGGTAAAATCCAAAGTCCTGTAATCAGGTTTCCCACTTTATACCCAGGGAAAAGGTTGGACTGACTCTGGGGACCCTCCTAGGGGAGGGGCAGGACAGAGGGGCGGTTACACCCATGTCCTTTGTCCAGTTTCACGCCAGAGCAGGAGCAAATGGCTCCTGCAACTGGTTTGAGCCGGACTATGCATGGGGACACCAAATGTACCCCCGTGCAGACTTTCAGACTTGCAACCCGGTCCGGTAGAGCGAGGGGTAGGAACACGGATGGTTCTTGACGAAGAAACTGACACTACACCTTAGTGTCTGCCTCTACCGGTACACGATGCCGTTAGCCTTTGACCCGATTAGGGCTTTGGTATAGATCTACAGGTACCACTTTTTAGGGTGCTGTATTGGTGGTCGTTTGTACACTTCACTGAGTTCTTGACCACCACCAAAAAGTGTAGGTAGATCTAATTCTGGTCCTGACGAATTGCCATTAATAGATAACAGGCAAGAAACATGTTGACCTATTTTAGTAGCATATCTCCTCACATACCTTAGAGTGAGAGTGTGCGCCTTTTCTGTTTTTAGTCAGGATAGTGACCACAACTCATTAAAATTGTTCTGAGTGGACCACTATTCCCTGTTTTACTTTCACATCCTTACACATCATCATCACCTACACTATTTTTTAGGGCCCTCACACGCACTGCACCCAACGGCATTAGGAATAAAGATCTCCGCCAAGAAGGCCCCATCACGGGTGCCGATCGGGTATTGCAGCGCCGACCCGATAAGGAGCAGACCCGATGATGAAGCAAGACACCTAGCATGCTGGGTGTGTGAGGGTCTTTTTCCGAAAGGAGGAAACTCTTCTCCTGCCCATCTTTAATATCCACCTACTGGTTAAACCCTTCGATCACATACCATTACCTGCACGACGTGTTAGGAACGGCATACTACTTCTGTTTTCACTTATATTTGGGCATGTATGCCGGACCTGAGTAATAAATCATTCAAAAGCCCTTAGTTCCCCTCCTTTGACGAGACTCTAAGAGTGCACCCACCCAGCCCCAATACACTAAAGCCTGTCTGGGAGGTGGTCACACCTCCCTGTGACAGGAAACCTATTGTCAGGCCTTCCTCTGCTCGAGCTTGGCTCAGCAGCAGGAGGGCAGACTCGTGTCTGTGGCTGGCAGCATCCATTTTGTGCTGCCCAGGTCAAGAAAGATGGTACCGGGTAGACCGGTGACCCATAGTAGTGGTTCTACAAGGGAGGAATCATACCTCCCACACCAGTTACTGGTGTGGAGGTATGATTCCAAGGTGTTTGACACCAAACACGACATGTTTCTAAGCAGCCGTTTTAAAGTTAGCATTTACCGCGAGGTTATAATGCACTTAAATATATATGGTTGGCTGCGTCACAGACAACCCCGGAGAATAGGTTCCGAAGGCTGCAGAGGGGCTCTGCTCATGCAGGGGCACCCTCTCACACAAAACCCAGCACCCTGCCTTCAGGATTGATAAGGCCTGCCATAGGGGTGACTGATAGGTTTATATGTGCAGTGATTTAAAATAGATATAGGTAACCTATATCTAAGTAAGGGTGCATGCATCCTCCTTACACAGGTTGCAGTAGCAGACCTGTGGTGTCATTTTGAATGGCCTCTCAGGGGTGGCACAATACATGCTTCAGCCCCTGTGAGGCCTCTGGGGTACCTATGCCCTGGGTACATGGTGTACCATATACCAGGGACTGATAAGGGTACCCCAGAATCCAATCTGGAGTGTACCTAAAGTACATGCAATCAATTTACAGGAGAAAGCAGATAGACTGGGGTCCTGAATAGCAGGATCCCAGTCAGTCTAAGTCAAAAACAGAGATACATCAGCAAAAAGTGGGGGTAACCATAAGAGGCAGATCCTACTCTCCTACACTGTTCATGTGCCCAAAGCATCTCACTCACACTCTTTCAATATAACCTATCTCCTTGCACTGTTCATGAGCCGAAACATCTCACTCTCTGTCCGTATATCCAATCTCTTTGCACTGTTCATGAGCCGAAACATCTCACTCTGTCTGTATACCCTATCTTTGTGCACTGTTCATGTGCCCAAAGCATCTCACTCTCTGTCTGTATACCCTATCTCTTTGCACCGTTCATGCGCCCAAAGCATCGCACACTCTGTCCGTATACCCAATCTCTTTGCACTGTTCATGAGCAGAAACATCTCACTCTCTGTCTGTATACCCTATCTCCTCACACTGTTCCTGTGCGCAAAGCATCTCACACTCTGTCTGCATACCCTATCTCTGTGCACTGTTCATGTGCCCAAAGCATCACACACTCTGTCTGTATACCCTATCCCTTTGCACTGTTCATGCGATCAAGGCATCTCACTCTCTGTCTGTATACCCTATCTCTTTGCACTGTTCATGTGCCCAAATCATCTCCCACTCTGTCCGTATACCCTATCTCTTTGCACTGTTCATGTGCCCAAAGCATCTCCCACTCTGTCTGTATGCCCTATCTCTTTGCACTGTTCATGTGCCCAATGCATCTCACACTCTGTCTGTATGCCCTATCTCTTTGCACTGTTCATGTGCCCAAAGCATCTCCCACTCTGTCCGTATACCCTATCTCTTTACACTGTTCATGAGCCCAAAGCATCTCACACTCTGACCGTATACCCTATCTCTTTGCACTGTTCATGAGCGGAAACATCTCACTCTGTCTGTATACCCTATCTCCTCACACTAATCCTGTGTGCAAAGAATCTCACACTCTGTATACCCTATCTCTTTGCACTTTTCATCTGACCAAAGCAACTCACACTCTGTCTGTATGCCCTATCTCTTTGGACTGTTCATGTGCCCAAAGCATCTCCCACTCTGTCTATATAACCTATCTCTCTGCACTGTTCATGTGTCCAAAGCATCTCACACTCTGTCTGTATAACCTATCTCTTTGCACTGTTCATGTGCCCAAAGAATCTCACTCTGTCTGTATACCCTATCTCTTTGCACTGTTCATGTGACCAAAGCATCTCACACTCTGTCCGTATACCCTATCTCTTTGCACTGTTCATGTGACCAAAGCATCTCACACTCTGTCCGTATACTCTATCTCTTTGCACTGTTCATGTGACCAAAGCATCTCACACTCTGTCTGTATACCCTATCTCTTTGCACTGTTCATGAGCCTAAAGCATCTCACACTCTGTCCGTATACCCTATCTCTTTGCACTGTTTATGTGCCCAAAGCATCGCACACTCTGTCTGTACACCCTATCTCTTTGCACTGTTCATGAGCCTAAAGCATCTCACACTCTGTCCGTATACCCTATCTCCTTGCACTGTTAATGAGCCGAAACATTTCACTCTCTGTCTGCATACCCTATCTCCTCACACTGTTCATGCGCCCAAAGCATCTCACACTCTGTCTGTATACCTTATCTCTTTGCACTGTTCATGTGCCCAAACATCTCACACTCTGTCCGTGTAGCTCATCACCTTGCACTGTTCATGTGACCAAAGCATCTCACACTCTGTCTGTATACCCTATCTCTTTGCACTATTCATGTGCCCAAAGCTCATCACACTCTGAGACCCAAGCGCCTCACACTATTCATGTGCCCAAAGCTCATCACACTCTATGTGACCCAAGCTCCTCGCACGATTCATGTGCCCAAAGCTCATCACACTCTATGTGACCCAAGCACCTCTCACTATTTATGTTCACAAAGCTCCCCACACTCTGTGACTCAGGCACCTCACACTTTTCCTGTCCCCAAAGCCCATCACACTCTATGTGACCCAAGCAACTGACACTATTCATGTGTCCAAAGCTCATCACACTCTGTGACCAAAGCACCTCTCACTATTTAAGTGTCCAAAGCTCATCACACTCTGTGACCCAGGCACCTCAAACTTTTCATGTGCCCAAAGCTCATCACACTCTGTGACCCAGGCACCTCAAACTTTTCATGTGCCTAAAGCTCATCACACTCTGTGACCCAGGCACCTCAAACTTTTCATGTGCCCAAAGCTCATCACACTCTATGTGGCCCAAGCACCTCTAACTATTTATGTGCCCAAAGCAATTCAAACTCTGTCCACGTGACCCACAAATCTCACACTATTAATGTGCTTAAATCTCATCACACTTTCTGTGACCCAAGCACCTCACAATATTCATGTGCTGAAATCTCTTCATACTGGTTATATGCAACTCAAGCGCCTCACACTATTCATGTGCTCAAATCTCTTCACACTGTTTATATGCATGCCAAGCACCTCACACTATTCATGTGACCAAAAATCATCACACTCTGTGACCCAAGCGCCTCACACTATTCATGTGCCCAAAGCTCCTCACACTCTGTGACCCAAGCGCCTCACACTATTTATGTGCCCAACGCTCATCACACTCTGTGACACCGGCACCTCACACTATTCATGTGCCCAAAGCTCATCACACTCTATGTGACCCAAGCACCTCACACTATTCATGTGCCCAACGCTCCCCACACTCTGTGACCCAAGCACCTCACCCTATTCATGTGCCCAAAGCTCATCACACTCTATGTGACCCAAGCACCTCACACTATTCATGTGCCGAAAGCTCGCCACACTCTGTGACCCAAGCGCCTCACGCTATTCATGTGCCCAAAGCTCATCACACTCTGTGACCAAAGTGCCTCACACTATTCAGGTGCCCAAAGCTCCTCACACTCTGTGACCCAAGCGCCTCACACTATTCATGTGCCCAAAGCTGATCACACTCTGTGACCCAAGCACCTCACACTATTCATGTGCCCAAAGCTCGCCACACTCTGTGACCCAAGCGCCTCACACTATTCATGTGCCCAAAGCTCATCACACTCTGTGACCCAAGTGCCTCACACTATTCATGTGCCCAAAGCTCCTCACACTCTGTGACCCAAGCGCCTCACACTATTCATGTGCCCAACGCTCATCACACTCTGTGACACCGGCACCTCACACTATTCATGTGCCTAAAGCTCATCACACTCTATGTGACCCAGGCACCTCACACTATTTATGTATCCAAAGCTCCTCACACTCTGTGACCCAAGCGCCTCACACTTTCCATGTGCCCAAAGCTCATCACACTCTATATGACCCAAGCACCTCTCACTATTTATGTATCCAAAGCTCCTCACACTCTGTGACCCAAGCACCTCACACTTTCCATGTGCCCAAAGCTCATCACACTCTATTTATTTATTTATTTATTTATGTATTTGAAAAGTTTTATAAAGCGCAAACATGACCCTTGCGGGTATCAGAGCGCTGTACAGAGAGGCAAAAGCATGAATAATCTCAGTACATTAGAGGTCAGCACAGTAATACCACACGGACTAAACAATCCAGATCAGGGACCGGGTAGTGGGCCCCGCTAGTTCAGTTTCACAAAGAGTGCAAAAGGTTTCCAGTAACATTCAGCAAGAATGTGACCCAAGCACCTCTATTTATGTGCCCAAAGCTATTCACACTTTGTCCATGTGACCCAAAAATCTCACACTATTCATATGCCCAAAGCTCATCACACCCTGTGACCCAAGCACCTCACACTATTCATGTGCCCAACGCTTATCACACTCTGTGACCCAAGCACCTCACACTATTCATGTGCCCAACGCTTATCACACCCTGTGACCCAAGCACCTCACACTATTCATGTGCCCAAAGTTCATCACACTTTGTCTATGTGACCCAAGTGCTTCACACTATTCATGTGCCCAAAGCTCATCACACTCTATGCTACCCAAGCACCTCACACTATTCATGTGCCCAACGCTTATCACACTCTGTGACCCAAGCACCTCTCACTATTTAAGTGTCCAAAGCTCATCACATTCTATGACCGAAGCACCTCACAATATTCATGTGCCCAAAGTTCATCACACTTTGTCTATGTGACCCAAGTGCTTCACACTATTCATGTTCCCAAAGCTCATCACACTCTATGTTACCCAAGCACCTCACACTATTCATGTGCCCAACGCTCATCACACTCTGTGACCCAAGTGCCTTACACTATTCATGTGCCCAAAGCTCCTCACACTCTGTGACCCAAGCGCCTCACACTATTCATGTGCCCAAAGCTCATCACACTCTATGTGACCCAAGCACCTCACACTATTCATGTGCCCAACGCTCCCCACACTCTGTGACCCAAGCACCTCACACTATTCATGTGCCCAACGCTCCCCACACTCTGTGACCCAAGCACCTCACACTATTCATGTGCCCAAAGCTGATCACACTCTATGTGACCCAAGCACCTCACACTATTCATGTGCCCAAAGCTCGCCACACTCTGTGACCCAAGCGCCTCACACTATTCATGTGCCCAAAGCTCATCACACTCTATGTGACCCAAGCACCTCACACTATTGATGTGCCCAACGCTCATCACACTCTGTGACCCAAGCACCTTTCACTATTCATGTGCCCAAAGCTCCCCACACTCTGTGACCCAAGCACCTCACACTGTTCATGTGCCCAACGCTCCCCACACTCTATGTGACCCAAGCACCTCACACTATTCATGTGCCCAAAGCGCGCCACACTCTGTGACCCAAGCGCCTCACACTATTCATGTGCCCAAAGCTCATCACACTCTGTGACCCAAGTGCCTTACACTATTCATGTGCCCAAAGCTCCTCACACTCTGTGACCCAAGCGCCTCACACTATTCATGTGCTCAAAGCTCATCACACTCTATGTGACCCAATCACCTCACACTATTCATGTGCCCAAAGCTCGCCACACTCTGTGACCCAAGCGCCTCACACTATTCATGTGCCCAAAGCTCATCACACTCTGTGACCCAAGTGCCTCACACTATTCATGTGCCCAAAGCTCCTCACACTCTGTGACCCAAGCGCCTCACACTATTCATGTGCCCAACGCTCATCACACTCTGTGACACCGGCACCTCACACTATTCATGTGCCTAAAGCTCATCACACTCTATGTGACCCAGGCACCTCACACTATTTATGTATCCAAAGCTCCTCACACTCTGTGACCCAAGCGCCTCACACTTTCCATGTGCCCAAAGCTCCTCACACTCTGTGACCCAAGCACCTCACACTTTCCATGTGCCCAAAGCTCATCACACTCTATTTATTTATTTATTTATGTATTTGAAAAGTTTTATAAAGCGCAAACATGACCCTTGCGGGTATCAGAGCGCTGTACAGAGAGGCAAAAGCATGAATAATCTCAGTACATTAGAGGTCAGCACAGTAATACCACACGGACTAAACAATCCAGATCAGGGACCGGGTAGTGGGCCCCGCTAGTTCAGTTTCACAAAGAGTGCAAAAGATTTCCAGTAACATTCAGCAAGAATGTGACCCAAGCACCTCTATTTATGTGCCTAAAGCTATTCACACTTTGTCCATGTGACCCAAAAATCTCACACTATTCATGTGCCCAAAGCTCATCACACCCTGTGACCCAAGCACCTCACACTATTCATGTGCCCAACGCTTATCACACTCTGTGACCCAAGCACCTCACACTATTCATGTGCCCAACGCTTATCACACCCTGTGACCCAAGCACCTCACACTATTCATGTGCCCAAAGTTCATCACACTTTGTCTATGTGACCCAAGTGCTTCACACTATTCATGTGCCCAAAGCTCATCACACTCTATGCTACCCAAGCACCTCACACTATTCATGTGCCCAACGCTTATCACACCCTGTGACCCAAGCACCTCACACTATTCATGTGCCCAACGCTTAGCACACTCTGTGACCCAAGCACCTCACACTATTCATGTGCCCAACGCTTATCACACTCTGTGACCCAAGCACCTCACACTATTCAGGTGCCCAAAGCTCCTCACACTCTGTGACCCAAGCACCTCACACTATTCATGTGCCCAACGCTTATCACACTCTGTGACCCAAGCACCTCACACTATTCATGTGCCCAACGCTTATCACACCCTGTGACCCAAGCACCTCACACTATTCATGTGCCCAAAGTTCATCACACTTTGTCTATGTGACCCAAGTGCTTCACACTATTCATGTGCCCAAAGCTCATCACACTCTATGCTACCCAAGCACCTCACACTATTCATGTGCCCAACGCTTATCACACCCTGTGACCCAAGCACCTCACACTATTCATGTGCCCAACGCTTAGCACACTCTGTGACCCAAGCACCTCACACTATTCATGTGCCCAACGCTTATCACACTCTGTGACCCAAGCACCTCTCACTATTTAAGTGTCCAAAGCTCATCACATTCTATGACCGAAGCACCTCACACTATTCATGTGCCCAAAGTTCATCACACTTTGTCTATGTGACCCAAGTGATTCACACTATTCATGTGGCCAAAGCTCATTACATTCTGTTACCCAAACGCCTCACACTATTCATGTGCTCAAATCTCTTCACACTGTTTATATGCAACCCAAGCACCTCACACTATTCATGTGCCCAAACCTCAGCACACCTGTGACCCAAGCGCCTCACACTATTCATGTGCCCAAAGCTCATCACACTCTGTGACCCAAGTACCTCACACTATTCATGTGCCCAAAGCTCATCACTTTTCTTGACCCAAACACCTCACACTATTCATGTGCTCACAGCTCCTCACACACTGTCCAGGTGGCCCCAAGCACCTCACACTATTCATGTGCTCACAGCTCCTCACACTCTGTCCATGTGGCCCCAAGCGCCTCACACTATTCATGTGCTCAAATCTCTTCACACTGTTTATATGCAACCCAAGCACGTCACACTATTCTTGTGCCCAAAGTTCATTACACTGTATGACCGAAACAACTCACACCATTCATGTGCCTAAAGCTCATCACACTTTGTCTATGAGACCCAAGTGCTTCACACTATTCATGTGCCCAAAGCTCATTACATTCTGTGACCCAAGCACCTCACACTATGCATGTGCTCACAGCTCCTCACACTCTGTCTATGTGACCAAAGCACCTCACACTATTCATGTGCCCACAGCACCTCACATCCCGCCCATGTAACCTGCCTTTCTCAGGTGGGTGTGAATATTGCGTGATGTATGAGGGAGTGTTTTGTGAGTGCTCCTCTCGGGGGTCATTTAGAGTGTGTCAACAGTGATAAGGGGGGTACAATTGCTGTTTGACTTCAGAAGGGATCAGCCCCTGCTGCCCGTTAGGACCTAAGCATAAACTACTTGTGTTCCCACTTCTGCCCACACTAACCCCCAACTTTCATCATGTGGCAAATACTGATTAAAAAAGTAAAAAAGCATTGGCAAAGCTTGCAGGTCTCGAATATGAGATCTATTGACTTTGCAAATGATTTGTAGCCTTGCTGTACAGCAGTGCAGCATGACTGAAAATAATGTTTAAAAAAGTCTGACAGCCATTGTATAATGTTGTAGGTGTGCGCCAACACAGGTGTGTGTGCCTACAACATGAGGTAAGCATGTTTTTACTTTTACTTACCAATCCGAGATGAATCAGCACATAAGTTGTGTGGAACGCACCTTTTTAATATAGCGCTAATGCCTTTTATTAATATGGCGCTAATGTGTTTAAATATATATATATATTAACGGGGTGGTTTGGGATAGGGTGTTGGAGAGGAGTGAGGCAACACTAAGGAAGGGAGGGAGAGAAGGGTGGGGGAGAGGGAGAGGGAGGGGAGAGAAGTACAAGTGAGAGACATCAGCGAGGAAGCACACAGGCAACAAAGGGAGGGCATGAGGAAGTGAGCAGGCGGGATGGGGAAGCACACCTACAACGGATTATGGGGAAGCACACGGACATCGGAGGGCGGGAGGGCAGAGATGGGGAAGCACATGGACAACGGGGGTAACGGTAAGTGAGTAAGCAAGAACGGCAGTGGAAGGTGGGTGGGAAGGGAGGAAGCAAGAACAGCGATTGGGGGAGAGCGAGCTAAGGGAGAAACACACGGGCGAAAAAGAGGAATACCAAATACACAAGAGAGCCAGCTGGAAAACACATGCCCTCTCACAGAGTTTTTAACCAAAACAAAAAAAGTAGTGACTGAAAAGGAAGCAGTGAATGAACACTAATAATTGGTCCATGCTGCAAGGGACCAAAACGCCAGAGAGGAAAGAAAGCTGACGAATAAGAAGCGAGCAAATGAGTGACAATAAAGCCAACCAATGGGAAGCACTGTAAGCTAACAATATGTCTCGCAACAGACACCACATGCCCAGTCTCAGGCAAGACCTAAAAGTGAGTATGAGCAGCGGAAGAAATGATTGTGCAAGTTACTCTCATTTTTACCACCAATGTGTAAACTTAGTGAAAAGACACACCCAGTTCCGGCGCTAGTGTTGTTCGTGCTAGGGTGTGTCTGCGCCTTCTGTTAGCAGCAGGCTCCCCAGGGGCTGTACACTTCTCAGAGTGAGATCTTGGGGTGCCAGTCCTGGGGTGTCTTCCTTCAGGCTTCAGGGGCGCGAGGAGCAGTGGCTGAGTTTTGTACTGTACTATCCAGGGTGGTGTTGCTTCAATCGCGTTTTATTACTCACAAAAAGGTCTATTTATGTCATTATAAAGCCTTCCAGCGCCCTGCCCGGTGGCCACCCGGCCTTGAATACAGAGACGCAGCCTCGAGAGCCTTCCAGATCGCGTCGGTTTGAAGTTTTGACCCCTTCTGGGGTGGAGAAGCTCTTTCTTGCAGTGAGGAGCGCAGCGGCAGAGTGTTCCCTGCTCTGGGCAGTGGCACGCACACAGCTGCTTCCAAGAACACATTCCCGGAAGTGCTGTGTAATTAAAGCCTGTTGGTTAGACAGACGCCCTTCAAGTGGCCTGGGTCCCGCCCAGGGGCAGAGGGGTGTGTTGACGGTTACTGGATGTCTAACGTCGCTGGAGGCATCTCCCAGATCGAGGCTACCAGTTCACAGTCAATTGCATTCTGGGAGTTGTAGTCTTGGTCAACAACAATTTAAATTACTAGAATATAGTTGAAGGTAAAAGAAAAGCCCAGTGCGGGTACACATGATTACTGGAAATCTGGAGTCTGCTGGTAATCCAAAGGTCACATGAAATGTAAATAACACTGACTGGAACAGCAGGCTGTAGTTTGTCATGAAGAGGGGTGCAACTAGACCCAAGCTTCAGGGGGTGGGACTCACATGCAAGCAATGGAGGCGGGACTAACACTTCAAACAATGTGGCGGAGCTATCCTTAGAGCCAATGCAAGAAAGCAGAGCAATGCATTGTGCATTTTAAACATACTCGTCAAACCTGATAGAATTACAACATGTTGTAATACATTTTACAGGCTACTGGCTGCTTCTTAGAAAGGGGAATGAGTGATTTGGCAGCTAAATGCAGCTCCTGCAGATATCAGCACAAAACACCCAAGTACGAGTTTTCACTGCAAAACTATTTAAAGATGACAACTCTTTTTCCAAATTTCTTGTATGAAATGACAGTGAACTCATGGAATATTTGTAGTTGCATCTCCAGAAAGCAGCTCCTGCCTGGCTGTTGGCCAAAGATACATTTTCTTACAATCCTCAGAATATTGAGCTTAGTGGGTTAACGCACCAGATGTCAGGGTCTGCGAATGGCTGTCACAGGTTTCATTTTGAATGCATCTTTCCTTCCTCCTGAGATTGAATAAGTGGCAATATTACCCTTATTATTCCCAGTATGAGAGTTATGCTTCTATTGACTGCATGTCAGCCAGTGTGTTTCTCATTTTATGGGGTGTTTCACCTCATCTGTCCTTTGAGTTCCACCACTCTCAAACCAAGGCATCTAGATCACCCTGACAAAGCAGGGCAGAGCATGTCTATAATTGTTGAGCCTACTCTGAAAAAGCAGGTTCATTGTGGAAACTGGAGTTCTCTTCTGCAACTTGTTCATGTGAAAGCTGAATCTGCAGGATTTGCAGATGTCACCAAAAGTTGCGTTGTTTGCAGTTCGACCAGATCAAAAGCTATTAACATCCCTGCACGCTGGTTGCAGTCTCTTGCTTGAAAAGTTTTAAAACTTAAATGGCCGCTTCTCTGCTCTTCATTTCTGTCTCAGGCGTTTATAAAGATTACGTTTTCGCCCAGAGAGTGTAAACATCAACATTTGAATGGTTGGGGGAGGATTTTTGTCTACAGAAGGAAAAAAACAAATATGCACTTAAATGTAATTCACAAAGGGTGGCAGGAATACTTATTTTTTATCAGAAAAATGCTTTGTTACAGCATTTTCATAAAATCATGCTCCGATCAAAGGCTCTGTTCCCAAAGAATGAATGATGGGATTTGAATGAATGAATGATGGGATTTGTAGAGGGCGCAGCTACTTCAAGAGTGTCCAGGCGCTAGGTTAACTGCCCTGTGAGGAACATGACGCCTAGTCAACAAAGTATCAGTTATTTCAAAAAAGCGCTCAGATTTAAGTGGAATCCGCATGTGGGCATCTTTTAATGCCTCACCTACAGACATGGCTTCAAAGATTGGTTGACAGGGTTGTCCATCAGCCTCAGGATCAGCCCACGGCATATCGTGGGTGTGAACTACTTAAAAAGTAGTTCACATCAGCCATAAGATTTATATATTTTTTTGGGCTGTGGGAGGTTTTCGGTGGTAATCCGACCCCCAACCACTTCCAGATACCTGAATTGCTCCAGTTTTTTGCTGCCCGTCCTCGCCCATATGCTTTTTGTTTTTTTTATAATTTACCGTGCGACCCATTAGCTGCTAAGTGCTGTCAGGCCATTCACTTTATTTTTATGTGTTTCTGCATGCTTTTTGTTTTTTTATTTGAGTTTACCATTTTGACATGGTCATGTCGAAATGGTAAAATAAAAAATGGGCACTAGAATGTCATGACTAAAGAGCTGATTACGACTTCGGCGCAGTTGAGCCGGCTCTCCGCCGGCGTGGCTGTGCCAAAGCCTCGCAAAAACCGCCCACCTGATTAGAAGTTTTTCTCGTGAAGGCGGACGTTTTTTTCCATTCCCATGGCGGTGCCAGAAAAACAGGCACTGCAATGGGAACGGCAAAAATGTTGCAGCACGGCATGGACGGTGACGTCCATGCCGTTGTGGAACTGGGGGTGCAAGCAGACATGGGGGCTTATGTTGCGCCCCTCTGAATGCATCCCCATGGCCGGGGGCCATGGGGACCTTTTAGGGTCCCCTTTGTTCCTTCATGTCTGCCATGAAATTGCTGGTGGTGGAGAAGCTCGTAATATGCACAGCTGGACTGCACCAGCATGTTACAATGTGCCTTTGCCGTGCCACGACCAGGGACCGGCGGTTCCCTGGCGCAGGTGGCGGTCCAACACCGGTACGACTTTGAAAGTCGTAATTCGGCAGACAGTGGACCTCCACTGCTGTGCCACCATGAGTGCGGCGGTCGGAAGACAGCCACACTCGTAATCAGCCTCTAGGTGTGCACCAAGATGCATATGCAGTGACTCATAAGCATCCATGTAGGAGTATGGCAGCCATCTTGGAGTGGTGTACATGATGGCCTCTGTTTGCACACGTATGCATGTTTCGCGATCCATGGGTGTGTATGTGTCGCAACACATGCACAAACGGGTTCTTCCGAGCCAACAACTTTAAAACAACCATTGTCAAAGCCAGTAGTTTGGCACTCGCCTTCACAGATGAGACTTACTGGCTTTGCCAGTGATTGTTGTAAAGTCCAATGTCATGAATTCTGAAGTACCTCCTTGTGACATACATGCTTACAAATTTGAGCTGTACTGCTCTGGTCTGTGTCGCTGTTTTTAAATGTATCAGTGTATTAAAATGTCAACCCCGCTCGATAATGATGCCACTAAAAACGCAGGTTTTGAGTGATTTTGTTCTCCTTTCCTCCTAATTTTCATTTCCTTGCCGCATAAATTAGTCAGCACTGCTGCATAATGTTGTCCTCCACTGCTGCACAGTTCCAGCATGCCTCATTGAAGACGACTTTACCTGTAACTTGTGATTTGACACTGTTCCTGGAATTAATTAGCTCTGTGCAGTGCAAAATCTGTTGCTTTGGCTACTTCTGAGCACCTGTTAGCATTCACACCTATGATAAGCCTACCTCCTGGTCTTATGATATTTATATTTTTAACATTTCCTTCTGTATTTACCCATATTTATTTTTTGCACATCCTGTCAGTATTTGTCCATATTTATTTTTGGAAGCTGTGAACAATGGAATTACAACTAGAATATTTCCATATTTATTTAATCAGTGAATGTGCTGTTGAGTGGAAAGTGTTATTTATAAGCAGCCATAGATTAAACACAGATGCACCCATATGAAGCCAGTGGTGACATGCACAAACTCCAGCACGTGCAGATACTGGGGTGAATGTCGCCGTCCCTGCTGTACCTCCACGCGCTGCTCATCTGCATAGATAGTGGTTGGGCAGTCATGATTGACAGTATGGAAAGTCACTCGGAGAAAAGACCTGCTACCTAGTTTTCTATTTTTAAAAAAAATGCAAATTGGGAAACGTTTTGTTCTCAAGTGTAATAATCCTTGGCAAATCCAATAGGTGTTGCCTATGTGAGATTTATTGGCCCTGTTAATGTTTTTTAGCTATGGTGCAAGTGGCTGAAAGTAATGTAAACAAGCTGTATGACACAGCCAGTGTTGTCCGTGTTATAGCGCTTTTTTCTCTCCGTTCTGCTGCACTGAAGCTAGCGCTGCTGTATAATATGGCTAAAAAAACATTCACAACGCCAATAAGTTATAAGTATTTATATAGTGTTTACAACGGCTGAGGTGCTAATGTTATACAATTGAGAAAGCCCTTTCCAAGGTGCTAGTGTGTCCAAATTCAGAAGCATTTTAGGACCGTACAAAAACTGTAAAAATGTGCCATATAAACGTGCTGAATGTAACATAAGTTGTAGGTAGACAGAAAAGTCCAATAGGTTACAGCTTCTTTACAGTGAGGCTTTAGGCTATGAGTTACTTTGGGTGCAATGGTGGTTACAAAAGAACCAGAACAGCACTCCTGGCTGCTTGTTTAGTAGTAAAATATAGCAATCAGTGGGTTTCCTAGACCTTTTGGCCCCTGTGCCACTGCACCTGCTGCACCCTTCAAATCATGGCCCTAGTGCTTGCAAGGACAAATAAGGAACTTGTTTATATCCAGAAATATATGTGTTCCGTAAAGGCACAGTTGCAGAGGGAATATATAATTATTGTTTAGCTAAACATAAACAGAAAAGCTTTCATAAAAAGTGCCTTTAAACTTATCCAACTCTCCAAAAGGAGTTCCCACAGATGCCATAAACAGACCATATGCTTTACACATCAAAATGAAAACCAGTCACTTTTAAATGGTGTTTCAGTGTGGCTGACCCTTTCCTAGGAAAATATCTTATCCTGTGCTCGCCAGAGAATGGGCCATAAGCAGTACAAATTGCCCAAGATCACCATATGTTAGGCTGACACTGAGACTGACATGGGGTTTTGTACTTTGTTCCTAAAAAGGCAGTTTCACAAATTAAATGGACTCACCAAAGAAGAGGAATTTTGCACAAAAAGTGCAAATGTTTTGTGCAGCTGAAGAACGAAATAACTTTTGAGATGGCTATGTCTAAAATAACATATAAAAAAGGGCTCAAGCAGACTCCATGGAGAAAGTACGCTGCTGTCCTCTTTCCTATAAACGCTCTCACTTTGAAGTCAGCTGAAAGCAAAATAAACACCAGACTCCCAGGAAAACACAGCTTGGCATTTTACCATGCTCTTTGAATGCCCAGCAAATGTGGCAAGATAAGAACAAGATTTAAAGGCTTGTTAATTACAGAAAATGCGTTTGTGGAAGAATCCTGTAAACACGGCTTTAGCATGGGGAGGTACCAACTGAAGCTGCACAGCCCAAAGCAAATAAAGCCAGCAAATGGAAAGGGAAAAAACGTGAGTTACAAACCACAAAGTCACGGGCGGAATGGATTCCCAGGTCAACTTTCTGAAAGACCCCAAGGTAGGCGGGGACCTAAAAATCAGTAACAACGGAAACCATTCACGGTTATTCCCACGTGTGAGGCGCCCTGCCAGGGGGCCACCTGTACTCACCCAGGTGCAGGGTGATGTTGACGGAGTTGGGGTGCTGGACCCCCAATGCCATGGTCTGGCTCTGCCACCAGGTGGGCTCCTCGTCGCCGTGCAGGTCGGTCAAGGCGCTGGCGTTGTGATGGAGGTCGGGGTGCCTCGCGTCGCAGCGGTGGCAGGGGGGGCCCGTACCCTGGGACCCCGTCTGTAGGCAGTAGTCCTCGGGGGGCGACCCGCAGGTGTTGGTGACCACCGGCTCCCTCAGGAAGGCAGCGTTCTCGAACACAGGCATGCAGCACTGTGGCGCCCCCTCGTGGTCGTAGCAGGAGTCCATGCCCCCCAGGGTGGGTGAGACCGCCTGGGCCAACAGCAGCAGGGCAAACACGGGCAGGTCGGAAGCCCAGGCCATGGGGGCGAGCACAGACGGGGAGGGGTCGGGGGCTGGGCAGGTGATGCAGGTGCAGGTGGGGGGTCTACGAAAGAGCCAGGGTTGCCCACCAGATTAGGTGATGTACCCTGCACAGACAGGCAAAGGCGAGGGGGCGGTTACAAAACAAGCCCGCTTCCCATGTGTGCGGAGGCCTCTCCAAGCGCTTTCCTTCCTCTCTCAGTGCTTCCCACGGGGCCCGCCCGTGAGAGGGTCCGGGGGGTGTAGACAAGCAGACGGGGGATTAAGGTTCAGAGCAGCGTCTCTTGTGTGGTGAAGCCTCCCAGCTGTCTGTTGAAGAAGTCTCTTTCCCGCTCTAGGCGCTGTTGAAGAAGTCTCTTTCCCACTCCAGGCGCTGTTGAGGGAGTCTAATTGCCTCTCTGGGCGCTATCGCAGAAGTCTCTTTCCCACTCCTGGCGCTGCTGAAGAAGTCTCTTTCCCACTCCAGGCGCTGTTGAGGGAGTCTAATTGCCTCTCTGGGCGCTATCGCAAAAGTCTCTTTCCCACTCCAGGCGCTGTTGAAGGAGTCTAATTGCCTCTCTGGGCGCTATCGCAGAAGTCTCTTAACTCCCACTCTGGGCGCTATCCTTCCTCCCCGAGATATGGATACTCTCGCTTGTCCGACGTGGGACTCTCCCTAGGTAGGGGCCGGGAGGGGGTTTACTGGCAGGAAAAGGCTTACCGTACGGATCTGCGTCCCATGTGTGGAGAATTCTCCCAGCTCCCCGTCTGGGCGCTATTGCAAAAGCCTTCCTTTCCCTCTCTGGGCGCTACTGAAGTAGTCTATATCTCTCTCTGGGCGCTATTCAAGAAGACTCCCATTTCCCCCTCTGGGCGCTATTCAAGAAGCCTCTTAACGCCCACTCTGGGCGCTGTCCTCCCTCTCTTGAGTCACGAAGCTCTCGTTGGTCCCACAGGGGCCCTCCTAGGCTGGGGCTGGGGGTGGTTCACAAGCAGGCAGAAGGCTTGCAGTACAGATGTGCGTCCCATGTGTGAAGAAACTCCCTGTTCCCTCTCTCGGCACTTTTGTAGAAGACTTCCCTCCCCCCTCTGGGCTCTAATGAAGAAGTCTCTTAATCCCACTCTGGGCGCTATCCTTTCTCTTCTGAGTCCTGGAGTTGTCGTAGATCCCACAGTGGCGCTCCCTGGAAAGGGGCCGGGAGGTGGTACCCAGGCCGGCAGAAGGCTCACAGTACAGATGAGCGTCCCATGTGTGCAGAAGACATGGGCTCTCTGTCTTGGCGCTATCCTTTCCCTTCTGAGTCTTGGAGCTTCCGATGGTCCCACAGGGCCCTCCTAGACAGGGGCCAGGAGGTGGTTCACAGCAGAAAGCTTACAGTACACATAAGCGACACATGTGTGCAGAAGACATAGGCTCCCTGTCTAGGCGCTATCCTTTCCCTTCTGAGTCTTGGAGCTTCCGATGGTCCCACAGGGCCCTCCTAGACGGGGCCAGGAGGTGGTTCACAGCAGAAAGCTTACAGTACACATAAGCGACCCATGTGTGCAGAAGACATAGGCTCCCTGTCTAGGCGCTATCCTTTCCCTTCTGAGTCTTGGAGCTTCCGATGGTCCCACAGGGCCCTCCTAGACGGGGCCAGGAGGTGGTTCACAGCAGAAAGCTTACAGTACAGATGAGCGTCCCATGTGTGCATAAGGCATAGGGCTACCTGTCTAGGCGCTATCCTTTCCCTTCTGAGTCTTGGAGCTTCCGATGGTCCCACAGGGCCTTCCTAGACAGGGGCCAGGAGGTGGTTCACAGCAGAAAGCTTACAGTACAGATGAGCGTCCCATGTGTGCATAAGGCATAGGGCTACCTGTCTAGGCGCTATCCTTTCCCTTCTGAGTCTTGGAGCTTCCGATGGTCCCACAGGGCCTTCCTAGACAGGGGCCAGGAGGTGGTTCACAGCAGAAAGCTTACAGTACAGATGAGCGTCCCATGTGTGCATAAGGCATAGGGCTACCTGTCTAGGCGCTATCCTTTCCCTTCTGAGTCTTGGAGCTTCCGATGGTCCCACAGGGCCTTCCTAGACCGGGGCCAGGAGGTGGTTCACAGCAGAAAGCTTACAGTACACATGAGCGACCCATGTGTGCAGAAGACATAGGCTCCCTGTCTAGGCGCTATTGTTTCGCTCATGGACCTGTCACCAGTCCTAGAGGGGGCTTCCCTCTACAGGGGCTGGGAAGGCGTGCACTGGAGTCCGGGCGGGCTTATCTGCGTCCCATGTGTGGAGAAGTCTCCCAGTTCCCTGTCTGGGCGCTATCTCTCCTCTCCCGAATCTCTGAGCTCCTGTTCGTCCCTAGGGGTGGGGGGGTGCCCTACCTCGGCACAGACTGGGCAGGACCGGGCCTCTCCGACTCAGCACTACCCAACCCACCACCACTGCTCCCCTGCCCCACCTTCTCGCCACATCTGGAGTGAATATCCCAGAACAATGGTGCCGGGGACAGCCCCCCTCAGCTCCAAATAACCGGACTCCAGTCTAGGGGGACGTCCCAGTTCTGCTTCATAACACCCCGCTCAGTGTTGAGGTTTATTAAGCGCGCATCGCAAACTGAGCTGCTTTTAGGCGCTCGGCCTACACAATCTAAAAACACAACCCTCATTAGAAGAATCGAATTCTTCAAGCTCTTCACGGAAAATCGGAGTTTTAAAGACTAAGTCTGACCCTGGGATGCCCATTTGAACACAAATGGCACTTCAAATCCAGCGCCTCGAAGGCACAAGTCCCTGTGCCCAGAATATGGAGTATTAGAAGTCCACTGAGCCGGGGACCACCCCAGAGAGCCTGTGGTACAGAGATCCAGGTAGAAAGGTACCACCACAGGAATGATGAAGAAAGCAAGTCAGCCAATAAAATCCAGAAAGGTATTTATTTTTAAGTCCAAGTAATAAGGAGCCCACAGCAGCAGGTCTGAGAAGCACAACAGCCAGGCCGAAACTGACATAACTGACCTGGACACTTGTATCAATAAAGCACAGTTCACTTTGAAAGAAAACATGAATCCGCACGCAGACAAAGGCATCTGCGTGCTGATGCACATTTCAAAGGAAAATAGAATACAGAGGCAATGCCATTCTGGCGCGCGCGGTATGCTGGACGCGTGAGTGGTGGGAAACATGGCACACCACTCATGCGCGTGCACTGGCTGTGCGCGAGAACGTTTACAGAAAAGCAATAGGCATGGTACAACAGCAACGGGGGCTCCCCGCAGTGGCGTAACAAAATTTGAGGGGACCCCATGCAAAGTACATGGAGGGGGCCTCCCACGCTCCGTACCCAGTCAGGAGCTCTCAGACGAGGGGCTCGCCGCCCGTGAACACCTAGATCTTGGCTCCCCCCCTTCCCCCTCGCACCGCTGGGGCTATTGTTACACCACTGGCTCCCTGGCCTGCGCCGACGCTGAAAGGAGTGTCAGGTTCCGATAGTTGTTTATTTTCGTGAAGCTGTCATTGTAGGTAGGGGCTCCAAAGGCGGCGAGCGCCCCATGCCCCCGACAGGTGGACCATCTCTTCTCCTGAGTACCCCGGGACCGCTGGGTTATCATCCGAGGCTTGATGAAGTCCAAGGCCAGTCCTGCACTATGGTGACTTTAGCTTTATCTCAGGTCTCTCCACCGGGCCATGGTCCCCGCTCCTCTCCATGATTCAAACCTGGGTATCAGACCAGACTATACTCGACCACCCCAGCACCCTGGCTCATGTGGTCGGGTCCCTTTTCGTGTCATCAAGTGGTCTCCTTGTCCCCAGAGATGTCAGCAGGGGCGTAGCTTCAGAGGGGTGTTTGGAGTGTTACACCCCCCTAATAAATATATTTTCTGATAAATAGTTGGGTACAGGTGCTTTCAGTCAGGTATTGTGAGGTGTATGTCTAATTTCACCAGGGATTTTTACATGCACACAGACAAAAACGCACACACTCTCATCCTCTCTGTTTTGAAAATCCTCAGAATATCGGTTAGCTAAAAAAATATTGTGTTTTCTCTCTAAGTACGCCTGCCAATCCGCATTCTTCTCCCTTTCCACTGCCCCTTAGGCCGCTCTCATGTGCCCCACTTGTCCTATAATGTATTAAAGCATTATATGCCAGCGTGATCGTCGGAAACTCTGAAGCTCACACCCGCCAATCCTACTATGCCCCTGGTTGTCAGGTCCTCCTAGGGCACTACTAAGACACCCGGACTGCCCCTAGCTTCCAGCGTCCTCGCCACCATGGGGGCTAATTGTTCCCATTTCATCCTGGGCTAAAGGATGCCCGTGCTTGCTAAACACATCTCCTTGAATCTTTATCTTCTAATCGCCCAGCGTTGGGCCCTGGCGGTGTACGAGTATGTAATTCCTGAATGCCCGGGAGTACCATCTGCCCACTTTCTTGACAGTTTCATTCCTTCACCCATTCTGTGCTGATGTTGTAGTGGCCCCAATACAGGATGAGTGTGTACTAAATTGTTCAGCCTACCATGCGGATGGTCCTACACCAGTGCTTAATTTTAGCCTGTGGTTTCCGGTGCTCAGCACTGACACCTGATTGTCCTACCGGCACTTATGGCAGTCTGCTACTTGGTGGTGCTGCTTATTTAATTTACAGATGAGCACAAAAACAGTTGTTTATTAACTGAATATATATTTAAAATCAAAATACCTGCCACCCAAGCCATTCTTATGGCTTTTGGAGGCCTGGAATAGTCCGAAGTGTCACACTTGTAGCAGTGTGATGGTTAGTAGTTGTGTTGTTACTGCCATTGGCTGCTCTGGCAGGGGCAATGGGTGATGCACACTGCAGTGGCCTCCTGAAAAGGGCCTGGGCACTTATTGTTTACAAATAAAGCACTGTCACAAAACCCTTGTAAATTGAAAACAACTCGGGTAGGAGCCGCTCCTGTGTGTGAACGGTGGGTGTCTGATGAAACAGGTATGCTCTTAGTAAGCATTAGGCCTGGGAGGAGTTCGGAGAGTGACCAAAAAACTCTGACGTGCGTTAGGTTGCGCAGTACGCGCAGGATTTTTAGTGCCAGGTGTTTGTCCCACACTGGAAATCAGCACGAATGGCATCATGCGCAGCGCACAAGGGCGCTGCTTCTTTCTACTCAAGCGGCAGCTTTCTCAACGCTAACAGATGGTTTCTCAACGCGGGCGGTCGCGACCATCCGCAACCGCTCACATTGAGAAATCTCGCTGGGAGGTGGTCTAGCATTGGATTTTCCTTGCTCGCCAACTTAACATTGGCAAGCGTGAGCGAGGATAAAACTCCACTCTGTGAAGAGGATATTTTTGGAACTTCGCGTGCTCCGTGGAGTGCGGAAAACTCCACAAACTCATTGAACGGAGCAGAGCTCACTATCCAGGCCTGGTAGGCATCCCAGGCCATACTCCCCCACTAGTGGGCAGTCAATGCCAGAGGGGGTTCCCTTCGCATCCTGGTCTGTTTTTGACCTCTGTGTCCTCAATATCATAAGCCCCTCCTTCATCTGAACATTGAAGCCGGCTTTTACTGACCCGATGGTGCCACCAGTCCACTTACCAATGTATTCCCTGAAGAATGCCATGAAAAAAACTGCCTTTACCATTACACCCTCCATAGGCTCTGTGCAGGCTGCCTGCACTGTCCCTTTAATGGTTTTCAGTCTGTCAGAGTTAGTGGGCATCCTTTAGTTCTTTTGTGCTATCTGCACGTGTCCCATCCCTTCTTTGCAATCTTGCAGTTGGGAATTTTTTAGTATCCAGCCCAGTTTGCAGCCTGGTCAAATATGCCACAGCTGCCAGGTGCAATTCAATCAATCAATCATTTATAGCGCACGGCAAATTACCAGTGACGGTCTCAAGGCACTGGAGTTGATAGCTCCTTTGGGGTACTGTGTTCATTTGAACAGCCAGGTCTTGAGTCCTTTCCTGAATTACCGGAGCGATGAGGTGGTCCTGAGATCCAGGGGAAGGTCATTCCAAGTTTTGACTACCAGGTGTGAGAAGGAGTGTCCTCCGTTGCCTCAGCAGATCTGGGCGTGGGGGGATGTCTTCAAGGAAGAGGGAGGTAGATCGTAGGTATCTGGTTGGTTGGTGGACGGTCATGCGTTTGTTGTATGCTGGTCTTTTGTTCTGCAGGACTTTGTATGCGCGGGTCAACATTTTGAGCTGGCATCTCTTCTGGATCGGGAGCCAGTGTAGCTTCTTGAAGTGCAATGTGATGTGGGCTCCTCTGGGGAGGTCGAGGAGGAGTCTTGCTGCTGAGTTTGTGCCTAAGCCCTGTTCGCCGGTTGCTATAAGCCCAGAAACCGAGCCTTTCTACTGCTGCCGTCACTTGGTCTCCCCCTAATTTTTCCAAAGGTGTGATTTAGAGGAATGTCCCCCAGCACTTAGGGTCCTTGCTAGGTGCCAATGCATTGTCAACCAGCATAGTCAAGTCAGGTGTACCCTGTCCCATAGGTCCCGTGGAAAAGTTGTCATCTTGGGTCTGCTTGAGGGGCCAGCTGCCTGAATTTGTCCCACTACAATTGAGAGAGGGTATTGGCAACAGTGTTGATGCAGCCGGGAACGAGCCTCACTCTGATTCTCATATTCATTCTCAGGTGGCACCTCACCAAATGCTGCAACAGATTGAGGTTGTGAGTGCAAGTGGCTGAGCTGCTGCTCACTAGTTGCACACTGTGTCACTTTGTTGTTAGTTTGTTCAATGAGGAAAAGGTCCGACAACGTGACGTTCTTTGTGATTGCCCACTGCCCCGCCCAGTATTTGGGCCACCGTGTTGCATACCATGCATCACCTAGCAGTGCGCGAAACTCACATAATTTGGTGTAGCACAATTATTCGAAATCACTGAAAAATAACGCAAAATTATATGAAATGCACCGCGCAGTCCAAAGCTTACTCAGATGGACCAATTCTACTCAAGAAATGTAATTTTGAGTTGATTTCCATCCGCTTGCGTTCAAAACACTGCCACTTGCATTCAGATTTGTAGTTTAGTGCTAAAAAGGACCCCAGTGGTCAGCTATGGTAAAAACATCTACCTGGAATGTTTATTGACATCTCACTTTAAATGAACTGCTGCTCGCGTTGAGATTTGTAGTTTTGTGCTAAAAATGACCTAAAAATATCTAACTGAAATGCTGCTCGTGTTAAAAATTACCCAAATAGCACATCTTTAAAATTATTATTATTTCTCCCCGAAATTACGTGATGTGGTGTTATGGCGGGATCTCTGTAGCTTAAGGTAAATTTTGTTATGAGAAAATTACCAAAACTATGCCAATTACACCACCGTAGTTAAAATTGTGCCCAGGCCTAGTATTGCCCATAATTTCCCCATAACTCTCACTGCTTGCTGCATCTGTAAAGAATTCAAGCTGCTCTGACAAAACCCATTGGGTTATTTTTCATTTTTCTTTTCGGTCTGTCTGTTACCCATGGGCCATTCCAGGGCCTCGTGGCTACCTTGCAGTTCCACCCGGGCGGGAGTAATACCCCGACCGATCCAACTGGGAGGTTTTTCGAACCTTTATACAGGTGATTATACTGTTTCGAGCTACCAGTGATATTTTTGTGCGAGTGCAACCTGTTCCGCTCTATTTGCGCCCAGCACTGGTTGTCTATTGCTGACCTGGTTTATTTTCTTGTTCATATTCTACATACATATGTTTCTTCTCTGTGTTCAATTGCTATGGACTATAACATTGCTAGTTCTGCACATGACGTATTGCGAGGACTAAGCTGTATATAGGATGTATATATACTTTTTAATCATGCTGAGCATTTGGAGTAAACTGTATGTTCTATGCACCTCTGTCTGTAAGTTACAGCCACATTTGCCCCCTCTCTAAATATTTTAGGTTTTGGAAACCACCTCGAGTGCGTGCGCCGAGGATGAGTTGCCACTAGCTCCCCCTACTAGACGGGTAAGCTTTGGAGTATTTTTCTGCATATGTTAATGTAGCCACATTATTATTTCTAGTTCTACTTCAGTGGCACAGCACTGAAGGAGTGTTATGGAAATGTTTTTATATGCTTGTCATTAACACATTTTTTGTTTATGGGGACGATGCTGAACATCAGTCCACCACAACTGATGCATTAATCCATCAGTTGTTTGTATCCTTTTCACACTGACCGAAATGGTATGGTGGCTAGATTCACTCACATCCCTTTCATTTGGTCCTGAAGAGAGCCACGTCACCTCTGCGGAGGGCACCCAGGCTGAAACATGTCGACCTTTTGACCACATTGAACCATGCGAGGGTACATTTTCCAGTCATGGCTCGTACACTCTTTTAATCCTGACCCCCGGATGTTCCAATAAAATTACATTTTAACATACCAGGGAGTTAGTTTTAACTTCACTTTCACTACCCTCACGTACTCCCTACACACCCGGCTCATCTGAAGGTTTTAGTATACCTCTTTTCAACAACACTTAAAACATCCCTGAGCTACTCCCTCACAGTGAGGGGGTTGTAGCCCGCACCGCGACCAGGATCGCAGTGTGAGGAGGTTCCCGATGATGAAGCATGCAACCTACAGGTGGGTGAGGGAATTCGTCCTGTAAAAGGGATTACCCCACACTCCGCTGTTATTTGTTTTGACCCAGGGTGGCCTGTTTGTGCTGTTAGTATATGGAGACATGTCAGTCCTGCTTTAAGAACTCTGGTATCCCCAATCACTCACTGACTGCATCTCTGCCATTGATCTATTACAGCACTTCACCACCTAGGGGCCACAACAAATACCACAAACATACACAGATGATCTGAGAGTGAGGGAGGAATCCTTGCTGATAATAGCAAAGCAGCCACTCGGGCATCACCCTTCACTTACATTCAGTATTGGGAAAGCCATTATGCATAATCCAGATTTCGGTGATTAATGTATATTAATTAACTCAAGTCTTTGAGTAAGTGCTATTGAAGATGCAAATAGTTGTAGTCAGTAGGATGAGCACACTCCACGCCATCAAGCATTTCTAAAGAAAGATTGAGGGTGGAGATCTTTCTAAATCTGGGTTTGTCCACTTTGAACACAGCCTTGCTTCTTCTTAAAGGGGGCGTCCAGCTTGGAGAAGCAATAGCTCTCTTTCCCAGTCCTGCTTTGCTAACAACCACCGACAATAAGCATTTCAGAAGAATGTCCCTTTGTGTGATGTATGCCTGGGTTTTGTCACCCACTGGGACTTCCTTCACAGGATGGCCCCGTCAAGATTCTGTTTCAGCAGAGTCTGAACATTCTGTGACAGGTGTTTGGGCTTGTTCAGGTGGGTGCCTTGTGGGTCATGCACGCTGAGTAACATTCCAAGGGAAGCCTTCCAAGGGTTGTAAGAAGGAGTGTTTGACGCTGAAAACTTCTTGTTTCAAAACCATATAGATTGTGTCATAGAGGACAGCTTTGAGGGGCGCAAGGCAAGATTTGAGAAAGCAGCGGTGGATCGTAGTCAGTGCGTGAGGTGGCCAAGGCCTGGACGTCCGCTTTAGATCTTGTTTTAGATGGAATCTATCATTCTTGGCCATCTCTTTGATGTGAAGAAATAGTT
Organism: Calotriton arnoldi; assembly: GCA_963921515.1. NCBI lineage: Eukaryota > Metazoa > Chordata > Amphibia > Caudata > Salamandridae > Calotriton > Calotriton arnoldi. Next base: position 459,241 of record CAWUFW010003833.1, read on the forward strand.
CAAGTAGTTTAAATTTGAAGACAAGAAATTTTGTTGAATTGATTGCGTTTTGTGAAAAGCCAAAGTCTTCAAACGGGAAACAGCTTTTACACCCCGGCTCAAACAATGCTGTGCCTTAACAGCGCGGTCCAAACCCTGGATGCGTCTTTACAACGCATTCCTTTACCACGCAAGTTCTTACAACAACTTACATTAAGGAAAGCGTTGTTGGACTGATGTTGGACTTTGAGTCCAACACTTTCCCTCCTGTTGCGCAGACTGGAGTTGGAATAGTAAATTATACTATTCCAAAGTCCAGCGCGTTCCGTAAAGCAAGTCATTTCAACGACTTGCGTGGTAACTGAATGCGTTGTAAAGATGCATTCGTTGTTTGGACCGCGTTATTAAGGCAGGCGTGATTAATACCTGGATGAGTGGGGTGGTCCGCGCCCTACCCCAGTCCTGGTGGGTCTGGGTCTATTGGTCGCATGATGGGTAATAGCAAAGTATTGTTGGTCCTGCAGAGCCCTCCCCCCATATGGGAATGGATTCATGGCATGGACTGGCGCGCTAGCACAGAGGAGCATGTCCACAAGTCTAGGGGTTGTCCCCAGGAACACACCAAAGAATAGGGCATGTGACTGGATTGTTCTTAATATGCTGAGAAATTCATTTGGGTCCAATATTTGTATGATTTATGGATACTGTGATTATTGTCTAATAGTTCTGGACATGGTCAGCCATTCCTTCTGATTTTCTGTTCCGTTTCTGGTATTTCATAAAATCAATAAAACAGTATTGTAAAGAACGGATTTGTCGAGTCAATGGGTAATTTCTAGCCTTTGTAATCAGGGACAGCTCTAGGGCAGTGCGACCGGTGCCACCGCACCGGGTGCTGACTTCGCATGGGGGCGCCTGTTTGCTAGTTTATATTGTGCTTAAAAGCACCTGCTGCCGCGTTCCTGGCCTCCAGCAATTTTCAGACAACAATTAAAATGTCAAGAAAATCCTGGTGATTAATGTTCATCCTGGTGAGATTGGAGTTTTGTCTAGTAGAAGTTTTGACTCCTGGAAGTTTTGATTCATGGTAAGGAAACGCAGAGGGTTAATGTGCCTGCTGCAAAGAACATGTACCATGCAGATCACAAAGTGAATATAATGTAAACAGTCAGTGGGTTACTGCTTCTGTTAGACTTCCTTTTGTTAGTTGCAGTTTACAGTGAGCTATTAACTGTCATCAAAGAACTGCGTGCAGACTTCAAAGTATAGATTAGAACGTATGGACTTTTTCCCCAGACTTTCATTATTCTAATGTTGCAAAAAGGGTTCATTTGGGTACAAATCAGTTCTTGTTATTAAAGAGAGCCCCAATCCATTGTGTTACATTTTAAATTCAGAGTTTGTGCTTCTCCAGACCAATTAGTCTTCAACTATACTGCCTACCTGTATGGATGACATTTGAATCCACCCCTTGTTGTCTTATGTAACATTTCCCATACACTGATTTACACACCTATGATTGATAGTCTGTGTAATGTGTGTGTTATGTAAAGTGCTCTGACACCCTTCACTTTTGTGAGTGACTCTATAAAATTAATTAAATGCATCTGAGAGAGAGCGGTTATGGAGACTGTTAAAGGGTGGTAGGGAGGGAATACGTGGCGGAGGTGGTCATTGGGGGGCGCCAAAAAACATTGTTGCACTGGGTGCCACCAGGGCTAAAGGCGGCCCTGTTTGTAATGGGAGACCAGAAGAAAATCTAACTTCTCTGGGTTCAACCTTAGTTTCATGTTTGTAGTTCGCGTTCAGTTATAATGTACAGCTCGTCCTCCCAATGCCTGAAAAACAACACCAGAGAAACAAATCCCTGCCAATCTCACCCAAGTAATCCAACCCACCAACCACAACCTTGGATTGATTCATGTTGCATCATAGAATGCCCCCCCCCCATCGTGATACTGCCATATCATTGGGGGTTGTCCTTGGCAACAGATTTAAACTCCACTCTTAAATCAATGCCGTGCCCAGGCGCAGCCATCACCAACTCGGTGTACTTCGATGTATCAGGCAGTGTGTTCCAGAGTGACATCTGCGGTCCTTGGTTCAAGCCCTCGTTCTCTCCAGGCCTGATGATTGTCCTTACAGGATTACCCAGAACCCATCTCGCCCCCTCAGGGCTGTGCTGAATGCGGCAGCCTGATTGGTCCCTGGCTGCACAAAAAGCTGACCACATAACTCCAGTGATGTAACAGACAATGCTACCCATTAAAGCTGGCACTCAGCTCAGGATACCCAGTATCACACAGGGACTCGCAGCACTCTGGCAGAAATGCCCAAACTCTCTGGGCTCAGTGCCCCCTGCACAGCTCTAATTCTCTTCGACTTGAGGCGCTGAGCTTCAAGAAGGAACGGATTATGTCTCCGTCTTTTTCTGGCGGAGTTTGGCACCCACTGCCTCAGCCCTACATATCTCTTCCTGTCTAGCACCATTCAAAATGGAGCTGAAACCTCTTCTGTTTCCACGACGTGGCCTAATATTGCACAACCTTCTGTCTCCTTCATCTAGATTCCCTGATACAACATTGCTGGTCCTATGCTCTTGCGCCACTTTAGACGTTCTGTAAGGTTACATTATCCTCTGGCCATCCCCGTTTGTACCTCAAAAAGAATGAGAGGGGCCCCCTTACCACCAAAGGAGTAGGGCACCAAATAGACCTCAGTCAAGAAGAAATCCCCTTTGGGCAGCCTAATTCACCAAAACACATACATTCATACACATAATCATATCACCAGAACATAATACCACCACCATCAAAGGCCAAAAAATAAAAAAATACAAGTATTTTATTTCAGAATTAATAAAACATATAAAGAAGTAAAAAGGTTAAAAGCTCTTCAGCACCTATTATCTACAAAATTTAGAAACCACACAAAAATTACAATACTGGGAGAACCTGCAAGAAAGATTGTTTCTAATCACCTAAACAGGCCCATACATCAGACAAAATTCATTATAATGACATTTGATTTTCGTACGAATGAATTAAACAATAATAACAAATGTCTTTCACAGTCTACGGTATGCCTGTTAAAAGTAAGCGTCGACGCGTTTCGGTGGGTATTACTGCTTAAACACCACCTTCTTTAGGACAAAGGACGATATCTCCCAGAGCATAATATGAATCTGTTTTGAATCCAAGGTATCTATACAGTATTGGCTGCAGGTATCCTCTAGCAGTCAGGTGTAGAGGGGTTGTTAAACCTCACTCTCAGTAGTTCAACCCTGTCTCATAGGTAGGATATTCTCCAGACCTCGTAGTATTTACGCCCAATGATAGACAGAGACGGGCCGATATATGTCTTTCAATTAAATCAAGGACTCAGTCTTCGGACCTCTTACTCCCTTTCTTCTTATGGGGTTTTAAAATATTGTTTAGTTCCCTCCGGTGTTATTCTTTTATCAAAGCAAATCGCAACCGATCTTACTAGCACTCGGACAACAGATACAGGGTAGAAGGCGCCTCCGTAATCGGGAAGGGCCTGTTTAGGTGATTAGAAGCAATCTTTCTTGCAGGTTCTCCCAGTATTGTAATTTTTGTGTGGTTTCTAAATTTTGTAGATAATAGGTGCTGAAGAGCTTTTAACCTTTTTACTTCTTTATATGTTTTATTAATTCTGAAATAAAATACTTGTATTTTTTTATTTTTTGGCCTTTGATGGTGGTGGTATTATGTTCTGGTGATATGTTTATGTGTATGAATGTATGTGTTTTGGTGAATTAGTCTGCCCAACGGGGATTTCATCCCCGTTTGTAGTCTTACCTCGTTATGTTTCTCTAGATTCCTAGTTGTCCTTCCTTGTTACTGTATTGTTTACATGTATTATTTTACTTCCCTTGCATTTCTTCTATTGTAAAGCGCCTTGAAGCCCTCGGCCCGTGCTCACACTTTATCACAGTATCAATCGATCAATATCAGCCGCATCTTGTGGAAACTAAGTAGGGAGGCGAGGAGCTGGCCTCGAGGGCCTCTGTGTGGGATATTATTAGGATCTGAGAAAGATGATGTATTTTGATGCATTCCTTCCTGTCTCGTAGATAGGGCTGGTTACTGCTCCAACTCTACCCATCCTGCTGCTTGGGACTTTTAGGCGGCTTTCATGATCAACCAATTAGATGTCACTGAAAGGTCACGGGTTTGCTCTGACGGGGATGTAGTTGTCGACATTTTGTTCGAACTGGGTGGAGTGGGTCACAGTTATGAGGGCTACCAACAAATGCAGCGATACTTAGCTCACGCTGTTATGGTCTGTGGCTGAAACCTCCCTTACACCACCACTAGAGCCGCCTGTGTGCAGTGTGGGAACGATGCATCCAACAGCAAGGGATGGCCAGGGTTCCGGGTAAGACATCACATGAGTCAGGAAACATTCTGCATGAAGGTGACGGAGAACAGGGCTTTGGAGATTACAGTCATGGAGGGCAATCGCTTCCAGGGTCATATGGTGCACCTGTTGTCCCAGCCACCTGCAGACCGGCACTTGACTTCCAGGTCAGAGAGGGCTGAGCCCGGTAATAATGATTAGACACAGAGCACCATGTCTGGCAACATCGGTTGCATTGACTCCTCTGCTAGATGTTATTGTTCGCAGATGTGACTCTGCCCCCCCCACCTTTATTGTTTATCCCCTTTGCCAGTTTCATTTGCCTTCTCCCACTCCCTTGTCTTGAATCTTATATTCATTTTGGACTGACCTTAGTTTTTGATTAGCCACTGTTTTTGAGCCTGCTTCAGTTATCTCCTGTGATTTTTTTTTGTTGCAGTTTTACATAGTGCACACTTGACCAAACGTATTGGAGCGCTTTGGTTCCTACTTCTGACCTGGCAAGAGATCTTCCCTTTTTAGGTCGAGCCTGGGCAGCGCATGCGCTGCTCTGCGAGGCATGCTGTAGTCAGGTATGGATTGAAGCTCCGCCCATTCTCCACCCATATTTTTCATTGGCTTGTGTCATTGTCCTTTCTAAATGCTGGCTTCTGATTCGTTAATAGGCTTGTTAGTCCCTTCTTAGTACTGCCTTGTCTTCATTTGTAACCTTCCATGAGGACTGGCCCTTTTACTTCTGTTGTTACACGGTATGTCTTCTTTAGTCTGTAAGCACTATTTTCTTTAATGAATTTCTCCTACTGCAGGCACAACATGCTTTCCTGCAACATTCAGCGCGCCTTGCACGCTTTCACTTTCCAAGCAGCCCGGGACAATGGCGGACACTTCTTTGAATAGGTCTCGCATTTACAAGAGTTTGAGCTATTGGCATTGTAAATGATAATGCCTTTTATTTATGTGTTAATTATCAAAACAACTAAAAGGCATTGTCATTTACAATGCCAATAGCTTAAACTCTCGCAAATGCAAGACCTATTGCATTGCAAATGCTTGTTGGTTTGGTGGCCATGATTATAGCGTCTAGTGGAGAGGAGCGCTAAACATCTTCAGTTCTGGAGCAGGTTTCCGGGTTTGTGTAGGGGCTGGTCACAGTGACGCCTCCCCTCACAACAGGTAAGCCGCAGCAGGTATTCCTACAGTACCTAGCTGTTGAGAGCCTTCCTCTCCTATCAGATACTCACTGCCTTCTGTTTCCTCTCTCGACAGTGAGTCGTATCACGCCTCTGTGATGCTGTGCCATCCTGTATCTCAGAGAGTCCAGTCCAGCTCTTCTAACAGCCTTCCTGCTGCAAGAGAGAGTCATCCTCTCTCTCTCATCCCTCACCCTCATCCAGGAGGGATTCACCTTACAATCCTTTGGGCAGCGTTTCAAGGGTCGCGATAGAGCTCTGGACTGTTGAATATGAAGCTGTGTCTGGCAGACAACCTCCTCCTGCAGGGAGTTTGATGCCTGGGAGGGGTGATGGCTGCACTCACACACATCAGCGGTGAAGAGATGCTCCTTAGGCATGTTTTAGTAACATAACAATGTATAGAGAGCACTGGTGTAAGAGCGCCCCTTTGCTGGAATCCCCGTTTCATTCTGGACATTGCAGTCATTTATGCTTAAATAATATGTTACAAATGTACACAGGCTGTAAAAGCCTCTTCCACCCATTGCAGGACAGAGATGCATCCATATTACATCTCCAGTCCACCCAGCTCTGGAGGCCAGCGCCTGAGGGTGGCATTAGGCGCGCGTTGTTATCTTTCTACACAGATCTCTATTTTTGCTGCACATATTTTATGAGACCTTAGAATTTATAGACTCTGTTTCTGTGGTTTATGCTTTCATGTTACTTTTTCATCCTCCCACCCGAAAGTGAACATACTTTCCTCACTGAGAGAAGAGGAGGTCTGGGCAGATGCCACAGATCTTCTGACAGAGTTGGCTTGGATATTCTGATCCTTCTGCCAAAGAAATCCTTCGGGTCATCACATGGTTAATCAACTGTGTAGAAATGCATCTCATTGCACTTGGGCGTGTGGAAAACTATCCATAAGTCTAAGTAATTATTTTATTACATGAGGATTTACATCAGTGCCAAATGGGAAGGAAACGGGTTCTCCTCCACTTTCCAAATGCGCACAGTTCTCTGTTACAAACAGGTCTGCAGAGCAGAGCAGAGCAGAGCAGAGCAGAGCAGAGCAGAGCAGCTCATTTCATACTACTATGTTCATGTCTCCCTGGGGGGCACTTTAAGATTCAAGGGGGCAGATTTACAAGCCCCTTGCGACACTTTTGCACCGCCGCTGTGTCACTTTTCTGACGCAACAGCGGCGTAAACAATGCGGCAAATTTACAACGTGACGCAGCTAGGGAGATGCAGCACGTTGTAAAGCCCTGCGTCACATTATACCTGCGTCAGGTATAATGTATGCAGAGTGGGCGTTCCCACACAAGAAAGCCTCGTAAAAGTGACGCAGTGAAATCTACAAGATTTCACTGCGCCACTTCTAGGACGTCACTCCGTCAAAACCTTACACCTGTTTGAAGCAGGCGTAAGGAGTGACGCAGTACAATAAGTATGGGCCTCAACATCCATTGCTGGGGTTGCGTTGTGCTTGCGACACAACTCCAGCAATGCGTGCCTTTTGGGCCAACAGATGCGTCAGAATTTCTGACGCATCTGTCAATCCTTGCGCCATGGTGCGCTGTATTGTAAATATGGCGCATCCATGGTGGCGCAAGGGTATTGCAAGAAGGCACAGGGAAACTGACACATCTGTCAGTTTCTTGTAAATCTGCCCCAGGATATGGGACTTAAAGCACAATAAAATATATTTGTGATTCTAGTAAGGAATGAGCGGCCTGCTGAAATTTCTGTAGTTTTGAGAGCTGTGTGTGTGGAGTCAATCTTTTCTCCCTGTTTGATGTACATGGGAGTTACATTTTCGCATTTAGGGATTTTGTTGCCTGCAATAGCTCGTGTGATTGGCTGTGCTCATCTCAAAGGAGGACCGATCCTCTGCAACCAGAAAGGAAAGTGCAAGAAGGACACCTGTGCACTGACACTTACAAGCCTGACATGTGGCACTTTGTAACAACAACAGTGCATCTACTTTTAAACAAACCACATGGCTGAGAGACTTTAAGAGGTAGTGACCACTGCAGAGATCAAAGAACCAGATGTCACAATAAAAGGAAATGACACAAAAATGGGTTTCCTTAAACAAAAGGCAAAAAAGAGGACTGAGATGTGTCCTTCCAGTGAATGAGTTTAGGGGGGTGGGAAGCAGGAGGAGGGGGGGATCAAACATCTCACCCAGGGTGGCCGTGCCATCCTTCCCCCTCCTTCTAGTGCCAAGTCTGCCAAGCATCCGTAATAAATATGTGGCCATATCAATTTCCCAGAGGAAAACCCACTTTTTTATCTTCATGTTTTGCAGCAGAATGCAATATTAAACATGGCTGCTGTAATTATGTGACTGCAATATTTCCAGTGTAATTGTATCTTTACTAGGGGTGGGAGGAGTTCACAGAGTCCTAATAAGCGGAATTCCGTGGAGACGCAAAAAAACTCTGCTGCGCTACGCAGAGTTCCGCGTTCGGGCAGAGTTTGCCGGCGCACCTGTTCGCATTGCGTTGGGAACACGGAGTCAGTTCGTGCGCTCCACAATCGCGCAGGAACAGCACTACGTGGTCCTGAAGTGTGCTCACGTTCTAAATCGTGCACGAACTGCACCACGTGGTCTGCATGGGCACGGCCATCTTATTTTTCTGCTCTCTGTTATGGTGCTGGGCCTAAATTTTAATCTCTTGTTAATCTTTGTGATCCTCCTCCTATATTACTTTTCTACCCCTAATTTTTATTTTTTTACAATAGTGTGCGTGTTTGTGTATTTTGCCTTTGTGTAAATTTGTTCGTGTTTTTGTGACTTTTTTTTACTTAGTTTATTTCCCCTTCTTTGCTTATTTCTTTCTACTTTACTTTCCCTTCTTAGTTTATTATTTCCCCACCCAGCTCAATGGAAGCGGGGCAGCTTCCATTCAGGCCGCGCTGCCGGCCAGGTGTGCAGCCCCAGGCGATCTTTAAAGAGGAGGAGGTGGCAACACTAGTTTTTTGTGTGCAGCCCCACCTCCCCTCTATGTTGGCAGGAGGCGACAGGCCCGGTAGCAGCTACTCCCTGCAGGAGCACCAAAAGCTCTGGGGGACGGTGCGCCTGTGCATGCGGCGCATGAGCGAGGTTCGACGCACTGCCCAGCAGCTGGGCCGACATTCTCGACCAGGAACAGGACCTGGTCGACCTGCTAGGCGTTGAGATTTCGGGGCTCAGTGAGTATTAATTATTTGTTGTGTTTGTGTTACACAATGCTAAAAAAAAAATGTGAATAGCATGCTGCTCACACTTAGAGCTAAGTTATGTTTAGCAAAGTGTACGCTGGTATATTATTGTGTCATCCAGCTTCTAGTTTCTGCTAGGCAGGTGCTGCTACCAAATCACATTCATCAGGCGCTCGTTTTGGCTGATTAATTAAGAAGTCATTGCAGACTTTTTTCCTGTCACAATAGTGAATCACTGAGTAGCGCGTTCTCTCTGTGACTTTGTTTATGTAGCGCGTACAGTTCCAGGTTATTTCATTGAATTCACAGTGATGATGTGTAGTATTACTCTATGCATTGCAAAAAAGGGAGACTGAGTTGGCTCATCACGGGTGTTGAGAAATGGGAATAGAATCAAAGATCAAAGATCATTCACTGCAATACATTAGTTCCAAATGCAGCTTTTCTTAAGGAGATTTGGAAAATGGATTTAATGACAGTCGATAGACTTGAGTCGAAACTAGTATTACTATAGGTGATCTGTTTTAGCAACTGAGTTTGCTTTTCATAAAACATTTTGTGGAGATTTTTAACAGAATCGCTAATCTATTTTTATTTATCTTCTTAATTTCTTTCATCAGCACCCAAGGGGCAGAAGAGGGACGATTCGGGGGTCCGGGGAAAGCTGGTCAGCCGGTGCCGACCACCAGCGCCACTGCAGAAGGCTCTGCTGATCCCAGTAAGTCCTTTTATGAGTGTTGTGGACTTCTTAGGATAGAACCGTAGAATCTTGGGGTATTTATTGGTCTATTGGAATGTTGGTGCTATCTATCGTGATTCGTGAAGATTCAGATAGCAGGCCCAAGTAAACTAGTATTTTAAATAAAGATCACCATGTATGTTTGTTGAGAAGGCTGTCCTTTTCCTGCTTATCCCTAGGTCTAACACAGTTCAGTTCAGGAGACAGTGGCCTTGGTCATCATGGGCCGCCCCCACCCCAAATGTAGTGTGCTGCAGACCCGTTCATTTATGGTTACAGTATACCACCAGTTTCCAATGACAGTGTAGCAAGGCTGGAAAAAAGTATGAGGTCCCACTTCCATGGCATTTGCCACCCAACACCATCTGTTTTTCATTGACCATTATTGCATGCCTGGCTTGTCTAACTTTGTGAACCAACCAATCAAATGCCCAGAGTGATATTTGGAAGATACGTGCTAACTGAGCTGTAGTGCTGCATTGCTATTGAATTTGGGGTCCCGTATCTGTGATCTAAATTATGTTAAATGTTTTATTCTAGCAAACACAAGGAGATTGGACGGAGCGCTGTAATTTTTCAGACACTCACCCCCAGTCACAGATCTGGGTTGAATCCATCATCGTTCTTTAGCTCACTTCGCCACCCGAGTTCAGACCCAGCTATATGCAAATCAGTCTTGACCCTGTGCCTCAGGGGAACAGTACAGCCCGAATTGCCAAGCCAGGTCTTCCCTGAACTGGAAACAAGCATCCTGGGACCGGTTTCGGGGTAACACCCCTCATCAGCCAGGCTAACTTGAATCCCATGGCAAAGTGAGCAAGGGACCCACGTCTGGGCATACCCTGCCAACTTATGGCGCACAAAGCAAACACAAGGAGATGATGGACGGAGCGCTGAAACCTTTCAGACACTCACCCCCAGTCACAGATCTGGGTTGAATCCATCATCGTTCTTTAGCTCACTTTGCCATCCTAGTTCAGACCCAGCTATATGCAAATCAGTCTTGACCCTGTGCCTCAGGGGAACAGTACAGCCCGAATTGCCAAGCCAGGTCTTCCCTGAACCAGAAACAAGCATCCTGGGACCGGTTTCGGGGTAACACCCCTCATCAGCGAGGCTAGCTTGAATCCAGTGGCAAAGTCAGCATGGGACCCACGTCTGGGCATACCCTGCCAACTTAGGGCGAACAAAGCAAATACAAGGAGTTGAAGACCTGGCTTGGCAGTTCGGGCTGGACTGTTCCCATGAGGCACAGGGTCAAGACTGATTTGCATCTAGCTGGGTCTGAACTGGGGTGGCGAAGTGAGCCAAAGAACGAAGCTGAATTCAACCCAGATCTGTGACTGGGGGTGAGTGTCTGAAACATTTTCGGCGCTCCGTCCATCATCTCCTTGTGTTTGCTTTTTTTGCCCTAAGTTGGCAGGGTATGCCCAGACGTGAGCCCCTTGCTCACTTTGCCACTGGATTCAAGCTAGCCTGGCTGATGAGGGGTGTTACCCCGAAACCGGTCCCAGGATGCTTGTTTCCGGTCCAGGGGAGACCTGAATGGCAGTTGGCACTTTGGGCCGGACTGTTCCCATGAGGCACAGGGTCAAGACTGATTTGCATATAGCTGTGTCTGAACTGGGGTGGCGAAGTGAGCCAAAGAACGATGATGGATTCAACCCAGATCTGTGACTGGGGGTGAGTGTCTGAAAAGTTTCAGCTCTGTCCATCATCTCCTTGTGTTTGCTTTGTTCGCCTTAAGTTGGCAGGGTATGCCTAGACCTGGGTCCCTTGCTCACTTTGCCACTGGATTCAAGCTAGCCTGGCTGATGAGGGGTGTTACCCCGAAACCGGTCCCAGGATGCTTGTTTCCGGTCCAGGGAAGTCCTGGCTTGGCAGTTCGGGCTGGACTGTTCCCATGAGGCACAGAGTCAAGACTGATTTGCATATAGCTGGGTCTGAACTGGGGTGGCGAAGTGAGCTAAAGAACGATGATGGATTCAATCCAGATCTGTGACTGGGGGTGAGTGTCTGAAAAGTTTCAGCGCTCTGTCCATCATCTCCTTGTGTTTGCTTTGTTCGCCCTAAGTTGGCAGGGTATGCCCAGACGTGGGTCCCTTGCTCACTTTGCCACTGGATTCAACCTAGCCTGGCTGATGAGGGGTGTTACCCCGAAACCGGTCCCAGGATGCTTGTTTCCGGTCCAGGGAAGACCTGGCTTGGCAGTTCGGGCTGGACTGTTCCCATGAGGCACACTGTCAAGACTGATTTGCATATAGCTGTGTCTGAACTGGGGTGGCGTAGTGAGCTAAAGAACGATCACGGATTCAACCCAGATCTGTGACTGGGGGTGAGTGTCTGAAAAGTTTCAGCGCTCTGTCCATCATCTCCTAGTGTTTGCTTTGTTCGCCCTAAGTTTGCAGGGGATGCCAAGACGTGGGTCCCTTGCTCACTTTGCCACTGGATTCAAGCTAGCCTGGCTGATGAGGGGTGTTACCCCAAAACCAGTCCCAGGATGCTTGTTTCCGTTCCAGGGAAGCCTGGCTTGGCAGTTCAGGCTGGACTGTTCCCATGAGCAACAGGGTCAAGACTGATTTGCATACAGCTGGGTCTGAACTGGGGTGGCGAAGTGAGCTAAAGAACGATGATGGATTCAACCCAGATCTGTGACTGGGGGTGAGTGTCTGAAAAGTTTCAGCGCTCTGTCCATCATCTCCTTGTGTTTGCTAATGTTTTATGCTAGCCACACAGAATATTGGTGATGCCGACTCCAGTGCTGCTGCAGGAGGAGACGGCGACAGGTGAGTTGCAGGGTGAGAAGGCAGCAGGGACGGGCACTGGTAAGTCACATATATCTTGCAATTATTATGCTCACTAGCTATTGTCATGGCGTCGCTCGTCGTCATAAAACATGACTGTGAGGTGAAGCCACCCCGCCCCCCAGCTTTACCAGCCACAGCTGTGGTTGAGTTATTATTATGGGCTCTTTTATCTGCAATGCAGCAAAATCTCAAATAATGTGCTTTGATGGCTTGAAGGAGACATGAAAGAACGGAAGGCAACTTAAAAGAAAGGAAAGGGTATATGAGTCAAAGGGTGGTTGGGCCGTTCTTGGCATGTGCCACATTTAATCATGCGATACCCATGTGAAGTGATTTCAGAACATATAACATGGTTTCCCATAACAGATTAATTTTGACTTGTTCAGATTTTTCCCTTTTGAATTGAACCGTGACTGAATAAGCCAAAGATGATGATTCGATGGTCAGTGTAGTGGCCCCTCTATTATATATAAAAAAAAAGCTCTAGCCTACCTGTCACTCTAAGCCCTCTACCCTACCCCCTGCAGTAGAGAAAATCAAGTTTCCTTTCCTTGGTTACTGCCCAGCAAATGAATGTGTTTGAAAACGTGGTGGTGGTGAGGCCACACAGTAAAGTGGGAGTAAGTGCATGATTTGAGATCAAGTTTGGCATCAGGGATACACAGAGACAAATGTGCCAAATAGAATCTATATATTCCGTTTCTTTACCTGTAGTGCAGTCCATTAAATTCATTTTCCTCAACTGCTACTTACTGCAGACAGGATAATATATTAATATCTGCATTTTGAGGTATGTGACTGTAATAGTATCTTATTTATTATTCATCAGCCTGTTTGGAGACAGGGTAAAAAGAGAAATGCATTTGGCAAAGAACAGGGCCATTGGAATTACAAATAGATAATTGTCAACTACAGCTGCAGACAGGAGCAAACTAGCAGAGGTGCAACAACGGGATAGCTTGGCCCATTGCATTGTCCTCCTTGCTAACTTCCCATGTGAAAACCTCAAAAGGGAGTAGCATCTGTACCAGGCATTTGACTAGGCCCCAGCTTTACCAACTGCATCCCCTCCTCTTTGAATGACATAGTCATTGATCTGTTTGTACTGCTCAAACAGACATTGCAGCAGGTAAAAGGTGGCGTTCCAGCATGTTGGGACCTCCTGTATCAGGGCTTTAACTGGTGCTCTATTATTATGCTGAATGATCCGCAGCTGCTTCCAGGCTTTAAAAGAATGGCTGAAGTGGGTGCAGATTATTCTGCAAGTGGTCAGTATGTTGGTGACTTTGTCTTCCTTTTTGATGAAGTCTTGCACCACCAGGTTGATGCAATGGGCCAAACACAGAACCCTGAAATAGCCTCCGTCTGACATAGCCTTGACTATGTTACTGCCATTGTCCCTGGCAACAAATCCAATTCTAAGACCTCTTGGTCGCAGCCATTCATCCACCTTGCTGTTAAATTCCTCCAAAATGTTTAGAGCTGTATGTGATTTCTCTATCGGAAACATGGCCACTGTTGCATGCCTCTGAACGCTCTTAAAACTTTCTTCAGGGCCAAGACCTGAAGATATCTTTTGCTTTACCCCGGCCAAAAAGATCCAGTGTTCAGTGATGCACATGTAATCAGTCGCCTGACAACTGGTCCACATGTCTGTCGTCAGGTGGATGGTGTGAACAACACTTTTCTGCAAAGCTTGTCCAATCAAATGCAGCACATCGTGATGCAGTGCTGGAACACCCACACTTGCAAAATAGGTCTGATTGGAACCTTCCATTTCAGGCAGATGGCTGCCACAAATTCTAAGAATCCCATTCCTTCCACAAAAGAAAAAGAGAGGAAGTCCAGCGCTAACATTTTTGCCAGCTTCCCATAGTACAAATGTGCAGTTGGGTGGTTTTGCTCGTAGGGCCCCTCCTGCCTAAACATGCCTGTAGTAGTAGCCTGAATTTTCTTCTTTTTTTGGGGTACTGACACAGGTGTCTTTTGAGAAGTAGATGCTAGTGTTAGTCTCAATGTGTGTCCTGGTGGTTGGGCAGTCACTCTATGCCACGGTGTCTCCATCTCACTCTGAGTCTTCTTGTGCCATTGTGAAGTTGCTGAGGTGGGTGAATCTGCTGGTGCACTGCACGGGACAGGGCTGCTTTGCGTGAAGATGTCACCCTCTTCTTCCTCATCATCACCTTCTGCCGTGATTGGACTTGTAGCTGATGTTCCCCGGCTCTACCCACCACCACAACCATTTTTAGCAATTTTCTGAAGGTGCTCCTTCCACTTGATTGTGTGGTGTTCTTTCATATGGGTTGTCTGGCCTCCAGTACCATAATGTGCACCAGGCTTACCTCAACAAACATTTGTGTGGCAAATGGTGCATACTGCAATGTGCTCCCCCTCTTTGCCAACTGTAAAAAGGTCCCAAACTGGGGAGGAGTACTTTTTTACCGGGCCATGGCCAATGCCTGAAGACGAACTGGAGGTAGGTGGGCATGTTGTCGATTGCCTCTCTGCTTCTCTTGATGCAGGGATTTGTGCAGGTCTCAGCTGGGGCTTTGCAAATATGGAAGCTGGTGCCTGTGCTACCTGTGCCACATCCCTCGGAGCTGGTTGAACAGCAATGTCAGATTCCTCTGTGTCACCTTCCACCATAAATACCTCATCATCGTTATCCTCCTCTTCATCCCCTTCCATAAGTCTAAGTCTTTCTGGAACTTTTCTTTTACCTTGCCTCTCCTGTTATCTCCTGGACTCTGTCGGGGTCCACTTCGTGTCCCTATCATCATCATCAGAAGTGGTGCTTGGAGAAGATGGTGCGGTAGTACCGTTCCTTTTCCTTGCAGGAGATGTGGGAGCCAATGATTCTAAAAGAGGAGGATCAACTTCTTGCTCTGAAGGAAGCTCAACCTCCTTTTGTGCTCCAACATCAGACAAATCCATTGCTGGCTGCGGCTGCTGTCCACTTTGCTGTGTTTCCTGAAACAATTGTGTACTACTTTGTGAACGGGACAAATCCAATTCAACATCACTACTCGTTGGCGACTACATGATTGCACTGGCTGCCTCACTGACAGACATGGTCCTGGGCTTAGATTGGGGAGGTGGTGCTGTTGATGCAGGAGTGCTGCTGTCAGCTTGCTTGCTGGAGGCTGGTGCAGCAGGCACAACTTTCCTGGAAAAGGTTGCGGTCGGCACGCCAGTGGTGGAAATCTGCTTCTTCTGCTCCCCACTAGCCACTTTCTTGGAAGCACCTTTCTTTGGGGCCATCTTGAAGCTGTCAGCAGTGGCACTTAGCTTCACAACAAGCTGAAGAGATGACCGTGTTGCGTAGTCAGTCACGCGTCACGTCGTGCACAGGCCTTCTGACTGGCAGCACTGTGGGCGATGTCTCTTTTTTTGTGAACCTAAAAGCAAACAAGGAAGAAAAACATCAGTGAAATGTGGCATTGTTGCAGTTCAAGTAGTAGTACAAACAAACAATATCATTTAATGTGGTTACTTAAGTTATTATACATAATTAACAATAGTATACAGTGTTCATTCGTAAAACAGAAAACTACACCAACATAATCTTTCATGGTGACTGTACACTCAGGAAGGATTAGAAAGAGCAACAACAACAACAAAACAATATAGCTGTAACTGTTTGCTTTATGTGCAATGCATCACGTGGGATGTGGCACTCAGGGAGGTGCCGCTGACAAACGACAATAGAATAATCCTTACACAATGATTGCTGTTGTGCGCCTATAGCAGATATGGGGTTATTTCACTAATGCTAGATGCTATGAAAATGGTAAAAAAATCTAAAAATAAAATAAATTAGTTTTTAAAAAAATAATTAAAAAATACAAATATTTTAAAAATGTAAACTAAAATTGAAAAAAATAAAATAAAAACATTGTAATTAAGTGACATTATCCTCAAGCATATAATTCATTTTAATTTATGAAACTGCTGACTCATTGCTCAACAATCCATGCAAGCATATCGCAAAGGGCCACACTGGCTGGACACACAAAATGGCTGCCTGCCATTGCCACATGGTCATAAATAACAACAACACAGAGCAAAAAGGCATTGGGAATGGGAACAAAGAGAAGACATGCAGGCCTATGGCAAAAGCACACTTGCTACCTACACAAAATGACCACCTACTGACCACATGGTGAACCAACAAGCAAGGAGGTATGGCCGCAACATAATGATAGAAGAACAACACATGTAAGCCTATTGCAAAAGCACACTGGATGCCTACGTAAAATGACCACCAGCCGCATGGTCAAACAGCAAGCAAGGAGGCGTGGGGATAAAAGAGAAGATATGTAGGCCTATGGCAAAAGCACACTGGCTGGCTACACTATTGGCCACCAGCCACATGATCAAAACAACAATAAGCAGGAGGCCTGGAAAAACAAAGAACATATGCAGGCCTAAGGTGAACACTGACTATACAAAATGGCCCCTGGCCACATGGCATAATGAACAACAAAGGCAAATGGTGGACTATGTCAAACACACACACACACACACACACACACACACACACTGGCCAGACAAAAGAGGCATGGTAACACAGAGAACACAGCATTAATTCAGCAATGCCAGAAACGAAAATTAACAGGGCTAAAAATGTTCACAACAACACACATCCTAAAAATGCATCACCCTACCTAAACACTGCAGGGGGAAAAAACATGAAATACCACAAAGCACACTTTTTGTATTTTAATTCAATGCCATCCATGGCCTAAATTATGTTTCAGTTCTACAGACACCACAGAAACAGTTGTTTCATGCACCCATGAATAGTACAGGGCCTATTGGCTGGAAGGCCTATTGGCAGACTAGGCCACATAGTGAATTAAATCAATCAATATTGCAAACTTATTAAAAAACATGGAGAAGAAAATGTACTGAACTGTGCAACCTTTTTCCTTTACAAAAGAAGATACATTCCTTGCAAAAAAACTAGGCCCCCTACTAAAACTGCAGGCCACCCACCACAATAATTTTAAAAATCGAATAAAAGTACAAATAAATCCCCCCAGTCAAACAAACAACACCCTAACACACCAGTTTTTCAACTTACTTGTGATATCTCAAAAACAAAGTCCTTAAATCCAATAGTATATATGCAGCAGACAAGGAGAGTGATTCTTCCAGCTCCTAATCCCAATGAAAAGTGAGCAGGAGAGGGACAAAGCATGGGGAGGAGCCTGCTGGATAGGAACAGGAAATTGAAGTCTCTGGGGCACTTCCTTCTGGTTTGCAAAAAAAAATGTTTTAAAAAATGGCTTCTTGCACAAAAAAATAACTCCAATGGCCAGTTTGAGAAGAAAATCCACTCCAAATGCCTCTCAGCTGCATTCTCAAGCAGAAAAGCTGCTTGACCGCTCCGTTTGCGATCATGATTGGCTCTAAGAATGCTAGATTGGTGCTGTTGCGGCCCAAAGCCGTGCGAGTGAGCGCGAAGTCTCGTGGGAGCACTCTTGTGGTGTGAGAAGTCTCACACTCGCTCGCAAGCAGCCCGAGAGTCTTGGCACTCGCGGTTGAGCGCCAAAAGAAAACTTGAGTGCGCAAAATGAAAAAAACCTCCTCTTCACGCCCAAATGAAAGAATTCAGGAATTCCGCGTTCCTCTGCGGCGTGCCCGAATTCCGCAAACTCTGCGAGCAGAGCACAGATTACCGCCCAGGCTTAGCCTTTATCACACTTGCCACATATTTCACCATCTGCTGCATAATTTGGAAATTTAAACAAAAAACCCCTTCTCGCTCAAATAGATCTAAAGTCAATGTTAATGTTAATGTTAATGTTAATGACACTTATAAAGCGCGTCGATTACCCGGAGGTGTCCTGGCGCTAGCTTAATCTTCTGAGGGCCGTAGGCGGAATAAAGAACGTTGTGACCGGATCATTGTGAAAAGAGCCATGTTTTTAAGCCCTTTCTGAAGGACAGAAGATCCATGGTGTTTCTTAAATGAAACGGCAAATCATTCCAAGCTTTTGCCGCACAATGAAGGAAACTTCTGCCACCCCATTGGGCTTTTTTACACGTGGCACTACGACCAGCTTGGCCCCCTTTGATCGTAATGTTCTTTCCGGAGTATACCATTGGAGTCGTCGTTTTAAGTACTCCGGCCCTGTGCCCTGGAGTGCTTTAAAAACAATACATAAAGCCTTAAAGCGTACTCGACTCCTTACTGGGAGCCAATGCAACTTTTTAATGTCTTGAGATACCGGAGAGAATCTCGATGTTCCTGTGAGCAGTCTAGCTGCTGCATTCTGTAACACCTGTAGCCTGTTCAAGGATCTCTGTTGAGCATTTAGGTAAAGACTATTACAATAGTCCAATCTCGCCATCACGAGAGCCGTGACCACAGTTTGTCTACTTTCTAAGGGCAAGAATGGCAATATTTTCCTTAGCATTCTCATGACAAACATTGTTTTCGATGCCACTGCATTTACTTGGGGCCCGAAGGTAAGTCTCTCGTCCACTATTACACCCAGGTTTTTTACCTTATTTGTGGGAGCGGGAGAGTGCCCATCGAGTCCGGCCACCACTTGGGTGTCCAAAAGTTGGCATTGTTCCCGAACAATATTACCTCGGTTTTGCCCGAGTTAAGCTTTAGGCAGTTCTCTGCCATCCAATTTCCCACTGACAGCATACAGTCCTGGAAACGTCCCTCAATGCCTGCCTCATTGCCTGGTGTCAACGATACCACAATTTGGGTATCATCCGCATAGGAGGTGAGTCCAAATCCAAATGCGCTTATAATAGGAGCCAAAGCACTGACATAAACATTGAAAAGCGTTGGGCTGAGAGAGGACCCCTGTGGGACGCCACAGGGCAGTGCAAAAGAATTGGACTGATAGTCTCCCATTAGATCTCCTGAGGCTTGAGCCGGGAGAAGCACGAAGGAAGCTGTATTTTGCACATTGCGTTTTTGCACTTGTGAATGTTTAACTGTTATTGTTTTTAAATAATCTGATATTTTATCGTATTTTACCCTGGGGCAGGAAAGAGGGATTCCGATTTGGAAATAAGAGGCGGGCGGGGCCGCCATCTTAGGGGAACGTTGGTCAGCGGGCTAGGCTCTTCCCTGACTGCATATAAATTGCCAGGCTGGCGCGAGCGCGCAGCATTAGATCTCCTGAGGCTTGAGCCGGGAGAAGCACGAAGGAAGCTGTATTTTGCACATTGCGTTTTTGCACTTGTGAATGTTTAACTGTTATTGTTTTTAAATAATCTGATATTTTATCGTATTTTACCCTGGGGCAGGAAAGAGGGATTCCGATTTGGAAATAAGAGGCGGGCGGGGCCGCCATCTTAGGGGAACGTTGGTCAGCGGGCTAGGCTCTTCCCTGACTGCATATAAATTGCCAGGCTGGCGCGAGCGCGCAGCATTAGATCTCCTGAGGCTTGAGCCGGGAGAAGCACGAAGGAAGCTGTATTTTGCACATTGCGTTTTTGCACTTGTGAATGTTTAACTGTTATTGTTTTTAAATAATCTGATATTTTATCGTATTTTACCCTGGGGCAGGAAAGAGGGATTCCGATTTGGAAATAAGAGGCGGGCGGGGCCGCCATCTTAGGGGAACGTTGGTCAGCGGGCTAGGCTCTTCCCTGACTGCATATAAATTGCCAGGCTGGCGCGAGCGCGCCGCTGGCGCGCCGAAGGCGCGCCTAAGGCAAGCCCGTCTGCGCCCGTCCGCGCTCGGCCTGCGCTCAGCGCCAGGACCCCTGTTAGCTATAGGTTAGGCAAGGCACCTATCCGTAGCTATGACAGATCCACCCTGTTAGAGTTGAAGGGGGAAGCAAGAACCAGGGATTGCACTTGCCTTTTGATGGATGCTTTACCGGCAATTCACCCAGGTATCTGTCCTAACTGTAAAATAAGCTTACCTAGGATATTAGACTTGCCTATATGTATAAGAGAAGACAAGAGGACAGAGGTAGCTGGTAGTGAGACTCGAGTATTTAAATGCATTTTGCTGAATGCAAGGTCTTTGGTCAAACATAGTGTAGAGTGCGCTAGGCTCATTGAGGAAAAGGGAATTAAGCTGGCCTTCATTACAGAGGCCTGGACAGATGATTCATCTGGCCCAGATATAGTAAAGGCCACCCCTCCAGGGTTTTTATGTCATACTCTAAACAGACCGATGAGGAAAGGAGGAGGCTTGGCGGTGATCTATCATGGATCAATTAAGGCAGCCTTTCAGCCCATCCCAATAGATACATGCGAGGCCTTGTTTTTCAACCTCAGTCTCTCCCATCATCACACCTTTAAGGGGTGTTTATTGTATAGGCCGCCAGGAATTAGAAATCCCTTTTTAACATCCCTTGGAAATTTACTAGAAGAGGGGATCTACTCAGATGCATATACAATTATGGGAGATTTTAACTTTCATTTGGAAGCACTGGGTGAGCCAGATACGGTGATTTTAAACGATTTGATGCATGGTGCTGATCTGAAGCAGCAGGTGGCTGGCCCTACTCATGTGGCTGGACATACCCTGGATGGGATCTTTTCTAATCATCCGAGTCTTCAATTTATGGGCCTCTTACCCCTGGTCTGGTCTGATCACGCAGCCGTGCAATTTGAGGTAACATTGAGTGAGCACGGCGCGTGGGGTTTGGGTCCTAAGGAACATATAAGAGCGAGAGCCTGGAATAAAGCCGAGGGGACAATTTTACAGGAGCTGCTCGCCTCCACAACAATTCAATTGCCACTGGAAGTGGAAGAGGCGAGCCTGGTATACACGGAATGGCTGGAGCAAGCCTGTGACATAATAGCTCCAATTAAAACCCTCCATCCAAAAAGATCACATCCCTCCACTCCATGGTTTACAGAGGAGTTAAGAGATCAAAAACTCATTTGCAAACAGTTTGAGCGGAGGTGGAGGAGAGGCTATAAGGAACCCGAGAAAAAGTCCTACAAACTTAGCCTGCAAAACTATAAACAACTTATTTTTGCGGCTAAACAAAAATTCTATGCAACCCGTATTGAGGAAACAAAGAATTCAGCCAAAGAATTATTTAGAACAGTTGCCACCTTGGCCTCACCTAGGCCCACCATAATTCAACCAAGTCAGGAATTATGTGAAGAAATTGCTAATTTCTTTCTGTCCAAGGTGGAATCCATTTTCGTGGCCTTTAGTGGGGCAAGCTTAGCCAGGACGAATGTAGGCGGGGAAGAATTCAAGGCAGGAGGCCCCCACCTCCACTTTTGAGATATTTTTGCCAGTGTCCCCTGCTGATATTCAAAAGATCCTCATGGATGTAAATTCAGGATCACCATATGACCCATGTCCAGTTGCGGTGATCAAACTGGCCCCGGGCCCGATTGTAGGAACCTTGTCATCCATATTTAATACTATGTTTCTAACAGGGCATTTCCCCATTCGTTGGAAATTGGCCTCTATCCTGCCCCTTTTAAAAAAGCCCAGTTTGGATCCTAAAGACCCGAACAATTTTCGCCCTATTTCGAGACTCCCATTGCCAGCAAAATTGATCGAAAAAATAATGAATAGGCAATTAAGCCTTTTTTTAGCAAAGACTCAAGCGTTGGATCCCTCTCAATATGGTTTCAGAGAGGGACACAGCACAGAGTCCGCACTCATTAAGGCCACAGAGGAGATCAGGGAGGCTGTTGATCGGGGAGGCAGAGCGGCCCTGATCCTCTTGGATCTGTCCGCTGCCTTCGACACGGTCCATCACGGTATACTAATGGACCGTCTAAAAGCCTTTGGAATCTGTGGGAAAGCCTGGGATCTTGTGAGATCTTTTCTTGCTGACAGAAGACAAATCGTGGCACTGGGAGACTATCAGTCCAATGATGTACTCACCTATAATAAGCACATTGTAACAATGTTGGTGTGGTTGCTGCAGGTTATTTTCCTTTTTGGCTCTCGTGGTTGTTTTTTCTTCCCCCCCCCCTCCCCCCCCCCACCAACAAAAGGCTTAACAAAACAAAAACAAAAACAACAAAAAAAATAATATATATATATATATATATATACATAAATATAAATATATATATATAAACATATATATGCATTAATATGTATTTTTATATTTATATATATATATATATATTTTTTTTTTTACCACCAAAAGAAGTTTTACTCGCACTCCAGGAGTTTTGTTCAAGGGCTTATTTATTCCATCGAATTATTAGCCATCACCCTCACCAGTTGCAAACCAAGACATGACACTCGTGTTGCAATGCAGTGGAACCCACTTTGCACGCGCAGGTCTTGGCTAGTGAGGTGAAGCCATGGCCCAGACATCCTTAGTGTCCCCAGTTTTGAACCAAGGAAAGGCTTTTGTCTGCATCAAAGAATCCTTCTTTGTTTTGAAGATGTGTGGTTTTATTATTCATGTCCATTCTTACACCGCAGACACTGTTCACAGCAGCTGCTATTTCAAGAGATCACACAGACTGAAGAACAATCCCAACATCTTGTGCCACTTTCCAAGGTCTGGTGACGTGTATCATGTAGCGCCTTCTCGGGAGACGCTTTCATCATACAATGTGATGCACAATAGTGTTCTGCTGAGAGAGAGAAGCACTTTTGAAGGCCAGAGTGCGACCACAGACTGAACCCCGCACTGAAGTCCAGTTCTAAAGACTAACTGGGCTGTGCAGCACAGCGAGGCACCGCTTTTGTTACAGGAGGGGTTCACTCAAACATTTCATGGCTTCGGGCACGGAGCTTCTAGGTGGACGTGCAGTCGTACTGCCTGGTACTGGCCCTTCGTACACCATCAGTGCACTGGTGACATCTGAAAGAAGTGCTGACGCGCCTGCATCCTCGGGGGCTGGCGCACATCCTCCAGGTGCCGGTGGGGCCTGGTGGTGCTAGGGCTTTCACAGCCGCCACCAGGGGTGTAAAGCAGCCCTGGGTGTGGGTGTCTGGTTGGAACCAGGAGGGAATAAGACAAGCAGCTCGTGCACTCTGTGCCCCCTGCCCTTGGCACACTGCCCACGGAATGCGCAATGGGTCTCCTACAGAAGGGGCCGGCAGAGGGGCCATGGGTGCTGGTTCCACGTCTCCCCACTGCCGGAAGAGCCTGTGCAGGGTACTTGGGGGCAGAGACAGGGATGCTGGTGTGAAGATCTTTGCTCCCCACATCTCCCCATGACCACCTTCTTCACGGATTCCCTCTCTACCGCTCTCCAGCGGTGCCACGCAGCTCTCCATTGCCCCTCTCTCACAGGAGTTTGATTCATTTTATAGCACTACTGTTAGACTTGGCATCTTTTGGCGTGTTTCCCCTGACTTTTTGCTTTCTGACCTCCCGGTTTTGACTCTGTTTTTGCTGGTGTGATGATTCTGCGCACTTTCCTCACTGCGGTCCAGTGGGAAAGTGCAAGTGCTCCTGTATAAAATGTATTATGGATTGGTGTTTCCATGATTGGCCTATTTGGTTTATCTGTCAGTCCCTTGTAAAGTGCACTGCGAGTGCCAGGGCCTATAGACCAAATGCTGTTGGTGGGCTGCAGCACTGGATTGTGCCACCCACGCAAACAGCCCGTAAAGTGTAACTCGGGCCTGCCACCGCAGAGCCTGTGCGCAGCCTGAGGCTGCCATGTCGACTTGGCAAGTGCACACACTTGCAGGTCCCTAAACCTTCCCTTTGCTACATGTTAGTCACCCCTAAGGTAGGCCCAAGGTACCCCTGTGGGCAGGGTGCGTTGTACGCGAAAGGTAGGACATGCCCGGGTGTGTGCGGCATGTCCTGATAGTGAATTACAGCCTAGTTCGTTTTTCACTATTGCAAGGCTACCTGTTCCCCCTAGGCCAGAACGGGCGGTTTTGATTATTACAGTATATAATCCTAACTGACCCCGGGAACATGGTAGAAATTCGAGTTTAGTATGCCTGGACTCAGAATGATAAAATGCAGCTTTTAGTAAGGTTGGTTTTAACATTCTGTGTTTGAAAATACCACTTTTAGAAAGTAGGTATTTTCTTGTCTAACCATCCAAGCCTGCCTCTGCGAGATTGTGTATTCCGTGTCTGGAATGTGAGTGACAGGGGCTGGGGGATGCCAGGAGACAGGGTGAGTCAGCGCAGGGCTGAATAGCCAGATCGACCTGTAGATGGGTGGGAGGGGTCGCACCTGGGCCCTGAATAGGACAGTGCCTTCCCTCCACAATGCTGGCTCCACCTCCTGTGGTGCGTCTGATGTCCCTGGCCCACTCACTGAAAGAAGGGACGGAGACTTGTCAACAAAGTGCTCCAGAACTGGTTTGGACTAGGCGAAGGCCTCTCTGCCTTCAGAGAACAAAGGAATTTGGGATATAAATATTGGGGCCCTGACCCCATGAATTTAGATCTCGCCGGAATCAAGGAACCTGCCAAGACGAAGAGCTGGAAGAGCTGCCAGGAGGAGTACTGCCCCGTTGCTGTGTTGTTGCTTTGTTGGGTTGGCCTGCAGTTGCTGCTTCTGTCTTGGGCAGTGAAAGGACTGGACTGAACTTTCTACGAACTTGTGCTGAGTATCTCCAAGGGCCAGGAACCGAGCTGGCCTCCTGTTAAGAAGTCTCAGGGACTACAAAGACTTCACAAGCCTCTGGGTACCGCTTCTGGAACGCTGTTTCAGTTGCCACAGAGGAAGGGAACTGCAACCGACTCCGTCAACCGAATCCATCCCTGGCCGGTGACCTGTTTGCACCGCAGACCGCATCGCCCCGCTTCGCATCGCAACCCTGGTCTCACCGTGGGCGACGTCCGACGCCGCCAACATCGAGCCGCTGCTTGCACCGTGACCTGTGGGCACCGCAGTTCGCATCGCATCGCTTCACTGGGCCAGCCGGACCAGACCGACACTGTCGCTGCAACTGGCTCAAGAGTCGAGACCGCACCGCATTTGGGGCACCGCTCGCACGTCTGCGACGCACCGCTCCGACTCGCACCGCTGTCCGACGCCAGCTCCCGCACTCCGGCTTGGTCGCCTGCATCGTAACCTGTCAGCACCGCATCGAGCATCGTCTCACCCTGCATCGCACGCCTTGGACTCACCGACTCCGTCTGCACGACGCTCATCGAGCCGCTGCCTGCACCGCATCGAGGGACACCGCACCTTGCATCGCTCCGTCTTGCACCGCAACCGCGACGAACGCCGACCGGCTCGTACACTCCGTACCAGCCACAACGAGAAAAGGTACTGTGACCGAGTCTGCTCACGACTCTGCTGGCCCGTATCGACGCGGTCGGCTGGAACTGTTAGACTCTGTGGTTTTCAGCATCACGGTAGGCTCGGACGGAGCTACCGACTCGTACGAACTTTGCTTTTGTGCTATTCCTGCAAAGAAGAAGTTACCTTATCAAGCATTCGTTTTTAAAGTACAGTATTGTGGATTTTTGTCGTAATTGGTCTTGTCTTGAGTATATAAAATATTGGTTATTTTTCTAAACTGGTGTGGTGTCCGTTTGTAGTGCTTACACTGTATTACTGTTGGTTATGTGCAAATGCTTTACACACTGCCTCTGAATTAAGCCTGACTGCTCGTGCCAAGCTACCACGAGGGTGAGCAGGGGTTACTTCACGAGTGTAACAACCCTTACCCTGACTAGGAAGAGGGGTCCCTACTTGGACAAAGGTGCAAGCCCTTGCCAACTAGAGATCCCATTTCTAACATTGGTTGTCAGCGGTGAGGATAGGACTTGTGTTTGCACTTGACTTACAGTGATTGGTGTGCACTACTACCATATCGCAGACCATTACGTACCACATACTGGTTCTTTTTCTTTTGGCCTATTTTTGATCTTGCCAGTTTTCAACTCACGACTTTTGTCATGCCTGAATCAATTGCATCATCCGTTGCATCTCTGGAAGTTATCTTTGAGGAGGACAGGTTGGAATCCTACGCCGTAAAGGAGTTACGAGCGATTTGTAAAAACCTGAAAGTCCAAATTAAAGGCCTCACAAGGAAGGAGGAGCTACAGAAGGCGCTGAGGGCCTGGGTAGCAGCCAGACATGCCAATGGGCAGCCTGGTGATCTCAGTGAGGAGGCGGAGGAGCCTATTTCCAGGGTGGATGTGCTTTTGGGTAGGGGGGAACCCACCAGGTCAGGCAGCAGCAGTCTGTCCCCAGAGGAGCTGGAGGACAGGCGGGAGGCAAGGCAGTTTGAGCTGCAGAAGCTCAGGCTGGAGAGTGAGCGGGAGGAGAAGAGATTGGCCATAGAGGAGAAGAAGATGCTCTTAGAGCATGAGAGAGAACTAAAGGAGCTAGAACTTAGGAGTAAGTCAGGCTCAGATGGTGGCAGCAATTCGTCCAGAAAGGCAGACAGGATTGTGCACATTCCCAAGAACGTAGGCAAGGAGTTCAAGAAGGGGGATGACATACAAAGGTGGTTCCAGGGTTATGAGGCAGCCATACACATGAATGGGGTCCCTGAGGAGAATTGGGGAGCAGGATTGTGGCCACTTTTCCCGGAAGAAGCAAGGGATGCTCTGATAGCTTTGGGTAAGGGGTATCACCTCACCTATGCTGACATGAAGGATGCCCTTCTCACGAAGTATGGTCTTACTCCTGAAAAGTACAGGGATCAGTTCAGGTCCAGTAAGAAGTCTGATGCCAACACTTGGTTGGAATGTGTGGATGTGTTCTGCAGGTCTCTGGATGGTTGGGTGAAGGGCAGTAGTGTAACAGATTTTCAGGGGCTCTACAACTTGATTGCATGGGAGCACTTGTCTAGTCTATGTTTTGCAGATCTGCGCCAGCACCTAGTTGATAGTAAGCTAACTGACCCCAGGAAGCTTGCTATGGAAGCGGACCGCTGGGTGAGTACCAGGGTCCACAAGAAAGCGTTTGGGGGAGACTCAGCCAAAGGTGTGCAGGGTCCCCAGCAGAAAGGTGGGGGGACAAGGGTAAAGCACAGGAGTTCTCTAAAGGGCCCCAAACTAGTACCCAGGGTAAAGGTTCCCAGCCCCCGGTGATAAGAAGAAAGGGGTCTCTACAGGGAAGCCTGTTGAGACCGGCCCCCGCAAGTGTTATGCATGTGACCAGGTAGGTCACTTTAAGGGGGACCCCAAGTGCCCGAAGGGGACACAGCCACCCACCGGTGGACAATCCAAAGTGTTGGCTAGTGTAGCGCTTGGGGAGGAGGGGTGCCCACAGGAGGGTGGGGATCCCGCAGAAATGACCCTTGTCTCACTCGGGGACAGTGAGATGGTCCCAGGAAACCAGGTGCCCCCTAACACAAAGAAATATAGCACCTGGGTGACCATTAACGGGAACAAGGTAGAGGCTCTCAGAGATACTGGAGCCAGCGTGACCTCAGTCCGGTGTCACCTGGTGTCTGAGAAGCAAGTAGTCCCAGGAGCATTCCACCAAGTAGTTGCTGTCGACAACTCTGAGCGCCAGTGTATGGTGGCGCAGGTTCCCTTTGAATGGGGGGGGTCTCAGGTCCCTTGAGGGTGGTTGTGAGCCCTACCATGCCTGTAGATTGTCTGCTAGGAAACGACCTGGAGCAGTCCTCATGGAAGGAGGTTGAGCTCAGGTCTCACTTGGAGATGCTTGGGTTGCCAGAGTGGGCATGCGTGTCTACTCGGTCAATGGCAGCCAGAAAGGGTGATCAAGAGGACTTGGAGCCTGAAACAGTGGCCCAAGTCCCTGCCAAGAGAAAGGGCAGGGGCGCGGGAAACCGGCCCCCGAAGTTCCCACGGACCGGGAGGAGGCGGACCTCGAGGGGGACGCCCCGGTGCCTACAGGGGAGCAGGTAGCCGAACTGGGAGACATCTCTGAGCTGACCCATTGGCAGCAAGAAGGGGGTCCCACCAGGGAGGAGTTCTGCAGGGAGCAGAACGAGTGCCCTACTCTGGAGGGTCTGCGGCGGCAGGCTGCAGACCAGGCAGCTGGTAATCAGTCCGGGTCACATCTGATCTACTGGGAGAGCGGTCTCCTATACAGTGAGCCTAAGGTTGCTGAGCCTGGGTCAGCCCGTGTGCTGGTGGTACCCCAGCGCTTCAGGGCCTTCCTACTGGGTCTGGCTCATGACGTGCCTTTGGCAGGACATTTGGGGCAGGACAAGACCTTTGACAGGCTTGTCACCCACTTCTTTTGGCCCCAAATGCGAAGGCAGTCAGATGCACACTGTAGGTCTTGCCAAACTTGCCAGGCAAGTGGTAAGAGTGGGAGGAAGGTCAAAGCTCCTCTCCAACCTTTTCCGGTTGTTGGAACACCCTTTGAAAGGGTAGGGATGGATATTGTGGGGCCACTGGATCCCAAGACAGCCCTGGGCAACAGGTACATCCTGGTCTTGGTGGACCATGCCACCCGGTACCCGGAGGCAATCCCTCTCAGGACAACGACGGCGCCAGTGGTGGGCCGGGCGTTAATGGGGATCTTTTCCCGTGTGGGATTCCCCAGAGAGGTGGTTTCCGATAGGGGGACCAATTTCATATCCAAGTATATGACATCCCTGTGGAAGGAGTGTGGGGTAACCTACAAGTTCACCACTCCTTACCACCCACAAGGAAACGGTCTGGTGGAGAGATTCAACCAGACCTTGAAAGGCATGATCAAGGGTCTAACAGAACCCATGAGGCGTAAGTGGGACGTCCTCTTGCCATGCCTACTCTTTGCATACAGGGAGGTGCCTCAGAAGTCTCTTGGGTACAGCCCCTTTGAGCTCCTGTATGGCCACCCTGTCAGAGGACCTCTGAGTTTGGTAAAGGAAGGCTGGGAGGCAGCTCCCAGGAAAACTCCCCAGGATGTATTTAGCTACATGCTGGCCTTTAGAAACCAAACTGCCCGCTTCAGGAAACTCGCTCAGGCGAACCTAGAAGCAAGCCAGGAAGAAATGAAGAGATGGTATGACCAGAATGCCACTCTGGTTGAATTTCAACCTGGGCAGAAAGTGTGGGTCATGGCCCCAGTGGCACCTTGTGCCTTGCAGGACAAGTGGACTGGGCCATATGAGGTAAAGGAGCGCAAAAGTGACGTCACCTACCTGGTGGATTTGCAGGCTCCAAGGAACCCTTTGAGGGTCCTTCACGTGAACCGCCTCAAGCCCCACTTCGAGAGGTCCGAAGTGAGTATGCTCTTGGCGACAGATGATGGGGTGGAAGAGGAGAGCGAGCCTCTCCTGACCTCCTGTCTACCAAGGAGCATGATGGGTCAGTAGAGGGTGTGATCCTCTCCCCTACTCTGACTCAGGAGCAGCAGGAGGACTGTCGCCAATTGTTGGGACAGTTCGCCCCACTGTTCTCTCTGACCCCCGGTGTTACTCACTGGTGTACCCATGACGTGGACACCGGTGACAGCCATCCTGTGAAGCACAAGATTTACAGGTTGACTGACCGGGTCAGAGCCAGCATCAAGGAGGAGGTCTCTAAGATGTTGGCGTTAGGGGTGATTGAGCCCTCCCACAGTCCTTGGGCAAGCCCAGTGGTCTTGGTCCCAAAGGCTGCGGCGCCCGGTGCCACTCCAGAACTCCGGTTTTGTGTGGACTACCGTGGGCTCAATGCCGTCACCAGGACTGACGCGCACCCCATCCCCAGAGCTGATGAGCTCATTGATCGGTTGGGAGCTGCCCGGTTCCTCAGCACGTTTGATTTAACGTCTGGGTACTGGCAGATTGCCTTAACCGATGGGGCCAAGGAGAGATCAGCATTCTCAACCCCAGAAGGTCATTACCAATTCCGGGTGATGCCCTTTGGGTTGAAGAATGCCCCTGCCACCTTTCAGAGGTTGGTCAATCAGGTGTTGGCTGGGCTGGAGGATTTCAGTGCCGCCTACCTGGATGACATTGCTGTGTTCAGTTCCAGCTGGGAAGAACATTTACAGCACCTTGAGAAAGTGTTGAGGGCTCTGCAAGGTGCAGGCCTCACGATCAAGGCCAGTAAGTGCCAGATCGGGCAGGGTTCTGTGGTGTACTTGGGACACCAGGTAGGAAGCGGCCAGGTGGCGCCCCTACAACCCAAGATTGACACCATTCTGGCTTGGGAACCCCCAAGACCCAGACAGAGGTGAGAGCCTTCTTAGGTCTCACCGGCTATTATAGGAGATTTGTTAAGGGCTATGGCACCATCGTTGCCCCCTTAACAGAGCTGACCTCTAAGAGGCAGCCCAGGAAAGTGATCTGGACTGAGTCCTGCCAGAAAGCTTTTGATGCCCTGAAGGCAGCCATGTGCACGGCGCCCGTGCTCAAGGCACCTGACTTCTCCAAGGAATTCGTCGTGCAGACTGACGCTTCAGAGCATGGTGTGGGAGCGGTGCTCTCACAACTGAACGAAGAGGGCCTGGATCAGCCTGTAGTCTTCCTTAGCAGGAGACTACTTCCCAGGGAACAGAGGTGGAGTGCCATAGAAAGGGAAGCTTTTGCTGTGGTCTGGGCGCTGAAGAAGTTGAGACCATACCTGTTTGGGACTCACTTCCGGGTTCAGACAGACCACAGGCCCCTCAGATGGTTGATGCAAATGAGGGGCGAGAATCCAAAACTGCTGAGGTGGTCCATCTCCCTACAGGGAATGGACTTTACGGTGGAACACCGTCCTGGTACAGAACACGCCAACGCAGATGGTCTGTCCAGGTTCTTCCGCCTTAGTGAAGAGAACTCCCATGGGGTTGGGTAGTTCTCCCTACTTTCAGCTGGAGGGGACATGTGTTAGACTTGGCATCTTTTGGCGTGTTTCCCCTGACTTTTTGCTTTCTGACCTCCCGGTTTTGACTCTGTTTTTGCTGGTGTGATGATTCTGCGCACTTTCCTCACTGCGGTCCAGTGGGAAAGTGCAAGTGCTCCTGTATAAAATGTATTATGGATTGGTGTTTCCATGATTGGCCTATTTGGTTTATCTGTCAGTCCCTTGTAAAGTGCACTGCGAGTGCCAGGGCCTATAGACCAAATGCTGTTGGTGGGCTGCAGCACTGGATTGTGCCACCCACGCAAACAGCCCGTAAAGTGTAACTCGGGCCTGCCACCGCAGAGCCTGTGCGCAGCCTGAGGCTGCCATGTCGACTTGGCAAGTGCACACACTTGCAGGTCCCTAAACCTTCCCTTTGCTACATGTTAGTCACCCCTAAGGTAGGCCCAAGGTACCCCTGTGGGCAGGGTGCGTTGTACGCGAAAGGTAGGACATGCCCGGGTGTGTGCGGCATGTCCTGATAGTGAATTACAGCCTAGTTCGTTTTTCACTATTGCAAGGCTACCTGTTCCCCTAGGCCAGAACGGGCGGTTTTGATTATTACAGTATATAATCCTAACTGACCCCGGGAACATGGTAGAAATTCGAGTTTAGTATGCCTGGACTCAGAATGATAAAATGCAGCTTTTAGTAAGGTTGGTTTTAACATTCTGTGTTTGAAAATACCACTTTTAGAAAGTAGGTATTTTCTTGTCTAACCATCCAAGCCTGCCTCTGCGAGATTGTGTATTCCGTGTCTGGAATGTGAGTGACAGGGGCTGGGGGATGCCAGGAGACAGGGTGAGTCAGCGCAGGGCTGAATAGCCAGATCGACCTGTAGATGGGTGGGAGGGGTCGCACCTGGGCCCTGAATAGGACAGTGCCTTCCCTCCACAATGCTGGCTCCACCTCCTGTGGTGCGTCTGATGTCCCTGGCCCACTCACTGAAAGAAGGGACGGAGACTTGTCAACAAAGTGCTCCAGAACTGGTTTGGACTAGGCGAAGGCCTCTCTGCCTTCAGAGAACAAAGGAATTTGGGATATAAATATTGGGGCCCTGACCCCATGAATTTAGATCTCGCCGGAATCAAGGAACCTGCCAAGACGAAGAGCTGGAAGAGCTGCCAGGAGGAGTACTGCCCCGTTGCTGTGTTGTTGCTTTGTTGGGTTGGCCTGCAGTTGCTGCTTCTGTCTTGGGCAGTGAAAGGACTGGACTGAACTTTCTACGAACTTGTGCTGAGTATCTCCAAGGGCCAGGAACCGAGCTGGCCTCCTGTTAAGAAGTCTCAGGGACTACAAAGACTTCACAAGCCTCTGGGTACCGCTTCTGGAACGCTGTTTCAGTTGCCACAGAGGAAGGGAACTGCAACCGACTCCGTCAACCGAATCCATCCCTGGCCGGTGACCTGTTTGCACCGCAGACCGCATCGCCCCGCTTCGCATCGCAACCCTGGTCTCACCGTGGGCGACGTCCGACGCCGCCAACATCGAGCCGCTGCTTGCACCGTGACCTGTGGGCACCGCAGTTCGCATCGCATCGCTTCACTGGGCCAGCCGGACCAGACCGACACTGTCGCTGCAACTGGCTCAAGAGTCGAGACCGCACCGCATTTGGGGCACCGCTCGCACGTCTGCGACGCACCGCTCCGACTCGCACCGCTGTCCGACGCCAGCTCCCGCACTCCGGCTTGGTCGCCTGCATCGTAACCTGTCAGCACCGCATCGAGCATCGTCTCACCCTGCATCGCACGCCTTGGACTCACCGACTCCGTCTGCACGACGCTCATCGAGCCGCTGCCTGCACCGCATCGAGGGACACCGCACCTTGCATCGCTCCGTCTTGCACCGCAACCGCGACTGAACGCCGACCGGCTCGTACACTCCGTACCAGCCACAACGAGAAAAGGTACTGTGACCGAGTCTGCTCACGACTCTGCTGGCCCGTATCGACGCGGTCGGCTGGAACTGTTAGACTCTGTGGTTTTCAGCATCACGGTAGGCTCGGACGGAGCTACCGACTCGTACGAACTTTGCTTTTGTGCTATTCCTGCAAAGAAGAAGTTACCTTATCAAGCATTCGTTTTTAAAGTACAGTATTGTGGATTTTTGTCGTAATTGGTCTTGTCTTGAGTATATAAAATATTGGTTATTTTTCTAAACTGGTGTGGTGTCCGTTTGTAGTGCTTACACTGTATTACTGTTGGTTATGTGCAAATGCTTTACACACTGCCTCTGAATTAAGCCTGACTGCTCGTGCCAAGCTACCACGAGGGTGAGCAGGGGTTACTTCACGAGTGTAACAACCCTTACCCTGACTAGGAAGAGGGGTCCCTACTTGGACAAAGGTGCAAGCCCTTGCCAACTAGAGATCCCATTTCTAACAACTACTTATTACAACGCAGTGTGTTTGAGCGCTTTGCATCGCACACACATATGAGACACAGCCTGTGAATCATGAAAGTGTATAAAAGAAGGTATAGGAAATGTTGCTTAAGACCATGAGGACTGCAAGATATGAGTCCCATTTCATCACACTAATAGACATTATATGTTAAGAGTGCTTGGTCTGGAGAAACGCAAACTGAGAATTTGAAACGTAACAGAGTGGTCAGGGTCATCTCTACCAACAAGACTTATTACTACCCAAAGGAACCCTTTTTAGTGACCTTACGATAGCAAAGATTGAGATAAAAAACCATAAGGTTGTAAACCTATGCCTTGAGGTTTGCGTTCAGCTACTTGATGCCTCTTCAGAGCTCACTGTGCTATATTAGAAGGATTGTAACGTATGAAATGCAGGCGACAAAAGCATTAACCCACTGAGCTATCTACATAAAATACAAATCTGTGATCTGCATCTTACATGTTGTGCTTTGGAACAGGCACATTAACCCTCTGTGCTACTTTGTGATGAGTCAAAACTGATTAGGCAAACCACAGATCTCTCAGTGAGTGCATTAACCACCAGAGTTTTCGCAATATGTTTTTTAACAGTTCACAGTCCTGCCTTTGGGACAGTGAGGCATTTCTGGATGAAAGAGATAGGGGGCATTGGGACAGGTTAACAGCAGCATCCACAGACAGGGCGTAACTGAGAGTGCTCATATGATACGTTGTCTACGACTTCAAAGTGATTATTAAAAACATCTACTACAAGGAACCGACCAATCACCACTGACCAGCAGCAGCCCCCCCATTAGGGTGGAGGAGCGTCGCCCCCCTGCTGCCAGTGCAGCAAAAAGTGAAAAATAATATGGTAATAAAATTATTTACCGTTTTATTTCTCCCTGCTCCCAGCCCGAGCAGTGTTTGGGGGCGGGGCGTCTGCTGACTGGCAGCAGGGGAGTGGTGCTCACTTCACCAGTTTACACTGTGCAAGCCACTTTGGCCGCTCGTCTTGTGACGGCCAGCCTGACATGCACTCTGTAAACCTCTCCACCTAGCTGTCTCAGACAGCTGGGTGAAGAGCAGGGACAGGCCTCCAGGGCCTACTGGAGCATCGAGGCTGCATGCTCCAGCCAATCCTGGCGCTGCTCTCATGCTGCTCATCTGCAGCATGAGAGCAGCATTGGGATTTGCAGAAGGGGGTTGCCTGAGGCTCCTTGTGGTGCCTGCCATTGCACTGACGCCAGAAGATAGAAGAAAGGAGAGCGAAACACGGGTAAGAACGTTTTACATTTTTTTAACTACCTTTTTGCCCCCCATTGGGTTTGTCTCTCGGTCCCCGCCGATGCCTCTCCAGTGTTGAGGGTCACCGTCCGCCACTGCCACTGACACATATTCACCTGAGTAACAGCCTGCTGTATTGGTCGGCGGGACACACACTGTGCAGAATGCAGCACACATAGAAAGAGGAAAATACGAGGAGAAATAAAGACATTTCTCCTCTTACGCCTCACGTGGGGAAGCGTAAGATTTTGGTGCGTTCCCAGGTTTACAAGTCCTTGTAAACCTGGGAATGCATCAAAAACCAAGGGAGTTGCACGGGAACACCCACCGCAATGCCCATGGAGCGCCTCCCTTGCGCAGAGCAATTTGTGCTGCGTTGCGTTACTCCTGATTTTTGAAGGCATTCATAGCCACGGAAAGTGGCTTTGTGGTGCTTCATAAATCTGACTTAGAGCCTTGCAAACGTGACACAAACCTCTCATAAATACGCTCCTGAGTACTCTTTCGGCAGGTCAGTGGTTCCAGGGCATACAGGAGCACAACTGTAGGGTGTCTTGTCCCCGTCACACCTCTGGATCGGGCATCCGGGGGCACATGCTGGGTACATAAAGATCTCTGCAGGCTGCTCTTGTCTCGAATGTCACGCCTGCCCTGTCTGCTCTGCCCTGCACTCCCGTCAGACTGTAAATGCCCCCCCCCTCACTTAGTGCCCGGTTCTGTGGCACCGGTTGCACCTCACTTAAGACAGCACTGCTTGGGGATGTTGTAGGGCCATCACCAACCCCTTGGCAGAAGGTACTGCCCCAGGGGCTCAGAGTTTGGGTCCAGTTTGGTGTAGTACTTTGAGAGAGAAGGCTCCCTCGAAGAAGTAACCTAGCAGCTCGTCCCGTTAATGTCATTTCTGGCAGTCAAGGCACAAAGCAATGGGCTT
Source organism: Calotriton arnoldi (assembly GCA_963921515.1). NCBI lineage: Eukaryota > Metazoa > Chordata > Amphibia > Caudata > Salamandridae > Calotriton > Calotriton arnoldi. The sequence goes on from CAWUFW010003833.1 coordinate 494,769, forward strand.
GTAAGTGATGTATTTAACCGTAATCAAGAACAAATCCCCTGTAGATATACTTCATACAACAGAGCCAGAACACTCTTCACATCCAAAATATCACCAGAACATAACACCATCTAAGGCCAAATGTATGCACAGTATAAAAATATTTTATTTAAAAATCTTCAAATAATCATGAGCAAAAAATCATTTTACATCATTAAAAAAGAGATAAAAACATACACATAATTCAATCTACACAATTGATCATAGGGAGAAACTGCAAGAAAAGATACTTTCTAATCATCAAAAGGCACATACACTAGATCCAGATCATCTGTGAGACATAAACAGTCTTATACATTAGATGTTTAGCAGTTTCACAAATGTCACCACATTCCTCAGCGTGCCTTTATATAGTATGTGTCGACGCGTTTCGGTGGATGTGCATACATTTGGCCTTAGATGGTGTTATGTTCTGGTGATATTTTGGATGTGAAGAGTGTTCTGGCTCTGTTGTATGAAGTATATCTAAAGGTGATTTGTTCTTGACTACGGTCTATTTGGTGCCCCACTCCTTTGGTGATTAAGGGGCCCCTCTCATTTGTTTTGTGTGAGTGATGTATTTAAGCCAGTCGCGGCCAGCATGACTCACGGGTGGGGTGGCGGGGGGTCGCGCGGGCAGGGGCGGCACGCGGGGGGGGTTAATTTAATAAAAAAAAAATATTAAACTTACCTTCCCTCCAGCCGGGTCCCGCGTCGTCTCTGCTCCTCTCCTGCTCTCCTGCCTCCGGCAGGAACAGGAAGCAGGCAGCCAGGCTCCCAGTCCCACCCCTAAGCCAATCACAACGCTGCAAGCAGCGTTGAAATTGGTCGGGCCGCCGCCCAGCCAGGGGTTAATGGCCCGGCCATGTTCTCCATGTAGGCTGCATTGCAGCCTGTATGGAGAAGGGCAGAGTGCGCATGACTGGTTTGGTCGGCCCCAGAAGGCCGACCATACCAGTCATGTGCACTTAGGAGTGGACACACCACTCCTCCCCTGCCCTGCTCGCAGAGCAGCCCCGAGCAACCAAACCATTCTGCTTTCTTGCAGTGTGAGAAGCAGAAACATAAAATGGTAGTTATTACCATTTTATGTTTCTGCTTCTTGCACTGCGAGAAAGCAGTGGGGCGACGCTCCTCCGCCCTAGTGGAGGAGCAGCCCCTGATTTAAGCAACACCAACACGACATTAGAAGCAGAGTTAGGAAAATGAAAGAGAGTTTAATGATCAAAACAATTCCAAAATGACAAAAAGTGGACAAGGTAAAATAGATTTTTGAAGAAAAATGTTTTAAAAAAACCTCATATTCAACAATGAGGATATAAAAATCAATGCCAGTCTATGAAAAGCAGCTACCGCAGCCCCTCTAACTTCAAACACAAACTCCAGTTACCAGTAGACTTGACGTCTTGTGACATCACAGAGGCTGGAGGGTCCGGGCACAGTCAGTTACTTTCTAGACTGGTACACTCAAGCAGCTTCCAGTCTTCTCGGGGTCTGCGGGGAGACAGACTCCTCACCCTTCTGCTTCCTGGACATGACTAGATGTCCTGTCCTCACTCTGCAGAAGCATTGAATGAGTTCCCAATGCTCATCCACTGTTAGGAGACTCCAACCACATCTCCTAAGGAGAGACGCACTTCCCTGCTTCCTTAAGGCTCAGCCAAAGTCCACTTTGTCTTGGCCTTGCTGAGTCCTGCTTTAAAGACGCCCTCCTCTATAGATCACAACAATGAGTCCAGTCCCATTGGGTGCACTGAGTACTGCTTGTGGACTGGAGGAGGCCAACTTGCTTGAACTTCTAAGGCTGGACTACAGAGAAAGCAGGCCAGGCTGCAGTCTTTTCCCACAGCCAGATAGACAGCAGGATGCCCCCTTCTGATCTTCACCAAGTTGTGTTCTGCTTTCAAGGAGGTGGGCTCCCCAAGGAACTGTGAGCCCTTAGCAGTGGTGAGTGTAGGACTGCAAAAGCTTTTCCCGCTCTTTTCTCCTCACAACCTTTCAGCGGTTTTCTCAGCTTATGGCACTATCTTTGCAAGACTTGTCTAAGGGGTTGGGATGGAAATGCCTTGGCATGGCTCTGGAAAGCCTGGGCCCCAACCTTAGGTTCACATCCTGGGAAGTCATGGTGAAGTCATGTTAAAGTCGTGGTAAAATCATGGTAAAGTCATGGCATAGTCATGGTAAAGTCATGGCATAGTCATGGTAAAGTCATGGTAAAGTCATGGCATAGTCATGGTAAAGTCAATGTAAATTCATGGTAAAGTCATGGTAAAGCCATGGCATAGTCATGGTAAACTCATGATGAAGTCATGGTAAACTCATGGTGAAGTAATGGTAAATTCCTGGTAAACCCATGGTAACGTCTCTGCAGGTCTTTGATATTTGCTTCAGTGTAGAACAATAAAATGTTTGCTAGCATTCGTGCCAAGAATTTTCAATTCTATTAAGGACACAGAGGCGAGGATTATTGGTTTCAAATTATCATGAATAGTAGAACCTAACATATACGATTTAGAGGCGATCGCTCCTGTAACAGAATGAGCACCAATCACCTGTGTATCAATTCCAGCCTCTGCCATGACCGTTCTCAGCCATCTAGCAATTGTGGCAGATGTAACAGGTTTAAATAGCTTTTGTAAAGCAATTACTACTTGTACAAACTTCAGGTCATAAGGTATGGGTACATTCTTTGTACGCCTTTAGGCATTGAACCACACACAATTTCTCATTAGTAGGAAAAACATTATATTCAATACAATGTGAAAATGTTTTAGTTCTGCCAAAAATAGTGAACGAGACTCCTTCCGGAGTGAATACTCTATCTGTTAAGTCGAGAACTCTCACATCCGAAGTGCGTCGACAAGCTGATAAACATAATAACATGGCCAGTTTGGTTGACAACTGTTTCCTGGACAATTGAGAACTGTTTGGCCACCTTTCGAACAGAGCCAGGACCAAAGATACATCCCACAAAAAAGAATACTTACCCGAATGCCCTTAAGCAGCTTGCAGATGAACGGGTGCATACCTGCTGGCCGACCGTCCACCTGGGCATGCCCTGCAGAAATGACAGATCGAAAGTTATTTACTGACCTGTAAGATAAACCCTCTGAAGCCTTGTGAAAAAGAACATTCACCACCTGGGATAACTCCGCCTCCACGGATCCACGTGCCGTTCCAGGCACCAACCCATCCAACATCGCCAGGCTAATGAGTACTGCTTCCTTTTGAGAGGTGCCCAGGTCTGTTAGATAAAGCCTGAATCCACTTCTGAAATGCCTAGCAATGTCCACTGTTGCCAGGAAGCCTACAGGCCATCAGGGACAACTGACCCAAAAGTATTAGTGGGTGCAATTCCCCCTGAGGGCCCTGGAGCATCGTCTGAGACCAAGGCAGGAGGAGAGGGTAGTCGCACGCCAGCTCCAACAACATCGGAAACCATGGTTGAGTCTTCCATGGGGGGGTGACAAACATCACCTCCCCTGTTAGGCGAGTGATCTGAGTTGCCACCCTGGGAATAAGAACAAATGGTGGAAACGCATAATTCAGGGTTGCAGACCAGTCCTGCAAGAAAGCATCCGTAGCCGTCACTGGACGGTCCGGGCTCCGGCTGAAAATCTCTAGCTGGCGATTCAGCCTGGAGGCGAACAGGTCTATTACACAAGGACCCCAAATTGACTGAACCAGCTGAAACAGGGACGGTGGAGCTGCCAGTCGCTGTAATCCCTCAGGTGTCTGGAGTTCCAGTCCGCTACAGTGTTGGACTGACCTGGAATGTACTCCGTTATCACTGAGATATAGTGACTCAGACAATAGTGCCAAAAATCCTTGGCAATCTCCACCAACAAAATTGGGGACCTTGTGCCCCCCAGTTTGTTGATGTATCTCACTGCTGATATGTTGCCCATCCGAAGACGGATGCAACAAGATACCGTCTTGGGAGAGGGTCCGAATCGCAAGGGACCCCGCAAAAGGTTCCAGGCAATTGACGTGAAGGGACAATTCTTGAAGGGACCACCTGCCCCCCTGTGGATACAGCTCTGCAACGAGCCCCCAGCCCCAACGGCTGGCATCTGATTCTATCACTATTTACGGTTGAGACCAGAAGATAGCCCTGCCATTCCAGGCATCCAGTGTCCCAACCACCAATGGAGTCCGTCCCTCACTTCTGCTGTTAGGGGAACCTGCTCCGTGTACAACAAGCCTTTCTGAAGATGCTGTATCTTCAGGCATTGGGGGGCCCGATAATGAAGGGGGCCCAGAAAAATGGCCTGGGTCGATGATGCCAGAAGGCTGAACAGGCAAGCAATAGCCTGCAAAGACACCACCTGTTTGGAAAGGGTCGACTTCAGTTCCTTCTTTAAATTGTGCAACTTGGCTTTGGGAAGTTTCAGTTGTGCAGATTGAGAGTCAATCATGAACCCCAGAAATTCTGTCAACTGGCAGGGACAGAGAACTGACTTGCTCTCGTTGATGACGAAACCCAATTTATGCAGTAGAGAAATTGTCATCTGCAAATGAAGGGAGGCAAGACTGTGTGACGGAATATAGCATGTTACATTGCATGTTATTACATCGCGTTCTATTACAACGCGGTCGTTACAACGACCTCATTGTTAGAACGGGATACCTTTACATCGCAAGTCTTTCGATCGACTTGCTGTAGGGGGCGCTCTAACCTAAGGAATAGTATAATTTACTATTCCAACTCCAGCGTGCGCAACAGTAGGGATGGTGTTGGAATAGTAAATTATGCTATTCCTTAGGTTAGAGCGCCCCTACAGCAAGTCGATCTAATGACTTGCGATGTAAAGGCATCTCGTTCTAACAACGTAGTGGTTGTGACGACCGCGTTGTAAAAGGAACGCGATGTAATGGCAGCGTTGTAAATGCTGTTTCCCGTGTGACGGACCCATGAAAAGGATGTTGTCTAGGTAAATTATCAGGCATATCCCCTGCTCCCTTAGATGGGCCACTACTGGCTCCATCAGTTGGGTGAAGCACCATGGAGCCGAAGAAAGCCCGAAAGGAAGGACCAGATATTCCAGCCACCTTCCCTTCCTCCTGAATTGAAGAAAAGGCCGGTGCGGAGGAAAGATGGGAATGTCAGGTACGCATCTTTGAGGTCCAAGTGAACCATCCAATCCCCTTCCCGGGGTAAGTCCTCCAACAGTTGGATACCCTCCATTTTGAAATGCTTGTACATGATGAACTGGTTTAAGTCTCTCAAATTCAAAACCAATCTGTTTCCTCCTCCCCTCTTCTGCACTAGAAAAACGTTGCTGCAGAAACCCACAGAGCTGTTGTTGCAGTATGCTACTGTACGCTTCTGCAGCAAGTCTCCTTTTCTGTGTCTATAAAAGTGATGTCTTGTTGGGAAAAATGTAGCTGGTGGGGAAGGGACTCCTGATGTGGACTCTGATAAAAATGTAGGTGGAAACCCTGAATTGTTTGCAGGATCCATCCGTCTTGAGTAATGGACCTCCACTTGTGAAGAAAATACTTGGCACGACCCCCCCAAAGGAATGAAAGAGGTATTGAGAATCCTTACCTGAGAAGGCTTGGGACTGGAAGCCCGCTCAGTGACCACCTCTATTGAAGTGACGACGGGAGAACCTCTGTCTGGTGGGGTAGAATGTTCCACCTCAGGTAGTGTCTTCCCATTCTCCTCTGCCACGACTGTAGCTGCCTTTTGGGGGACCTTAATAATAGTAGTAGCCTGGCGAGCGGCCCCTGCCTCGCCTGACCTTACCAAAAAGGCCCGCCTGAAAAAACTTATTGATATTTAATTGGCCCTTATCAAGGGATGTAAAGGTCCTCACATATTGGACACATCTTTGACGAACCTGTCCCCGAGCAGAAGACCTTTGGCTAAAGGACCCACTTCAGCGGAGGCGAGCTCTGTCACATTGGAATCCATCCACATTAGTAGGGACTTGTGCCTTTCTATTGAAATGGCGCAGTTGGCGTTCCCTAAGAAATAGCCCATTGGGTCCAGCCAACTAGAATATAAGGGTCCACCGGGGATCCCGTGTCCTTGGCCACGTAAGCAACCTCTAGGATTTTCACAAGGGGCCCTGCCAGACCAAATAATTTGTCTTGACCCCCGCGCCGTGCACGGCCGATACACTTCTTCGGGTCTTTGGCGAATTTCTTTAGGAAGGCCAACATGCTAGGGTTGATGTCCAGGGACTCAGCCACCTTGTCGAAAATGTCATGATGCGGACACTGTCCACGCAGGTGGCTGCGAACCTCCTTATCGAAGCTTTTTCGCATGTTTTCATGGAGATACTCAGCAACTTGAGGGTGGACAATGTCCTGTGGGTTGAAGTCAAACAGATTTGTGACCTGCAAAGCCGAAACCGGAGGTTTGGCTAGAGACGCTGTCTTGGACTTCTTCTTTTTCCGTGGAGTGTTATCATCTGCATGAGTGGAGTCAGTATCTGTGTCAGTGTCGATATCTCTGCCCCCTATGCGCTTTGATTGCGCGTTTGAGGAGGTGGAAAGGGCCGAGTATTCATGATCCCCTATGGGACCCTGAGGGAGGTTAGCTAAAGCCTGTGCATGAGGCCATGCGAACGACTTGGCTTTCGCTTTCTTAGCGACATCTGCAGAACCTGACAAGGACCCGGAACCCTCCGGGCTTTGGAAACCAATGGCGTTTGGCAAAGCTCTCCAATTTCGCAGTAATAGTCTTAGGAGCAGCAGCATGAGCCTGGTTAACAGTATTAGGCACTGGGGACGGTGGCCTCAATGGCCCTGTTTACTCATAGCTGGACAGAAGCATCCAGGGCGTTTACCAATTTGTCTTCTATATATGGCCCCTATTGATCCTCATAATAATCATAGTCATCCTCCTCAAAGGGGGCTCAATATTCTATTCTGGAATGTTCAGTACTAACCACTAATATCCCAAGTCTATCCCAAGGGGAGTAGTCAAGGGGGAGCCAGCCCCAAGTGCACCACGAAGAGATAAACCCAGAGGCTCCTCAGCAAAGCTGTAGACCAATTGTTGGAGCCCCAATGGAATAGGGCGTCAAGAGCCAACTTTTACGAGCCTGCACACAGCTCACAGGGCCAACTCGAATTATTGCAGCCAGAGTTGGCATTACCTCCACGCTGCGACGTTATTGAGCAGTGTGGAATTTGGCGTTAAAGGAACACCGAACGAGGAGGGAAACAGAAAGGGGACGTTGCATAGCCCAAAGAAGCTCAAATATAGCACAATTGGGCTACCCACGTCTGGCTCTGAAAGTAGTGATTTCATGGGCCCGATGAGGGGAGGCACTGCATTGGATGCACGAGAATGTGGCAAGGACAGCGGGGGCAGAACAGAGACCGCAACAAGCGGAAGCACACCAGCGTCCCAAAAGGGACTAATCAGGCATAAGCTATCGTCTGCCTGTTGGACTAGAAAATACTTCCGGTCGGCCCCCCCCATTGGCATTGTGCTTAAGTTAGCATTTGCGGCCTCATTTTGCCACACAGACACCATTTTGTGTAATGATCGAAACTAACTTCTGTCTCGTTCTGTCTGCCTCAGCAGAAAACAGCTTCGATATTTTTTTTGTATTTCTCCATGGTTGAGCTTCGCTGTCTTAATGAATACATGAATGTGCCTTTGCATACCTCCCTTGTTAGATAGGCCCGTTCTCATGCTTACGGTGGCAGGCACGGACAGAGTAACCTTGAGGTAGAGATAACATGTACCCGATCCCAGGAGTGTAGCTCATCTTCTGTGACTCCTTTGTTAACCTGCTCAAACTGGAAATGTCCAGTTCTGGGCGGGTCTTGCTGAGCATTGGAAATGTATAACAACTGATGTAAAGTTGGTGAGGGCCAGTCCCCTCGGTAGCATCTCAGGAGGCTGGTCAGACTGGACTCCGCTCGGGCGAATACTAATATATAACTTGGTTTGTATTCTCTACTGTCTGACTGACTCTTCATTTGTTTGAAAGGCTGAGAGGTGGTCGCGAGTGACCCTAAACGGGTCACTTCTTTCAGGCCCGCAGCGCTGACAGCGCGGTTGATGATCACAACGCAGAACTAATATGAAGCAGTATACAGCAATACTCATTAAGTATACATGAAAGAAAATGAAGGAGGAGGCACTTATCTCAGCTGCGAGTAGCAAAAAAAGAGGCTTGTAATATGGAAAGGGAGGTTCTTATACGGATTGAGGGACCGTGATTGGTGGTTGGACAGCAAGGCATCATGGGAAATGTAGTTGTTGTGATGTTTAAACGTTTTTCATTGGCAGCTGAAATTTTGCAGTAAAGGTAAGAGGTCCCGCAATAGTATCATGTGTAAACGAGGCAAGGCAGCTTGACTTTGAGGCCAGGGAGGGCACTTGAAGTGCACCCCTCCTTCAGAGAGTGACTGCTGTCCTCTCACTGGACCACGAGAGACTGGCCGAGGTGGTTGCATTGGTTGTAGATAGACCTTTATAACTGTTGCCCTCAGACTGCTAGCTTCACTCAACCGTGTCCTTTATTCCATCCATGTGGGAGAGACAGAGAGAGAGTGTGTGCACACCTTGTGTGAGGTGGGGGGGAGAGAGAGAGACTACACCTTGCGTGAGGACAGGAGAGAGAGATAGAGAGAGTGAGAGTACAACTTGTGTAAGGTGGGGAGAGAGAGGGAGAGAAAGAGAGAGAGAGAGTGTGTACACCTTGTGTGTGTGTGTGTGTGAGAGAGAGAGAGTGTGTGTGTGTCTGTCTGGGCCTAAGAATCCACTTTGGGATGTTTTTGTATTTAGGCTAGAAAAGGAAATGGCTTAAGTGAGGCTGTCAGGGTCCTTTGTGTAGTATTCTATGTTGCTGTATTCTATGTTACTGTCTCCTGATGATATGATGTCACAGTGTAAGTGCTTGCTCAGAATGTCTCTGTTCAAAGCCTGGAATTGTAACTGCACTTGGATGTTAGATTTATTCATGGCAAGTGATGATCTACAGCTGTGTAGTTGTCTACAATAAATCTGTTCCTCAACCTGACCGTGTTGGAGTTCATTACTACAATTTTCTGGCGACGATTTGACTACACAGCGGAACCCACGTGTGAGCCATCGCACCGTTCAAACTACGCATTTCTCTTGGCAAACTTCAAAACTCCCTTTACTGTTTGCTCAATTTCTAATCACTTGCCTGCAGTATCTTTCTATCTGCTCAACCGAAGAGCGCTGGATGTTCCCGACTGTTGCTTCCTGCTACCGACGGAGTTTTCCTGACCGTCTTTGATGCTGCCACTCGATCCGAGGCGGAATACCTCTGTGACAGACATCTGCCTGCGGAGTCTCCAAACTGCCTTCAGGGGTGCACTTATCCGCTGACGGAGTCTCCAGGACTGCCTTCAAAGTCCTGTTTTTCCGTCCTGCTGTCAGTTTCATTTTTTTTTGTGAAGCGGAAAGAGTTTGACCTGCTGTTGCTGGCGCAGTTTCCAACATCCTCTTCAAGAGTCTCCAGTTGCCATCGTTGGACTCACTCGGTGAGGTTTGGGGAATTATTTTTTTTGTTGTTGTTTCTTTTGCTTGTCACAGCGGCATCCTCGCGCATACTGCACACACATTTGACGCTCGCGCCAGTGCATGCGCATTGATGGGCCTCACGTGATGTATCCCCGTCAACTCTGTTGCTACAGCAACCATCTTGTTTATGACCAACGCCGCAACATTGATGCGCATGGTGCACGCGCATTCGGCACTCGCGCTAATGTATGCGCATTGATGAGCCTCATGTGACGTCTCTCAGTCAACTCCGTTGCTACAGCAACCATCTTGTTTGTCTAACGCCGCAACATCGATTCAACACTGTTCTCCTTCAACATTATTCCCACAATAATGACCCCGAGTACTATTTCAAGCATTTTATTTGTAGTACACTATTCAATCTTCTTCGTGGGTAGTTTCTTTCAGCATTCTTCTCAATCCACGATGTTGCATTACTCAGCTTGTACGTGAGTATTGCGAATCCCGGTGATTCACACACCATTTTCTTTTACATTTTACTGCTTTCAAATTTCTTTGCCAATTTGTGGATCCCAGTGATTCACACACTCTCTATATATTTCAACTACTGGTGGATCACAGTGATTCACACACTTCCTGGTTTCTGTACATCATACTACTTTATTCTGCTTTTTCTATGTGGATCTTAGTAATTCACTGTACTTCTGCTAAATTGTAACAAATTTTGCGTACTTTCTCATTTCTTGGCAAACCTGTTATTTTACTTTTTTTTTAAATTATCATTTTACTGTCATGTATACCATGCAATCTGTTTCGCCACTTCCATCGTTTCTAGACACTCCTGGTGAACCACCTGTTAAGTGGGAGGTCTGATTTGATGCGTTTGAAACCTATTTAGGTGCCATTGGTGCTTTAAGATTTGGTGCTGAAAGAAAAAAGTGTTTATTACTTCACTCCTTAGGGTTTGAGGGCAGGTCGATTTTTAAACATTTACCAGATTTGTCTTTAACTGATAATGAAAATATTGATGAATACCAAGAAACGGTACGCAAACTCAAAATACGATTTGACAAACAACCAAGTTTAATGGTTTTGAGGCATAAGTTTTTAAGAGGAAACAATCTGAAAGTGAAGATGTAGATGCTTATGTCTCTGTTCTTAGGAGGTTAGCTTCAGTTTGCATTTTCGAAAATTTCACTGAACAACTTATCAGAGACCAATTCGTGTGCTAGTGCAAAGATAAGCATATTAGACAGAAGCTTCTTGCAATGGGTAACCCGTCTCTCGTTGAGACCATTAAAGTAGCCAAAAGCATTGAGATTTCACAAGCTTCATTGAAAGAACTTGATGAGAAACCTCCTGAAAATGTTAATGCTGTTGTGGTCACTAATAGAGTAAAACAAAAAGCGGTCAATAGCAGTAGCAACAAGACTACTAGATACAAATCTGATGTTAGCATCCCTAACAATGTTTGTCTCCGTTGTGGAAACCCTCCTCACTCCAAGGGTAGTAGATGTCCTGCTACAAATGTTATGTGCAACTTTGTAAAACGATGGGTCATTTTGAGAAAGTTTGTCTTAAGAAGAAATTTCAAAAGAAAACTGTAGCTTGTGTTGTAGAATCTGATGATGATTCAGATTTAGAAGTTATATCTGTTGTTTTAGATGATGATATTTCTTCGAGCAATGTGATGACTGAACCTGTAACTGGTAATCCTTCTTTATGTGTTGATCCCATCGTCGAGATACAGGTTGGAAATAAAAGACACCAGCTCTTGGTAGATTCCGGTGCTAGGATTATGATGATAACTCAGAAGTTGTTCACTGAAACATGGGGTGACAGGGAGTTATTACCGCCTGATTGCTCACCAGTCTCTTATGAAGGACGTATAATTTAACTACTGGGCTTTGTTGAAGATGTTTTGGTGTTCAAAGGTAGAAGGATCAGAGGCAAAATTTATGTTGCTGTCAAGGGACTCAACATTCTTGGATGGTTCCACCAGGGATTGTTTGGGATGATACTCAAGCCAGGAACTAAAGAACAAGTTATGTTAGTTACAGGTGAAGAAGAGGGCACAAAATGGAAAAGTGAGTTTTCCTCTATTTTCAGTGATGCACTTGGAAAAATATCTGGTTTCAAACACAAAATCATTATAAGGGATGAGGCGATTCCAGCCAAGCATAAACTCAGAGGTGTCCCATTCAGTGTAAGGGATGATCTTAACAAAGAACTCAAAAGCTTGTGTGGAAAGGGGATCATTGAACCAACAGAATCGTCCTTGTGGTTATCACCCTTAGTTGTAGCTCGCAAGAGAGGTGGACAGTTGCATGTGTGTGTCGACCTTAGATCCCTCAACAAGGAGATCTGGGTTGATTCTCACCCTTTGCCTAAAATCAATGATTTATTTGTGTGTTTGAAGGGTGCTCAAGTGTTCTCCAAGTTAGATCTGGCCAGCGCATACCATCAGATCGAGCTTCATCCCGACTCGCGCTCTCTCACTGCTTTTGTGTCTCCTCTGGGAACATTTCGATATCGTAGGATGCCTTTTGGTCTAGCTTCAGCGGCATCGGTGTTCCAGAGAGTCATGCAAAATCTTTTGAGAGAGGTTGAAGGGGTGCTTGTTTTTCAAGATGATGTGCTGATATATGCCAAGGACAATGATTCGCACAACACTATCCTTAGAAAGGTACTTAACATTTTCAAGAAAAATTGAGTTGTTCTTAAGACCGAAAAATGCAAGTTTCTATGCAAAGAAATTGAATATCTTTATCCATTTGCTTTCACATCAAGGTATCAGACCTAGACAAGGACTTGTTGATGCCATTTCCAATGCTTCTATACCCAAAGACAAGACTGGTGTCAAGTCTTTGTTAGGTCTATTCAAATATTATTCAAGATTTATCCCAAATTTTGCTTCCATTGTACGACCCATAAGCAATTTGCTCAAAATGGGAGTCAGATTTGAATGGTCTGAAGAATGTGATCGTGCGTTTGATGAAGTCAAGTCTTCTTTGAAGAAAAGTGATGCTCTCAAACCATTTGACCCAGATTTGCCTTGTTGCATAGCTGTAGATGCTAGCCAAGTTGGGTTGGGGGCCATTCTCACACAGAGTTGTGGAGACAAAGAGAACACCGTTGCTTTTGCATCGAGGGTGTTGAGGAGTGCTGAAGTTCAGTATTCTGTCATTGAAAAGGAATTACTTGCTTGTTTGTGGGCCATTGAAAAATATCGTCCCTATGTGTGGGGAAGGCGTTTCAAATTAGTTACTGACCACAAACCTCTGGTTTCCATTCTTGGCTCTGGTCCCAGTAAGTGCTGTACACCCAGGATAACAAGGATGGTCAGCAAGTTGTTGCAATATCAATTTGATGTCTCACATATTCCTGGCGGGAGAAATGGAAGGGCGGATTACCTGTCCCGTTTTCCTCAAAGCAATGATGGATGTGAAGGAACTAGCTTTCAAGAGTTGAATGAGGAAGATGCAGAAGATTGTTTTGTGGCTGCTGTGGACATTTCTGATCTTGTTGTTGGATCTGAAGAAGATTGGAGAGCAGCCTTATTAGAAGACAATCTTCTGCAACAAGTATGTGTGTTAGTCAGGGAGGGGTGGTCTAGAGAAAAGGTGTTGTCCCCTCTCTTACAACCTTTTTGGAAAGTAGAATCTGAAATCTCTCTCGAGGACGGTCTACACATGAGATGTGACAAACTTATTCCTCCTCACTCTATAAGCCCTACTATTGTCAAGAGGGCTCATGAAGGACATTTGGGTGTCACCCTCACTAAACGTCGTGTTCGTGAGGATTTCTGGTGGCCATGTATGGATGCTGAGATAAGTGTCCTGGTTGAAAATTGTCCTGTGTGTTGTTCAGCTGAGAAAACCTTGAAAGTTGTCACTCCGCCACTTTCACCTGTTGAATGTCCTTCAGGTCCTTGGGTTAAGGTAGGTGTTGACATCATGGGTCCATATGAGGTTTTACCTTTTGGGTGGAAGTACATTTTAGTACTTATGGATTGTGCATCGAAATGGCCTGAGATTAAATTAGTCAAGGAAGCTAGCTCTGCCATTGTCATCAACTTTTTGAAAGAAGTTTTTCTGAGGGAAGGCTTTCCTGAGTTCCTTGTCTCCGATAATAGGACTCAATTCGTGAGTGAGGAATTCAAGGTTTTTCTAACTACCAGTGGCGTGAAGCATTTAAAAAGTTCCCTTTATCACCCACAGACCAACGGTCTTGTAGAAAGAATGAACCGTGTGGTGGGTGAGTGTGTCAAGTGGGCTGTGGGTGGTAACCATGATGTGGTCAAATCTTTAGAAAGCATGCTTTGGTTTTACAGGACCACGCCCCATTCTTCCACAAAGATTTCCCCATTTGAGCATTTAAGGGGGAGGAGGGCCAATACATGTTTCAGACCCGGATGGATGAGCAAGTGGATTAAATCCGAATCCAATGTGGACTCTCTCATGAGTATTGTCAAGGAGAATTCTGAAATTACACAAAGTAAACAAAAAGGTTGGTTTGACAAAAAGAAGGGTGCCAAGGTGGTTCCTCTGGGTGTGGGTGATTTGGTTCGTATCAAGATTCCTGTGCATGTCAAAAAAGGAAAAAGCAAATATGGTGAACCAATTAAAGTTGTAAAGATTGGAAACAATGCAGTTGAAGTGGAGGGAGGCCATTGGTGGAATCTTTCCAAAGTTGTCAAGGCAAGGTCTATCTCCTTGTCTAATAACCAAGATGGTGGTATGGGTTCTGTACCACCCGATTCCTGTGAACGTAGAAGGAGTTCAAGAGTTATTGTTACTCCTAAAAGGTTTCGTAAATGATCTCTGTAGTTTTTATTTTAGTTATTTTCTTCTCTTCCCTTTTGTTCCCCTGCCTTGTTTCCTTTTCTCCTGTTTTCTTTCTTTTGTGTTTTGCAGGAGAAGGAAAGGTATGTAGTATTCTATGTTGCTGTATTCTATGTTGCTGTCTCCTGATGATATGATGTCACAGTGTAAGTGCTTGCTCAGAATGTTTCTGTTCCAAGCCTGGAATTGTAACTGGCACTTGGATGTTACGTTTATTCATGGCAAGTGATGATCTACAGCTGTGTGGTTGTCTACAATAAATATGTTCCTCAACCTGACCGTGTTGGAGTTCATTACTACAATTTGTTCAACCTGACAGCAAGCCCTGAAAGTTTCCTGAACCTTCCCCCCAGAGGTTGTACTGTAGCTGGGCTGTGGTGACATAGCCTTGGCTTTGTTGTGCCATGGAAGCCCCTGCTACCTGTCTGAATCTCCCTCCAGAAGTGTCACTGCTGTCAGATAGATGTCTGCAGTTGGTTGGTGGTCTCTGTCAGGACACTCCCGGCACCCTCCACTCTGGCTTCCTGATGCATCTGTAACAAAGACGGTGACTGGACCAGCCTGAGATGAATATGCAAAACTCCAAGAAACAGCACAAACCGGCCCCAGAGAAGGGACCCTGCAAATCGCATCCTCATCTGGAGCATCTGATTGGAGGAGCGCCCAGAATCCGAACATCGCCAGAACCGATTGGAGACTAGAATCAGAGTCCTGCTTCCGGTGCCACCGTGCCAGGGGCTCATGTCCGGGAGCAGGAGACAGCTGGGTGCCGGGACAAGAGCGCTGACTGCTGGACTCCTTCCGGTTGGGACACACCCTGTACGAGACCCTGCAAGGAGGGCTGCGGACTTCCGGGAGGAAGGAGTGATGCCGCTGAAGAGAAGGAATTCCTGAAACACATTCCCAGAGTAGCGCCTCCTCGAGAAGACATCAGATGAGGCGCTTGGGGAGCTGGGGCCCTGACCTTGCTGGAAGTACGGCCCGGTTCCGCCTTGGAGGAGAAACCAGCCTCCTGTGGGAGGGGCCCTGGAAGTGCCCCCGCAGGACCACCCTGTCTAGAAGGGGGGCTGTGCAGAAGAAGAAATAAGTAGTGACTCCAAGCCCCCGTTCTAAAAGACTTGGGGTGCTCCGCTGCACCCTGCTGGCCCCGTGGGTGTCCCCGTGCGCTGTGAAATAACTCCAGCAGGGCCAGAGTGCTGCATAACAATGGCCCATGAGAGGCTGCAGCATTGAAACATCTCCACCACGGCCGACGTCTCTTCAGAAATGGGCTTTTGAAGTGTCGCAGCGTAACAAAGGCTTTCATCTTTAACAGTGGACTCAAAGTAACCCCACTTTCATTTTAGGCGGCCCGGGGATGACTGTATTGTGAGGTACCTCCCCCCTCCCCTTCGAGGCTCCTACTTAACCCTTGGAAACCCACCTCCTTGTGAGGGTCCTCCATGTGCACCGTTGGAACAGCTGGGGTGTCCCTCTTTGATGAGTGGAGGGTTTGCACTCTCAGCTGAAGAAGTAAGACCCTCCCCATCCCCCCGCCTGGCAGGGGAGATCAGTTGGACATTGGATGCTCGAGTGCAAGGCTCGCTCAGCTCATGAAACACTCACACACACTCTCACACTCTCTTACAGACGCGGTCTCTCTTTCACATACACGCTCTCACCTCAAACACGCACACAATGCATATTTAAAAGCATTGTTTTACTTACCGCACCTGCCAGGGAAGGTCAGATTCCAGCTAGTTGTAAGCCATTTTTTTTATACTAAACTAATGGTGAAAAATGAAACATTCACTTTTAGTGAAATAAAAAAAATGAGAGAAAACAAAGAGTGTGGAGCCCCAGCCGACGTCCATAAAGATGGGTTGCCACTGTGTTCCTGGCATTGGGTTTGCCATTTCGGAGGCCAGGGGTCGCAAGGGCAAGCAGGGGGTCGCAGCTGCGACCCCTGGCACCCCTAAATGACGTGCATGGCTCAGCTGATTAAAGAGGCATGACTGACTTCAAGTGCCCGCCAACTCCCCTCTGGTGAGGGAGAGGAAGAGAGGTGTGTGTGTGTGGGGGGAGGGGGGGAGGGGGCGAAGGTTTAAGCACTGTAAAATATTATGACAAATCGGAGAGCGAAAGGCCATTCTGATAAAGGCAGTAGGCACAGCCTGTTATGGAGTGAAGACCCCAAGCCAAGGGCAGCAGTTATGGCCTATTAGGAGTGAAGACCCCGTGTTCCTAATTACTTTCAATATGTACAGTTATAGGTTTCATTTGTAGTATCTGCCTGTGAGTAGAATAAAGTACCTTTTCTTTTTAAAGTAAAGGCAGTAAGTAGTAACAGGTGTGGGTGTGTTACTGTCTGCTGAATTCTGAGCCTTGGCCCACATCTCCCCCCTCAACAAGTTTGGACCACTCTGCCTCCCTGCCCTGGGGGCCAAGGGTTAAAGGGGGGTTCTTGGGGCTCAGGTTAGAGGAGTCCAGTAGGACGGAGGCCACAGACACCAGAGCTAAGGGCTCTGGGTGACACAAGGCCCCAAGATGACAAAGGCCTGCGTACACGAATGCTCAAAAGTTGTGTCTGCTACATGCCAGCCCCGAGAACATGCCTTTAAAGACCCTCACACGGGGGTGCACACTGGCACTGCAGCCTGTGGCGCCCTGGCAAGGTATGTGCGGGGCCTAGCAGCGCGCTGGAAGGACGGCACACAAGACAGTCAGTTGGGCTCTCGGCCGAAGGTCACGTGCGACCTGGGTCCCGTTTATTTATCCCCTCGGACCGCGCCCGGTGGTACAGTGCAACAATGTTGTGTGTGGGCCGGGTGGCCCCTCTACATCCCTCCTTTCCTTTAGATAAGAAAATCAGCAAGAGAGGAAAATGAACACGAGAGGATAGTAATACAAGAACAAAAGTAAATCATATAATAGAGTTTGTTGCATTGCAGCCCATTGCAAAACAGAGCCAATGGACATATGGTTCGTTCAGCATGCATATTCTTTCAATCTTTGGCTGGGTGCCGGGTTGGGCCGAAGCAAGTACCGTTGGCTCCAGGAAGGCTCTTGTTGCGAGTTCTCCGCTGCGTTCTCCGACGACCTCGCAGACGCCCCGGGCTCAGGTGGACTCTCCGGGCTCTCCAGACGGACACTCCCTCCACTCGGTCTGGGGACAGGCACGTGGCCTGCAGGGACGCCTGCAGTGTCTTCTTCCGGCAAGCTTGCCGGGTCGGCGCCTTCCTCCTAAGACGGGTGCTCGGCAGTCGGGACCTCCTGGGCTGCCTTGAACCATGAAACGTTTCTCACCACTGTGTGTCGGCCCCGTTGATCTGTGATCATGGTGGAGTGACTGTCCTAACCTCCGGCTCATAAGGAGTACGAAATTTCCAGCCTGGGTTTCGATCCTTGAGGACCACCTTCGATCCTATGCCCAAAGCGGAGGCTTTGCCCCCTCTGCCGGCGGTCGCCTTCTCATTGGTCATTTTCCGCTTCTGTTGCGCTCTTTCAGAATCCAGCCCGGGCGGCACCCACTCGGGGTCTTCAGGGATTAGATCTCGTGGCGAGCGCTTTAGCAGGAGCGAGGCTGGGGCACATCCAGTTGTAGAATGTGGCGTTTGCCGGTAGGCGAGCAGGAATTGCTGCAGACATGATTCAAGATCTTGATGATGGTCCACACCGATTCGGAGAGCCCTATTGAGGGTTCTCATGAATCGCTCCACCTCACCGTTAGCTTGAGGCCACTGCAGGGTGATGCGGCGGTGTCAGATGGCTCTTCTTTCCAGGAATCCTGGAGTTCATGCCCCTGGAACGGTGGCCCATTGTCCAATTTTATCTCGTCGGGCAGCCCAAAAGTGGCAAAGATCCTTTCCAGGGCCGGTTGCACATGTAAGAATGCCGTGGAGGGTACCAGCTCCACCACTGGGGACTTTGAGAAGGAGTCCATGACGACCATAGTGTGCCTTCCATCAGGAAAACTCCCAAAATCGATGCTTATCTTCGTCCAGGGCGTGCAGCACAGTTCCTTAGTGATTACTGGCGCTGGAGCAGGCTCGCCCCCGGTGATGGTGCATGGGTGGCAGCGCCAGACCTCCGCGTCCACCATGTCGTCCATACTGGGGAACCATACCTTCGCCCTCAGTCGGGCCTTTGACTTGGCGGTGCCTTGATGACCTTGATGGGCAAGGGAGACCAATCATGGCAGAGGGTCTTCGGTACCACAATTCGCTGTCCCCTTAGGACCAGCCCGGATCCACTGACACTGAGTTTGTGCCGCACTCGCCAGAGTTGGTGTCGGGAGTTCTGGTCCTCCTCAGTTAGCTGAGAGACTCCGTCCAGGAACCGATGCCACCGTCCATTTTCTAAGGCCTCTTTCCAGAGTGTCATCCTCGTCCGTGGCACTGCGGATATCTTCTTTGGTCATCGCCACAGGGCAGGTGCTATCTTCCACCATGTTTACGAAGGCCTCGGCGCCGGCATCATCTTCCTGTGGTGTCTCCTCAGTTTTTGCCGTGGGGTGCCGGGAGAGAAAATCGGCTGGGTTGTCGGCCCCGGGTCTGTACACCAGCTGAAAAGAGTAAGCTTGCAGTTGGACTGCCCATCTATCAGTCCTCGGGGCGCCAGCCGTGTCGACCCACCGAACAGCGGTAGTAAGGGTTTGTGGTCTGTAACCACCCGGAATGGATGGTCGCACAGGTACAGGTGGAAGTGCTGGCAGGCCCACCTGATGGCGAGGGCCTCTCGCTCTATTTGAGCGTACCTGGTCTCCGTCGGGGATAGCACCCGGCTGGTGTATGCCACGGGGGCACAGACTCCTCTGGTGTTTTCTTGTAAGAGGACTGTCCCTAGCCCTACCGGGCTGGCGTCGACTACTAGTTCCGTCTTCCGTTTGAGGTGGAAATATGCCATAGTCGTCTGATCCAGCAAGGCTTTCTTGATCTCTTGAAATGCCGCTCCCTCTCTTGGCATCCACTCCCAGGGCGTGCCGGTCTTCGTTAGCTGCCGGAGGGGTTCAGCCACAGTGGCGAGATTCAGGATGAACCTCCCGCAGTAGGTCGCCATCCTGAGGAAACTCCTTATCTCTGTGGGATTCTGAGGGACGGGGGCACTCTGGATGTCTTCGGCTTTGCGCGGGTCGACACAGATTCCGTCTAGCGAAAAGACATACCCGAAGAAGTCTATTGACCCTTGGTAGAGAGCGCACTTCTTTTTATGGAGCGTGAGTCCACAGTCAGCCAGCCTCCGTACGGTCGCCCTGAGCTGGATGTGGTGTTCTTCGAGGCTTTGCGAATAGATCAAATGTCATCACTTAGGTTGATTACTCCTATCAGGCCTGAGAGGGCTTCTTTGATGGCGTTTTGAAACACCTCTGTGGCGGATGACATGCCGAAACTGAGTCGGGTATATCTCCTAAGGCCGACATGTGTGGAGAACGTGGTTATGTAGCGGCTTTCTGGCGCCAACTCCAACTGGTGGTAACCGGAGTTCAGATCGAGTTGCGAGAACCACTGTGCCCCATTCAGGTCCACCACGATGTTATGTTATGTTAATACATTTGTTAAGCGCACGATTACCCGAGGGTGTCTTGGCGCTGGCCCGTGGACTATGCCAGTTTCTGTAAAGATAAAGATGACTATTTATCAAATAGCCATGTTTTCAAGGCCTTCCTGAATGCAAGTAGAGTTGGAAGGGATCTGATGGCAAAGGGGAGTTCGTTCCAGAGTTTGGGGGCAGCTGCCCTAAAACTACTGCCACCCCATGTGGCTTTAAAAACTCTCGGAGTTGCTAGAAGTGTAGCTCCTTCGGAGCGTAGATGCCATTTTGGAATGTACCAATAGAACAGGCGCCTTAAAAAATGGGGCCAGTGTTCTGGAGTGCTTTGTAGGTAGTGCAGAGAGATTTAAAAATAATGCGATTCCTAACTGGGAGCCAATGCAGTTTATGTAGATGATTTCTGACCGATGAATACTTAGGAATACCCAGCAGAAGACGCGCACGCTGCATTTTGAGTCATCTGCAACTTATTGAGTTGTTTCTCAGGTAGGCTGATGTAAAGACCATTGCAATAGTCTAACTTGGCCAGGATCAAAGAAGAGATCACTGTTTTTCTACTGTCCGTGGGAATGAACAAGAGTACTTTTTTAATGGTTTTAAATAAGAAAAAACATGATGAAGAAACCGCATTTACCTGTGATTTAAAATTAAGTTTATCATCAATAAACACGCCAAGGTTCTTAGCTTTGGTTACTGGAATCGGAGCCGATCCCAGTTCATCCGGCCACCAGCTCTGTGACCAATTAGGGAGGAAATTGCCAAATGTGATGACTTCTGTTTTGTCTGAATTTAATTTCAGACAACAAGAGTTCATCCACGAACTGACTGCAAGCATGCAATCCTTGAAATTTTGCATTTGTGGTGTGGATTTTTTGATAAAGATAAGACAATTTGTGTATCGTCTGCGTATGATGTCACTGCCAGCCCGAAGGTTCTTATGAGTTTCGGCAGTTCAGATACATAAATATTGAATAGTGTAGGGCTTAAGGATCATCCCTGAGGGACTCCGCAGGGGAGGACGAACGACGGGGATTCATAGCTTCCCAACGCTACTGATTGTGTTCTACCAGACAGAAAGGATGAGAGTAGTGTAAGTGATTTATCTGAAATGCCAATGGAATTTAGACGATTTAACAAAAGATCATTGTTGACGGTGTCAAACGCCGCGGAAAGATCAAAGTAAAATCAAGGCGGCCGCTCCCCTGAATCCAAAGTCGCTCTAATTTCATCTGTGGCTATAATTAAAGCTGATTCGGTACTATGTTCTGTTCTGAAACCAAACTGTGTCTCATCAAGATAATTATTTTTTTGTAAATAATCAGTCAGCTGTTCATTCATGATTTTCTCCACTAATTTAGCGGGAAAAGGTAGACGAGAGATAGGTCTATAATTATTAGGTTGCGTAGGATCGAGACTAGGTTTCTTCAATAAAGGTGCTATCGAAGCCGTTTTCCATATGGTCGGAAAAACACCACACGAGAACATAGTATTAAAAATATTGACGAGACAAGGAGCTAGCATCTCGGAGGCTTGCTTGAAGATACTAGGGGAAGCGAGTCATAGGGGAGCCTGATTTCGTCTGTTGGATAAGAGTGGTAACTTTATCATTAGTAATGAATTCAAATTTAGAAAAGCTAGAGGCGTCAGAAGGACAAATATTAATGAAAGTATCGTTATCTATGCTAATATTTGTACCAAAAATGTCATCCATGGTCGGAGCCACATGTCTCTCTCTCCAGATGGCCTAATTTGGAAGCCTCATGTCGACGCATAGTCGAATGGCGCCAGGTTGTTTAGGCTTCAGCGCCACCACCAGCGGGGACACCCATGGCGTGGGTCCAGACACCTTTTCTATGACCCCCAGGTCCTCAAGGTCTTGCAGCTCTTTCTCCACCGCAGGGTGCAGATGAAAGGGGATGCGCCTGTGCCTCAGCGCCCTCGGTTGGACCGCCTTGTCGATATGTAACTTCACTTGGCGTTCTCGCAGCTTGCCTAGCCCTTGGAAGAGTTGGGGAAATTTGCTCAGCATGTCCTCGGCGTGATTCTCATGAACCTGCTTGGCAAAGAACACTAGCTCCAGGTCCTCTGCCGTGTGACATCCCAGTAGCGTCCCTTTCTTCCCTACGGTAACGTGGAACTTCGTCGTCACGGAATACTCTGCGCTGGATACTTCGACCTCCATCATACCCCAGAGCGGTATTGGTTCCGTGCCGCTGTATGTGTAGATTTTGGCCGCGCTCAGTGTCGGGCGCGGTTTGGGTGACAGCCGCTCGTACTGGTCGGAGTCCATCATGTTGACCGATGCACCCGTGTCTGTCAGGGCTTGGACCGACGTTCCGTTTACTGTGATGTTGCACATCAGGGGTGGACGTCTCCTCCGTCCTGGTCTTCCTGCAAACGATATGACGAACGAGTCATTGTCCTCTTCGTAGTAGGCTGTCGTGCCTTGTCCTGGGGGTGTTCCTGGGTTGTCATGCTCTTGTAACGTGAGGTTCTTTAGGGTTGTCGAGCGTCCTCTGGACGCACCTCCATGTGCACGCCCCGCTCCAGCAGACACTGGCGTAGTGATTGGCCTTGCCACACTTCAAACAGGTTTACCCTCTCGCCGGACACCTGTCTAGCTCCTTGTGGTCGTACCCGCACTGCCCACACTTGCCGTTTGGCCGATTTCCGGTGCCTCGCCTCTGGCCTGGGCAGGGTCGCCTCTGCACGACCTCTACGGTCTCTTCCTTGACCTGGACTACCTTCTGCGTCGCTGAAGCCGGAGTGTTCCTCACTCTGACCGCCTCCATCTCATCAGCCCTTTCGTCGGACAGCTCATGTGAGCTGGCAAGGATCAGGATTTCATCCAAGGAAATCCCTGGTTGTATGAGTATCTGGCGCTGCAGCGCGACAGACTTGCATCCCTGGATGATTTGCGCCCTGATCTCTTCCTTTTGGTCGATGTGTGTGCACGAGCGTGCCAACTTCCGGAGCCGGGCGTAGAACATGTCCACCGTCTCCGTCTCAGTTTGCCGGGCTTGGCGTAACTTGAACCGCTCGTAGTCCGGGTTCATCTGTGGATCAAAGTACCTATCGAGGGGCGCGATGGCAGCATCATACTCGTGGGCTGCTCCGGTGTCGGGCAGCGTTTCGAACAGCTCGTAGAGCTTGTCCCCTCCGAAGTGCATCAGCAGGGAGCGCTTCACCGTTCTGTCCGTTTCTCGGATCCCGGTGAAATAGTGATTGAGTCGACCCACCCAGAGCTTCCATCTGGGCGCGGCTGTGGCGGGGTCAGCTAGTTGGCTGAACGGGGGTATGGGCGTCACTGACACATGAGAGTATGGCGTCGCTGGTGCTGGGGCTTGTGGTAGTGGAGGGTCTCCCATGCTGAACTAGGGTTGGTTTCTCCCTGGATGCGATGGCGCCTCCCTGCGCAGGAATGGGGTGGCCTGTGACTTTATCCCTTTGTGGGACGCTATATGGACTCGGTGGCTGCTGGACTCTAGTGATACCTCCTGATGCAGGCCTTCCGTGACTTGGTGACTGCTGGGCTCTGGTGATCAATACCCCTTCTCTTTTCCTTTACTATATTACCTTTTTTTTTTTCTTTTGCTTTAATGCCCTTCACCGCTGTTGCTCTTCCCTCGCCTCCCAGTGCTGTGGCACTCTCTTGGGCGTCACACGGCCTCCTCGTAGGCCCGTGTGGAATCCTTGCCGATGCAGGCCCTGGAGCCCCGCCCTCGCGCAGTGAGTCACACGCGGGCGGGCACTTGATTGACAGGCTGGACGCGGAGCGCTGGATACCGCTGCCGGGACTCTTACAGGCGGTTGCCGTGGTGCCCACTCGCGCCCCAGATGGCGCTGCAATGGCGGCAGGTGGACCCGATGAGGGCACGGGCAGCGCGGAGACTCCGGGCAGATGCGGCTACACGCCGGTAGCCGAGACAGCTTTCCCTGGTGCAGGCGGGGAGAGACGCGAGGGTCCGTTCACCCCTCGCGGCCAGTGTGGCGCCCTGGCATGGTATGTGCGGGGCCTAGCAGCGCGCTGGAAGGACCGCACACGAGACAGTCAGTTGGGCTCTCGGTCGAAGGTCACGTGCGACCTGGGGCCCGTTTATTTATCCCCTCGGACCGCGCCCGTCACGAGGAGTGGTACAGTGGAACAATGTTGTGTGTGGGCCGGGTGGCCCCTCTACACAGCCCACATGTGGCACGGGGGGCCCGTTTATTTATCCCCTCGGACCGCGCCCGTCACGAGGGGTGGTACAGTGGAACAATGTTGTGTGTGGGCCGGGTGGCCCCTCTACACAGCCCACATGTGGCACGGGGCCTGTGTGCCACTGCTGCTGTTCCCTGCACCGGGTTGCTGTGGCCTTACTGAAGGATTTGATATGGAAATCCAGTTTCTCCTTCACTCGCTGTTTTAAAATCCACATGGAAAGGTTGCGGCCCTTTTAAAGAATAAAAACCCACACGCAGCCTGTGTCTAGACTCCGGAGCACGTCTTTATTGACTCGGTCTCCAGCAGTTTCTAAATTACTGCACGTGCTCGTTATGTGCATATAACATGCCACATCGATGCAAGGGAGGGGTGGGGTGGCATCTCAGGGGGGCTGCTCCCTCCCTTCCCGATAAACCCTTCTGAAAAGCTCTGGTATAAACTTTGGGTGTAAGTCCAGTCCGACCCAGCAGGTGGCAGCAGCGAGCCGCGCTTCACTGCCTCCCCTGAGCCCTTCAGCTGCCAGACGCGGCGCAGACACACAGCTCGAACTCGGCAGACTCCCTTGTGGTCCATCACCATAGTGACGGTCAGACCCGGCAATCTGGCTGAGAATACCCCAGACTGCGGAGGATGGGGGCGCTTGAATCCTGTGAGGAGTTCATCTTCGAAGATTGCTGGGTGTGTTGAGTCGAAGTTCTTCGGATACCCGGTTTAAAGCTCGGCAGCGTGCACCTTTCAGGGAATAGAAGCCATTTCTTACATCTGTGCTGTCCCAGAGGGCTGTACATTAGGGGAGTCTACGGGGGTCTGTGCAGCAGCGAAGGGCGATACACTAGGGGTCGCTGTAGGACTGTACACTGTGTGAGTCTAGGG
Organism: Calotriton arnoldi; assembly: GCA_963921515.1. Lineage (NCBI taxonomy): Eukaryota > Metazoa > Chordata > Amphibia > Caudata > Salamandridae > Calotriton > Calotriton arnoldi. Next base: position 519,700 of record CAWUFW010003833.1, read on the forward strand.
GGGTCTGTGCAGCACTAGAGGCCAGGGCTGTAGGGGAGTCTAAGCACGTCTGTGCAGCACTAGAGGCCAGGACACTAGGAGAGTCTAAGCAGGTCTGTGCAGCATTAGAGGCCAGGGCAGTGGGGGAGTCTGAGGAGGTCTGTGCAGCGCCGAGGTCAAGACACTAGGGGAGTCTAAGGAGGTCTGTACAGCGCCGTGGCCAAGACATTAGGGGAGTCTAAGGAGGTCTGTACAGCACTAGAGGCCAGGACACATGGGGAGTCTAAGGAGGTATGTGCAGCGCCAAGGTCAAGACACTAGGGGAGTCTAAGGAGGTCTGTACAGCGCCGTGGCCAGGACACTAGGAGAGTCTAAGGAGGTCTGTACAGCGCCGTGGCCAGGACACTAGGAGAGTCTAAGCGATACAAAAGGGAATGATGGACGGAACGTTTGAGCCAATCAAACACTCACCCCCAGTCAACTGATCTGGGTTTAATCCATCATCATTCTTTAGCTCACTCCACCACCCCAGTTCAGACATGGCCATATGCAAATCAGTCTGACCCTGTGCCTCATGGGAACAGTCCAGCTGAAATGCCAGAAACCGGTCCTAGGATGCTTGTTTCCGGTCCAGGGAAGACATGGCTTGGCAGTTCGGGCTGGACTGTTCCCATGAGGCACAGGGTCAGACTGATTTGCATATGGCCATGTCTGAACTGGGGTGGTGGAGTGAGCTAAAGAATGATGATGGATTAAACCCAGATCAGTTGACTGGGGTGAGTGTTTGATTGGGTCAAACGTTCCGTCCATCATCCCCTTTTGTATCGCTTTGGTCGCCCTAAGTTGGCGGGGGTATGCCCAGACGTGGGTCCCTTGCTCACTTTGCCACTGGATTCAAGCAAGCCTGGCCGATGACGGCTGAAATGCCAGAAACCGGTCCTAGGATGCTTGTTTCCGGTCCAGGGAAGACATGGCTTGGCAGTTCGGGCTGGACTGTTCCCATGAGGAACAGGGTCAGACTGATTTGCATATGGCCATGTCTGAACTGGGGTGGTGGAGTGAGCTAAAGAATGATGATGGATTAAACCCAGATCAGTTGACTGGGGGTGAGTGTTTGATTGGGTCAAACGTTCCGTCCATCATCCCCTTTTGTATCGCTTTGGTCGCCCTAAGTTGGCGGGGGTATGCCCAGACGTGGGTCCCTTGCTCACTTTGCCACTGGATTCAAGCAAGCCTGGCCGATGACGGCTGAAATGCCAGAAACCGGTCCTAGGATGCTTGTTTCCGGTCCAGGGAAGACATGGCTTGGCAGTTCGGGCTGGACTGTTCCCATGAGGCACAGGGTCAGACTGATTTGCATATGGCCATGTCTGAACTGGGGTGGTGGAGTGAGCTAAAGAATGATGATGGATTAAACCCAGATCAGTTGACTGGGGGTGAGTGTTTGATTGGGTCAAACGTTCCGTCCATCATCCCCTTTTGTATCGCTTTGGTCGCCCTAAGTTGGCGGGGTATGCCCAGACGTGGGTCCCTTGCTCACTTTGCCACTGGATTCAAGCAAGCCTGGCCGATGACGGCTGAAATGCCAGAAACCGGTCCTAGGATGCTTGTTTCCGATCCAGGGAAGACATGGCTTGGCAGTTCGGGCTGGACTGTTCCCATGAGGCACAGGGTCAGACTGATTTGCATATGGCCATGTCTGAACTGGGGTGGTGGAGTGAGCTAAAGAATGATGATGGATTAAACCCAGATCAGTTGACTGGGGGTGAGTGTTTGATTGGGTCAAACGTTCCGTCCATCATCCCCTTTTGTATCGCTTTGGTCGCCCTAAGTTGGCGGGGGTATGCCCAGACGTGGGTCCCTTGCTCACTTTGCCACTGGATTCAAGCAAGCCTGGCCGATGACGGCTGAAATGCCAGAAACCGGTCCTAGGATGCTTGTTTCCGGTCCAGGGAAGACATGGCTTGGCAGTTCGGGCTGGACTGTTCCCATGAGGCACAGGGTCAGACTGATTTGCATATGGCCATGTCTGAACTGGGGTGGTGGAGTGAGCTAAAGAATGATGATGGATTAAACCCAGATCAGTTGACTGGGGGTGAGTGTTTGATTGGGTCAAACGTTCCGTCCATCATCCCCTTTTGTATCGCTTTGGTCGCCCTAAGTTGGCGGGGTATGCCCAGACGTGGGTCCCTTGCTCACTTTGCCACTGGATTCAAGCAAGCCTGGCCGATGACGGCTGAAATGCCAGAAACCGGTCCTAGGATGCTTGTTTCCGGTCCAGGGAAGACATGGCTTGGCAGTTCGGGCTGGACTGTTCCCATGAGGCACAGGGTCAGACTGATTTGCATATGGCCATGTCTGAACTGGGGTGGTGGAGTGAGCTAAAGAATGATGATGGATTAAACCCAGATCAGTTGACTGGGGGTGAGTGTTTGATTGGGTCAAACGTTCCGTCCATCATCCCCTTTTGTATCGCTTTGGTCGCCCTAAGTTGGCGGGGGTATGCCCAGACGTGGGTCCCTTGCTCACTTTGCCACTGGATTCAAGCAAGCCTGGCCGATGACGGCTGAAATGCCAGAAACCGGTCCTAGGATGCTTGTTTCCGGTCCAGGGAAGACATGGCTTGGCAGTTCGGGCTGGACTGTTCCCATGAGGCACAGGGTCAGACTGATTTGCATATGGCCATGTCTGAACTGGGGTGGTGGAGTGAGCTAAAGAATGATGATGGATTAAACCCAGATCAGTTGACTGGGGGTGAGTGTTTGATTGGGTCAAACGTTCCGTCCATCATCCCCTTTTGTATCACTAGGAGAGTTTAAGCAGGTCTGTGCAGCGCCGAGGATAGGACACTAGGAGAGTGTGAGAAGTTGGCCTGGTATATGCTGTCCACTAATTAAAGTGGGCACCTTGCACCAGTCCAAACGACCCTTATGATGTATGAGGTCAAAGATAACCTTTAGAAAGCTATCCTAGTGGTAGGTGTAGAGAGCAGCCTTCAGGCTTAATCTTGAAGGAATGTAAAGCAGCTTGTTTTACCAGAATCTCACTTCTTGAATGATCAAATGAAAGGTGAACCACACAAGTGTTATGTAAAAATATGTATTTATTACTATAACACTCTCTACTAATCTCTACACGAGATTAGAACATAAAGCACAATACTTAATCAATAGAACATACGTAAGTAGCAAAATGTACAACGGGCTCCAGGGGGAGACCGAACCATATACTAAAAAAATGGTATAACAATCACGACTTCAATAGACACTGTGCCTAGAGCACGTAGAATCGCTGGGACCCCAAGGTAGTGACACAGGGCGCCCACGGAGGACGGGTGCAGTGAGGAAACACGACTGCGTTTTCCGTGCAACTCTATGGGAAAGTCGCGGTGGGAAAATTACAGTTTAAGCACACTTCTACGAGGACTTCAAGCAAACCCTTTGGAACATAAGAGGTTCTAAGGCCAGCACCCTTGTGAGTACCGAGGTACCCGTGTTACCTATCCCAGAGGATCCGGGTGCATAGGGGTCAAGTGGTGTCGGAAACCTCCGTCGTTTTCAATGGAGAGCTGCAAGAAAGTAATGCTGCCAGGAAGGCGAAGAGTGTCTGGTGGAATCCAAGCCTGGATCCGAGGTGAGAAGAACCTGAAAGCAGAGGGGACAGAGTCTGGGTCACTTCAGGTGACCAGGGGCTCGGTAGTCGAATGCCCACCGATGTCGGGTGCTTCAGGTGAAGAGAAAGGATGTTTGTCTCTGCAGCCACGGGGACCAGGAGACGTCGACGATGACCAGGGTCCGGAGGTGAGCTGTCCCACGAAGGATGTCGAGAGCTGAGGGGTCAGTGTCCGGCTGGAGCACCAACAAGCCTTGGCAACGACAACCCATGCAGGCAGAGGAAACAGGTTACGGTGTGGACCAGCAAGGTCCAGGGGACTCTCCAAGCAATGGAGAGTCAGGGCACGTCTGGAGCAATCAGGAAAGCCCAAGAACAAACAAAATGACTCTTGCCAGGACCCACAGGCCAATGGACCAGGGATTGCGAGGAGACCTCAAGCAAATTCACAAAGCACCAGCCCACAGAGCACTCGTGGAGTGGAGGCCGGTAATCTTCGGTGCAAATGGTGCTCAGAGTTGGGACTACACGTAGACCAATGCACAAGCTCAGGGATCGCCAACAAGCATATGCACTTGCAAATAGACACGGTGCACAGGGGTACGGGTTGCACGGCCCCCACGAGGGATACTGGTCTCAGAATCGCTGAGAGGTCAGATCTACCTCGGGGACCTTCGGGAACTCACCTTTTGTGTTGCAGAAATCTTCAGAGTCCGCAGGAGCTCTGGAGATGCAAGCCGGTCAGATGCGCTTAGGTGCCTGCTGCTGCAGGGGAGTAACTCCTTTACTCCAAGGGAGATTCTTCTGTCGTCCAGCGAAGTGTAGACCGTCGAAGTACTTGGTTTCTTTGTAGAGTCTTGTCCAGGTATAATCTAAAGTCCTGTGGTCAGGTTTCCCACTTTATACCCAGGGAAGGGTTTGGACTGACTCTGGGGACCCTCCTAGGGGAGGGGCAGGACAGAAGGGTGGCTACACCCATGTCCTTTGTCCAGTTTCGCGCCAGAGCAGGAGCCACTGGCTCCTAGAACTGGTTTGAGCTGGACTATGCACAGGGACACCAAATGTGCCCCCAGTGCAGACTTTCTGGCACTCTCAGAGTGCAAAAATTTGTGACGCGCAGTTTGCGAGTCACTGAGTTGCACAGCCTTATGCACAATGTGATCCAATGTCCACTTGAGAGGGGGAACGCATTGATAATCATTTAGATAAGGGTGGGATTGCAGGGGAGTGTTCACGTAGGGGACTGGAATAGTATTCATTTAGGAGCACGAATCATTTTCAAGGGGAAGGGGCAAAAGTATGCTTTATTGCACATTACTGTTGTACGTGAATTGTATTTAGCTCACGCATATTTTTAAACATTACAGATACCCCTGAAGAAGGTCGTAGATGACCGAAATGCATTGGGTGAATTTAAATATGATGATTTGGATGAATCGAGTTTCTTAATATGCCTGTGAATAGGCCCGGATGGGCAATTCTTGAGCAAGCAACAAGCAGAAAATTTTGGGAACTTGTACCTTTGACGTGACGAACAAGTACTGTTAAATGCTTGGAAATAAAAAATGGATTGAACTTTGGAAACACTATTGAGTACGTGAATCAATTGGATCACATTTTGCATAAGGCTGTGCAACTCAGTGACTCGCAAACTGCGCGTCACAAATTCTTGGTATTTCATGAATGTGCACTGGGACGGAGCACATCTTGAGTGAATGCACGCCAAACAGTTTAAAAAGGAATAAAATGAAATTAATGTATAAAGTAAGGGTGTGCTTCAGGTCAACCACTGATGTACTTTATACTCTCAGAGTGCACCCACCCAGCCCCAATACACTAAATCCTGTCTGGGAGGTGGTCACACCTCCCTGTGACAGGATACCTATTGTCAGGCCTTCCTCTGCTCGAGCTTGGCTCAGCTGCAGGAGGGCAGACTCATGTCTGTGGCTGGCAGCATCCATTTTGTGCTGCCCAGGTCGTGAAAGCTGGTACCGGGTAGACCGGTGACCCACAGTAGTGGTTCTAGAAGGGAGGAATCATACCTAAGCAAACACAAGGAGATGATGGACGGAATGCTGAAACTTTTCAGACACTCACCCCCAGTCACAGATCTGGGTTGAATCCATCATCATTCTTTAGCTCACTTCGCCACCTCAGTTCAGACCCAGCTATATGCAAATCAGTATTGACCCTGTGCCTCATGGGAACAGTCCAGCCCGAACTGCTAAGCCAGGTCTTCCCTGAACCGGAAACAAGCATCCTGGGACCTGTTTATGGGTAACACCCTTCATCAGCCAGGCTAGCTTGAATCCAGTGGCAAAGTGAGCAAGGGACCCACGTCTGGGCATACCCTGCCAACTTAGGGCGAACAAAGCAAACACAAGGAGATGATGGACGGAATGCTGAAACTTTTCAGACACTCACCCCCAGTCACAGATCTGGGTTGAATCCATCATCATTCTTTAGCTCACTTCGCCACCTCAGTTCAGACCCAGCTATATGCAAATCAGTATTGACCCTGTGCCTCATGGGAACAGTCCAGCCCGAACTGCTAAGCCAGGTCTTCCCTGAACCAAGCATCCTGGGACCGGTTTCTGGGTAACACCCTTCATCAGCCAGGCTAGCTTGAATCCAGTGGCAAAGTGAGCAAGGGACCCACGTCTGGGCATACCCTGCCAACTTAGGGCGAACAAAGCAAACACAAGGAGATGATGGACGGAATGCTGAAACTTTTCAGACACTCACCCCCAGTCACAGATCTGGGTTGAATCCATCATCATTCTTTAGCTCACTTCGCCACCTCAGTTCAGACCAGGGAGGACCTGGCCTGGCAGTTCGGGCTGGACTGTTCCCATTGGGCGCAGGGTCAAGACTCATTTGCATATGGCTGGGTCCAAATTGGAATGGCATGGTGAGCAAAAAAATGATGGATTTAGGCCCAGATCTCTGTACTGGGGTGAATGTATGACATTGTTCTGCATTCTGTCCATCAATTGTTCTTTTTGCATTTGTCACCCCGAGTGGGACGGTATGCCCAGACGTGTGTCCTGTGCTCTCCATGCCACTGGAGTCAAGCTATCCTGGCTGAAGAGGGATAAAACCCCGAAACCGGTCCTAGGATGCTTGATTCCAGTCCAGGAGGACCTGGCCTGGCAGTTCGGGCTGGACTGTTCCCATTGGGCGCAGGGTCAAGACTGATTTGCATATGGCTGGGTCCAAACTGGAATGGCATGGTGAGCAAAAAACGATGGATTTAGGCCCAGATCTCTGTACTGGGGTGAATGTATGACATTGTTCTGCATTCTGTCCATCAATTGTTCTTTTTGCATTTGTCACCCCGAGTGGGACGGGTATGCCCAGACGTGGGTCCCGTGCTCTCCATGCCACTGGAGTCAAGCTATCCTGGCTGAAGAGGGGTGAAACCCCGAAACCGGTCCTAGGATGCTGGATTCCAGTCCAGGGAGGACCTGGCCTGGCAGTTCGGGCTGGACTGTTCCCATTGGGCGCAGGGTCAAGAATGATTTGCATATGGCTGGGTCCAAACTGGAATGGCATGGTGAGCAAAAAAACGACGGATTTAGGCCCAGATCTCTGTACTGGGGTGAATGTATGACATTGTTCTGCATTCTGTCCATCAATTGTTCTTTTTGGAATCATACCTCCCATACCAGTTACTGGTGTGGAGGTATGTTTCCAAGGTGTTTGACACCAAACACGACATTTTTCTAAGCAGTTGTTTTAAAGTTAGCATTTACCGCGAGGTTATAATGCACTTAAACATATATGTCTGGCTGCATCACAGACAACCCCAGAGAATGGTCTCCGAAGGCTGCAGAGGGGCTCTGGTCATGCAGGGGCATCCTCTCACATAAAACCCAGCACCCTGCCTTCAGGATTGATAAGGCCTGCCATAGGGGTGACTGATAGGTGTTTAAGTGTAGTGATTTAGATAGATATAGTGAACCTATATCTTAAGTAAGTGGTGCAAGCACCAGCTTACACAGTCTGCTGTAGCAGGCTTGTCGTGTCAATTTGAATGGCCTTTCAGGGGTGGCATAATACATGCTTCAACCCATGGGAGGCCTCTGGAGTACCTATGCCCTGGGTACATGGTGTACCATATACTAGGGACTTATAAGGGTACCCCAGTATCCAATCTGGAGTGTACCTAAAGTACATGTATTGCAATTTAGGGAGGAAGCAGATAGACTGGGGTCCTGATTAGCAGGATCCCAGGCAGACTAGTCAAAAACCAGCAAAACACCAGGAAAAAAGTGGGGGTAACCATGTAGTCAGATCCTACCTTCCTACATAAGAGTCTAAGCAGGTCTGTGCAGTGCCTAGGTCAAGACACTAGGGGAGACTAAGCAGGTCTATGCAGCGCCGAGGTCAAGACACTAGGGGAGTCTAAGGAGGTCTGTACAGCGCCGTGGCCAGGACACTAGGAGAGTTTAAGCAGGTCTGTGCAGCGCCGAGGCTAGGACACTAGGAGAGTCTAAGCAGGTCTGTGCAGTGCCGAGGTCAAGACACTAGGGGAGTCTAAGGAGGTCTGTGCAGCGCCGAGGTCAAGACACTAGGGGAGTCTAAGTAGGTCTGTGTAGTGCCGAGGTCAAGACACTAGGGAGTCTAAGGAGGTCTGTACAGCGCCGTGGCCAGGACACTAGGAGAGTCTAAGCAAGTCTGTGCAGCACAAGAGGCCAGGACACTAGAGTAGTCTAAGGAGGTCTGTGCAGCGCCGAGGTCAAGACACTAGGGGAGTCTAAGCAGGTCTGTACAGCGCCGTGGCCAGGACAATAGGAGAGTTTAAGCAGGTTTGTGCAGTGCCGAGGTCAAGACACTAGGGGAGACTAAGGAGGTCTGTGCAGCGCCGAGGTCAAGACACTAGGGGAGTCTAAGGAGGTCTGTACAGCGTCGTGGCCAGGACACAAGGAGAGTCTAAGCAGGTCTGTGCAGCGCCGAGGCCAGGACACTAGGGTAGTCTAAGGAGGTCTGTGCAGCGCCGAGGTCAAGACACTAGGGGAGTCTAAGGAGGTCTGTGCAGCGCCAAGGCCAGGACACTAGGGGGAGTCTAAGGAGGTCTGTGCAGCGCCAAGGCCAGGACACTATGGGAGTCTAGGAAGGTATGAGCAGCGCCGAGGTCAAGACACTAGGGGAGTCTAAGGAGGTCTGTGCAGCGCCAAGGCCAAGGCACTAGGGTAGTCTAAGGAGGTCTGTGCAGCGCCGAGGTCAAGACACTAGGGGAGTCTAAGGAGGTCTGTGCAGCGCCAAGGCCAAGGCACTAGGGGAGTCTAAGGAGGTCTGTGCAGCGCCGAGGCCAGGACACTGGGGGATTCTAAAGAGGTCTCTACAGCGTCGAGGCCAGGACACTAGGGGAGTCTAAGGAGGTCTGTGCAACGCCGGGGCCAGGACACTGGGGGATTCTAAAGAGGTCTCTACAGCGTCGAGTCCAGGACACTAGGGAGTCTAAGGAGGTCTGTGCAGCGCCGAGGCCAGGACACTAGGGAGTCTAAGGAGGTCTGTGCAACGCCGGGGCCAGGACACTAGGGGAGTCTGAGGAGGTCTGTGCAACGCCGGGGTCAGGACACTAGGGGAGTCTAAGGAGGTCTGTGCAACGCCGAGGCCAGGACACTAGGAGAGTCTAAGGAGGTCTGTGCAACGCCAGGGCCAGGACACTAGGGGAGCCTAAGGTGGTCTGTGCAGTGCCGAGGCCAGGGCACTAGGGGAGTCTAAGGAGGTCTGTGCAGCACTGAGGCCAGGGCACTAGGAGATTCTAAGGAGGTCTTTGCAGCGCCGAGGCTAGGACACTAGGGGAGTCTGAGGAGGTCTGTGCAATGCCGGGGCCAGGACACTAGGGGAGTCTAAGGAGGTCTGTGCAGCACCGAGGCCAGGACACTAGGGGAGTCTAAGGAGGTCTGTGCAGCACCGAGGCCAGGACACTAGGGAGTCTAAGGAGTTCTGTGCAGCGCTGAGCCCAGGACACTAGGAGAGTCTAAGGAGGTCTGTGCAACGCCGGGGCCAGGACACTAGGGAAGTCTAAGGTGGTCTGTGCAGTGCCAAGGTCAAGACACTAGGGGAGACTAAGCAGGTCTATGCAGCGCCGAGGTCAAGACACTAGGGGAGTCTAAGGAGGTCTGTACAGCGCCGTGGCCAGGACACTAGGAGAGTTTAAGCAGGTCTGTGCAGCGCCGAGGCTAGGACACTAGGAGAGTCTAAGCAGGTCTGTGCAGTGCCGAGGTCAAGACACTAGGGGAGTCTAAGGAGGTCTGTGCAGCGCCGAGGTCAAGACACTAGGGAGTCTAAGTAGGTCTGTGTAGTGCCGAGGTCAAGACACTAGGGAGTCTAAGGAGGTCTGTACAGCGCCGTGGCCAGGACACTAGGAGAGTCTAAGCAAGTCTGTGCAGCACAAGAGGCCAGGACACTAGAGTAGTCTAAGGAGGTCTGTGCAGCGCCGAGGTCAAGACACTAGGGGAGTCTAAGCAGGTCTGTACAGCGCCGTGGCTAGGGACAATAGGAGAGTTTAAGCAGGTTTGTGCAGTGCCGAGGTCAAGACACTAGGGGAGACTAAGGAGGTCTGTGCAGCGCCGAGGTCAAGACACTAGGGGAGTCTAAGGAGGTCTGTACAGCGCCGTGGCCAGGACACTAGGAGAGTCTAAGCAGGTCTGTGCAGCGCCGAGGCCAGGACACTAGGGTAGTCTAAGGAGGTCTGTGCAGCGCCGAGGTCAAGACACTAGAGGAGTCTAAGGAGGTCTGTGCAGCGCCAAGGCCAGGACACTAGGGGGAGTCTAAGGAGGTCTGTGCAGCGCCAAGGCCAGGACACTATGGGAGTCTAGGAAGGTATGAGCAGCGCCGAGGCCAAGGCACTAGGGGAGTCTAAGCAGGTCTGTGCAGCGCCAAGGCCCGGACACTGGGGGATTCTAAAGAGGTCTCTACAGTGTTGAGGCCAGGACACTAGGGGAGTCTAAGGAGGTCTGTGCAGCGCCGAGGCCAGGACACTGGGGGATTCTAAAGAGGTCTCTACAGCGTCGAGGCCAGGACACTAGGGGAGTCTAAGGAGGTCTGTGCAACGCCGGGGCCAGGACACTGGGGGATTCTAAAGAGGTCTCTACAGCATCGAGTCCAGGACACTAGGGGAGTCTAAGGAGGTCTGTGCAGCGCCGAGGCCAGGACACTAGGGGAGTCTAAGGAGGTCTGTGCAACGCCGGGGCCAGGACACTAGGGGAGTCTGAGGAGGTCTGTGCAACGCCGGGGTCAGGACACTAGGGGAGTCTAAGGAGGTCTGTGCAACGCCGAGGCCAGGACACTAGGAGAGTCTAAGGAGGTCTGTGCAACGCCAGGGCCAGGACACTAGGGGAGCCTAAGGTGGTCTGTGCAATGCCGAGGCCAGGGCACTAGGGGAGTCTAAGGAGGTCTGTGCAGCACTGAGGCCAGGGCACTAGGAGATTCTAAGGAGGTCTTTGCAGCGCCGAGGCTAGGACACTAGGGGAGTCTGAGGAGGTCTGTGCAATGCCGGGGCCAGGACACTAGGGGAGTCTAAGGAGGTCTGTGCAGCACAGAGGCTAGGACACTAGGGGAGTCTAAGGAGTTCTGTGCAGCGCTGAGCCCAGGACACTAGGAGAGTCTAAGGAGGTCTGTGCAACGCCGGGGCCAGGACACTAGGGAAGTCTAAGGTGGTCTGTGCAGTGCCGAGGCCAGGGCACTAGGGGAGTCTAAGGAGGTCTGTGCAGCACTGGGGCCAGGCACTAGGAGATTCTAAGGAGGTCTGTGCAGCGCTGAGGCCAGCTCACTAGGGAAGTCTAAGGAGGTCTGTGCAACGCCGGGGCCAGGACACTAGGGAAGTCTAAGGAGGCCTGTGCAACGCTGAGGCCAGGACACTAGGGGAGTCTAAGGAGTTCCGTGCAACGCCGGGGCCAGGACACTAGGGGAGTCTAAGGAGGTCTGTGCAGCACCGAGGCCAGGACACCAGGGGAGTCTAAGGAGGTCTGTGCAGTGCTGAGGCCAGGACACCAGGAGAGTCTAAGGAGGTCTGTGCAGCACTTGAGGCTAGGGCACTAGAGGAGTCTAAGCAGGTCTGTACAGTGCCGGGGCACTAAGAGAGTCCACGGAGGTCTGTGCAGCGCCGAGGCCAGGACACTCGGACAGTCCAACGAGGTCTGTGCAGCGCTGAGGCCAGGGCACTAGGCGAGTCTAAGCAGGTCTGTATAGCGCCGAGGCCAGGACACTAGGCGAATCCAAGGAGGTCTGTACAGCGCAGAGGCCAGGACACTAGGGGAGTCGAAGGAGGTCTGTGCAGCGCCGAGGCCGAAACACCAGGGGATTCTAAGGAGGTCTGTGCAGCGCCGAGGCCAGGACACTAGGGGAGTCTAAGGAGGTCTGTGCAGCACCGAGGCCAGGACACTAGGGGAGTCTAAGGAGGTCTGTGCAGCGCCGAGGCCAAGACACCAGGGGATTCTAAGCAGGTCTGTACAGCGCCGAGGCCAGGACATTAGGGGAGTCTAAGGAGGTCTGTGCTGCGCCGAGGCCAGGACACCAGGGGAGTATAAGGAGGTCTGTGCAGCGCTGAGGCCAAGACACCAGGGAGTCTAAGCAGGTCTGTACAGGGCCAAGGCACTAGGGGAGTCTAAGGAGGTCTGTGAAACACTGAGGACAGGACACTAGAGGAGTGTAAGCAGGTCTGTACAGCGCCGAGGTTAGGTTACTAGGAGATTCCAGGGAGGTCTGTACAGTGCCTAGGCCGGGACACTAGGAGAGTCTAAAAAGCTCCGTACAGCGCAGAGGCCAGGGCACTAGGAGAGTCTAAGGAGGTCTGTGCAGCGCAGAGGCCAGGACACTAGGGGAGTCTAAGAAGGTCTGTGCAGCGCCGAGGCCAGGAAACTAGAAGAGTTTAAGAAGGTCTGTGCAGCGCCGAGGCAAGGACACTAGAAGAGTCTAAGAAGGTCTGTGGAGCGCCGAGGCCAGGACACTAGGGGAGTCTAAGCAGGTCTGTGCAGCGCCAAGGCCAGGACACTGGGGGAGTATAAGGAGGTCTGTGCAGCGCTGAGGCCAGGACACTAGGGGAGTATAAGGAGGTCTGTGCAGCGCTGAGGCCAAGACACCAGGGGAGTCTAAGCAGGTCTGTACAGGGCCAAGGCACTAGGGGAGTCTAAGGAGGTCTGTGAAACACTGAGGACAGGACACTAGAGGAGTGTAAGCAGGTCTGTACAGCGCCGAGGTTAGGGTTACTAGGAGATTCCAGGGAGGTCTGTACAGTGCCTAGGCCGGGACACTAGGAGAGTCTAAAAGCTCCGTACAGCGCAGAGGCCAGGGCACTAGGAGAGTCTAAGGAGGTCTGTGCAGCGCCGAGGCCAGGACACTAGGGAGTCTAAGAAGGTCTGTGCAGCGCCGAGGCCAGGAAACTAGAAGAGTTTAAGAAGGTCTGTGCAGCGCCGAGGCAAGGACACTAGAAGAGTCTAAGAAGGTCTGTGGAGCGCCGAGGCCAGGACACTAGGGGAGTCTAAGCAGGTCTGTGCAGCGCCGAGGCCAGGACACTAGGCGAGTCTAAGCAGGTCTGTATAGCGCCGAGGCCAGGACACTAGGCGAATCCAAGGAGGTCTGTACAGCGCAGAGGCCAGGACACTAGGGGAGTCGAAGGAGGTCTGTGCAGCGCCGAGGCCAGGGCACTAGGCGAGTCTAAGCAGGTCTGTATAGCGCCGAGGCCAGGACACTAGGCGAATCCAAGGAGGTCTGTACAGCGCAGAGGCCAGGACACTAGGGGAGTCGAAGGAGGTCTGTGCAGCGCCGAGGCCTAAACACCAGGGGATTCTAAGGAGGTCTGTGCAGCGCCGAGGCCAGGACACTAGGGGAGTCTAAGGAGGTCTGTGCAGCACCGAGGCCAGGACACTAGGGGAGTCTAAGGAGGTCTGTGCAGCGCCGAGGCCAAGACACCAGGGGATTCTAAGCAGGTCTGTACAGCGCCGAGGCCAGGACATTAGGGGAGTCTAAGGAGGTCTGTGCTGCGCCGAGGCCAGGACACCAGGGGAGTATAAGGAGGTCTGTGCAGCGCTGAGGCCAAGACACCAGGGGAGTCTAAGCAGGTCTGTACAGGGCCAAGGCACTAGGGGAGTCTAAGGAGGTCTGTGAAACACTGAGGACAGGACACTAGAGGAGTGTAAGCAGGTCTGTACAGCGCCGAGGTTAGGTTACTAGGAGATTCCAGGGAGGTCTGTACAGTGCCTAGGCCGGGACACTAGGAGAGTCTAAAAAGCTCCGTACAGCGCAGAGGCCAGGGCACTAGGAGAGTCTAAGGAGGTCTGTGCAGCGCCGAGGCCAGGACACTAGGGGAGTCTAAGAAGGTCTGTGCAGCGCCGAGGCCAGGAAACTAGAAGAGTTTAAGAAGGTCTGTGCAGCGCCGAGGCAAGGACACTAGAAGAGTCTAAGAAGGTCTGTGGAGCGCCGAGGCCAGGACACTAGGGGAGTCTAAGCAGGTCTGTGCAGCGCCAAGGCCAGGACACTGGGGGATTCTAAAGAGGTCTCTACAGCGTCGAGGCCAGGACACTAGGGGAGTCTAAGGAGGTCTGTGCAACGCTGGGGCCAGGACACTGGGGGATTCTAAAGAGGTCTCTACATCGTCAAGGCCAGGACACTAGGGGAGTCTAAGGAGGTATGTGCAGCGCCAAGGCCAGGACACTGGGGGATTCTAAAGAGGTCTCTACAGCGTCGAGGCCAGGACACTAGGGGAGTCTAAGGAGGTCTGTGCAACGCTGGGGCCAGGACACTGGGGGATTCTAAAGAGGTCTCTACAGCGTCGAGGCCAGGACACTAGGGGAGTCTAAGGAGGTCTGTGCAGTGCCGAGGCCAGGACACTAGGGGAGTCTAAGGAGGTCTGTGCAACGCCGGGGCCAGGACACTAGGGGAGTCTAAGGAGGTCTGTGCAACGCCGGGGCCAGGACACTAGGGGAGTCTAAGGAGGTCTGTGCAACGCCGAGGCCAGGACACTAGGAGGGTCTAAGGAGGTCTGTGCAACGCCGGGGCCAGGACACAAGGGGAGTCTAAGGTGGTCTGAGCAGTGCTGAGGCCAGGGCACTAGGGGAGTCTAAGGAGGTCTGTGCAGCGCTGAAGCCAGGGCACTTGGAGATTCTAAGGAGGTCTGTGCAGCGCCGAGGCCAGGACACTAGTCGAGTCTAAGGAGGTCTGTGCAGCGCCTTGGCCAGGACACTAGGGGAGTCTAAGGAGGTCTGTGCAGCACCGAGGACAGGACACTAGGGGAGTCTAAGGAGTTCTGTCCAGCGCCGAGGCCAGGACACTAGGAGAGTCTAAGAGGGTCTGTGCATCGCCGAGGCCAGGACACTAGGGGAGTCTAAATAGTCTGTACAGTGCTGAGGCCAGGACACTAGGCGAGTCTAAGGAGGTCTGTGCAGCGCCGAGGCCAGGACACTAGGGGAGTCTAAAGAGGTCTGTGCAGCGCAGAGGCCAGGACACTAGGGGAGTCTAAGGAGGCGTGTGCAGGGCTGAGGATAGGACACTAGGGGGAGTTTAGGGAGGTCAGTACAGCGCCAAGGCCAGGACACTAGGGGAGTCTAAGAGGTCTGTACAGCTTCAAGGCCAGGGCACTAAGAGTCTAAGGTGGTCTGTGGAGCGCCGGGGCCAGGACCCTAGGGGAGTCTAAAGAGGTCTGCACAGCGCCAGGCCAGGGCACTAGGGGAGACTGAGCAGGTATGGACAGCGCCAAGGCCAAGGCACTAGGAGAGTCCGAGGAGGTCTGTAGAGCGCTGAGGCCAGGGCACTAGGCGACTGGACTCCTGCAGGATGAGCTCTGGCTCAGGGTTTGGACGAAGAGGTAATTCAGTCACTCCTAGCCTGAGAGGAGGCGCTGTCCTCAGGTAAGGGTTTATAACTACTCCATGGAACCCGCACCCCTCGATCCCAAGCTGGTGTCCGAGGAAGAAGTAACCCCAGGCTCTGCAAGGTTGTGGAATGGAAGGGGTCGATACAAGGAGGGGAGTCCAGGGGTATCCCAGCATTAAACTGGCATCAGCTGTGGTGACTGTCAGGTGAAAGGGGCTGGGTTCATTGGCACATGCCTGGCATGAAGAAAGGGGCGCATGTCAGTGCTTAATTTGTGAAATAACAAGAGCCAGTGCCCAGGGCTCTGCTTAGAAGCCCGCGGCCAGTGCAATTAAATGTCAGCAGGTGAATACCCAGGGCTGTTTACAATTAAATCCAATCCAACCCGGGCCTCTTTAATCCACTGCCAGACACTCCCTGCCAGTTTATCTCACTCTTGCAGGTTCCTGCTTTCTCCCTTTGTGACAGTTTCCCCGCCTTTCTCTTCCTCTATCTTTCTGCTTTGTGTGTTTTCCTTCTCTTGCTCTCAGTAAATATCTGATGAGGAAAAATAAGTGCCGGTGGCTCAAATTACCCGCTGCCCGGGGTATAAAATGGGTGCAGAGGTTGGTCTGTGCTTCGGGGGGCTCTAGGTGCAGATAATTACTGTGGTGTGGAGGCTCTGTGCGGAGGTTCACTGTGGCGTGGGGGCTCTGTGTGCAGAGGTTCACTGTGGCGTGGGAGTTCTGGGTGCAGAGGTTCACTGTGGCGTGGGGGCTCTGTGCAGAGGTTCACTGTGGCGTGGGGTCTCTGGGTGGAGAGGTTCACTGTAGCATGGGGGCTCTGGGTGCAGAGGTTCACTGTGGCACGGGGGCTCTGGGTGCAGAGGTTCACTGTGGCGCTAAGGCTCTGTACAGAGGATCACTGTGGTGTGGGGGCTCTGTGCAGAGGTTCACTGTCACGTGGGGGCTCTGGGTGCAGAGGTTCACTGTGGCGTGGGGGCTCTGTGCAGAGGTTCACTGTGGCATGGGGGCTCTGGGTGCAGAGGTTCACTGTGGCATGGAGGCTCTGGGTGCAGAGGTTCACTGTGGCGTGGAGGCTCTGTGCAGAGGTTCACTGTGGCGTTGGGGCTCTGGGTGCTGAGGTTCACTGTGGCGTGGGGGCTCTGGGTGCAGAGGTTCACTGTGGTGCGGAGGCTCTGTGCAGAGGTTCACTGTCGCGTGGGTGCTCTGGGTGTAGAGGTTCACTGTGGCCTGGGGGCTCTGTGCAGAGGTTCACTGTGGCATGGGGGCTCTGTGCAGAGGTTCACTGTGGCGTGGGGGCTCCAGGTGCAGAGGTTCACTATGGTGTGGGGGCTCTGGGTGCAGAGGTTCACTGTGGCGTGGGGGCTCTGTGCAGAGGTTTACTGTGGCGTGGGGGCTCTGGGTGCAGAGGTTCACTGTGGCTTGGGGGCTCTGGGTGCCAAGGTTCACTGTGGTGTGGAGGCTCTGTGCAGAGGTTCACTGTGGCGTGGGGTATCTGGGTGCAGAGGTTCACTGTGGTGCGGGGTCTCTGGGTGCAGAGGTTCACTGTGGTGCGGAGGCTCTGTGCAGAGGTTCACTGTCGCGTGGGTGCTCTGGGTGCAGAGGTTCACTGTGGCGTGGGGGCTCTGTGCAGAGGTTCACTGTGGCGCGGAGGCTCTGTGCAGAGGTTCACTGTGGCGTGGGGGCTCTGTGCAGAGGTTCACTGTGGGGTGGGGGCTCTTGGTGCAGAGGTTCACTGTGGCGTGGGGGCTCTTGGTGCAGAGGTTCACTGTGGGCGTGGGGGCTCTGGGTGCAGAGGTTCACTGTGGCATGGGGGCTCTGGGTGCAGAGGTTCACTGTGGCGTGGGGGCTCTGTGCAGAGGTTCACTGTGGCGTGGGGGCTCTGGGTGCAGAGGTTCACTGTGGTGTGGGGGCTCTGTGCAGAGGTTCACTGTGGCGTGGGGACTCTGGGTGCAGAGGTTCACTGTGGTGTGGGGGCTCTGTACAGAGGTTCATTGTGGTGTGGGGGCTCTGGTTGCAGAGGTTCACTGTGGCGTGGGGGATCTGGGTGCAGAGGTTCACTGTGGCGTGGGGACTCTGGGTGCAGAGGTTCACTGTGGTGTAGGGGCTCTTTGCAGAGGTTCACTGTGGCGTGGGGACTCTGGGGGCAGAGGTTCACTGTGACGTGGGGGCTCTGGGTGCAGAGGTTCACTGTGGCATGGGGGCTCTGTGCAGAGGTTCACTGTGGCGTGGGGGCTCCGGCTGCAGAGGTTCACTGTGGCGTGGGGGCTCCAGGTGCAGAGGTTCACTGTGGCGTGGAGGCTCTGTGCAGAGGTTCACTGTGGCGTGGGGGCTCTGGGTGCAGAGGTTCACTGTGGCGTGGTAGCTCTGGCTGCAGAGTTTCACTGTGGCGTGGGGGCTCTGGGTGCAGAGGTTCGCTGTGGCATGGGGGCTCTGGGTGCAGAGGTTCACTGTGGCGTGGGGGCTCTGTGCAGAGGTTCACTGTGGCGAGGGGTCTCTGGGTGGAGAGGTTCACTGTAGCATGGGGGCTCTGGGTGCAGAGGTTCACTGTGGCGTGGAGGCTCTGTGCAGAGGTTCACTGTGGCGCGGGGGCTCTGGGTGCAGAGGTTCACTGTGGTGCGGGGGCTCTGGGTGCAGAGGTTCACTGTGGTGCTATGGCTCTGTGCAGAGGTTCACTGTGGTGTGGGAGCTCTGTGCAGAGGTTCACTGTCGCGTGGGGCATCTGGGTGCAGAGGTTCACTGTGGCGTGGGGGCTATGTGCAGAGGTTCACTATGGCGTGGGGGCTCTGGGTGCAGAGGTTCACTGTGGCACAGGGACTCTGAGTGCAGAGGTTCACTGTGATGCGGGGGCTCTGTGCAGAGGTTCACTGTGGTGTGGGGGCTCTGTGCAGAGTTTCACTGTGGCGTCGGGCTCTTGGTGCAGAGGTTCACTGTGGCATGAGGGCTCTGGGTGCAGAGGTTCACTTTGGCGTGGGGGCTCTGGGTGCAGAGGTTCACTGTGGTGTGGGCGCTCTGTGCAGAGGTTCACTCTGGTGTGGGGGCTCTGGGTGCAGAGGTTCACTGTGGCGTGGGGGCTCTGGGTGCAGATTTTCACTGTGGTGTGGAGTCTCTGTGCAGAAGTTCACTGTGGCATGGGGGCTCTGGGTGCAGTGGTTCACTATGGCGTGGGGGCTCTGTGCAGAGGTTCACTGTGGCATGGGGATTCTGGGTGCAGAGGTTCACTGTGGTGTAGGGCCTCTGGGTGCAGAGGTTCACTGTGGCATGGGGGCTCTTGGTGAAGAGGTTCACTGTGGCCTGGGGGCTCTGTGCAGAGGTTCACTGTGGCGTGGGGGCTCTGAGTGCAGAGGTTCACTGTGGCATGGGGGCTCTGTGCAGAGGTTTACTGTGGTGTGGGGGCTCCAGGTGCAGAGGTTTAGTGTGGCGTGGGGGCTCCAGGTGCAGAGGTTCACTGTGGCGTGGAGGCTCTGTGCAGAGGTTCCTGTGGCGTGGGGGCTCTGGGTGCAGAGGTTCACTGTGGCGTGGTAGCTCTGGGTGCAGAGGTTCACTGTGGCGTGGGGGCTCTGGGTGCAGAGGTTCGCTGTGGCATGGGGGCTCTGGGTGCAGAGGTTCACTGTGGCGTGGGGGCTCTGTGCAGAGGCTCACTGTGGCGTGGGGTCTCTGGGTGGAGAGGTTCACTGTAGCGTGGGGGCTCTGGGTGCAGAGGTTCACTGTGACGTGGGGGCTCTGGGTGCAGAGGTTCACTGTGGCGTGGAGGCTCTGTGCAGAGGTTCACTGTGGCGCGGGGGCTCTGGGTGCAGAGGTTCACTGTGGCACGGGGGCTCTGGGTGCAGAGGTTCACTGTGGCGCTAAGGCTCTGTGCAGAGGTTCACTACGGTGTGGGGGCTCTGTGCAGAGGTTCACTGTCACGTGGGGGCTCTGGGTGCACAGGTTCACTGTGGCGTGGGGGCTCTGTGCAGAGGTTCACTGTGGCGTGGGGGCTCTGGGTGCAGAGGTTCACTGTGGCACAGGGGCTCTGGGTGCCGAGGTTCACTGTGGTGTGGAGACTCTGTGCAGAGGTTCACTGTGGCGTGGGGTATCTGGGTGCAGAGGTTCACTGTGGTGCGGGGTCTCTGGGTGCAGAGGTTCACTGTGGTACGGAGGCTCTGTGCAGAGGTTCACTGTCGCGTGGGTGCTCTGGGTGCAGAGGTTCACTGTGGCGTGGGGGCTCTGTGCAGAGGTTCACTGTGGCGCGGAGGCTCTGTGCAGAGGTTCACTGTGGCGTGGGGGCTCTGTGCAGAGGTTCACTGTGGCGTGGGGGCTCTTGGTGCAGAGGTTCACTGTGGCGTGGGGGCTCTTGGTGCAGAGGTTCACTGTGGCGTGGGGGCTCTGGGTGCAGAGGTTCACTGTGGCATGGGGGCTCTGGGTGCAGAGGTTCACTGTGGTGTGGGGGCTCTGTGCAGAGGTTCACCGTGGCGTGGGGGCTCTGTGCAGAGGTTCACTGTGGCGTGGGGACTCTGGGTGCAGAGGTTCACTGTGGCGTGGGGGCTCTGGTTGCAGAGGTTCACTGTGGCGTGGGGGATCTGGGTGCAGAGGTTAACTGTGGCGTGGGGACTCTGGGTGCAGAGGTTCACTGTGGTCTAGGGGCTCTTTGCAGAGGTTCACTGTGGCGTGGGGGCTCTGGGGGCAGAGGTTCACTGTGACGTGGGGGCTCTGGGTGCAGAGGTTCACTGTGGCATGGGGGCTCTGTGCAGAGGTTCACTGTGGCGTGGGGGCTCCGGGTGCAGAGGTTCACTGTGGCGTGGGGGCTCCAGGTGCAGAGGTTCACTGTGGCGTGGAGGCTCTGTGCAGAGGTTCACTGTGGCGTGGGGGCTCTGGGTGCAGAGGTTCACTGTGGCGTGGTAGCTCTGGCTGCAGAGGTTCACTGTGGCGTGGGGGATCTGGGTGCAGAGGTTCGCTGTGGCATGGGGGCTCTGGGTGCAGAGGTTCACTGTGGCGCTAAGGCTCTGTGCAGAGGTTCACTGTGGTGTGGGGGCTCTGTGCAGAGGTTCACTGTCGCGTGGGGGCTCTGAGTGCAGAGGTTCACTGTGGCATGGGGGCTCTGTGCAGAGGTTCACTATGGCGTGGGGGCTCTGGGTGCAGAGGTTCACTGTGGCACAGGGACTCTGAGTGCAGAGGTTCACTGTGATGCGGGGGCTCTGTGCAGAGGTTCACTGTGGTGTGGGGGCTCTGTGCAGAGTTTCACTGTTGCGTCGGGCTCTTGGTGCAGAGGTTCACTGTGGCGTGGGGGCTCTGGGTGCAGAGGTTCACTTTGGCGTGGGGGCTCTGGGTGCAGAGGTTCACTGTGGTGTGGGGGCTCTGTGCAGAGGTTCACTCTGGCGTGGGGGCTCTGGGTGCAGAGGTTCACTGTGGCGTGGGGGCTCTGGGTGCAGATTTTCACTGTGGTGTGGAGTCTCTGTGCAGAGGTTCACTGTGGCATGGGGGCTCTGGGTGCAGTGGTTCACTATGGCGTGGGGGCTCTGTGCAGAGGTTCACTGTGGCGTGGGGATTCTGGGTGCAGAGGTTCACTGTGGTGTGGGGCCTCTGGGTGCAGAGGTTCACTGTGGCATGGGGGCTCTGTGCAGAGGTTCACTGTGGCGTGGGGGTTCCGGCTGCAGAGGTTCACTGTGGCGTGGGGGCTCCAGGTGCAGAGGTTCACTGTGGCGTTGAGGCTCTGTGCAGAGGTTCACTGTTGCGTGGGGGCTCTGGGTGCAGAGGTTCACTGTGGCGTGGTAGCTCTGGCTGCAGAGGTTCACTGTGGCGTGGGGGCTCTGGGTGCAGAGGTTCGCTGTGGCATGGGGGCTCTGGGTGCAGAGGTTCACTGTGGCGTGGGGGCTCTGTGCAGAGGTTCACTGTGGCGAGGGGTCTCTGGGTGGAGAGGTTCACTGTAGCATGGGGCTCTGGGTGCAGAGGTTCACTGTGGCGTGGAGGCTCTGTGCAGAGGTTCACTGTGGCGCGGGGGCTCTGGGTGCAGAGGTTCACTGTGGTGCGGGGGCTCTGGGTGCAGAGGTTCACTGTGGTGCTATGGCTCTGTGCAGAGGTTCACTGTGGTGTGGGGGCTCTGTGCAGAGGTTCACTGTCGCGTGGGGGCTCTGGGTGCAGAGGTTCACTGTGGCGTGGGGGCTATGTGCAGAGGTTCACTATGGCGTGGGGGCTCTGGGTGCAGAGGTTCACTGTGGCACAGGGACTCTGAGTGCAGAGGTTCACTGTGATGCGGGGGCTCTGTGCAGAGGTTCACTGTGGTGTGGGGGCTCTGTGCAGAGTTTCACTGTGGCGTCGGGCTCTTGGTGCAGAGGTTCACTGTGGCGTGGGGGCTCTGGGTGCAGAGGTTCACTTTGGCGTGGGGGCTCTGGGTGCAGAGGTTCACTGTGGTGTGGGCGCTCTGTGCAGAGGTTCACTCTGGTGTGGGAGCTCTGGGTGCAGAGGTTCACTGTGGCGTGGGGGCTCTGGGTGCAGATTTTCACTGTGGTGTGGAGTCTCTGTGCAGAGGTTCACTGTGGCATGGGGGCTCTGGGTGCAGTGGTTCACTATGGCGTGGGGGCTCTGTGCAGAGGTTCACTGTGGCGTGGGGATTCTGGGTGCAGAGGTTCACTGTGGTGTAGGGCCTCTGGGTGCAGAGGTTCACTGTGGCATGGGGGCTCTGGGTGAAGAGGTTCACTGTGGCCTGGGGGCTCTGTGCAGAGGTTCACTGTGGCGTGGGGGCTCTGGGTGCAGAGGTTCACTGTGGCATGGGGGCTCTGTGCAGAGGTTCACTGTGGTGTGGGGGCTCCAGGTGCAGAGGTTCACTGTGGCGTGGGGGCTCCAGGTGCAGAGGTTCACTGTGGCATGGAGGCTCTGTGCAGAGGTTCCTGTGGCGTGGGGGCTCTGGGTGCAGAGGTTCACTGTGGCATGGTAGCTCTGGGTGCAGAGGTTCACTGTGGCGTGGGGGCTCTGGGTGCAGAGGTTTGCTGTGGCATGGGGGCTCTGGGTGCAGAGGTTCACTGTGGCGTGGGGGCTCTGTGCAGAGGCTCACTGTGGTGTGGGGTCTCTGGGTGGAGAGGTTCACTGTAGCGTGGGGGCTCTGGGTGCAGAGGTTCACTGTGACGTGGGGGCTCTGGGTGCAGAGGTTCACTGTGGCGTGGAGGCTCTGTGCAGAGGTTCACTGTGGCGTGGAGGCTCTGTGCAGAGGTTCACTGTGGCGCGGGGGCTCTGGGTGCAGAGGTTCACTGTGGCGCGGGGGCTCTGGGTGCAGAGGTTCACTGTGGCGCTAAGGCTCTGTGCAGAGGTTCACTACGGTGTGGGTGCTCTGTGCAGAGGTTCACTGTCACGTGGGGGCTCTGGGTGCAGAGGTTCACTGTGGCGTGGGGGCTCTGTGCAGAGGTTCACTGTGGCGTGGGGGCTCTGGGTGCAGAGGTTCACTGTGGCACAGGGGCTCTGGGTGCCGAGGTTCACTGTGGTGTGGAGGCTCTGTGCAGAGGTTCACTGTGGCGTGGGGTATCTGGGTGCAGAGGTTCACTGTGGTGCGGGGTCTCTGGGTGCAGAGGTTCACTGTGGTGCGGAGGCTCTGTGCAGAGGTTCACTGTCGCGTGGGTGCTCTGGGTGCAGAGGTTCACTGTGGCGTGGGGGCTCTGTGCAGAGGTTCACTGTGGCGCGGAGGCTCTGTGCAGAGGTTCACTGTGGCGTGGGGGCTCTGGGTGCAGAGGTTCACTGTGGCGTGGTAGCTCTGGCTGCAGAGGTTCACTGTGGCGTGGGGGATCTGGGTGCAGAGGTTCGCTGTGGCATGGGGGCTCTGGGTGCAGAGGTTCACTGTGGTGTGGGGGCTCTGTGCAGAGGTTCACTGTGGTGTGGGGGCTCTGTGCAGAGGTTCACTGTCGCGTGGGGGCTCTGAGTGCAGAGGTTCACTGTGGCGTGGGGGCTCTGTGCAGAGGTTCACTATGGCGTGGGGGCTCTGGGTGCAGAGGTTCACTGTGGCACAGGGACTCTGAGTGCAGAGGTTCACTGTGATGCGGGGGCTCTGTGCAGAGGTTCACTGTGGTGTGGGGGCTCTTGGTGCAGAGGTTCACTGTGGCGTGGGGCGCTCTTGGTGCAGAGGTTCACTTTGGCGTGGGGGCTCTGGGTGCAGAGGTTCACTGTGGTGTGGGGGCTCTGTGCAGAGGTTCACTCTGGCGTGGGGGCTCTGTGCAGAGGTTCACTGTGGCATGGGGGCTCTGGGTGCAGTGGTTCACTATGGCGTGGGGGCTCTGTGCAGAGGTTCACTGTGGCGTGGGGATTCTGGGTGCAGAGGTTCACTGTGGTGTGGGGCCTCTGGGTGCAGAGGTTCACTGTGGCATGGGGGCTATTGGTGAAGAGGTTCACTGTGGCCTGGGGGCTCTGTGCAGAGGTTCACTGTGGCATGGGGGCTCTGGGTGCAGAGGTTCACTGTGGCATGGGGGCTCTGTGCAGAGGTTCACTGTGGTGTGGGGGCTCCAGGTGCAGAGGTTCACTGTGGCGTGGGGGCTCCAGGTGCAGAGGTTCACTGTGGCGTGGAGGCTCTGTGCAGAGGTTCACTGTGGCGTGGGGGCTCTGGGTGCAGAGGTTCACTGTGGTGTGGTAGCTCTGGGTGCAGAGGTTCACTGTGGCGTGGGGGCTCTGTGCAGAGGCTCACTGTGGCGTGGGGTCTCTGGGTGGAGAGGTTCACTGTAGTGTGGGGGCTCTGGGTGCAGAGGTTCACTGTGGCGTGGAGGCTCTGGGTGCAGAGGTTCACTGTGGCGTGGGGGCTCTGTTCAGAGGTTCACTGTGGCGAGGGGGCTCTGGGTGCAGAGGTTCACTGTGGCACAGGGGCTCTGAGTGCAGTGGTTCACTGTGATGCGGGGGCTCTGTGCAGAGGTTCACTGTGGTGTGGGGGCTCTGTGCAGAGTTTCACTGTGGCACAGGGGCTCTGAGTACAGAGGTTCACTGTGATGCGGGGGCTCTGTGCAGAGGTTCACTGTGGCGTGGGGGCTCTGGGTGCAGAGGTTCACTTTGGCCTAGGGGCTCTGGGTGCAGAGGTTCACTGTGGCGTGGGGGCTCTGCGTGCAGAGGTTCACTGTGGCATGGAGGCTCTGTGCAGAGGTTCACTGTGGCGTGGAGGCTCTGTGCAGAGGTTCACTGTGGCGTTGGGGCTCTGGGTGCTGAGGTTCACTGTGGCGTGGGGGTTCCAGGTGCTGAGGTTCACTGTGGCGTGGGGGCTCTGGGTGCAGAGGTTCACTGTGGCGTGGGGGCTCTGTGCAGAGGTTTACTGTGGTGTGGGGATCTGGGTGCAGAGGTTCACTGTGGCGTGGGGGTTCCAGGTGCTGAGGTTCACTGTGGCGTGGAGGCTCTGTGCAGAGGTTCACTGTTGCGTGGGGGCTCTGGGTGCAGAGGTTCACTGTGGCGTGGGGCTCTGGGTGCAGAGGTTCACTGTGGTGTGGGGGCTCTGGGTGCAGAGGTTCACTGTGGCGTGGGGGCTCTGTGCAGAGGTTTACTGTGGCGTGGGGGCTCTGGGTGCAGAGGTTCACTGTGGCTTGGGGGCTCTGGGTGCCGAGGTTCACTGTGGTGTGGAGGCTCTGTGCAGTGGTTCACTGTGGCGTGGGGGATCTGGGTGCAGAGGTTCACTGTGGTGCGGGGGCTCTGGGTGCAGAGGTTCACTGTGGTGCGGAGGCTCTGTGCAGAGGTTCACTGTGGCGTGGGTGCTCTGAGTGCAGAGGATCACTGTGGCGTGGGGGCTCTGTGCAGACGTTCCCTGTGGTGCGGAGGCTCTGTGCAGAGGTTCACTGTGGCGTGGGGCTCTGTGCAGAGGTTCACTGTGGCGTGGGGGCTCTGTGCAGAGGTTCACTGTGGCGTGGGGATTCTGGGGGCAGAGGTTCACTGCGGTGTGGGGCCTCTGGGTGCAGAGGTTCACTGAGGCATGGGGGCTCTGGGTGAAGAGGTTCACTGTGGCCTGGGGGCTCTGTGCAGAGGTTCACTGTGGCGTGGGGGCTCTGGGTGCAGAGGTTCACTGTGGCATGGGGGCTCTGTGCAGAGGTTCACTGTGGTGTGTGGGCTCCGGGTGCAGAGGTTCACTGTGGCGTGGGGGATCCAGGTGCAGAGGTTCACTGTGGCGTGGAGGCTCTGTGCAGGAGGTTCACTGTGGCGTGGGGGCTCTGGGTGCCGAGGTTCACTGTGGTGTGGAGGCTCTGTGCAGAGGTTCACTGTGGCGTGGGGGATCTGGGTGCAGAGGTACACTGTGGTGCGGGGGCTCTGGGTGCAGAGGTTCACTGGTGCGGAGGCTCTGTGCAGAGGTTCACTGTGGCGTGGGTGCTCTGGGTGCAGAGCATCACTGTGGCGTGGGGGCTCTGTGCAGACGTTCCCTGTGGCGCGGAGGCTCTGTGCAGAGGTTCACTGTGGCGTGGGGGCTCTGTGCAGTGGTTCACTATGGCGTGGGGGCTCTGTGCAGAGGTTCACTGTGGCGTGGGGATTCTGGGGGCAGAGGTTCACTGCGGTGTGGGGCCTCTGGGTGCAGAGGTTCACTGAGGCATGGGGCCCTGGGTGAAGAGGTTCACTGTGGCCTGGGGGCTCTGTGCAGAGGTTCACTGTGGCGTGGGGGCTCTGGGTGCAGAGGTTCACTGTGGCATGGGGGCTCTGTGCAGAGGTTCACTGTGGTGTGTGGGCTCCGGGTGCAGAGGTTCACTGTGGCGTGGGGGCTCCATGTGCAGAGGCTCACTGTGGCATGGAGGCTCTGTGCAGAGGTTCACTGTGGTGTGGGGGCTCTGGGTGCAGAGGTTCACTGTGGTGTGGTAGCTCTGGGTGCAGAGGTTCACTGTGGCATGGGGGCTCTGGGTGACGAGGTTCACTGTGGCCTGGGGGCTCTGTGCAGAAGTTCACTGTGGCGTGGGGGCTCTTGGTGCAGAGGTTCACTGTGGCGTGGGGGCTCTGGGTGCAGAGGTTCACTTTGGCGTGGGGGCTCTGGGTGCAGAGGTTCACTGTGGTGTGGGGGCTCTGTGCAGAGGTTCACTCTGGCATGGGGGCTCTGGGTGCAGAGGTTCACTGTGGCGTGGGGGCTCTGGGTGCAGATTTTCACTGTGGTGTGGAGTCTCTGTGCAGAGGTTCACTGTGGCATGGGGGCTCTGGGTGCAGTGGTTCACTATGGCGTGGGGGCTCTGTGCAGAGGTTCACTGTGGCGTGGGGATTCTGGGTGCAGAGGTTCACTGTGGTGTGGGGCCTCTGGGTACAGAGGTTCACTGTGGCATGGGGGCTCTGGGTGAAGAGGTTCACTGTGGCCTGGGGGCTCTGTGCAGAGGTTCACTGTGGCGTGGGGGCTCGGGGTGCAGAGGTTCACTGTGGCATGGGGGCTCTGTGCAGAGGTTCACTGTGGTGTGGGGGCTCCAGGTGCAGAGGTTCACTGTGGCGTGGGGGCTCCAGGTGCAGAGGTTCACTGTGGCGTGGAGGCTCTGTGCAGAGGTTCACTGTGGCGTGGGGGCTCTGGGTGCAGAGGTTCACTGTGGTGTGGTAGCTCTGTGTGCAGAGGTTCACTGTGGCGTGGGGGCTCTGTGCAGAGGCTCACTGTGGCGTGGGGTCTCTGGGTGGAGAGGTTCACTGTAGCGTGGGGGCTCTGGGTGCAGAGGTTCACTGTGGCATGGAGGCTCTGGGTGCAGAGGTTCACTGTGGCGTGGGGGCTCTGTTCAGAGGTTCACTGTGGCGTGGGGGCTCTGGGTGCAGAGGTTCACTGTGGCACAGGGGCTCTGAGTGCAGAGGTTCACTGTGATGCGGGGCTCTGTGCAGAGGTTCACTGTGGTGTGGGGGCTCTGTGCAGAGTTTCACTGTGGTGCCGAGCTCTTGGTGCAGAGGTTCACTGTGGCGTGGGGGCTCTGGGTGCAGAGGTTCACTTTGGCCTAGGGGCTCTGGGTGCAGAGGTTCACTGTGGTGTGGGGGCTCTGCGTGCAGAGGTTCACTGTGGCATGGAGGCTCTGTGCAGAGGTTCACTGTGGCGTGGAGGCTCTGTGCAGAGGTTCACTGTGGCGTTGGGGCTCTGGGTGCTGAGGTTCACTGTGGCGTGGGGGCTCTGGGTGCAGAGTTCACTGTGGCGTGGGGGCTCTGGGTGCAGGAGGTTCACTGTGGCGTGGGGGCTCTGTGCAGAGGTTTACTGTGGTGTGGGGATCTGGGGGCAGAGGTTCACTGTGGCATGGGGGTTCTAGGTGCTGAGGTTCACTGTGGCGTGGAGGCTCTGTGCAGAGGTTCACTGTGGCGTGGGGGCTCTGGGTGCAGAGGTTCACTGTGGCGTGGGGCTCTGGGTGCAGAGGTTCACTGTGGTGTGGGGGCTCTGGGTGCAGAGGTTCACTGTGGCGTGGGGGCTCTGTGCAGAGGTTTACTGTGGCGTGGGGGCTCTGGGTGCAGAGGTTCACTGTGGCTTGGGGGCTCTGGGTGCCGAGGTTCACTGTGGTGTGGAGGCTCTGTGCAGAGGTTCACTGTGGCGTGGGGGATCTGGGTGCAGAGGTTCAATGTGGTGCGGGGGCTCTGGGTGCAGAGGTTCACTGTGGTGCAGAGGCTCTGTGCAGAGGTTCACTGTGGCGTGGGTGCTCTGGGTGCAGAGGATCACTGTGGCGTGGGGGCTCTGTGCAGACGTTCCCTGTGGCGCGGAGGCTCTGTGCAGAGGTTCACTGTGGCGTGGGGGCTCTGTGCAGAGGTTCACTGTGGCGTGGGGGCTCTTGGTGCAGAGGTTCACTGTGGCATGGGGGCTCTTGGTGCAGAGGTTCACTGTGGCGTGGGGGCTCTGGGTGCAGCGGTTCACTGTGGCATGGGGGCTCTGGGTGCAGAGGTTCACTGTGGCGCGGGGGCTCTGTGCAGAGGTTCACTGTGGCATGGGGGCTCTGGGTGCAGAGGTTCACTGTGGTGTGGGGGCTCTGTGCAGAGGTTCACTGTGGCGTGGGGACTCTGAGTACAGAGGTTCACTGTGGCATGGGTCTCTGGGTGCAGAGGTTCACTGTGGCATGGGGGCTCTCTACAGAGGTTCATTGTGGCATGGTGGCTCTGGTTGCAGAGGTTCACTGTGGCGTGGGGATCTGGGTGCAGAGGTTCACTGTGGCGTGGGGACTCGGGGTGCAGAAGTTCACTGTGGTGTAGGGGCTCTTTGCAGAGGTTCACTGTGGCGTGGGGGCTCTGGGTGCAGAGGTTCACTGTGATGTGGGGGCTCTGGGTGCAGAGGTTCACTGTGGCATGGGGGCTCTGTGCAGAGGTTCACTGTGGCGTGGGGGCTCCGGGTGCAGAGGTTCACTGTGGCGTGGGGGCTCCAGGTGCAGAGGTTCACTGTGGCGTGGAGGCTCTGTGCAGAGGTTCACTGTGGTGTGGGGGCTCTGGGTGCAGAGGTTCACTGTGGCATGGTAGCTCTGGCTGCAGAGGTTCACTGTGGCGTGGTAGCTCTGGCTGCAGAGGTTCACTGTGGCGTGGGGGCTCTGGGTGCAGAGGTTCGCTGTGGCATGGGGGTCTGGGTGCAGAGGTTCACTGTGGCGTGGGGGCTCTGTGCAGAGGTTCACTGTGGCAAGGGGTCTCTGGGTGGAGAGGTTCACTGTAGCATGGGGGCTCTGGGTCTCTGTGCAGAGGTTCACTGTGGCGCGGGGGCTCTGGGTGCAGAGGTTCACTGTGGCGCGGGTACTCTGGGTGCAGAGGTTCACTGTTGCGCTAAGGCTCTGTGCAGAGGTTCACTGTGGTGTCGGGGCTCTGTGCAGAGGTTCACTGTCGCGTGGGGGCTCTGGGTGCAGAGGTTCACTGTCGCGTGGGGGCTCTGGGTGCAGAGGTTCACTAAGGCGTGGGGGCTCTGTGCAGAGGTTCACTGTGGCGTGGGGGCTCTGGGTGCAGAGGTTCACTGTGGCACAGGGGCTCTGAGTGCAGAGGTTCACTGTGATGCGGGGGCTCTGTGTAGTGGTTCACTGTGGTGTGGGGGCTCTGTGCAGAGTTTCACTGTGGCGTCGGGCTCTTGGTGCAGAGGTTCACTGTGGCGTGAGGGCTCTGGGTGCAGAGGGTTCACTTTGGCGTGGGGGCTCTGGGTGCAGAGGTTCACTGTGGTGTGGGGGCTCTGTGCAGAGGTTCACTCTGGCATGGGGGCTCTGGGTGCAGAGGTTCACTGTGGCGTGGGGGCTCTGGGGGCAGATTTTCACTGTGGTGTGGAGGCTCTGTGCAGAGGTTCACTGTGGCATGGGGGCTCTGGGTGCAGTGGTTCCCTATGGCGTGGGGGCTCTGTGCAGAGGTTCACTGTGGCGTGGGGATTCTGGGGGCAGAGGTTCACTGCGGTGTGGGGCCTCTGGGTGCAGAGGTTCACTGAGGCATGGGGGCTCTGGGTGAAGAGGTTCACTGTGGCCTGGGGGCTCTGTGCAGAGGTTCACTGTGGCGTGGGGGCTCTGGGTGCAGATGTTCACTGTGGCATGGGGGCTCTGTGCAGAGGTTCACTGTGGTGTGTGGGCTCCGGGTGCAGAGGTTCACTGTGGCGTGGGGGCTCCAGGTGCAGAGGTTCACTGTGGCGTGGAGGCTCAGTGCAGAGGTTCACTGTGGCATGGGGGCTCTGGGTGCAGAGGTTCACTGTGGCGTGGTAGCTCTGGGTGCAGAGGTTCACTGTGGCATGGGGGCTCTGGGTGCAGAGGTTCGCTGTGGCATGGGGGCTCTGGGTGCAGAGGTTCACTGTGGCTTGGGGGCTCTGTGCAGAGGTTCACTGTGGCGTGGGGTCTCTGGGTGGAGAGGTTCACTGTAGCATGGGGGCTCTGGGTGCAGAGGTTCCCTGTGGCGTGGAGGCTCTGTGCAGAGGTTCACTGTGGCGCGGGGGCTCTGGGTGCAGAGGTTCACTGTGGCGCGGGGGCTCTGGGTGCAGAGGTTCACTGTGGCGCTAAGGCTCTGTGCAGAGGTTCACTGTGGTGTGGGGACTCTGTTGCAGAGGTTCACTGTCGCGTGGGGGCTCTGGGTGCAGAGGTTCACTTTGGCGTGTGGGCTCTGGGTGCAGAGGTTCACTGTGGCACGGGGGCTCTGTGCAGAGGTTCACTCTGGCGTGGGGGCTCTGGGTGCAGAGGTTCACTGTGGCGTGGGTGCTCTGGGTGCAGATTTTCACTGTGGTGTGGAGGCTCTGTGCAGAGGTTCACTGTGGCGTGGGGGCTCTGGGTGCAGAGGTTCACTTTGGCGTGTGGGCTCTGGGTGCAGAGGTTCACTGTGGCATGGGGGCTCTGTGCAGAGGTTCACTCTGGCGTGGGGGCTCTGGGTGCAGAGGTTCACTGTGGCGTGGGTGCTCTGGGTGCAGATTTTCACTGTGGTGTGGAGGCTCTGTGCAGAGGTTCACTGTGGCATGGGGCTCTGGGTGCAGTGGTTCACTATGGCGTGGGGGCTCTGTGCAGAGGTTCACTGTGGCGTGGGGATTGTTGGTGCAGAGGTTCACTGTTGTTGGATTTATCATCAAGAGAGTGAGCTCGGAACGCTCCTGGTGTGGCTTCAGGCGGTTGACGTGGAACACCCTGTGGGGTTGACGGGGGTCTTCACATCGACGACATACGTGGTCTGGCCTTTCCTTTCCAAGATCTCAAACGGCCCAGTCCACCGGTCCTGGAGGGCGCTAAGCTCTCCTGGCTCCATGACCCACACCTTCTGTCCAGCGTCTAACTCTACCGTCCGCGCGTTCCGGTCATACCATTGCTTCATGACGGCCTGACTGGCCTCTAAGTTGTCCGAGGCCTCCTTCCACAGCTTGGCCACTTGGCTGCGGGCATGCCAGCATATAGCTGACCACATCACGGGGAAGCTTCGAGGAAGACTTCTCCCACCCTCTTTGACAAGACTGAGGGGCCCCCGAACGGGGTGGCCATAGAGCAGCTCAAAGGGGCTGAAACCTACCCCCTTCTGCGGCACCCTCTCGGTAGGAGAAGAGCAGACAGGGTAAGAGGACGTCCCACTTTCTTCTCAAGTCCTCGGGTAGGCTCCTGATCATCCCCTTCAAGGTTTTGTTAAAACGCTCCACGAGCCCGTTCGTCTGGGGGTGGTAAGGAGTGGAGAACCGGTAGGTCACTCCACACTCCTTCCACATGGCCTGCATGTAGGCCGACATGAAATCGTGCCCCTATCTGACACCACGACCTTGGGAATCCCACTCGGGTAAAAATCCCCATGAGGGCCCGCGCCACTACCGGTGCTGTGATGGTCCTCAGAGGGATTGCCTCTGGGTACCGGGTGGCGTGGTCTACTAGCACCAAAATGAACCTATGCCCAGCAGAAGTCGACGGATCCAACGGCCCGACAATGTCAATCCCTACTCGCTCAAAAGGGGTATTGACCACTGGGAGAGGTTCTAGAGGGACCTTCACCTTAGTCCCCGTCTTGCCGTTCGCTTGGCAAGTGGTGCAGGTCTTGCAAAACGTGTCAGAAGTGACGCGCATCCTGGGCCAGTAAAAATGTGGGACTAAACGTGCAAACGTCTTGTCCTGGCCCAGGTGTCCTGCTAGTGGTATCTCATGTGCCAACTCTAGCAGAAAGGCTCGGTAGCATTGGGGGACCACCACGGCCCTTGAGGACCCATGCACCGGAGCCTTAGGCTCACTGTAGAGAGACCATCCTCCCAGTAGACATGGTAGTTACCAGTCTCTGTTCCAGCTGCTTGGGCTTCGGCCTGTTGCCGTATGCCTTCAAGCGTAGGGCACTCCCTCTGTGCCCGGCAAAATTCTTCCCGGGTAGGCCCTCCTTCCACCTGCCACTCTGCAGGGGTCGGCAGGTTCCCCACGGGAAAACCAACCACCTCAGCGGACTCCGGGGTCACCTCCGCGGGCTCCCCATCCATCTCACCGGGTGTCTCCTCCCGGACATCTCCTGCGTCCAGCAGTGGGCTGGGCCATTATTTCAGGCTCCAACCCTGGCTGAGTTCCTTGTCGGGCAGCCATGGACCGCGTGATAATGCAAGTCCATCCTGGTAACCCCAACATCTCAGCATGGGCATTGAACTCTACCTCCCTCCAGGCAGTATGTTCCAAGTCGTTGCCCAGCAGACAGTCAACTGGCATGGCAGGGCTCACCGCAACCTTCATCAGACCTGATACTCCTCCCCACTCCAAAGGGGACTTGGGCCACGGGGTAATGACCCAGGCTATTATCAGCCATCACAACCGGGTGGAACTCCTCAGGAATCACCTGCTCTGGGGACACCAGCTGACGTCTCACCATCGTCATGCTGGCACCTGTGTCCCTCAGAGCCTCCACCTCCTCCCCGTTCACCAGGACCCTCTGCCGATACTTGGCAGTGTTCGCGGGTACCTGAACCCGTGGGATGATCTCTCTATCCCCCAGGGAAACTAAGGTCAAGCCTGTCCACTCACCTCCCTACCTAGGGACAACTCCTCCCCAAGCGCTACACTGGCCACCCCGGGGCTCTTACCTCCTGTGGGGGCTGGGGTTCTCTTGCGACACTGGGGATCCCCTTGTAGTGCCCAACCTCCCCGCACTCGTAGCACCGGACAGTTCTGGGCTGCTGACTCCTGTCAGGGTAAGTGGGTTTCTGGAATCCAGATTGGGATGGGGAACCTACCCCTCTCCCAGGCAGTCTATTTTGGGGACCTTTAAAGAACTCCCTCTTTTTATCTCGCCCCTCTTTCTTCTGGGGGAACCCCTGTCCACCTTTAGGGGGGTCTGCCCCGGCTCCCTTGTGGGACACCCGAGTGCTGACCCACGTGTCTGCCTCCTCTGCAAGCTCCCTAGGATTGGTCAGCTTGCGGTCCACTAAGTACTGGCGCAGCTCCGGGAAAACATTTCTCGAGGAGGTGCTCTCTCAAGAACAGGTCGTACAGCCCAGTGTAATTGTCAATGTTGCTGCCACGCACCCAACCCTCCAATGCCTTCCGGGCATAATCATAAAAATCCACCCAGTTTTGTGTGTTGAGCTTGTGGCTGTTGCGGAACTTTTGGCGGTACTTCTCTGGGGTGAGGCCAAACTTCCTGAGCAGGGCCTCCTTCATGATAGGGTAGTTGGTCTGCTCCCCTTATCCAAAGTTAAAAGTGTGTCCCTTACTGGTGGAGGTATGTACCTGTAGAGACCTCCCCCAGTAGCTCTCAGGAACTCTATGGGCCACCAAAGCTACCTCGTACGCCGCCAACCACTTGTCGATGTCATCACCCACACTAAAGCTGGCTATCACCTCCCTGGGTAGATAAAATTTGGGCTCCTGTGGAACCCCAGCAGGTACGCTGCCACCATTTCCTTTGCCTTCCATCTCCATCTGCAAGGCTCGGAGCTCTAGTTCTTTCAGGCTAAGCTCATGTGGAAGCCTCCTTTCCTCCATGGCTAGCCTTGCCTGCTCTCGCTCCCTTTCCATCCTAGCCAACTCTAATGTCAATTGCCTCTGCTCCCTCCTGTCCTCGGAATTCCTCTGCTGACAAACTCCCCCTGACGCACTACTGCCTGCCCTGGAACGTCTTCCTGGCAACACATTCTCGCTGACGTCAATGTTCAGTAGGCTCAGTTCTCCTGGGTCGTCTGCCTCCCTCTGCTCCTCATCCCCTCTTCCCCCGGGTGGCGCCATTACCCATGCCCTCAAAGCTTTCTGAAGCACCTCCTTCCTGGCGCCTCGCTTGACGGCCACCCCCTCTCTAGGCAGAACTCCTTGAGCTGTGTCACCGTATACCTCTCTAGGTCGGCTAACTCAAACTCCATCCTCCTAGGTGGGGTCCCAGACAATTTAAGGAAGGGGTTCTAAATTGTAGGTAGCAGGTCTACCGCAGGGCTAACACAATCGGCAATCAGAAGAGAATTCCTAGTACTTGCATTTCACTAGGTGTCTAATTGCGGCGCACACTGAGTCACTGTAGGGTGCTGCACAAACACCAGTCCTTATCCCACCGCTGAACACCAATGTTGGAAACGGGGTTACCGAGTCCGTTACGGTAGCATGGCGCAAAGCGGGGAAGGCACGCGAAGGCAATGTGTAAGGCAGTTGTGCAGCACACTCTTACTTTGACTCAGAAATGCGAAGCAATAATAGGACACCACACCAGGCTTGCGTAATTAAAATCAAGTTCTTTTATGTAACTCAAGGTTGCATCAGATGAGGCATATTACTTCCTTTACATTGCAAATCATTACGTTATTCAACTGGTGCACATCCTTCTTAAAAATACCATCAACAGTGTAGGCCACTAAAAGGCCGCAGGAATCATCTCCTAAATACAGCACCCATAACGATAACAAGGTGCATTAACAATACATGGGCCTAAACAGGTAGTTCACTTTCCGGAATATACAGTTACTGACACAGGGCATCTCAATACATTTCACCCCGGGCCTGCATTAATCTAGGCGCACCCACACTCAGTAGTGGGCGTCGCAACTCCGGTACCTGCAACGTAAAACACTTCAACTTAATTCAATTAGGCATCAGGCGTAAACAGTGATTAACGCAGGTCTAAGGTTTAGGCACAATTCCTTTAAGTACTTTTACTTCCTGTATATTCCTCCCCTAACCTGGGGCACCTTCCCCTCATTCAGGGAATTGATGTAGGCCCTGAACACTGTGGTCTCAACGGGGCTAATTCCTCACAAGAGGGTAGAGTTCTAGGTCCCAGCTCAGCTGGTGTATGGGGCCTGTTTCCTAGGAAGGGGGCGCTGTCCGCGCGGTCTCCTGGCAGCTCCTGCCCTGCCCACTCCACTCAGGACAGTACTCAGGGGAAGCGTCAGTGGGCCGGGGGCCTCCTTGATGGCAGGGCTTTCCTCCCAGTCCTCCCGGGCTCACCTGACTGTCTCCATGCTGCTTCGGGGCCTGGATGGGGCCGGGCGCCTCTCCTCCGGTCAGCCCGCTCCTACTGGCACAAGGGCCCAGACCGAGGGAGGCGGCCCGCGCTCCCCGGCTCTCTCTCGTCCTCGTTGGGGGGGGGGGTCTCTCGGGGGCTCCCGCTGGCAGTGGAGCCCCTCCGGCGTTGTTCCTCCCTGGGCTCCGGCAGGGCCCAATCACGTCGCGGCCTTTTCGGGGGCGGGGCCCCTGACGCGGCTGCTCTTCGCGTTGCCGGGCAACGCCTCCCGCCTCCTGCTCTTCGGTCCCGTGCGGCCTTCTCTTCTCCGGCCCGGACAGCGGCGGCCACGGGGATGATCCGGGGGCTCCCGCTGGCAGTGGAGCCCCTCCGGGCGATTCCCTCACCGTGCCCACAGCGCGGGCACGCACGTCGTCGCCCCTACCACGGGGTACAGGTACCAGGGCCACAGCGGTGGTCTCGGGGTGATCCTGCAGGCTTCGGTGAGGCGCGGACGGGCGCACCTCACCACTATAAACTCAGAGGGGCCCCGGCTGTCTTCACAGCGCTCTTCACACGGCGAAGGCCGCACCAGCAGAGAGTAGCCACGAGGTTAGTGGCTAGGGGGCAACTTCCTTTCAGGGGAGATACAGCGCGAGCGCGCTGGCAGCCTATGAGCAGGGCTGCGTGGGAAGGGTTCGTGGGGACAGTCCAGCTGCAGGCAGGGATGGATAGGGGGTGAAGGTCTAGCGCTTAGGGCACGGCGCTTTACCTCGTGATCCCCAGTTGAAGATTCAGCTTGGGTTGACTGGCTGTCAGGTTCATGGTTCCAGTTACTTGGTTTCAGAATCTTGTCAGGAATGGTTTATTATAATGTCTGTGACAAAGTTTCCTGTCAGAAAGTTCTTCTTCTGAGGGGGGTGTGAGTTGGTGGTTCTGGGGTTGCTTGATGTTCCTCCCAGCACGCTGAAGGTGGTTCCCTGGGTCCCCTCACACTGGGCAAGGTCAGTGGGTGGTGGGCGTTCCTCAGCTATCTTACTTCAGCAGGGCCTCAGTCCTGTCAGCAGCAGTAGTGTAGGTCTCCCCCTAGGCCCTAAAGCCTATACTCCGGCGCAGGTTCTCCCAGGATCAGCGGTGCTCCAACCTAACTGACTAAAAGGTTTTCCCTCCAAGCCTCTTATACCCCTAGGTCAGGTGACCCTCCTAAAGGCGGCAAAACATAACTCCTCCCACAGCCCGGAAGGTTCTGGAACCTTCCGCCTATCTAGCTATGTGGCCCAGAGGCGGGGACGAGATGGATACTGTATCCCTATGTCCCAGCCTGACCCTGGCTACTAGCGTGTAGGTGTGTAAGGCCCTTCTGCAGTAGCAGGGGCCTGTGGCAGCCATCTTTAGTGAGAGAGCACCTGCGCCTCAGCACTGGCCAGCAGTGGCAAGGCGCCCGGAGACCTAGGTCCAGTAAAAATATGGTGGCAAAAATGAGGCGCAAAAGGGAAAAAAACAGGGCAAGACCACCCTAGGGCTGACAGGTCTAACAACTGTGGTGTGGGGCCTCTGGGTGCAGAGGTTTACTATGGCATGGGGGCTCTGGGTGAAGAGGTTCACTGTGGCCTGGGGGCTCTGTCCAGAGGTTCACTGTGGTGTGGGGGCTCTGGGTGCAGAGGTTCACTGTGGCCTGGGGGCTCTGTGCAGAGGTTCACTGTGGCGTGGAGGCTCTGTGCCGAGGTTCACTGTGGCATAGGGGCTCTGGGTGCAGAGGTTCACTGTGGCGTGGGGGCTCTGGGTGCAGAGGTTCACTGTGGCACGGAGGCTCTGTGCAGAGGTTCACTGTGGTGTGGGGGCTCTGTGCAGAGGTTCACTGTGGCGTGGGGGCTCTGGGTGCAGAGGTTCACTGTGGTGTGAAGGCTCTGTGCAGAGGTTCACTGTGGCGTGGGGGCTCTGGGTGCAGAGGTTCACTGTGATGCGCGGGGCTCTGGGTGCAGAGGTTCACTGTGTTGCAGAGGCTCTGTTCAGAGGTTCACTGTGGCGTGGGGGCTCTGTGCAGAGGTTCACTGTGGCGTGGGGGCTCTGTGCAGAGGTTCACTGTGGCGTGGGGGCTCTTGGTGCAGAGGTTCACTATGGCGTGGGGGCTCTTGGTGCAGAGGTTCACTGTGGCGTGGCGGCTCTGGGTGCAGAGGTTCACTGTGGCGTGGGGGCTCTGTGCAGAGGTTCACTGTGGCGTGAGGGCTCTGTGTGCAGAGGTTCACTGTCGCTTTGGGACTCTGGGTGCAGAGGTTCACTATGGCGTGGGGGCTCTTGGTGCAGTGGTTCACTGTGGCGTGGGGGCTCTTGGTGGAGAGGTTCACTGTGGTGGGGGCTCTGATTTCAGAGGTTGGTCTGTGATGTGGGGGCTTTGGGTGCCGAGATTGTACTGTGGTGGAGGGGGCTATGGATGCAGGCTCTGGGTGCACAGATTGTTCTGTGATATGGGGGTTCTTTGAAGAGAGATTTACTGTGGCAGTGGGGCTATGTTGCAGTTCTGTGGTGTGGGGGCTCTTATTGTAGAGGTGGTTCTGTGGTGTGTGGACTTTGGGTGCAGAGATCTTTCTGTGGTGTGTGGACTTTGGGTGCAGAGGTTGGTCCGTGGCGTGTGGACTTTGGGTGTAGTGGTTGTTCTGTGGAGTGGGGGCTCTGGGTGCAGAGGCTGTTCTGTGGAGTGTGGCCTTTGGGTGCAGAGGTTGTTCTGTGGCATGTGGGTTTTGGGTGTAGAGGTTGTTCTGTGGCATGGGGGTTCTGGGTGCAGAGGTTGCTCTGTGATGTGTGGGCTTTGGGTGCAGAGGTTGTTGTGTGGAGTGGGGGCTCTGGGTGCAGCTATTGTTCTGTGTTGTGGGGGCTCTGGGATTAGAGGTTTTTCTATGCAGTGGGACCTCTGGGTGCAGAGGTTGTTTTGTGGAGTTGGGGCTCTGGGTGCAGAGGTTGTTCTGTGGCATGGGGGCTTTGGGTGCAAAGGTTGTTCTGTGGTGTGGGGGCTCTGGGTGCAGAGGTTGTTCTGTGGAGTGGGAGCACTGGGTTCAGCGGTTGTTCTGTGGAGTGGGAGCACTGGGTTTAGCGGTTGTTCTGTGGAGTGGGAGCTCTGGGTGCAGCGGTTGTTCTGTGGAGTGGGGTCTCTGGGTGCAGTGGTTGTTCTGTGGAGTAGGAGCTCTGGGTGTAATAGTGAGCCTCAGCAAGGCCTACCAGTGCTTAGGGGTTCTCCCTTCTCTGCACAGAGTCCTCAGACACGTAGGAAGAAGTTGGCACAGAAACTGAAATATAAAAGACAGAGTTTATTAAACCTTATAAGGTGGAGCTAACATTCACACATCACCCTTCAGTAATGCATGAAGTAGCACACTGAATGGAAGGATCCTGGTCCTTTTATACCCACACAGGGGCTCAAATGAAGGCGGTACAAACACAAATGCTGGTTGTAGGTACATATAAGGTCATACAGAGAATGCACAGTCGACAAGTGGGTGGAGCTAACAGTTTCTACTTTTAGTAGACACATCCTGACATTTATAAACTTGAAACAGCTGCAAGCTCAACTGAGCATGTGCAAAGCAAGAGGAACTAAAGTTAACTTGTCTCTAGGCAGATTTCAAGAGCAGTTGACAGGAAGGTAGGACAGAGCATATAGTGAGCACATGGTAGCACATGGCAGCCAAAATGGCTGCCAGAAATACAAAATGGATTCCACAAAGCGGACAATTTAGCCTCTAAATACAGGCTGTCTTCAGCCAATGCTTAACTTAAGTGCTGCCAAATTACAACAGACGGCCCTTTCAGCATTGGCTGAAGACATTCGTTTATCTGGGGTAATCTAGATATTCATCCCGTACATCTATTAACATTATTTCGGCCACCTCTTTATTCAACATTTGTTGGGCCTTTGTTTCAGCAACGTTCCCTCTTCCCAGGTATACAAGCAGAGATGCAAATGGAGCAAAGCATTGGACCACATTGGATACATACACAGCATGTAAAAAGTATTAATCATTACACACAGGATAGTCAGTAGCTTCCAGCTCCAAGCAGAAACAAGAGTCCAAAATCATCTAGTCTAATTCTAAGTTTCAGGGCTCTGATGTATTTCAGTGACTATCTATTTCAATTAATAGCCAACAGCACATACTTAATAAAAACATTTTCAATAGACTTTTCCAGTATTTCTTTTGTGAGGGCTAAAATATCAATTTAATATATTTTTAGGAGGAGGGCAAAGTAATATTTGTCAACTGCTCAGGAAAACATTTTTCGTGTAGAATAAGCATTATAAGTAATGCAAATATTAAAGAAGTCAGACAGATTATTACAAAAACCATCCTGGCTCCAAAGGACCAGGAGGACCACACAGAGCCATAGGAATTAGGACAAGGAGCCGCAAAGGGCTGCTCCTCCTCAAAAATGGGACGACCAAAGGGGTACATTACTAACAAAAAAAGAGTCCTTGGGAAATTTTAGCTGCTGTGGAACCAGCCAGAGGGAGTCTTCTCCTGTGTCCGTTTGAGCCTCACAGGCAGGCTCTTGTTGTTCCCACGGTGGAGCTGCACAACTCGCAACTCAAGAATCACGGCCCAGTTTGAGAAGAAAAGTCTTTCAACGATCCTGTCCAGTGTCTCAAGCAGTGCACAAGTTCTCTTCACTTTAATCTAACAGGCACCAGAGGCACAGCACCGGTACCCTAAACTCAAGTCCTTCCCTAACTCCTATATTGCTATGCTGGTGCACTGCTCTTTTGTTAGGGCCACAAATTGCATCCAGTGTGCCCAGGTATCTCTTGATCAACAAACAAAGGTGCAAACTTGCATTCACTTTGGGACCAGGATTAAGAGGCCTGATGCTAGGATCTCTGAAGCAACCCTTGTTTCAAAGGGGTCACCTCAAGCAAAGCCTCCTTGCCGTTCTGGTCGGTCTGTGACTCTCTCAGCTGGGCATCAAAAACTTGATCCATGATTTCTCCTTTCTGATTTGTGACCCCGTCTTTCGCCCAAGACAGTGGCAGGGGTACACAATTCACATCCCAGGGCTTCCGCCTTCACTGAGGTCCTAGTTGCCAGCAACGCCTGTGCTAGTTACCTTCACTTTGGCTTCAAGCTGCAGTGGCGCTGTCTCCCCAGGCTGGATCTGATGTCCGGGCCCCTCTGGCAATGGTTGTAAGGCAGCAAATATCTATTGGTGGACAGAACAAAAGGTCTTTAGACAAGGCACAGAAATAATCTATCAACAGAGAGGATAGTCTCAGAATACTTTCTTAGTCCTGGGGCACCCCATACATTAGCAAGGCACCCAAGAACCACTTCATCTATCTAAGAGTAGAAAACCCTGGACCTATTGGCAAGTATAAAAGGAACGTTTTGGTGAACTGACAAGAGTAATACATCACCCAATCCCAAACAGCCAAGGAAGTCTGTGTTCATTTACTAAATTCTGAGGAAAGAGAAAAACAATACAGACATACTCCAAATACTTACATTGGTGTATTCCTATATTACTAATCTGAAGAACCCTCAAGAAAAAGGAAATGTTCTACACTTTTACTCATAGATTTTACATTACTTATACAGGACTGCAGACACTTGTAAAATAATTTCTCTTACATGTTATGCTTAGGACCATGCTCTCATGTTATAGGCGCAGCAGGAAAATCTAAAACTGCTAATTTAACAGGGATTCTTATTGCAAAAAGAACTAAACTTCAACATAGTGGGTAAATTTTCTTCAGCAGAACATGTTATGACAAACAAACTCCTATAAAACAATATTTTCCTTCAAAATGTTTGCTAAGGATCACATGAGCGTCTTTCCTGCATTGTACTTTTCACGATCTGGACTATGTAACATCATTTTCAAAAGGAAAAAAAACCCTATCTCCAGCTCTAATAAGGGCTGTCAGCTTATTGACAGAGACTAGCTAATAAAAAACTAGCAATGCCCTTGCAAAACTGTATAGAACATGAGAATAACATAAACAATAATAGTGTTGCCACCTGAGATTTTTGAACAGAAACCGCCACTATACAGTTCTCCTTAAAGATCAAATAAGGGAACATCAATCTGTTCTACTCATTCTTTCATACAGGATGGGCAGTAACATAGCTTAGATTGTATCATTTTATTAATGCTAACAATTTTAAAACAGTATTACAGAATAGCCAATAACTGTCACATGGCCATTTCCTAGACAGCTTTAGACAGACTCAAAAAAAGTGAGAAAAAGAAGAGAGAAAACATAATTTTGCCTACCCTTAATTTGTAGAGGAGCTAGCCTCCTTCCCCATTTTGACAGTAGGAAAACCTGAAACAGGTTTTACTTCTGTCAACACTTTCAACCCCTATTTGTAGCAACTGGGCACAAACAAACTTGTAGGAGATATCTTAGAAAGTGGCTGTTCTCTGATTCAGCCTAACACAAGCAAATTGAGTTAACTTTAAACCAATTCCTACAGCAATTGTACTAGATTAACATGAGGGCGCATGAATGCAAACTAAAATCCATTTCCTCCTTATCTTAGCCCCTACACAGTATTCTTTAAACTAAAACCATTATTTTTATATACATGGCAGATCAATGCTCAACTGAGGATTGTTTTTCCTTCGTTTCATATGACTGCGCGTGTTTGCCAAAAATAGGAAGCAAAGCTTCTCTTCCTCTCTTTGCGCTATCATCTCGTCTTTCAAAAACCTTTCGGAGGTCGAAGTGTCCCAGCAAACATTACCCTTCACCCTGCTAAGTTGCTAAATGCAGAACTCCGACCTTTGACCCGTTCAGCAGCTGCTCGTTTGTGTGTGCAAGGCTTGCCATGCGGTTTTGTAATGCAAAGCAACTCTGGAGAATCACAGCTAAAAGGCAGTCCTGTCCGATCCGTTTGCCAGTAATTTAAAGGTAGGATAATAACGTCTGCTGGTTTCTGTATACTTATTTTCATTTGTGTACAGTGTGTGGTGTGCAGTCTAGTAAGACAGAGGTCAGCTGTTTGTTCTATATTTGCATATGTACTAGCTCTAGCTTGAGAATCAGTTTGAAACCTGCCCTGAGTGGTAGAACTGCTTGTAAAATAGTGACTTTAGCTCAATTTCGACTTTGGTGGTAGGGGCACTTAAAAATGAATATCCTACAATATTTTTGCATAATAGGAACCCCAGAGTGTTCTCTAGATAGCCCAGGAAGGGGAAATCAGAAATGTATAAGGTATCCCCTTATAAAAAATGAGTTTTGTACGGCTGGGTAAAGTGACATTTCACATTTAAGTTCCCTTTTTCCGGTACAGCACTGCTTAAATTCAACTTTGATGCTAGGAATTCACAGTATGATGATTAGGCTTTATAAAGATTAAAAAACGAATTTAAAGCATTTATTTTTACTAATATATTTTTTCATATAATTAATTTTTTTTTTTTTAATCAAAACCAACCATTTTGATGATTCCACATTGGAAAAGCAAGCTTCATTCGTAGCCTATCATATTTAAACGCATTCATTCATAACCCTAAGCACAGAAGCCTTACTTGAAACATGAAAAGTCTGCGCCACTTTTAATGGACAGTTATCATTTAACATCAGAACCACAGATGTACTTATGTAAAAAGGCATTAAGAAAGGAAATCCCTACTTTCAATTTTGTTCTCTGTTATCTAAAATAATGAAACTGGTGTTTTGAAACTTTTAAAATAAGGCAGGCCTGTATACCAGTTTTACACTGACTTAAAATTGTGCTGACTCAGCATTCCTGTCTGTGGCCGTGAGCAGGAATAGCCATATGCTATTTATGCAGCTGTTGTTTGTCAGCAAGCGTCGAATTTTCACGCCTTTCTCAGGAAAAAAACCCTTTATTATTTGAAATACCCTGACAGAGTTAAATCCCCATTTGCTGTGTCAAACAGTTTCTTTTCAGTTAGTCAGTTTAAACACAGCTGTTGGAAAGCTTTTTTCTCGGGTGCTGAAAGAAAGCATGTCACAGTCTATTTAAAAACTGAGGCATTTCAATGCAGTCAAATCTATCTTTCTATAATGTGTATTTAGTTCAGCAACGACCAAATTCACTCAGGTGATGTGCATGCCTTTTAATGTCTAATACAATGTATTTAAGGAAAATGCTGAAACGTGTATTTTAGTCTATTGATTACAAAACACACAATTTCGTTTTTCTTCCTCTGTATGAGGCCTATTTTAATCCTATTGAATACAAATTCTAATTTTATCTTTAGCATTGTGGCAATTTGCACACATGTATAGTGTCTTACTCTGTCAATTTAATAGTAACATGCAGCTGTTTAGCGTATGTTATATAATTCATTTCTGGATTTTTATTTAATATATAAGTAACTAAATGACAGTTTGCATAACAGAATGATGACAGCAAAAAATATAAACAAACTCATTGAGCTCATTCCAGACTTTTACAAAGGGGTCATATACTCAGAGCACACAATACAGCGCGCTTAAAGCTAGCCATTCTTACACAAAGAGCGCAATCGCTATTTACTCACACAAGTATCACCAATGTCAAACCACATAGACATTTAAACACACATTTAACCCACAAATCAACACTTAGGACTTTAAGACAGCTTACAAACTGTACGCAAAAACCAAACTATTTGTAAATACTAATTGTAAGTCATATTTACAAGAAGAGCTCTCAAAAGTAGCCCAAAAGACTGTTCCATGTTCAAGAAGCCAAAATACACCAAATTCGCCAGTTTTGGCTGGTAGAACACTCAAAAAGCGCTCTGCATATCACCACTTATGAATGTTACTAAGTGCGCAGATCCGGATCCGTTTATGTACATATTTAAGTCCATGGGGTACTTAGTCACCAA
Organism: Calotriton arnoldi; assembly: GCA_963921515.1. Classification (NCBI taxonomy): domain Eukaryota; kingdom Metazoa; phylum Chordata; class Amphibia; order Caudata; family Salamandridae; genus Calotriton; species Calotriton arnoldi. The sequence goes on from CAWUFW010003833.1 coordinate 563,652, forward strand.
GGAAGAAATATCTTTTTACTATACGTAAACCTATTTAGGTATCCCCTCTGAGGGGAGTCAACTAAGTACTTACTAAATCCATATCGGTACCTCCAAAACAGCAACACTTTCTGCGAAGTGTACTGAAACAGGCATGCCAAAAATAGTGCAGAATATGCAGTATTATAATCAAAGTAGCGCTTAAGGTACTCTTTGTACGTTGCGCTGTTCAAACAATTTCAAATAGAGAAAAATCTCCTCATTACCTGCCTATATGTATTGCAATGCATATATAATTACAAAACAAATTCCAAAATTGGCCAATCATACAAACAAAGCCACAGTAAGTGTTTACTAAAACTACCTTACCAATCAAAGGCATCAAACCAACAGCAAGTGCCGCAAAACGGCTCTTACCAATCAAATGGTGTCCAGGTTCCAACTGCCAAGTTCTCAAATTGACCAAATTGTCACTGCACGGCAAATCAACAGAAGAGATCTCAGTCAAGGACCGGCGCCGCCGGGATGGTCAGATCAGAAAGAAAGGAAAACGCCATGGGTGCCAAGACTCAGGTCTCCTCAGGCAGCGATCGCGTCCAAAGCGAGATTCCAATCCTTCGTCGCGACCAGTCCTTCGGGCATCCGAGTCTTTTGATGAGTCCCACGTTGGAAGCGCCAATTTGTAATAGTGAGCCTCAGCAAGGCCTACCAGTGCTTAGGGGTTCTCCCTTCTCTGCACAGAGTCCTCAGACACTTAGGAAGAAGTTGGCACAGAAACTGAAATATAAAAGACAGAGTTTATTAAACCTTATAAGGTGGAGCTAACATTCACACATCACCCTTCAGTAATGCATGAAGTAGCACACTGAATGGAAGGATCCTGGTCCTTTTATACCCACACAGGGGCTCAAATGAAGGCGGTACAAACACAAATGCTGGTTGTAGGTACATATAAGGTCATACAGAGAATGCACAGTCGACAAGTGGGTGGAGCTAACAGTTTCTACTTTTAGTAGACACATCCTGACATTTATAAACTTGAAACAGCTGCAAGCTCAACTGAGCATGTGCAAAGCAAGAGGAACTAAAGTTAACTTGTCTCTAGGCAGATTTCAAGAGCAGTTGACAGGAAGGTAGGACAGAGCACATGGTGAGCACATGGTAGCACATGGCAGCCAAAATGGCTGCCAGAAATACAAAATGGATTCCACAAAGCGGACAATTTAGCCTCTAAATACAGGCTGTCTTCAGCCAATGCTTAACTTAAGTGCTGCCAAATTACAACATGGGTGTAAAGGTTGTTCTGTGGTGTGGGGGCTCTGGGTGCAGAGGTTGTTCTGTGGAGTGGGAGCTCTAGGTGCAGCGGTTGTTCTGTGGAGTGGGAGCTCTGGGTGCAGCGGTTGTTCTGCGTCATGTGGGCTCTGGGTGCAGAGGTTGTTCTGTGGAGTGGGAGCTCTGGGTGTAAAGGTTGTTCTGTGGTGTGGGGGCTCTGGGTGCAGAGGTTTTTCTGTGGAGTGGGAGCTCTAGGTGCAGCGGTTGTTCTGTGGAGTGGGAGCTCTGGGTGCAGCGGTTGTTCTGCGTCATGTGGGCTCTGGGTGCAGAGGTTGTTCTGTGGAGTGGGAGCTCTGGGTGCAGCGGTTGTTCTGTGGAGTTGGAGCTCTGGGAGCAGCAGTTGTTCTGTGGAGTGGGAACTCTGGGTTCAGCAGTTGTTCTGTGGAGTAGGAGCTCTGGATGCAGAGGTTGTTCTGTGGCGTGAAAGCTTTGGGTGCAAAGGTTGTTCTGTGGAGTGGGAGCTCTGGGTGCAGCGGTTGTTCTGATGAGTGGGAGTTCTGGGTGCCACGGTTGTTCTGTGGAGTGGGAGCTCTGGGTGCAGAGGTTGTCATGTGGAGTAGGAGCTCTGGGTGCAGCGGTTGTTCTGATGAGTGGGAGTTCTGGGTGCAGAGGTTGTTCTGTGGCAGGGGGCTTTGGGTGCAGAGGTTCACTGTGTCGTGGGGGCACTGCGTGCAGAGGTTCACTGTGGCGTGGAGGCTCTGTGCAGAAGTTCACTGTGGCATGGGGGCTCTGGGTGCAGAGGTTCACTGTGACGTGGGAGCTCTGGGTGCAGAGGTTCACTGTGGCGTGGGGGCTCTGGGTGCAGAGGTTCACTGTGGCGTGGGGGCTCTGGGTGCAGAGGTTCACTGTGGCGTGGGGGCTCTGGGTGCAGAGGTTCACTGTGGCTTGGGGGCTCTGGGTGCAGAGGTTCACTGTGGCGTGGAGGCTCTATGTGCAGAGGTTCACTGTGGCGTGGGGGCTCTGCGTGCAGAGGTTCACTGTGGTGGGGGCTCTGATTTCAGAGGTTGGTCTGTGATGTGGGGGCTTTGGGTGCAGAGATTGTACTGTGGTGGTGGGGGCTATGGATGCAGGCTCTGGGTGCACAGATTATTCTGTGATGTGGGGGGCTCTGTGAAGAGAGATTTACTGTGGCAGTGGGGCTATAGGTGCCGTTCTGTGGTGTGGGGGCTCTGATTGTAGAGGTGGTTCTGTGGTGTGTGGACTTTGTGTGCAGAGGTTGATCTGTGGTGTGGAGGCTCTGGGTGCAGAGGTTGTTCTGTGGTGTGGGGGCTCTGGGTGCAGAGGTTGTTCTGTGGTGTGGGGGCTCTGGGTGCAGTTGTTTTTCAGTGGTGTGTGGGTTGCCTCCTGCAGGATTGACGGTGTCCTCAGGGGTAGAGCTGCTGTCAGTTTCTTTTCATGACACACATGTCTAATTTTCCTAATCTGGTATTCATACATTGTGCAATACTTTCTGATCAGTGATATTTGATTCACTTTAAAGGTCTGCACTCTGCAGTGGAAACGGGGGTGGTGCCGGGGTCCCTCGCGAGTCTGGCAGCCACTTCTCATGCTCCAGCGGTAGCCTTTAAACACACACTGCGTCTGCGTCCGCGCTGCTGGCCTGGGCGGCAGTGCATACTGAGCCCAGCCAGTCACTGATTAATCAGAGGGAGGAAGTGTTGGAACCGGGTTTACCGAGTCCGCCACGGTAGCATGGCGCGAGGCGAGAAAGCACGCGAAGGCAATGTGTAAGGCAGTTGTGCAGCACACTCTTACTTTGACTCAGGAATGCGAACGCAATAACATGACACCACACCAGGCTTGTGTATTTAAAATCAAGATCTTTTATATATAAATCAAGGTAGCATCAGATGAGGCAGATTAATTCAGATCTACATTTAAATTCATTGCATTACTCAACTGGTGCACATTCTTAATAAAGCATCATAGCTCATCAACATTGTAGGCCACTAAGAGGCCGCAGGAATCATCTCCTAAACGTAGCACCAATAATGATCACAAGGTGCATTAATAAAACATGGGCCTAAACATGCAGTTCACTTCAAGCATATTCAATTACTTAAAGAAGGCTTTTCACGTTACGTTTCAATAGGCCTGCATTAATCTAGGCGCACCCACATTCAGTACAGTGGGCGTCGCAACTCCAGTACACCTGTAACATAAAACACTTCAACTCTTGGCGGTGTACACTTCAGCTCAATTCAATTAATCACTTTCCCCCTTAGGTAAAGACTTTGCAGTTATAAGCATAGGCCTAGGCAGTAATTACAATAGGCATCAGCATTAAATTAATAAACACTGTGGGAACCCCTCAACATGTCCTGTATTCTGGGGCTTCTGTGTCCCTCAGGGGTTAATTCCAGGCTAGGTCCACTCCTCTCCGGGGCCTCGCCTCATGGGGAAAGTCACAGGTTACTCTAAGGGTTAATGGTGGCCCCCAGCCCCCAGTGGCGTTTCTGTGGGCCCTAGGGGCCTCCTGGGCTCACCTGATGCGTGGTCGTTGGTCGCGCTTCCTAGCGACTGGCAATCTCCAGGCCCGGCCCGTGTTCTGGAGGGCGGGGCCCGGTCGGGGTACCTCGGCCTTCTGGCCGGAATTACGGGTCGTTGCGGGGGCCGGTATCACCCTCCTCCGGCCCCCGGGATCAAGGAAGTGACTTTGCGGGCTTCAGGGATGTTGCGGGGGCCGGTATCACCCTCCTCTGGCCCCCGGGATCAGGGAAGTGACTTTGCGGGCCTTGCGGGACTTCGGGAAGGGGAGCGGGAGCCGGCAGTCCTCTCCGGCCGGCTCCCCGTCTCCCTCTGCACGGCCGGAGCTCTTCCTCGGCCTCCGTCGGCGCTGGGGGGCGTGGCGGGAGCCAGCGCCCAATCGCTGCGCGGCCTTCCCGGGGGCGCGGCCGGCGTCCCCGGTTGCCCAGCAACGGCGTCGGCGGGGCCTGGAGGCCTCGCGGATCGCGCTAGGCCGCGGCTGCTTCACGCGGCCCCCTTGGGCTGCGGCGGTGATTTCTTCGGCCGCGACGGCGGCGGTGGGGCCCCGGGCCCGGCGGCGATGTCCTGGGGGAAATTCAGAGGCTTCGGTGAGGGCGCGGACGGCGCACCTCACCACATCCACTCGAGGGGCCTCCCTCACCACAGCGCTTCCTTCGGTGAGGGCGCGGACGGCGCACCTCACCACACGGCCCCGAGGAGGGCCTTCCTCACAGCAGCACTTCTCCTCACGCGGCGGCGGCCGCGGCGGTGATTCCCTCACGAGGTCAGTGACCTGAGGGGGGGGCAGTTTCTCCCTCGTGGAGACAGAACGCGGGGCGCACCAGCAGCCTGTGGGCAGGGCTGACTGGAAAGGTTCTTGGGGGGCAGCCCAGCAGCAGGCAGGAGTTGATAGGGGGTGAAGGTCTAGCGCTTCAGGGCACGGCGCTTTACCTGGTGATCCCCAGTGTGGCAGTTCAGGTTTCAGGCCTTGCTGGACGGTCAGGCCTCCTCAAATTAAGGTTTCTTGCGGTTGTTTCAGATTGGTTGCTTCATAGGAGTTTCTTGTCAGGAGTTTCTTGTCAGAAGTTTCTTATTATAAGTTTCTTGTCAAAAGTTTCTTGTCAGAAGTTTCTTCTTATGAGGGGGAATGAGTTGGTGGTTCTGGGAGTGCTTGATGTTCTTCCCAGCACGCTGAAGGTGGTTCCCTGGGTCCCCTCACGCTGGGCAAGGTCAGTGGGTGGTGGGCGTTCCTCAGCTAGCTTACTACAGCAGGGCCTAAGCCTTGTCAGCAGCAGTAGTGTAGGTCTCCCCCCTAGGCCCTAAAGCCGGTACTCCGGCAGAGGTTCTCCCAGGATCAGTGGTGCCCCAACTGACTAAAAGATTTCCCTCCAAGCCTCTTATACCCCTAGGTCAGGTGACCCTCCTAAAGGCAGCAAAACATAACTCCTCCCACAGCCCGGAAGGTTCTGGAACCTTCTACATGTCTGGCTATGTGGCCCAGAGGCGGGGACGGAATGGATACTGTATCCCTATGTCCCAGCCTGACCCTGGCTACTAGTGTGTATGTGTGCAAGGCCCCTCTGCAGTAGCAGGGGCCTGTGGCAGCCATCTTGAGTGAGAGAGCACCTGCACCTCAGCACTGGTTAGCAGTGGCAAGGCGCCCGGAGACCTAGGTCCAGTAAAAATACGGTGGCAAAAATGAGGCGCAAAAGGGAAAAAAACAGGGCAAGACCACCCTAGGGCTGACAGGTCTAACAGGAAGGAACGGCTCTTTCAGTGCGCCCAAGATTCGGAGATACTCAGGACCGCATTTATGGCATTTTGGCATAGGGTAGTGCAGCAAGGAACCTTGCTGCCCTACACCAAAGTGAAAGGGTAGGAATGCAGCATATTTAAGCAATACGGTGCATTCCTGTCCTTACTGCCTGCTCTGCAGCCTATCGCCAATGTAGGCACCCTTACCCCATGGTGCAAGGGTGCCTCCGCTGCATGCAGGATTGTTTTTGGGCAGGAAGGGGCACCTTCCTGCACAAAAACAATCCTATGAGGCGTTTTCCTCTTTCTATGTGTGCAGCAGAATGCAGAACACATGGAAAGAGGAAAAACTAGGAGAAATAAACATATTTCGGAGGCGTTAAGATTTGATGATTCCCCAGGTCTGCATCACTTTGTAAATCTGAGGCAGCGTCAAAGTCAATGGGTGTTGCATTGAAAATCCACTGCAACGCCCATGGAACGCCTTCCGAGTGCAGAGTAAGGCAACACAGTGATTTACGCTTTGTGCTGCGTTGCCTTACTCAAAGCCATGCAGGGTGGCTTTTTACGTGGCTTCATAAATCGTTCGGAGAGCCCTGCATCACACGTGTACCACTTTACGTGATGCAAAGGGGATGCAGGGCTCTCATAAATAAGCCCCAGACTGTGCATTGCAAGAACAGAAACTGTGCACTGTGCGGCCAAACTATGGGAACACCGACTGTACAGTGGAAGAACAGAGACTGTGCACTGTAAGGTTGGACTACCAGAACACTGACAGTGCACTGCAAGACTAGGGACTGTGCACTGCATGACCAAACTACAGAAGTACAGACTGTACACTGGAGGCACAAAGACTGTGCACTGTAAGGTCGGACTACTGGAACACTGACAGTGCACTGCTGAAACACAGGCTTTGCACTGTTGGAATGCAGGAACATGGTGCACTGCTGGAACACAGACTGTATACAAAACAGCCAGAATGTAGGATTGCACACAGACCACTGCAGGCACACAGACTCTGTACAGTACAGCCAGACTGTAGGATTGCAGACAGAACACTACAAGGACGCAGACTCTGTACAGCACAACCACAGTGTAGGATTGCAGACAGAACACTGCAGGGACACAGACTGTATACAGCACAGCCAGAATGTAGGTTTGCATACAGAACACTGCAGGAACACAGACTCTGTACATTACAGCCACACGGTAGGCTTGCAGACTGAACACTGCAGGAACACAGACTCTGTACAGCACATCCACAGTGTAGGATTGCAGACTGAACACTGCTGGGACACAGACTCTGTTCAGCACAGCCACACTGTAGGATGGCAGACTGAACACTGCAGGAACACAGACTCTATACAGCACAGCCACACTGTAGGATTGCAGACAGAACACTGCAGGAACACAGACACTGTACAGCACAGCCAGGATGTAGGAGTGTAGACAGAACACTGCCGAAACCTAGACTCTGTACAGCACAGCCAGGATGTAGGAGTGTAGAGAGAACACTGCAGGAACGCAGACTATGTACAGCACAGCCACACGGTATGATTGCAGACTAAACACTACAGGAACACAAACTCTGTACAGCACATCCACAGTGTAGGATTGCAGACTGAACACTGCTGGAACACAGACTCTGTTCAGCACAGCCACACTGTAGGATGGCAGACTGAACACTGCAGGAACACAGACACTGTACAGCACAGCCAGGATGTAGGAGTGTAGACAGAACACTGCCGAAACCTAGACTCTGTACAGCACAGCCAGGATGTAGGAGTGTAGAGAGAACACTGCAGGAACGCAGACTATGTACAGCACAGCCACATGGTATGATTGCAGACTGAACACTACAGGAACACAAACTCTGTACAGCACATCCACAGTGTAGGATTGCAGACTGAACACTGCTGGAACACAGACTCTGTTCAGCACAGCCACACTGTAGGATGGCAGACTGAACACTGCAGGAACACAGACACTGTACAGCACAGCCAGGATGTAGGAGTGTAGACAGAACACTGCCGAAACCTAGACTCTGTACAGCACAGCCAGGATGTAGGAGTGTAGAGAGAACACTGCAGGAACGCAGACTATGTACAGCACAGCCACACGGTATGATTGCAGACTGAACACTACAGGAACACAAACTCTGTACAGCACATCCACAGTGTAGGATTGCAGACTGAACACTGCTGGAACACAGACTCTGTTCAGCACAGCCACACTGTAGGATGGCAGACTGAACACTGCAGGAACACAGACACTGTACAGCACAGCCAGGATGTAGGAGTGTAGACAGAACACTGCCGAAACCTAGACTCTGTACAGCACAGCCAGGATGTAGGAGTGTAGAGAGAACACTGCAGGAACGCAGACTATGTACAGCACAGCCACACGGTATGATTGCAGACTGAACACTACAGGAACACAAACTCTGTACAGCACATCCACAGTGTAGGATTGCAGACTGAACACTGCTGGAACACAGACTCTGTTCAGCACATCCACAGTGTAGGATTGCAGACTGAACACTGCTGGGACACAGACTCTGTTCAGCACAGCCACACTGTAGGATGGCAGACTGAACACTGCAGGAACACAGACTCTATACAGCACAGCCACACTGTAGGATTGCAGACAGAACACTGCAGGAACACAGACACTGTACAGCACAGCCAGGATGTAGGAGTGTAGACAGAACACTGCCGAAACCTAGACTCTGTACAGCACAGCCAGGATGTAGGAGTGTAGAGAGAACACTGCAGGAACGCAGACTATGTACAGCACAGCCACACGGTATGATTGCAGACTGAACACTACAGGAACACAAACTCTGTACAGCACATCCACAGTGTAGGATTGCAGACTGAACACTGCTGGAACACAGACACTGTTCAGCACAGCCACACTGTAGGATGGCAGACTGAACACTGCAGGAACACAGACACTGTACAGCACAGCCAGGATGTAGGAGTGTAGACAGAACACTGCCGAAACCTAGACTCTGTACAGCACAGCCAGGATGTAGGAGTGTAGAGAGAACACTGCAGGAACGCAGACTATGTACAGCACAGCCACACGGTATGATTGCAGACTGAACACTACAGGAACACAAACTCTGTACAGCACATCCACAGTGTAGGATTGCAGACTGAACACTGCTGGAACACAGACTCTGTTCAGCACAGCCACACTGTAGGATGGCAGACTGAACACTGCAGGAACACAGACTCTATACAGCACAACCACATTGTAGGATTGCAGACATAACACTGCAGGAACACAGACTCTGTACAGCACAGCCACACTGTAGGATTGCAGACAGAACACTGCAGGAACACAGACTCTGTACAGCACAGCCAGGATGTAGGAGTGTAAACAGAACACTGCAAGAACACAGACTCTGTACAGCACAGCCAGGATGTAGGAATATAGAGAGAACACTGCAGGAACACAGACTCTTTGCAGCACAGCCACAATGTAGGATTGCAAACAGAACACTGCAAGGACACAGACTCTGTACAGCACAGCCACAGTGTAGGATTGCAGACTGAACACTGCAGGAACACAGACTCTGTACAGCACAGCCACACTGCAGGATTACAGACAGAACACTGCAGGGACACAGACAATGTACAGCACAGCCACAGTGTAGGATTGCAGAATGAACACTGCAGGAACACAGACTCTGTACAGTACATCCACACTGTAGGATTGCATACAGAACACTGCTTGAACACAGACTCTGTACAAGACAGCCACACTGTAGGATTGCAGACAAAACACTGCAAGGACACAGACTCTGTACAGCACAGCCACACTGTAGGATTGCAGACAGAACACTGCAGGAACACAGACTCTGTTCAGCACAGCCAGGATCTAGGAGTGTAAACAGAACACTGCAGGGACACAGGCTCTGTACAGCACAGCCACACTGTAGGATTACAGACAGAACACTGCAGGCACACAGGCTCTGTACAGTACAGCCACACTGTAGGATTGCTGACAGAACACTGTAGGAACACAGACTCTGTAAAGCACAGCCCCACTGTAGGATTGCAGACTGAACATTGCTGGAACACAGAGTCTGTACATTACAGCCACACTGTAGGATTGCAGACAGAACACTGCAAGGACACAGACTCTGTACAGCACATCCACACTGCAGGATTGCAGACAGAACACTGCAGGAACACAGACTCTGTACAGCACAGCCACAGTGTAAGATTGCAGACAAAACACTGCAAGGACAAAGACTCTGTACAGCACAGCCACACTGTAGAATTGCAGACAGATCACTGCAAGGACACAGACTCTCTACAGCACAGCCACACTGTAGGATTGCATACAGAACACTGCAGGAACACAGACTCTGTACAGTACAGCCACACTGTAGGATTGCAGACAGAACACTGCAGGAACACAGACTCTACAGGACAGCCACACTGTAGTATTGCAGACAGAACCCTGCAGGAACACAGACTATGTACAGCACAGCAACACTGTAGGATTGCAGACAGAATACTGCAGGGACACAGACTATGTACAGCACAGCCACACGGTAGGATTGCAGACAGAACAATGCAGGGGCACTGACTCTGTACAGTACAGCCACACTGTAGGATAACAGACAGAACTCTGCAGGAACACAGACTCTGTACAGGACAGCCACACTGTAGGATTGCAAACTGAGCACTGCAGGAACACAGATTCTGTACGGCACAGCAACACTGTAGGATTGCATACAGAACATTGCAGGAACACAGACTCTGTACAGGACAGCCACACTGTAGAATTGCAGGCAGAACACTGCAAGGACACAGACTCTGTACAGCACAGCCACACTGTAGGATTGCAGACAGAACACTGCAAGGACACAGACTCTGTACAGCACAGCCACACTGTAGGATTGCAGACAGAACACTGCAGGAACACAGACTCTGTACAGCACAGCCAGGATGTAGGAGCGTAAACAGAACACTGCAGGGACACAGGCTCTGTACAGCACAGCCACACTGTAGGATTACAGACAGAACACTGCAGGCACACAGGCTCTGTACAGTACAGCCATGCTGTAGGATTGCAGACAGAACACTGTAGGAACACAGACTCTGTAAAGCACATCTCCACTGTAGGATTGCAGACTGAACACTGCTGGAACACATACTCTACAGTACAGCCACACTGTAGGATTGCAGACAGAACACTGCAAGGACAGAGACTCTGTACAGCACATACACACTGCAGGATTGCAGACAGAACACTGCAGGGACATCGACTCTGTACAGCACAGCCACACTGTAGGTTTGCATACAGAACACTGCAGGAACACAGACTCTGTACAGTACATCCACACTGTAGGATTGCAGACAGAACACTGCAGGAACACAGACTATGTACACCACAGCCACACTGTAGGATTACAGACAGACACTGCAGGGACACAGACTATGTACAGCACAGCCACACTGTAGGATTACAGACAGAACACTGCAGGGACACAGACTATGTACAGCACAGCCACAGTGTAGGATTGCAGACAGAATGCTGTTAGAACACAGACTCTGTTCAGCACACTGTAGGATTGCAGACTGATCACTGCAGGAACACAGACTCTGTAAAGCACAGCCACACTGTAGGAATAAAGACTGAACACTGCAGTAACAGAGACTCTGTACAGCACAGCCACACTGTAGGATTGCAGACTGAACACTGCAGGGACACAGACTCTGTACAGCACAGCCACACTGTAGGATTGCAGACAGAACACTGCAGGGACACAGACTCTGTACAGACCAGCCACACTGTAGGATTACAGACAGAACACTGCAGGAACACACTCTGTACAGCATGGCCACACTGTAGGATGGCAGACTGAACACTGCAGGAACACAGACTCTGTACAGCACGGCCACATTGTAGGTTGGCAGACTGAACACTGCAGGGACACAGGCTCTGTACAGTACAGCCACACTGTAGGATTGCAGACAGAACACTGCAGGGACACAGACTCTGTACAGGACAGCCAGGATGTAGGATTACAGACAGACACTGCAGGGGCACAGACTATGTACAGCACAGCCACACTGTAGGATTACAGACAGAACACTGCAGGGACACAGGCTCTGTAAAGTACAGCCACACTGTAGGATTGCAGACAGAACGCTGTTAGAACACAGACTCTGTTCAGCACAGTCACAGTGTAGGATTGCAGACTGAACACTACAGGAACACAGACTCTATACAGAACAGCCACACTGTAGGATTGCAGACAGAACGCTGTTAGAACACAGACTATGTACAGGACAGGCACACTGTAGGATTGCAGACTGAACACTGCTGGAACACAAACTCTATACAGCACAGCCACACTGTAGGATTGCAGACAGAACGCTGTTAGAACACAGACTCTGTACAGCACAGCCACACTGTAGGATGGCAGACTGAACACTGCAGCAACGAGCTGTGCACAGCACGACTAGACTCCAGAAGTGGAGATTGTGCAATGCCTTACAGACTGGAGGAACATAGGGTTCAATTTATAGCTTGATGGTATGTATACTCTGTCGCAACGGTGACGGAGTATACATACCGCCAAGACACTGGTCCGCCAGTCAAATTTAAATGTGATGGACCAGAGGTTTAAACACAATGGAGACTACTCTATCTCCTACGTGGGTAAATCCATCCGGTGGCCCTGTGGAGTAAGGGCCGTCGGAGGCAGACCTCTAAATCCGCCCATCTAATCAGATAGGTGGATTGGCAGGTCAGTTTTTACTGCCCATTACAGCCAGGAAAACCCTGGTGCTAAGGGGCAGTAAAAACTGCTAAACGCTATCCTCACCAGGGGAGAGGGCTCCCATGGCGAGGGGAGCATTTTCTTTATTTTATTTTCCCCAAAAAAATCCAATTTCGGGATTTTCTTTTTGAAAATAAAAAACTAAAACTGTTTGGTGCAGGGCTCTGCACCAAACAGTGAAATGCTTTGACAGGAATCACCGTGACAGTAGTTTCTGCCAATGCTTTATAACTGACCGCCAGCTTGGTCATTTATAAATCTGGTGGGCGGTCCCTCCACCAGAGCGACAGAGTACAGAACAACAGACGGTCGGCCACTTTATAAATCAGGCCCATGGACTGTTCACTGCAGGAACACAGATTGTGCACAGCACAGTCAGACTGCAGGAGTGCAGACTGAACACTGCGGGAATACTGACTGTGTACATTACAGCCACACTGCAGGATTACAGACTGAACACTGCGGGAACACTGACTGTGTACATTACAGCCACACTGCACGATTACAGACTGAACACTGCGGGAACACTGACTGTGTACATTACAGCCTCACTGCAGTATTACAGACTGAACACTGCGGGAACACTGACTGTGTAAATTACAGCCACACTGCAGGATTACAGACTGAACACTGCGGGAATACTGACTGTGTACATTACAGCCACACTGCAGGATTACAGACTGAACACTGCGGGAACAATGGCTGTGTACAATACAGCCTCACTGCAGTATTACAGACTGAACACTGCGGGAATACTGACTGTGTACATTACAGCCACACTGCAGGATTACAGACTGAACACTGCGGGAACACTGACTGTGTACATTACAGCCACACTGCAGGATTACAGACTGAACACTGCGGGAACACTGACTGTGTACATTACAGCCTCACTGCAGTATTACAGACTGAACACTGCGGGAACACTGACTGTGTAAATTACAGCCACACTGCAGGATTACAGACTGAACACTGCGGGAATACTGACTATGTGCCAAGATGGCCGCCGAGTAGGAGCCTCTCCGAGGAGCTCCCGGTTTGGGGATCACCAACTTTGGTAGTTATCCCCGTTAAAACCGTCTCTCTGGCTCTGACGGTCTCTGTGAACCGACTGCACACCACCTACGCAGGAACTATTTCAAAGTGGATTCTCATCCTACCTGACGAGCGACTGCTACTGGAGTTCTTTTCTGCACCCTCGCTGCCTGGGACCCCCTTCGCTGTTCGAGGCATCGTTGGGCTGCAGAGCCAGCTTGTCGAACCGTGGGTGACTTCGAGTCATTGTTGTGGGAAGGACGACCCCCCTGTCGCGACCGTCGCCTGCCTCCTGAGATCCGATGTCCGTGGGCGACCCCAGGAGTTTGACGCCATTTGCAGGGCTTCCCCCACTGCCCCATACGGCCCGACGGCGGTTCTCAGGTCTGCGGCTAAGAAGCTAAGACGTTGGGGTCCAGGCTGGAGCCCGACTCCGGTGCCGAGATGGTTTGGGGCCGACTTGACTGCCCACCTGGTGCCGACCGGTGAGCAGAAGGAATTGGCTCTCTCTCCGGTTCCGGTGCCTGCTTGCAGCTGAGGACCACGGCCGCCTGCTCGTCTCTTTAGAGGTCGCACTTGTGCTGCGGCGGTCCCTGGCATTCCGCTGCTGCCTGGGTACTGATTGTTGCCTCCTCCATTGTTTTAGCAGATATCCTGCCCGGCGCCCGCTTGCCATGGCGCCGAGCCTCTGATGCTGCCGCCCCCAGTCCTACTCACACGGGAGGCAGAGTCAGACGAGGATTCCGCCTACGCACGCTTCAAAACGCGCGCCAGGTACGTTCTATCATCGCCGAGACATTTTTAACTCTTTAGAGGGTCCCGGGCCAAAACTCCCAAGCTATTAAAATGGCGACGCCCTGAAGTTCATTTCAGGTCATTTCTCACCGCTACTGCTCCTGAATCCACACCGCTAATGAGGCAGCTCTGCAAACGCCCCTAAAATGAAGTGCATTACTGCCCCCTGAGTGTGTGCTGGTCTACTAAGTCCCTGTACAACTTGCCTGTATACTTTATGCCGATCAATGCCTGACTCCAAAATGGCGACGGTCCAAGACATCCTCGACTCGCCTCACAGTGCCTGACCTTAAGATGGCGCTGCCTCAAAACTTTATTGGCTGAAAACTTTATTGTTTACATCTCTTCTTTGTAACATCACAGTTACATTGCTGTGCCTGAAGACTCACCTAATTTTCAAATTGCAGGCACAACCTCATATGGTGTCAACTACACCAGTGTCATTCCTGACTCTTGTTTGCTCACCTTAAGACCTCCTTTAATATCAGGTTCCTGGAAGACTTCTACACTTCTTGCCCAGTTGAAATGTCGAAGCGCGCCCGCTGACTAATGAGAAACACTCCTGTGAGTCATGCCTCAATCACCATAGCTCCATCTCGCCTGTGTACCGGGAGACTCATCCCCTCCGCTGTCTTTTTACCCTTTTACCCATATTAGTGCCCTTCCCTAACCAACATGTCACGTCCTGACCTGGCGTGGTCGGGGGAAAACTCCTATACTCTGGTCTACCCCCCCAACCTCTCCAAAACCGCTGCTAAATCATTCAAGCACGCCACCCTAAAAAGCCACCCTGAGACGCTGATATCCGACCTGCGCTTCAACGCGGACAGTGACATTTGCATAAATGACCTTATTTTCTATTCCAGAAGAACCGCCGCCTGGCGCAAAACCCTGGCGCACCTTCTTAACGTTCGCTCAACCAGAAACATTCCATATGGCACCAAACTCACTATTGCTCCCTCCTCTACCCTGCGAGCGGACCTCACCATCACCCTCTACAAAAATGGCATTGTTCTGATCCAAGCCTCAACCAATAACCTTAATAAATTCGCAGACCTTTTCACCCTCCTCAGAAACCATGTGCACGACACGGATAGGATAACTAACACCCGCACCAATGACCCACCATCCTGCCAGCCTATGGTGCCTAGCCACCCGCATACCCCCCCAATGGCTTCCATCACAGTTCGTCCTATCCCCCTCAGCAAGTCTACGGACCCCGGCTATGGACTCTCCCCCACACCCTTGATCCCCTCCCACCTAGCGCCCCCCACCAACTGGGAGACTAATACGCTCCCAAAGACCCCGGACTCAGTTCGAACTAGCCCTCCAATGGCTCCCAACACTGATCACCCTAACCACTATAGCTCGTCCCCAGGCACCTCCAACAGAGTCGCCCCCAGACCCCTGATCTCCTCCCCGCCAGCCATCCACCAAATCCGCGAGCTTGGTACCCCTCCAAAGACCCTAGAGTCGGCTCAAGCCAACCTCTCTCCCCTTCCACCTTTACATGCCACCTGTACTGCTCCTGAACCTTTGCCCCCCTGCCCTCTAGCACCCCCAGCTTATATTGATCTCGAAATTCTGCACTCCAGAGCGGCTAAACTAACCCAGAACATCCATAGCTCCATTCTGGACCTTATGAACCTCCTTCACCTTGCCGAACTCTCTCTTGCTAACCTCAAACCACCTCAATCCTCCCCCCACAGATCGCCGAGCCTCCCAAGCACCCTCTTCCGCTACCTTTGAGACATCTTCGCCCGCGCAAACACCCTTGCCACCTTTCAGAGGAGGAATCCAGAGCTCTTTCACTCTCTTACAACTCTACCACTGCCACCTCTAATCCACTAGACCTCACGGGAAACGAAATCTTAGCCATCCTCCAAGACCACAACTCTGTCCAAGCCATCCCTCGCCCACTAGATAGGAACCCTGAACACCCCATCAGCACGGTCACCATCAACCCCAACAGGCCAGCTACCCTCCATAACAGAAGTGTGGTTAAAAGCAACCTTGCGCCTATATTCCTGTCCGCCCAGACCCCTGTCACTCCCCCAGACACCCCCTATCTGGTCTCTTAATCAATTGCCGTTCGGCAGTTAAGCACGCCGCGGACATTGCTGACCTCATCCTGAACAAAAATTTAGACCTAGCTATACTAACAGAATCTTGGCTCAATGAATACTCTTCCCCTTGCCTGGACTTATTAGTCCCTCCCAACTACAGCATTGCTAGACTGGACAGACATTCTAGCAGGAAAGGAGGAGGCATCGCCTGCATCTACCGATCCTCCCTCCTTGTCACGGAACTCTTGGCGGACACCACTGACTCCTGCGAATACCTTGCACTCTCAATTTGCAGCAACTCATTACATCTTTGCAACTTGCACATCTTTTACCACCCCCAGGTTCGAACGACTCTTTCACCGATCACCTCTTGGAAATCATCACAACTAAGATTTCCTCCAATGCCAAAGAGATTTTCCTTGGTGATTTCAACCTGCACTGGAATGACCCCAAAGATCCCTACATCAACGCCATCAAAGACCTCCTAACTGATCAAGCACTGACTCAAGCCTGCTCTCTGCCAACTCACTCAAAAGGGGCCACCCTTGACTGGATCATTTTTAAGGAATCCTCAGTCAAGCTTATCTCCATAGACCCATGTGACTGGTCTGACCACCACACCATCTCCTTCGTGGTACCTGGGACCCACAAGACAAAGACACCGCAACCGGTGATTCCCAAACGCTGGATCAGAGACACTAAGAACCTTGACCTTATGAAACTGGAGGCTCGCTGCAAATCTGACCTCCCCCCCCCCGCACATAACTACGGTCAGTGACCTAAATGAGCATTACTCGGCGTCTATATCAAACATTCTGGACGACCTTGCCCCTCTAAAACTAAAAAGAACACAAATCAAAGACAGAAACCCCTGGTTCACTGGTTCCCTCAACTTGGAGAGGAGATCCCTACGGCAATCTGAAAGAATCTGGAGACAGCACCCCTCTGCTACGCATCTAAAACTTCTCCGCCAGGCGAGAAACTCATACAACAAGCATATCCTCAACTCCAAAAAAGAATACTTCAGATCGGAATTGGGGAATGCCAAGAATAGACCCCGCAAGCTCTTTGAACTGGTCAAACACCAATCAAATAAACTGGCTAAAACACCGAAAGAATCTCCCAAGTCTCTAATATCGTCGGAGGAATTCTCCTCTTTCTTCGCCGATAAAATCACGGCATTAGGAATTGAACTCAGTACCACCACTTACTCTCAACCCCTTCCGGACCTGCCCCCCTTTTCCGCACTACCCCCACTGGCCTCACCTAAAAACCAAGCACACTGGACCAACTTCGAATACTATGACGAAGACTCCATCTCTAAAATCCTCTCTACCTTAAACCCAAACAACCACTTTAATGACCCGCTACCATCCAACTGCCTCGCTGCTGCCTCCCAATCCATTGTTCCTTGCTGGACTGCAATAATCAACGCCTCTCTCCAGCAGGGATCGATTCCGGACCCCTTGAAAGCCGGCAAAAGTCCTTCCTAGTTTAAAAAAACCATCGCTGGATCCAGCCTCCCCCGACAATTTCAGACCTATCTCCAATATCCCTCTGTTAGCCAAAGTATTAGAGAAGTGTGTACAACAGCAACTAAGTCAGCACATCAACAACTTCCACCTACTTGATGACTTCCAATCTGGATTCAGACCGGGGCACAGCACTGAAACTACTATGCTCCACATCGTAGACGACGCCCTCCAAGCCCTAGACCAAGGCAAAACCTGCCTTCTAATCCTCTTAGATCTATCCTCCGCATTCGAAACCGTGAACCATGCAAATCTACTCGAACGCCTCAAACTCAGGATGGGTTTGGATGGCGTTGTCCTAGAATGGTTCAGGTCCTTCCTCCACAACCGATCTCAGAGATTCCTCATTAACGGCAACCTATCAGCTCCCACCCCGGTCACGGTTGGAGTCCCTCAAGGTTCAACCCTGTCCCCCACCCTCTTTAATCTCTATTTAGAGCCACTCACCGAAGTTCTTCATACCGCCAACATCTCCTACCATATGTACGCGGACGACACCCAAATATACATCAATATTTAATCGCTCGAGGAGGTCCTCTCCCTGAACGAGACCCTGAAACTGACTGTCCAATGGCTAGCTGCTAACCAACTCAAACTCAACGCAAAAAAAACTGAATTTCTCCTAATCTCCCCTTCCAAAGCCAACCCGGAGATTCAGCTGTGGATCAAGGCCATCACAGCCTTAAACTGCCCGCCGACCATTGTGGACTCTGCCAAATCTCTGGGCATAATCCTCGACTGTAACCTGAACATGCGAGACCACATTAACTCGATGGCTAAATCAGCCAGATACCACCTGAGCTACCTGTGGAAACTGAAACCTTTCATCGATGCTCCTGACTTAAAAATGGCAGTCCAAGCACTAGTCATCTCTAGACTGGAATATGGATGTTCCACCCTCACGGGATTACCCAAGATCTCCTTGGCACCTCTAAAAGCCTGCCTCAACGCAGCCGCCAGACTACTCACCGGCATCAGGAAATTCGACCACATCTCTCCACATATGAAAGCGCTGAACTGGCTCCCTCTAGAGGCCAGAATACAGCTGAAACTGGCATGCATTACACACAAGGCTCTATACGCAAACTCCCCTGCTTATCTGGCACAGAAACTAGTGGTATCTGGAGGAAGCAGAAACTCCCGGTCCGCTAGTAACCTCTTGCTCCAACCTGCCCGTTTTCAGAAAAAAAGAACCTACAATAGGGCTTTCTCCGGGGCAGCACCAAGAATTTGGAACTCTTTCCCACCCGCCATCAGAAGAATCCCTTCTCTAGCACGTTTCAAGAAGGAGGCCAAAACTTTCCTCATGGGTAAATTCCTCGTCTAAGACATGCCCTCAACCACCAAAATGTGCCCGACGAATCTAAGACTATCGCTTCTTCCTCAGATCACCAATTCACCCCGCCGAGAAAATGTGGGGCGTCTGTTTTTACTGACTCTAACTATAACTATAACCATAAACTTGTATCCCCTTTTTCCCCCATGTTCCCAGCACCCCTGCCCCTCGCCAACCGTCTTTGTATATTTTTGTATATCTCTGCACTTTAGACTTTTTGTTTGTTGTTTGTTCATCTCTGTATACCGTGTAAAGCGCTCTGATACCCTCACGGGTCAAGTTCGCGCTCTATAAAACACTAAAAAAAAAATAAAAAAATTACAGCCACACTGCAGGATTACATACTGAACACTGCGGGAACAATGGCTGTGTACATTACAGCCTCACTGCAGTATTACAGACTGAACACTGCGGGAATACTGACTGTGTACATTACAGCCACACTGCAGGATTACAGACTGAACACTACGGGAACACTGACTGTGTACAATAAAGCCTCACTGCAGTATTACAGACTGAACACTGCGGGAATACTGACTGTGTGCATTACAGCCTCACTGCATTATTACAGACTGAACACTGCGGGAACACTGACTGTGTACATTACAGCCTCACTGCAGGATTACAGACTGAACACTGCGGGAACACTGACTATGTACATTACAGCCACACTGCAGGATTACATACTGAACACTGCGGGAACAATGGCTGTGTACATTACAGCCTCACTGCAGTATTACAGGCTGAACACTGCGGGAATACTGACTGTGTACATTACAGCCACACTGCAGGATTACAGACTGAACACTACGGGAACACTGACTGTGTACAATACAGCCTCACTGCAGTATTACAGACTGAACACTGCGGGAATACTGACTGTGTGCATTACAGCCTCACTGCATTATTACAGACTGAACACTGCGGGAACACTGACTGTGTACATTACAGCCTCACTGCAGGATTACAGACTGAACACTGCGGGAACACTGACTGTGTACATTACAGCCTCACTGCAGTATTACAGACTGAACACTGCGGGAATACTGACTGTGTACATTACAGCCACACTGCAGGATTACAGACTGAACACTACGGGAACACTGACTGTGTACAATACAGCCTCACTGCAGTATTACAGACTGAACACTGCGGGAACACTGACTGTGTGCATTACAGCCTCACTGCATTATTACAGACTGAACACTGTAGGAACACTGACTGTGTACATTACAGCCTCACTGCAGGATTACAGACTGAACACTGCGGGAATACTGACTGTGTGCATTACAGCTTCACTGCAGTATTACAGACTGAACACTGCGGGAATACTGACTATGTGCATTACAGCCTCACTGCAGTATTACAGACTGAACACTGCGGGAATACTGACTATGTGCATTACAGCCTCACTGCAGTATTACAGACTGAACACTGCGGGAACACTGACTGTGTACATTACAGCCTCACTGCAGGATTACAGACTGAACACTGCGGGAACACTGACTGTGTACATTACAGCCTCACTGCAGTATTACAGACTGAACACTGCGGGAACACTGACTGTGTACATTACAGCCTCACTGCAGGATTACAGACTGAACACTGCGGGAACACTGACTGTGTACATTACAGCCACACTGCAGGATTACAGACTGAACACTGCGGGAACAATGGCTGTGTACACACAGCCTCATTGCAGTATTACAGACTGAACACTGCGGGAATACTGACTGTGTACATTACAGCCTCACTGCAGTATTACAGACTGAACACTGCGGGAATATTGACTGTGTACATTACAGCCACACTGCAGGATTACAGACTGAACACTGCGGGAACAATGGCTGTGTACATTACAACCTCACTGCAGTATTACAGACTGAACACTGCGGGAACACTGACTGTGTAAATTACAGCCACACTGTAGGATTACAGACTGAACACTGCATGAACAATGACTGTGTACATTACAGCCTCACTGCAGTATTACAGACTGAACACTGCGGGAACACTGACTGTTTATAGTACAGCCACACTGCAAGATTATAGACTTAACACTGCGGGAACAATGACTGTGTAAATTACAGCCACACTGCAGGATTACAGACTGAACACTGCGGGAACAATGACTGTGAACATTACAGCCACACTGCAGAATTACATACTGAACACTGCAGGAACACTGACTGTGTACATTACAGCCACACTGCAGGATTACAGACTGAACACTGCGGGAACAATGACTGTGTACATTACAGCCTCACTGCAGTATTACAGACTGAACACTGTGGGAACAATG
This sequence comes from Calotriton arnoldi, assembly GCA_963921515.1. NCBI lineage: Eukaryota > Metazoa > Chordata > Amphibia > Caudata > Salamandridae > Calotriton > Calotriton arnoldi. The sequence continues at coordinate 585,061 of CAWUFW010003833.1, forward strand.
ACTGTGTACATTACAGTCTCACTGCAGTATTACAGACTGAACACTGCGGGAACAATGACAGTGTACATTACAGCCACACTGCAGGATTACAGACTGAACACTGCGGGAACAATGACTGTGAACATTACAGCCACACTGCAGGATTACAGAATAATCACTGCGGGAGCACTGACTGTACACATTACAGCCACACTGCAGGATTACATACTGAACACTGCGGGAATACTGACTGTGTACATTACAGCCTCACTGCAGTATTACAGACTGAACACTGCGGGAACACAGACTGTGTACATTACAGCCACACTGCAAGATTACAGACTGAACACTGTGGTAACAATGACTGTGTACATTACAGCCACACTGCAGGATTACATACTGAACACTGCGGGAACAATGGCTGTGTACATTACAGCCTCACTGCAGTATTGCAGACTGAACACTGCAGGAACACTGACTGTGTAAATTACAGCCACACTGTAGGATTACAGACTGAACACTGCGGGAACAATGACTGTGTACATTACAGCCTCGCTGCAATATTACAGACTGAACACTGCGGGAACACTGACTGTTTATATTACAGCCAAACTGCAAGATTATAGACTGAACACTGCGGGAACAATGACTGTGTAAATTACAGCCACACTGCAGGATTACAGACTGAATACTGCGGGAACAATGACTGTGAACATTACAGCCACACTGAAGGATTACAGACTGAACACTGCGGGAACACTGACTGTGTACATTACAGCCTCACTGCAGTATTACAGACTGAACACTGCGGGAACAATGACTGTGTACATTACAGCCACACTGCAAGATTGCAGACTGAACACTGCGGTAACAATGACTGTGTACATTACAGCTACACTGCAGGATTATAGACAGAACACTGCAGGAACACCGACTGTGTACATTACAGCCACACTGCAGTACTACAGACTGAACACTGCGGGAACACTGACTGTGTACATTACAGCCACACTGCAGGATTATAGACAGAACACTGCAGGAACACCGACGGTGTACATTACAGCCACACTGCATGATTACAAACTGGATACTGAAGGGACACAGACTTTGTGCAATATGACTAAGCTCAAGGAGTACTGATTGTGCATTGCACTGCCAGATTGCTGGAACAGAGACTGTGCACGGCAAGATCAGATTACCAGAATGATAACACTGCACTACTGGAACAGAGGCTTTGCACTGCACCTTCGGACTGCAGGAACATTGACAGTGGACTGTAGAAACGCAGACTGTGTGCAGCATTGCCAGGATATGAGTGCAGACTGAACACTGTAGGAACACAGACTGTGCACTAACCCTGGGCAAAGCACTACGCTACGCTCGCGTAGTTTGCGAAGTTTGCGCTACTTCGCACAACGCGAATTGCACGTAGCACAGTGCAAACACGCGTAGCGTAGCGTAGTGCAGCGGTCATTTTTGGCTTGCTCGCGGTCCTCAACGTCAAGTTGGCGACCGCGAGCAAGCAAAATGACATCCCGGCGAGACTTTTTCCTCGTTCGCGATCAGCAACATCAAGTTGCCGATCGCGAGCGTGGAAAATAAACCTGCCGGCGAGATTCTCAACGCGGGGAGGTCAGGTTTCTCATTGCGAGTGGTCGCGTATGCTCGCGACCGCTCGCGATGAGAAACTACCAGTCCGCGTTGAGAAAGCTGCCGCTCGAGTAAAAATCTACTCGAGTGGCAGTAAAAGACAGCTCGCACTGTGCAAGATGCCCTTTTCAATGATTGCACAGTGCGGACAAGCATCCGGCACTGTGCAATCCTCGCGAACAGCGCACTACGCAGTTCGCGTAGTGCTACGCGTAGCTCGCGTAGTGCGAACTGCACTTCACGTAGCTTTGCGTAGCGCTACTTCGCGAACTACGCCCAGGCTTACTGTGCACAGCACAGCTAGACTCCAAGAGTGTAAATTGTGCATTGCATGGCCAAACTGTCGGAACATAGAGGGTTCACTGCATGAACTATTACAATTACATACTAACACCCGGATACAAGTTAAGCTTGGCACCGGCTCACATCTGTCTCGAAAAATCACGACGACAAGAGGAGTCAAACAGGGATGTGTGCTAGCTCCATTGCTCTTTAACTTGTTCATTGCCGACCTTTCAGCGGAACTAGATGCGATAAACAGCCATCCCCCTAAGATTGGTGGTGTCCAGTTAAGCAACCTTCTGTACCCCGACGACCTTGTCCTCTTCAGTCTCACACGAGTAGGGCTGCAACGACTGTTAAATAAACTACATAGTTATACCGTTATGAACAACCTAGAGGTTAACTTAAAGAAAACCCAAGTAGTCATATTCGGCAGAAAACACTATGGAGGTGGTGGCTGGATGTATAACAACTCTGGACTTGTAGTAGAAAAATCCTACAAATACCTGGGGGTTAATTTCGACTCCAGGGGCACCCTTGCCAAACATCGCAGCGACATCTCAATCAAAGCCATGGCTCTCCAAGTGAATCTTTCAAAATTTTCAAAAAAATTGACGGGCCCGAGCCTAACTCCAATGTTGGAAGTCATGAAAGCCAAAATTGGCCCCACGTTGTCATATGGCATTGAAATTTCTCGGGGCAAACTGAGTGCAACATTAAACCAACACGTGACTAAGATCTATAAAAGAGTCTTTCATATGCCAAAATCCACTTCTGCTGCACAGATACGATTAGAATTGGGCCTTTTAAATTACGAAATCTCAGGCGCAGGTGCCTATTTAAATCTGTGCCATAAGTTAAGGCAGGCCGGAGCTGGGTCGCTTGAGTCACTGTTCTGGTCAGATATTAGCCTTAATAACCCAGGTGGGTCCTACAGTCAGTTCTTCCATGAATGCGTACAGCAACTATCAGCAAGCGATCTCTGGAATGTTAACCCTAGTAACATAGTCTTCAAAACTAGTATCAAGAAGCGCATCCGTATGTGGTCTCATAATACCGACAAAGCTCTTTTCGCCAAACGCAAGCATGCATGGGCAGTAATGAACTCTTACCAGCTGGCTTCTCTTCCATCATACCTGCCCTGCACATACCCCCTGTACTTAAAGCTGCGGTTTATGGCACTTAGATTGGGGGAATGGCACTTTCTGAAACATTTACCTCTTTGGCATCGTACATCAGATGACCTACAGTGCAAGGGCTGCGGGTACTTGGTGGAGTCTCTGGAGCATGTTGTATGCCTCTGCCCTGCATTGCTGGCCCAGCGCAGACTAAAACTGAGGCCAGAGTGGAACAGATTGGGAGTCTGGTCCTGTAGGCAGACAATTATCGCGGCATTGAACCCAGAGAACACAGCTTTAAACATAAGCCTCACAATCTTTATTCACCGTGCATATCGCAAACTCAATCAGCAAACTGCAGGCCCGGCAACAATCTCGAGGAAGTGCACAGGTGACTAAAACAATAGCAAACCCATGAAGCTCTATTTCAGTATAACCTGTGTTCTCTGCCTCTGCAATACTATGGAACGCGATCCCGATAACTCGATACTGACTATCGACAACCTGACAGTTGCTTCACTGAACTGTTTTTATCTTTTGGGTCTCTCTGCAACTCAGTGTCTTATTTGTAGTTTTTAGAAGCAACATCAATTCTTTTTTTACACTATTAATTGTTTTTAATGATATTCTGCTGCTATCTGGTTTTAAAACACGTAGTCCTATTACATTTTGGTCATTTTAATCTCTCAGTTTTGTATACGTATGGTATGTATGTCTTGATTTTATGATTATATTTTTAATCAAATAAAGTACCATTCACCGTTAATCACTGCATGAACACAGACTGTGCGGAGCACAGCAAGCCTGTAGACATGTAGACTGAACATTGCAGGAACACAGACTGTTCATTGCAGGAACACATACTGTGTATGGCACAAACAAACTATAGGCATTCAGACTGAACACTGCAGGAACACAGACCATGCACAGCAGAGCCAGACTACCTGAACATAGACTGAGCACTACCGGGACACAGGCTGCACAGCATGGCCAGACTGCAGGAACATAGACTGAACACTGCAGAAACACAGATTGTGCACAGCACAGCCAGACTGTAGGCATGCAGACTGAACTCTGCAGGAACATTGATTGTTCCCTTGTTTACTGCACAAAAACAGACTGTGGACAGCACAGCCAGACTGTGTGAGTGCTGATTGAACACTACAGGAACACAGACAGAAAACTGTAGGAACACAGATTGTGCACAGCACAGACAGACTGTATAAACATAGATTAAACAATGCAGAAACACAGACTGTGCACAGCACAGACAGCCTGTATAAACATAGACTGAATAGTGCAGGAGCACAGACTATGCACAGCACAGACAAACTGTGTGCGTGCTGATTGAACGCTACAGGAACTGTGCACAGCACAGAAAGACTGTAGGAACTGAGACCGAACACTGCAGGAACACAGACTCACACAGCACAGACAGACTGTAGGGACGCAGACTGTACACTGCAGGAGCACAGACTGTGCACAGCCCAGACAGACTGTAAGGATACAGACTGAACACTGCAGGAGCACAGACTGTGCACAGCCCAGACAGACTGTAGGGACACAGACTGAACACTGCAGGAGCACATACTGTGCACTACACAGACCGAATATAAGAGTGCAGACTGAACACTGCAGAAACACAGACTGTGCACAACACAGGCAGACTCTAGGAGACCAGAATGAACAGTGCAGGAACACATACTGTGCACAACAGAGACAGACTCTAGGAACACAGACTGAACACTGCAGGTACACCGAATGTGCACAGCACAGACAGACTCTAGGAGTGCAGACTGAACACTGCAGGTATACAGCCTGTGCACAGCACAAGCAGACTAGAAGTGCAGACTAAACACTGCAGGAACACAGACTGTACACAACACAGACAGACTCTAGGAACACAGACTGAACACTACAGGAACACAGACTGTGCACAGCACCGACAGACTCTAGGAGTGCAGACTGAACACTGCAGGAACACAGACTATGCACAACACAGACAGACTCTAGGAACACAGACTGAACACTGCAGGTACACAGACTGTGCACAGCACAGACAGACTCTAGGAGTGCAGACTGAACCTGTGCTGTGAACTGGATCTTCTTGTCAGCCATTGCCCATCACAACCCCCTCCGAGCACATCCCATGCCCCATCCTGTCCCTCACACTGCCTCCACATAAGGATGTAAGCATAAGCTACCCCACTAAGGGGCCGATTCAGATTCGGGCCGGAAATCTCCCCGACCGAGCCGGACCCGGAGAGATTTCCGACCGAATCGGACCCGTGCAGTCCGACCGAACGAGTACGATGCGCACGTATGCCATCGGACTTGAGTCGGTCGGACTCCCATTGAAGTCAATGGGAGCCTGTCGTACAACGCGTACGCGGGCTCCCATTGACTCAATGGGTGCGATGCGGACAAGTGCGCCCCCTACAGCGTGTACGCGGCGAAGCGATTTGCGCCGTACACGCACAGGTAGGGGGGACCCATGGGTCCCCCCCGTGTGCGACTCGCGCGGCTACGCGTACAGGGGGGTCCGACACGGACCCCCAAAGTATGGCTCCGACAGCTCTTTCGAGCCGGAGTGCGCGGCTCGGTCAGACTGCTCGCGGCGCGCATCGTACTTACCCGGCCGGGTAACGTCTCCATTGCGCGGTGCGAGTCGTGTCCGTGCAAGTCGGTCGGTGCGGTTCGACCCGGGATCGAGTCGGTCGGAGCGGTCGGGACGCCCGGACGAGTCGGTCGGCGAATACGCATCGAACTCGCTCGCCCGGACGCGCGTACGGATCGGTCGGGAAATAGGGCTCCGAATCGGATCCGGTTAAGCCGAATCCGATTCGGAGCCCTACCGGCCGAGATCGGAATCGGCCCCTAAGTCTTTTTGTTGTACCCCCAACCAGTCCCAAGTGTTCCAAACACCATTCTTGCCCCAGCCTCGCTCTCCTGGCCCAACCCCGCCATGTCTCCCCCTGAGATGTTCCCTGACAGAGGAAGTCTTTTCCGTCATTGTGGAACTATTTAGTGGTGGCAGAGGAAGGTGCAGCATTACATAGAATTGAACTATCAGTTGCAAGTGATTCTCAAGGACCGAGTTCTTAAGACAGGAGGGGGCATGTTCAATGTGAAAAGGAATAACGTCGCCAGAGAAGGATCTGTGAAACGTGGAATTTTTCCTAAATTGTGGAGGAAGAGGGAATCTTTTGTTTTTGTACCAGACAGAGTTTGACCCTCCAGAAAAGAGAAGTTCCTGTGTAAGATATTCTGGAGTTTGGAAATTGAAAGCTTTGAATGAAAGGTAGGTGGTTCTCGTAGTAAAGCGTGACTCAATTGGAGCCATTGAAGGGGTGATATGTTCCCATCTTTACTGTTTATGAGAAACCTTTGTTATTCCTTTCTCGCTACGACTCTCTCATTTGGTGCCGACAGGCCAACCAAAAAAAGAGCAATCACCTGCTTTTGCGACACCAAGAACATCGACATCAGCTGACTCAGCAACCCCGCACAGAAGGAACTACCGCCCATCAGCCCATCACAGATGTCAATGTCACAGATGTCAATGTCACAGATGTCAATGTCACAGATGTCAATGTCACAGCTGATCACTGTTTTGACCACTTCTCAGATCTGTTTGATGAGCTAGCTCCACTCCAAAGTAAACAGAAAAGGCCTAAACCATTATCTTCATGGTTCACCAAAGCCCTTTATGAGGAAAGTAAATCCCTTAGAATACTGGAGAAAAGATTGAGACCATCGCCCTCCACCACTAAACTTACACGTCTTCGAAACACAAGATCTCTATAAAAAAAGACATATCTACTGTGGGAAATCGAATCACTTTAGATCCCTCCTTGACTCAGTCAAGAACCGACATAACCAACTCTCCGATCTAATCAAAACTGTCAACAGAACCCCTCACGTCTACATCCATCAAATTTGATTGACCCATCCACGAAAGCAGAGGAGTTTGCACTATTCTTTGACTTCAAAGTAAAATCACTTCCTTGCCATGATGCCTCCCCCTCCCCCACCATGGTATGCAAATCCAAGAACACCTGCCGACAATTTTATATAATTAGGAAGGAAGATTTACTGAAAATCATTAAGAAGACCAGACCTTTAAACCACTTTGTAGATGCGATCCCTGGTAACATTGCCAAAGACCTCTACACCCACATGCGCCCCTACTGGACAAAACTGGTGAATCTCTCTCTTATCTCAAGAAAAAAGAGAGGGACCCAACAACCAAAGGAGAAGGGTGCCAAATAAGACCTTAGTCAGAAAGAACCCCCTTTGGGTAAGTACACACACATAAGACCACACTTATGATAAACACCTCATGTCACCAATGTATCAACCACAAACAGGGGAATAGAAAAATTAAATGGCAAATTCAAATAAAAATGATACAAATTTTAATAAGCAAACATATCAGTGTACAATGTTTACTAATAATAGAAAATACATTGAGCAATCATCATAAAACAGTTTTTTTTAAAAAGACCAAAATGTGATCCAATATAATTGATACAGTTAAAAAACATACATACCAATAACACCAATACACATAAAAGTTGGGAGAACAAACAGGAAGATAATTCCTATACACAGAAGGAACTACCAAATATCACATAGATCAATTGTCATATGAAGAAATGGTCAATCGTAACAGTTGTCTACATAGATTTAGAGTAGGCCTTCATTATAATGCATCGACGCGTTTGGTCCTCGCTCGTTTCTGATAGGAAAGGTGTGAGTCATAGTTCATATCCAGGAATTATGATGTTTACAGAAACATAGTACTCTTGTGATTATTTTGTGTAATTATTTTATGCCACATTATCCAGTACTCAAACTGTCACGATTGGCATCTTTTAGAAATTGGAAGTGGACTGCCAATCTTGATAAATAGACAGGATTGCACTAGTGGATGTGAGCATCACAGATGAGACTTTTTAGTCCTTATAGGTAATTCTATTGAAATACTATACTTGTTGGCTAAGCAGCAGGCTAGGCTTATGTAATGTTACAGTATTGATTTTTCTTCTTTTTTCTTTACTAGGAATCTTTGATTTTAGTGAAGATACGAGCCATCTATTTCTTGTATTTGGGCCATACTATCTGAGGTAAACTGATTACCATAGCTCAACGAGGAATGAAAGTTGAAATCCATTTGGATATGAAAAGTGATGATTGCTTTTCTGTTCATAGGTATTGGCCATCTATTTTTACATTGACCTGGACCGTGTTTTAATATATGCGGATACTCGAAGCGAGTCATGCTCTGGTATTCGTGCTGATATATCCAAGGTAATCGGTGATAGATGCCACTTTGATGGTACTACAAGTGTGACACCCTAATTTTTTGAGTCTGATAAAAAATGTTTGGACATTGTATTACAGATACGTGTAGGCGTAAGAAAAAGAGGAATTTGCTTGTCTCTTTTTGGGTTTTTATTGAGGCAGATTCTGTCTAGTTCTTGAACAATTTTAAGGTATTTACCTTTTTGTTTCGAGGTGACTATTAAGCATTATGATTTGAAAAATACTGATATGAATGTTGGTGTGGAATGAATATGGTAACCTCAATGTCGCTAGTAGTGTTTTTATGCAGCCTAAACAGGGGGTTAGAACTTCTAGTGGTTTAAATAATTGTATTTTATTAGTATATAATTTTTTGTATCTGTTACAGAATCATTTTGTACGTCTGGGAGTTATTGTCCTTTCCTGAAGAAGGTGACGGTCAGAATAAAGTGCCCACCGAAACGCGTCGATGCATTATAAATGTATGTAGACAACTGTTACGATTGACCATTTCTTCATATGACAATTGATCTATGTGATATTTGGTAGTTCCTTCTGTGTATAGGAATTATCTTCCTGTTTGTTCTCCCAACTTTTATGTGTATTGGTGTTATTGGTATGTATGTTTTTTAACTGTATCAATTATATTGGATCACATTTTGGTCTTTTTAAAAAAAAACTGTTTTATGATGATTGCTCAATGTATTTTCTATTATTAGTAAACATTGTACACTGATATGTTTGCTTATTAAAATTTGTATCATTTTTATTTGAATTTGCCATTTGATTTTTCTATTCCCCTGTTTGTGGTTGATACATTGGTGACATGAGGTGTTTATCATAAGTGTGGTCTTATGTGTGTGTACTTACCCAAAGGGGGTTCTTTCTGACTAAGAATCTCTCTCTTAGCCAAGGAACGTTTCCATCCGCCTCAAGACAGGACAAGTCACTCTACTCCTCAAGAACCCTCTGCAGGCGCAGAGGACCGCAACAACTTTCACCCTTTCTCCAATTCACCCACTACATAAAAGATAACAACTCCTAGATGAATAGTAATCCGGTTTCAATCAAGCTACGGTACCAAAACAGCGCTGCTATAGGAGGTCGATGATACACTTCGAGGCCTAGACTCTGGCAACTTATGATCCATCTTGATTTATCTGCAGCCTGTGACACAGTAAACCAACTACCCTCCTTGGCACACTCAAAAATCATATGGGAATTGATGGCCTGGACCTTAAATGGTTTGACTCATTCCTCATGGGTAGGTCGAGGATGGATACAAATTGACAGTTGCTTCTCAACACTGATGACTGTTGATCAAGGAGTCCCTCAGTGTCCTGTCCATGCTCCGACCCCATTCAACCTATACATCGAGCACCTTGGAGTCCTATTAAGAAAGGCAGGGATCTTTTATTACCATTATGCTGATGACACTCAATTTTACCTAACGATCTCCTCTCCAAATGACTTCTCGCCATCACTCTAAACTCTGTTCAAGACTGGAGGGCCGCTCATAGTCTAAAACTAAACCCTTAAAGAAACGAATATCTCCTCATTTCCTCTTAAAAATATCCACCTCCGGTACAATCCTGGATGGACACACTCAGCACATTCTTAAAAGCAAACCCCCATCGTCGACAATGCCAAATATCTAGGAGGCATCCTCGACAAAAGGCGCACCTGCAAGCACAAACCAGCACCATGTCAAGAAGCACACAATATCGCCTGCGTCTTCTGCGGGAAGTCCACCACTGTATTCCAGAGGAAGACCTGAAAACTCATGTTCAATCACTGGTACTCTCCAGAATTGGCTATTGCAACTCTCTCTTGAATGGTCTCCCCAAGACCCAACTCATCCCCGCCCCAATCAGTCCTTCATTTGGCAGCACGCTTCATCTATGGGGCTAGAAGGAGAGACCACATCTCACCTATGCTGGTCACTCCTCGATGGCTGCCCTCTGAAGCAGGCTCATATACAAAACGGCCACCGGCAAGGCTCATCCACTCCCCGTTACCTGTCTGACAAACGTAAGCTATCTGGAGGTGCTCGACCATCTCAAAATGGCAGAGCACTTCTGCTAGGACATCCAACCTTCAAAAAGGGACCACTCATGGCTGAATCTTTTTCAGGTAATGCAACACGGATTTGAAATTCCCTTCCTCCGAACGTACGCATCATCGCCTCGCTGGCGAGCTTCGAATCTGAGCTGAAAGCCCGTCTCCTTCAAAGATATTTCAGTTAATGACCTCTTAGCTAAGCTTTCCTGTAGGAACACACCTTTTCCCTCTGTGGTTTAACCTATGACCTTTGTCCTGAATTTAATTGCTTTGTCTCCATTTCACTAAACCTCCTCAGTTGGCAACCTGTTCTCTACAACAACATATATTACCTACTCCCTCGATCAACTATAAATCTGTACCTTGGTAATGATCCATAGGTTTGTAAATGTGTAAAATAACCTTTACAATGATCGAACATTGGCAATTGTGGACCTTATATAATGCCCTTTATAAGGATCAAACATTCAGTAATTCTGGACTTCATATAGGGACATATGTTTTAATGTAAACACTTTACATAACCATGTAACGCTAGTCCTTACGTAACAATCTTTGTTTTATTGTAAAACACTCTGGGCCCTTTGGGTAATGTACGTGCTACATACAACTAACTAAATAAATAAATAAAATAAATAGGTAAATAAATAAAGCCTTGAATAATATAATGTAATTTAACATCCCCAAATCCGTCCTCCTCATCCCAGAATGAGGAGGTGGGCCTCCTCCAGACACACTACTCCCAAATATTTCTACTATTCCCATAAAACACACCTTCCTACCACCCTCATGGCCCCTCCTCTCGACAACAGTTTTTCGTGTGTTTCGGATATGTCATGTCATCCAAAGTAAGATTTTCACTCTATACGAATATTTAAATGTGAAAGTCTCTATAGTCACAGTGGTCCTGCACCGAGCGCGTTACATCACTGGAGGGCGTGTTTGGAGTGGCGCTTTGCTCTGGCACCCGCATCCATGTTCTGGGATGGGGTACGGGTTCTCCATGCTGCACAGTTTTGTCAGACTTTCCCCCTCGTGGTTGGGTGAGATGGATCTTGTGTTTGTGGCCTTCCAGGAGAGGGCAATGAGTAAGCAGGGACAAAGCACAGTGAGGTATTATTTTCTAAGTGATGAGCATTTGACTAACCCGCTCCCATTTCACAATGTTCTAAAGAACATGGGGGCATATTACAAGCCCCTGTTGCCACGGGAACGTCCCTTTTTATGACGTTCCTGTGGCGATAGGGGCTTTGCCTTATTTCCACATAACGTGGCTTAACGCTGCCTTGTAAAAAAGGCCCCCTTTCACGCTATGCTTAGTGTGAACGTGCAGGGCAATGGGTGTTGTTGTGGGTGTTCCACCACAACACCTATTGATTCTGATGCTGCCCCCTATTTACAAGGGAGGCGTAAATAGGAGGCAGCGCCAGAATTAAGACCAGGGAAAACCTGGTCTTACCCTGGTGCAACAAGAAGAAAAGTTTCATTTCTCCTCGTTTTTGCTGTTTTCATGTGTGCTGCGTTGTGCAGCACACATGAAAAAAGCAAAAGGCCAATGATTGTTTATGTACAGGAAGGTCCTCCTTCCTTCACATAAACAATAATTGTTTTTTTTTTTTTAAATGCCATTTTGCAACTTTTGTGTGTGCTGCATTAATGAATGTCCCCCTTCCTGCACATAAACAATCTTCCCCTGCACGCAGACACTATGGTGCAAGGGTGCCTGCGTTGGCACTAGGCTGCTAAGTGTAGCGCCAGCGCAGGGGGAAACGCAGGGCTGCACCATATTCTTGTAAACATGGTGCAGCCCTGCGTTTCTGAAGTGGCGGAGTGAGGCGTTAAGCCAGGGAAGGCTAACGCCTCACTCCACCACTTCCCTTGTAAATATGCCCCTTGGTCCTTTGAGAGTGGAAGGATGCTGATAGGTTAGCGGTGCCTTGTGTCCTTAAAAAGAGATATTCTTGGAGAAATTTGTTACAGATTTTCCACCTATTCCCAAGGTAAACTCCGTTCTCTCGAGTTTGGCTTCACCATCATCCCAGCACTTTGAAGCAGCATTGCCACTGGATCTGGCTGATAAGAAGGTTGAAAGGGCCTTGAAGGGTTGTTTCTGCAGCTAGTTCCTATACTACAGATGCAGCTTAGATCTGATAAACGGTTTTCGGGCCCTCTTTGATTGTTTGGAAGGGGAGAGGATCCTACCTCCACTCTGAGGTGTATGAAACTGTTGTCGGACACTACCTTTGACTCCTCATGGTGAGCGTCAACAGCAGCAGGAGTTTCAGTAGCCGCTGGGAAGTCACTCTTATTAAAAGTGTGGAAGTTGGACCCTTCCCACAGGACTCTGATTTGTAAACTTCCTGTTACAAGCCAAAAGCTATTTGGGGATGAAATCCATGATTTGGTCAAAAAGACGGCGGTGTAGAGGAAAACTATTTAGCCGTTTAGGCCATTTTCATACAGGAAATATATTTTGTTTCCAGAGAAACCTAGCCAAAGCGGCACAAAGTTCACGTCTCTTTCGTGACCAAGCCCGTGGCAGTGGGGGCTGCACAAACCCAACCACAAACACAACCACAAACACTTCCCACCCATAGACTATCAAAGAGACAAAGTTGGGACAAGACTTCTCAATTTTTATGACAGGTGGAAAGGCAGAGCCAGCGACCATTGGGTACTGACAGTCATAAAAAGATGGTTATTATATAAAGCTAGAACATCGGCCACTGCCATTCTTCCGAGAAACCCCCAGGATGTCGGGAAGGAGAAGTATCTTCTGAAAGCAGAGAAGTCTTTGCTGTTGAAGGGAGCAATATCGAGGTCCCAATATTGGAGAGAAACCAAGATTTCTATTCAATCTTGCTCCAGGTTCCAAAGGCAGATGGGTCCTCTCATCCAGTGATGGATTTAAAATGGTTAAACCACCATGTCACGCAGTCCCAATTTCACAAACACCAAGAGGTGGTCCTTTTAGTCTTTTATTCTGAGGATCAAGATCAGATTCCTTTAGGGTTGGATGTCAAGAGGGCATTGCTCATATATCTAAATAAAAGGAAGGATGTAAGAAAATCCAATCTTCTTTGTGTTGCTTTTGATCCAGCAAAAAAGGCAACAAACCTTCAACCTCCACTATCAGTAGACTAGTCATAAAGTCTATGTTATCAGCACTTACAACTTCCTGGCCCTGTTAGGGGTTGGGGTGGGCAGAACTCGCTGAGTTTTACTCAGCGTAATTCCGTGGCATTACATAAAAATTCAGTGAGATTCCGCGGAGTTCTGTCCACCCCTACTCAGGGCAAAAAAAGACTCATCCTAGGCTCACACCTCCCCAGGCTGAAGCTCACCCTTAAGTCTTTAAAAACACTCCTCCGGTGACTACTAACCGGCCACATGGGCGCTCCAAGCACAGTGCAGCCACACCGACAGTGCACTGGAGTATGCCCGGCTGTACTTCTCCCCGCAGTGGACACAGACCTTGATGGTGCTGCTTGCGGTGAGGCAGGGGTTAATGACGTGCATCTTTTGTGTGGGTGTGACAGTGAGTCTGCTGTAAGTGAAGTGCAGGAAGAGGGAAGGAGAGGGTAGGGGTAGGGGTAGAGAATCAAAAGGATCCTGTCAGAACCTGGTACAATGTTATTGTCAGGTGTTTATACTGGTTCATTATATAGCAGACCCTCCTTCAATGATTGCTTATTTTGAAGTGACATTAAGCAGCTTCTGTACCTTTAAAATAGTAATTAGCTTTGCTGTTAAGCACTTCAGCCTTCTCCAATCGGCCAGCAACCCCAGCTTGTTCTCTCTCCGTCATCTTACCACCGTAAAGCAGCCTGTTTCCACATGGAAAAGTGAAGTGCTGTCATACTTGGGTAGCATAAAGTGTTGCATGAGCGTGACCGAACGTCACCTAGAGAAGGCAAGGTACAGGTAGTCTATTACACGCACAGTTGTGATGTCTCCTAGATACCAGACACGCTCAAGGGGTGCGGTCTTAGGGACATGTGGCCACTTTAAGCCCTTGTTCAGTACGCCAGTGCAGAATACTCTTACGACAGGTGGGCGTACAGAACACTAGACTGCTACTCTGGCACAAGTCTGTCTGAGCTGCAAACATGTATGTGTAAGAAACCAAACGTACTAACATAGCAGGACATTTAAAGTAGTGTTGATTAATTTTACCGGCAGAGTGGAGAAATTTATAAATAATTCTGAGTCACAAGAGTAACACAGAATTACCAAATTGCTCCAATTCCGCTGGTGGAATTGAAAATTCCGCCCACCCCTTATAAGGGGTGGATCTACCAGGGGGTGGCCGCTTTGTAGGCAGAGGTAATGGAGACATGTAGGGCTGTGACCTGGTCATCAGAAATCACATTTGTGAACTATTACAAATTAGGTTTGAGTGATTCCATGAATTTTGCTTTAGGCAGTGGCAGCTCCTCCACTAAGGCGGAGGGGCGCCGCCCCACTGCTTTTTAGCAGACGAATAAAGGAAAAATAAAATGAAAATAACTCGATGTTATTATCATTTTATTTGTCCTGCTGCTGCAGCTTTGCAGGATGGGGTGGGGCTGCTCTGACGAAAGGAGCAGGTGGAGTGGTGAGCACACTTTGTAAGTGCGCATGAATGTTTGGCCAGCTGTCTCGGGCCGGCCAAATATTCATGCGCACTTTGCATGTTCTCCACCCAGGCTGTATTGCAGCCTGGGTGGAGAACAAGCCCAGGCTCCCACTGCCTGTCTGAGTGCCGAACCACAGCACTCAGACCAATCACAAAGCATTGTGATTGGCTGTGGGAAGCCTAGGTGTGCTTCCTGTTCCGGCCGGAGCAAGGGACTATGGAGGAGGGACGCAGCGAGGAAGTGGCGAAAAGGTAAGTTTTTTCTTTCTTTCTTTTTTTCTTCCCCTGTCGTCCCCCTCCCCCCCCCCCCGGCCACCTCTGATCCGTGCCGGTCGCCACTGATGTTATTATCATTTTATTTGTCCTGCTGCGGCAGCTTTGCAGGATGGGGTGGGGCTGCTCTAACGACAGGAGCAGGGGGAGTGGTGAGCACACTTTGTAAGTGCGCATGAATGTTTGGCCAGCTGCCTCGGGCTGGCCAAACAGTCATGCACACTTTGCATGCTCTCCACCCAGGCAGTATTGCAGCCTGGGTGGAGAACAAGCCCAGGCTCTCACTGCCTGTCTGTACACCGAACCACAGCGCTCAGACCAATCACAACGCTGCATTGGAGCATTTTGATCGGCTGTGGGGAACCTGGGTGTGCTTCCTGTTCCAGGCTGGAGCAAGGGACTACGGAGGAGAGACGCGGCGAGATGGTTAGTTTTTTTTTTTTAACTTTTTGCTTCCGCTTCCCCTGTCCCCCTCACCCCACCGCCACCCCGATCCATGCCGGCCGCCACTGGCTTAGGAGTGTTGAGGTCTGCTATGAAGTAATAGTGATCTTTTTTTGTGGGAACTTTGAGGAATTACGTTTATGTTTGTGTATTTCCTCATTCTATAAAAACTGGGACGGGGAGGATGAGCTTTGGAATAATGCAAATGTAACTTACTGGTTAACTTCATTATCTAAAACCCTAGTCCTCCCCGTTGCAGTTGAAATCTCTCCCACGGTCATTATTCCTTTGTGCAACTTACTATCTCATGCAATTGTTTGCTGAGAGGAGGGGCATTGAGGGTGGTAGGGAGGCGTGTTCTATGGAAGTAGTACAAACACTTGGGAGTAGTATGTTCGAGGGGACACACCTCATACTGTAAGGACTGGGACAGGTGAGACTGTGGTTTCGGGTAAGGAAGATTACCGGTAAGTAATAGTTTCATACCGTGGTACTGACGCTCAAAAACAGATGCTCATTGTGGGAGCACACATAGGAACGTGGAAAAGAGGGGCGTCTTCTTGAGAGCAGCCGCTGGGGGTAACAGACTGAGTGCGGATTCAAGGAGTTTGTGTTAAGGCATCTTTTGGAATCAGGGGCCGTTCGAATTCTGAAAAAAATATGGGAGAACTTCAGGTGACCAAGGCAAACAAGCATTGGCAAAGCCAATCGGTCTCAGCAATGCGAGAGCTAATGGCTTTTTCAATGCATGGCCAGATGGTAAGTGTTCCCCAGGCAGATGCAGAATCCAAACGCCTGTGGATGCTGCACCGTTACTCCTTTGTGTAGCCATGGGCATACATGAACAAGGCATTCCAAATTAAATGTAACCATTTGATAGAGTGCAAAACACAACATGAAATATGCCAATTCCCTTTAACAAGTGCTGCCAAAACTACTTAGTAAAATCATGATACTTATTTTGGTCACCTCTTAAGAACAGAACATACTGTCTACCTTAATGCAATTCATACTTGTGGCTTGAATGTTACACACACTGGCAACATCCTTTACCACACAATCAAAACCACGCAGTGTCTTTATAACGCGGGCACTACGATGACTGTGACATTACCACACGTTCCTTTAGCATGCAAGTCGTTACAACCACTTGCTTTAGGGAACGCAGTGTTGGGCTGGGATTGGATTTTAAGTCCAACGCCGTCACTATTGATACACAGACTGGAGCTATACTATTCCAAAGTCCAGCCTTCCCTAAAGCAAGTCGTTGTAACGACTGGAGGGTTAAAGGAACGCATGCTAACGTCACAGTCGTTGTTTAGACTGCGTTGTTAAACCAAACGTGGTTTAGGTATGCGTGGTTCTGTGATACAACCTACACACACATATGCCTGCCGCAGGCCCTCAACCCAGCAAGCTATCCGACTGGCTAGAAGTATAACAGCCAAAAATCATCAAAATGCAGAGATTATTGAAATGGAGACTATTATGGCAATATACTCCACAGACACACTACCAGCGACTCACTCAAAGTGCAACAGCCCTGTGTGGACGGTGAAAACTGTGCTTTTCTGTCTTTCACTAACACCTCCACTCCTAACCGTTCCCCTCGTCT
The DNA here is from genome assembly GCA_963921515.1 of Calotriton arnoldi. Classification (NCBI taxonomy): domain Eukaryota; kingdom Metazoa; phylum Chordata; class Amphibia; order Caudata; family Salamandridae; genus Calotriton; species Calotriton arnoldi. Next base: position 602,408 of record CAWUFW010003833.1, read on the forward strand.
GGTGGCATCTGTGACCTGGCAGTGCTGATTTTGGACAGTGAGACTTCAGCCCCTCAGGTAAGTACAGGAAACCATTTGGTGTCATGTGAAATAAGAAAACTTGCAGCTACCAAGAGCCATGTAATAATGGAGATGCGTTCTTTTAACTGAGTAAACTGACGAGTGTAATCTTCATGGCATCAAGTAGTGACCGCTCCACCTCCACAGAAAGCACTCTGGTTACCTGTTGTGCCTTACTCCAGTTCTGCTCAGCTGTATTTGACTTATGGTAAATTTAAATGTGACGTCATCCAGCTAAACCGAGGCGCAAACAATTGCAGACCAACATGGGAATAATATTAAAATGCGCATACGGAATCTGACGGATGCACTGCTTTCTCCCATCTGTAAATACAACAAGACGGCTGCGCTCACCTGTCTGCTTCACAGTACTGCGGGGACATTGCGCTGGCTGTGTACACAGTTGTATTTCTCATATATGGAAATCTATGAGAGGCCGCGTCCAGATCCTGAATTACAACGGCACGTTTAACAGGAAACTATGCACTAAAAACTGTAATATCTTCAAACGCACCGATACACATCACTGCAGATCATCTACTTATGTTCCCAATAAAGTATTTGTAAGTGTGTATTGACGTTGTAACACAGTGGAAAAGGCCTTTAACAGACATGCACTAAAAAAGCTTCCAATCCCTTAGACAGCACTGCCCCTCCCTCCTTCAGATTGTGTTCCTCTACTTCGCCCCAGGCTGCCTCTTCCCTCCCTTGGCTCTTTCTACAAGTAGTTTCTGAACATAAATGAAGAAGGAAAGAATATCCCTGAGTCAGAGAATGCGACTGATGGAGAGACAGATAGGTGCAGATCAACGCTGAACAAGGGCACTGAGTTACAAGAGAGGTCATTTTAATGAGAGGGACGAAGGTGCTTTAAAAATGAGGGGTGCTACACAAACAAGCAATGGCATAACAACCGAGCCACTCAGAAATCACTCTCAACTGGCAGAGTCTCACTCACACAGAGGCAAAGACAGGGCAGCCTGAGGCAGAGGCCTGTTACCCAACACTCACTGCCTGCAGGCACGGACAGAAGAGTCACTCTGCAGTTAGCTCACGAGCGCAGACTGCAGTTTTAGAAACCCGACCTGACGGTAGTATTTGTGCACTGAAAACAATACTGTGAAGCAAAGAAATGGAGGTGGCTGATGCCCGAGTGTAGACAAGAAGGGAGGCATGTGGCAATATTAGTGCACTCTAATGTATCTCGCCACAATAGTGCATGCAAAAGAAACAATTGATGGACAGAATGCTGAACAATGCAAACATTCACCCCCAGTCACAAGGATCTGGGTTAAATCCATCATTCTTTTGCTCACCACGCCACCCCAGTTTGGACCCAGCCATATGCAAATCAGTCCTGACCCTGTTCCTTGTGGGAACAGTCCAGCCCGAACTGCCAAGCCAGGTCCTCCCTGGACCGGAAACAAGCATCCTGAGACCGGTTTCAGGGCATCACCCTTCATCAGCCAGGCTAGCTTGAATTCAGTGGTGTAGTGAGCACGGGACCCACGTTTGGGCATACCCTTCCCACTTAGGGCGACATATGCAAAAGAAACAATTGATGGACGGAATGCTGAACAATGCAAACATTCACCCCCAGTCACAAGGATCTGGGTTAAATCCATCATTCTTTTGCTCACCACGCCACCCCAGTTTGGACTCAGCCATATGCAAATCAGTCTTGACCCTGTTCCTTGGGGGAACAGTCCAGCCCGAACTGCCAAGCCAGGTCCTCCCTGGACCGGAAACAAGCATCCTGAGACCGGTTTCAGGGCATCACCCTTCACCAGCCAGGCTAGCTTGAATCCAGTGGTGTAGTGAGCACGGGACCCAAATCTGGGCATACCCTTCCCACTTAGGGCGACATATGCAAAAGAAACAATTGATGGACGGAATACTGAACAATGCAAACATTCACCTCCAGTCACAAGGATCTGGGTTAAATCCATCATTCTTTTGCTCACCACACCACCCCAGTTTGGACCCAGCCATATGCAAATCAGTCTTGACCCTGTTCCTTGTGGGAATAGTCCAGCCTGAACTGCCAAGCCAGGTCTTCCCTGGACCGGAAACAGGCATCCTGGGACCGGTTTCAGGGCATCTCCCTTCATCAGCCAGGCTAGCTTGAATCCAGTGGTGTAGTGAGCACGGGACCCACGTCTGGGCATACCCTTCCCACTTAGGGCGACATATGCAAAAGAAACAATTGATGGACGGAATGCTGAACAATGTCACCTGGACTGTTCCCATTGGGTGAGGGTCAAGACTGATTTGCATATGGCTTGGTCCAAACTGGAATGGCATGGTGAGCAAAACAACGATGGATTTAGGCCCAGATCTCTGTACTGGGGTGAATGTATGACATTGTTTTGCATTCTGTCCATCAATTGTTCTTTTTACAATAGTGCAAGCGGCAGCGAGGACCCAAGACCAGTGTCTAGGGAGCTGCGAGCTCTCGCAAAAGAAACTAGCATTGCTGGGGACACAAGTGTGCTATACTCATCTCAGAATACAGACTGCAATGCTGTCAGGCAGAAAATAACACCGGCAAACCCTGTGAGCAAGATTGAATAACAGCCACATTGAAATGCCTGTTAAACAAAATACTTTTAGAACGCAGAATTAAAATGTGTCTTTCTCAAAAGGCATGGAAAATACACCAATAGATGTTATTTTTTTTTAATCTTTATTTATTTAATTTTTCCAAGAAAATATTACAACCAAGCTGTGATTGAATAAACAGTTGTCCCGTGACAAGCCGGATCAATAGCATTATTTTGCTAAATAGCCAAACATTTCCTGTCATTTTACAGAAAACGACGTAAAAAAAATAAAAATAACCAAAAGGCCAAAGACAGTGGAGGAATTTGTACAAATAATATCTTGGAAACATTCACAGTACAGCAATGACTCTGTCCATTATAATAACACCACTACCATCACAGTTCTTGAATTTTATACAACGTAGGGGTAGCTCCAAAAACACCCATCCCCAGCAACAGGTTCATATTGCCCTTAGGAAGAAAAGTCTACGTCATTCATTGTCTACGGAGTGGGCCTGCAAATAGCCCTTAAGAGGCTGCCAAATATCCCACGGGCGTGAGGTGGCTGGTAGGAGTGTGGCATATATGTCACTCATAGTATCACAATAAGTAAGGTCTCGAAGCCACGCCTGCACTGACGGTGTTTGTGTTCTGCCCCAGTGTAATGAAACTTGTCGCTTAGCTATCAATAAGGCAATAGCACTAAAACGTCTAATGCTTCTCTTGAATGGCTTAACATATTCCAAAAGGGCCGTCAATGGTTTGGGGGGTATAGTGTGCTCCACCATGACGGACAGATGTCTGAAAACATCCTCCCAATAAATGTTTACAGGAGTACAATACCAAGCTAAATGGGAGAAGTCCGCGTCAGGAGTGCCACATCTCATACAAGCACTGGACGTTGCGGGGTTCATTTTAGATAATAATTTTGGAGTAACGTAAGTCCTACGAAGATATTTAAAATGCAACAATTTATGTCTGTAGTTACTAGAGACGTATTGCAACTGAGAACAGCAGTAATGCAATATATCATCGGTTATAGTGATATCCAGATCCTGTTCCCAGGATGTGCGTGCCTTAATGCCCACAGGAGGGCGAAGGGAGAGAGATAAGTGGTAAATGCGAGAAAACAAGTGTGCACTGTCCGGCGAGGTTATAACAAGTGTGAGTGGCGGGAAGTCGTCCGGTTCGGACGATAAATTGTCCATATGTGTGGCAGCCCCTCGTGCGGCCAATTCGGCGGTCGAGCATGGCCTGGAGTCACTGAACAAATCACCCAACTTAAGGAGCCTATGCTTAAGTAGCGTTTTCTTCGTGAGCGTTTCTAAAGTAGGGGGTATTGCCAGGTTATCCGCCAACGGTATATGTGGGGAGTATAATGATGTGTAGTTCAGGTACTTCCGCAGTTTAGTCCATGCCCAACATGTCGTGGGGACTGTTTGAATTTCTGTGGGGACGCGTGGGAGACCCTGGGGTAATAACGTCGATAATGAGTGAGGATATATCTGCAATCTGTCAGGTTTGAGATATTGCAGTCGGGCGTCTGGGTGATACCAGTAATACGTAAAGTGGACTTGGGCAACCAAGTAGTAAAGGTAAAAATCAGGGACTCCGAAGCCCCCTCGTTCAAATGGCATGGTCAGTGTGGCCCAGTTCACTCTTGGTTGTTTACCTGCCCAAATTAGACGTATTAGGAGCGAACGGAGCGTATTGAAAAAGGCCATTGTTAAGGATATAGGAATGTTTAAAAAATGGTGCAAAAAACGTGGGAGTACCACCATCTTAATAATAGCAATTCTTCCTGCAATAGAAAGCGGAAGTTTCGTCCATTTAATAATTTGTGGTTTGAGTCGGTCAATTGCAGGTCCATAGTTTAGCCGGATAACTTCGGAGGCGCTGCAATGTAAATAGATACCCAGATACTTGGGGGGGGGGGTCAGTGCACCATCGCAGAGGGAATTCAAGATCACAGGGAATAGTAGCTGGGGTCAAGGAAAATATTTCAGATTTGGTCCAGTTAATGACCAAGCCCGAATGCACTCCAAAATGGACCACCTCCCGTAAAAGAGGGGGCAGATTCTCATCGGGTCTACGCACAAACAACATCACGTCGTCTGCATAAAAAGATGCAATGAGTGGGCCTGTATGCAGCTGCAAGCCACGGTGTAAATGGCGTTCTTGAATATGACGAGCAAGCGGGTCCATAGCTATTATAAATAATAGGGGTGAGAGCGGGCATCCCTGCCTGGTGCCTCGAGTAACGAGTTAAGCTAAATTGTGGTGTGATCATACCATTTAGTTTCAATCGAGCAACTGGAGAAGAGTATAATAAGCGAACCAAGTTTAAAAAAACAATAGGGATTCCTAGTTGTTGCATAACTGCGATTAAAAAAGTCCACTCCAAAGAATCAAAGGCCTTCTCGGCGTCCAGCATCACTGCGGCCGCCGGCAGGGAAGGCTCCATCTGATTTATCACAGAAAAAACTGCGCGTAAGTTAAGCGTCGTAGATCGTCCCGGAATAAAACCTGCCTGGAAGGGGCATAGTGTGGTGTCTATGAGCAATGCCAATCAAGTAGCTAGTATTTTAGCAAGGATTTTATAATCATGGTTTAGCAGAGATAGCGGCCTATAGGACTGGCACTTATGGGGGGGCTTGTCAGGTTTAAGTAGTAATGTAATAATTGACTCGCGCATTGTCAGCGAGAGGGAACCGCTCTGTAATGCCTCGTCATACACTTCCAGGAGGCGGGGGGCTAATTCATGTTGGTAGGCTTTATAAAAATCCTCAGAAAGCCCATCAGACCCCGGGGCGCGACTGCTAGCTAAGTCTTTTATTGCTTGTTTGATTTCGTCAGCATCAATTGGGGAAGCTAAAAAATCTCGCTGCCCCTCCTCAAGCCATACCATAGCTATCTCTTGTAGATAATCATTGAGGGCCTGTCCCGATGGTGGGCATCTAGTCTGATAAAATTTTGCATAGTAATCAAGAAAAGCCTTTGTGATGTCCGTCCCTGTCGTCAGTGATCTTTCCGAGTCAATGTCTAATTGCGTGACAAATGCAGACTGGTATTGCGGCCTAAGGAGGTGTGCCAGTGTTCTGCCGGGTCTCTCCCCCTCACCGTACACGTGGGCTCTGGCATATTTACCCATATATTTAACTTCACGAACCGCGGCCTCAGTGAACTCAGTCATTAAAGCTGAATGATCTCGGAGCACTGTCAATGTCGGGGTGGCTTGCATTAGGACATCAATATCTTTTAGTTTCTGCTCAATTTTTTTCAATTCGTCCCGGATAGAACGCAAGACTCCAGCATGTTTTGAAATACATACTCCTCGAATAAATGCCTTGAAGGCGTCCCAAAGTGTAAGTTGTGACTCTACGGAACCATCGTTCAACTCAAATAATTCTGTAATAGCATTACCCACCTCATCATGAAATACCGAGTCCAGTAACGCATTCACAGGGAACCTCCACAGGAGGCGCTGTTTAGGGATCGATGGGAAAGCAACTATCAGCAATGTTATGTTTCATATAGGTACCCTAATATAGGCCCGGGTAACATCATACCCCTTCACCTACATTACCTCCCCTACACTACACTGTAACAAGCCTTTTAGGATTGAACCTTTACCTAGTTCTAGTCCTGGGTGCAGAAGGAGGGTTTCTCCTAAACAATAGAGTCCTATAACTCCATCAATAGACTCACACAGTATGAATGAATATTCATAAGGGTTCTTAGAAACCAGGCTGGGGCTACACCACCTTCCACCCCATATCTACGTACACGGTTCATCCCATACGTCATCCTCAAATCCAACAATGGCTAATACAAGCAACAAGGGACAAAGGAGCGCTAGATACTTTCTGTATAAATATAGCACCTCTTGCTAGTGTTAGTTAGAGGGAACCGAGGCTTCCATGCCGACACACTGACCAGAGACGCTGAGGCTCCTGCATGCAGACACTCCAGCTGACAGTGGTCTGAACATCCCTTGCGGGGTGTCCAACTCGAGACCAAGAAGGGCTCCTACATTCTCACACTTCAGGTAATGGGGTTCGACTAATTCCTAGAGGGATTCTTGGCTTTACACCTACTCACATGCTAGGTACACTTAGGTACATCTAGATAGGCATCGTAGGAGTACGCGCTTTCTTTTATCAATGCATTTTATATTCATGTATTTATTCATGCTTATTGCAAGATGGTAGAACTGTACTATCCTTTTATATTCACTGTACTGCTAATCATATATCTCTGCTACTGTCTAATGGTTGTTTCAGCTCATATATTCTGCACGAGAATAACAACTGTTCAATAAATCCTTATTGAAACGCCCAGACTGTTTATTCTGTGTATCTCTGAGACAAGATAAGTGAGCACGAGTGACTGAGCGAAAAGTAGTACATTGTTTCCACGATCTTGAGGGATCAGGGTTGTGATGTTCTGAGGTTGCCAGAAACTAATCTCTCCCCGATAAGAGGAGACACTAGTGGCACTGTGAGCTAGCTAATGCAAACAGGCTAACATTTCTCGGTGGGGGTGCTCAGAACCAGTCTGCCACCAAACCCACAGTTTATGTTATCTGAACGCGCAGGTCCTGTATGGGCAATATAGGAACTACATGACAGCAATACCGGGGAATGGTCGGAGATAGTGCGGGGAAAGTATTCCACTTTCCACACCTCTTGCAGTAGCTGTGGTGTGAGATACCAATGGTCGATATGGGACCAAGTTCCGTTTGGGGCTGAATAAAAAGAGTAATTTCGAGACCCAGGGTAGTTGATGCACCAAGGTTCCGCCAACAAGGCTGTCCGCAATAAAGCGAGGAGGTCCCTAGTGGCCTGCGGTTTTGTGACACGCCCCGGCACAGTAGTGTCAGTTGTAGGGTCTAATGTAAGATTGAAATATCCCCCCATCAGTATAGTATCTGAATTAAGTCGATCAATATGTGATGTTATTGTGGAGAAGAAATCGGGTGTATCTACATTGGGAGTGTATACGTTAACAAGTAGTATGGGCATACATCCAAGACAACCCTGAACTAATAGAAATCTACCTTCCGGGTCCGTTACAACCGAAATAGTTCGAAAGGGAAGAGAGCGGTGAACTAAGACACACACCCCGCGAGAGTAGGTACTGTAACAGGAAAAAAACCGGTGTTGTCCCCATGACGCTGCAAACCCATGAGTTGGGAGGGGCGCATAGTGCGTCTCTTGAAGAAAAGCTATCTGAATGAAATGCCTCGTGAGATAAGCCAACACCTGTCTACTCTTTTTTGGGCACGAGAGCCCCCTCACATTCAAGACAGGCATCTAATGTGTAAATCAGTAGTGGTAAAGTCTCTTGTAGTCATACTATCAACAATAGTTGGTTAAACATGCTGGCAGAAAAAGACCGATGCTGGTCATGCTGTACTTATTAATATGCTCCAACCAAAGAAAACGGCTACTAAAAAGGAAACAAACAGAAACAACCCATTGCAACTCCACCCCCCCACCCCCATCGGATACTCAAATATACGGCACCCGGTGAATCCCAAAGAGAAAACAGTGAACGCAAGGTAAAGAGGGAGGGGGAAGGGGGATGGAGGGGGGAAGGTATAGGGAAGGACATAGGAAATTTTCCTGAGGGGAATAGCAACACTCCATCGGAGCCATCACGTATAAGGATAGTCACTATTCGGGAGATGACCACTCGGCCAGAATCCACAACTAGAAATCAGTCCTGTGCTATCATAACAAAGGAAAGATAAGGCGATGACGATATGATCGCAGTCAAGGCCGCAGAGGGTTGCAGTTCAGAGAAGGTAGGTCGTGTGTCATATGCTAGGCAAAAGAGGCGAAACCCTCTGGTCACGACATGTCAGCAGATTTCAAAAAAAGTCTCAGTCCTCAGAGGTGAGTCGGCCCTCCTTGTCATGGCGCTGTGACGTCTGCTGGTGGCTCTTCCAGAATTTGGCTGCCGCGTCAGGTGTGTCGAAAATATGTGATTTATTTCCAATCTGCACCCGGAGTCTAGCTGGGTATAGCATAGCATATCTGATGTTTGCTTTCTGAAGCGAGCGTTTCACATCAGCATATTTGCGGCGGGCTTCCTGTACTAAGAGTGTAAAGTCAGGGAACAGGGAGATATTGGACCCTTGATAAGTGAGCGAACCACGCTCTCTGGACAGTCGAAGCGTAGTATCCCGGTCGTTGTAATTGAGGAGCTTGGCGATGATTATCCTGGGGTCGCTCCAGGTGGCGGTGGAGGGCCCAGCGATCTATCAGCCCGCTCAACAGCAAACGTGGGCGAAAAAGCTTCCCTTCTGAATAGAGCTGCCAGGACGGTTTCAATGAACTTGGGCATGGGGCCTGTGTTAGTCGATTCCGCAATCCCAGCTATGCGCAGATTATTTCTGCGCGAGCGCGCTTCTAAATCTTCTACTTTCATTGCAAGCTGCTTGAGTAGGCCTTCCGACCTGTCCAGCCTTTTCTGGATAGAGGGGTGACCATCTTCTAGGTCAGAGATTCGCTGCACAGCTTTTTCGAGCCGGGTGTCCTGCGCTTCTAGGCGACCGTTAATCTCATCTAGACGGTTGGTAAGTGTGTCTAATCGGGCGTCTATTGCTTGAAACCCCGCCTTGAGCTCGGCCATAATGGCCGCCGCACCCTCAAGCGGATTCTGCTCTGGGTCGGTGGCTCCGTCAGTATCCTCCCACCTGGGAGTCTTACCCCCATCGAAATTCAATTGTCTCTGCTTCGGGTCGGTGCGGCCCATTCTGTCAGTACTGTGGAAGGAGAGGGGCACTTATACCGTCAGTGCCAGCTAGAGGGGTTGGTGTACGTGGTATGAAATCCAGATGGCCCCAGCACACAGGTCAGAAATCTAGACCGTTACAATCCTTTAGATGGGAGCATGTTGGTCAGTGAGATCTCGGTCAGGCCAGTCCAATAACAGTGCGTTATATTTCCCCTGGGTCTGCAGTCTACAATGGGGCAGCAACACAACAAGGCAGCCCTATATGGTGGGAGTCAGCGCGGAAGCTCGGGCATGTCCGATGGGGGAAATTCAATCACTGAGGCACATCTCATTGAAAGCAGCATACGCGCCGGACATGCTATGGAGTCAGCAGTGGTCCGCTACAGCGCCGGCTGCCATGGGGTGGTGCATATTGAATTTTCTGCGCCGCCGTATGCCCCGCGTAGCACGGCCCTTACCGCCATCATGGAATACGTAATTAGCCATCTCCCCTCCCGCTGCAATGTATCGCGCCACCCGCAGTCATCCGGGTAGAGGCGCCAGTGCAGGCATCGATACAACTGGGTCGCTACGCATTCAGCGCTGCCATTGAGTATGTCTTTCACGAGTCAGAGGTTGCCAGCGTTTCCGCGTGCTCCGAGCCCCGCCCTCAGGCTCACCCGAGTCCCCTGTCGACTCGGGGCCTCCGAGGGCCATGTCGGGCTCGGAAACGTCGCGCTCAGAACTTCGCTGTATGGGGACCTCCAGGCTTCGTTTTAAAGGCCTGTGCTTCTTCACATCGCCGGCAACTACTTCGCGTTGCGGGTGATTGTTTTACCGCAGAAATAGGCTGGCTGGTGGCATTTGGGGTGTGGCGGCTCCGGAGCTTTCGAGTCAGGCGGCCATCTTAGTCGCCGGCTTGGCCACGCCCCCCACCAATAGATGTTAAATGTTTATGTTAAGCATTGCATGTTGGTTAAATGATTACAGGCGGCCTCGGGAATCAGCGTCTGACATTTCATCTTGGTCTTTGACTGCATGGCAAATGTGACAATATAAAAACAAGATTTACAGGTTTGTTTACAGAACCAGAACCTAGCAGTAGCCAGTGAAAACTTCAACAAAGAAAAAAGTAGTTCCGAAAACAGATGCTAAAATGGGACCAATGGATTGATATAGTAATTGGTCCCTGCTCACGAGGAGGGCTAAACACAGGAAGAGGCATAACGAATGCATGCCATGGATAAATGGGAGAAAGAATAGTGGAGGGACAATGGAGCTAGCAAATGGGAAGCCAATTGGTGGGCTGAAGCCCACATAATATATACAACATGTCTCCATGAGACAGCGCAAGTGCTGTCTAGCTGAGACCTATAAATGTCAAAATGAGACAAATGGAACAGTAGTTGCAGACTTGTAACATTGCGGTACATGCTGAGAACATATGGTGCAAAGCTACATGTGGCACACTGTATCCCTGCAGTGTGTAAACTGCGTGATCTCTACCAAGGACAGACACTCCTACATCAGCGTCAGGATGTCCCTGTAGAGATTTGCAAATACCTGCATCAGAGCACCTCCAAACCTGCATGCACGAATACATGGCGGAAAGAATGAAGAATGAACTCTCGAATGATTAACACCTAATGAATGAATGCATGTACTGTTGCTCGGATATGAATTTACCTTGAAAATATAAATAGGCAAGAGGCGTTTGGCAAAACAGGAACAAGTTGGTTTAATTAAGCGCAGCGGCCAGGAGAGTATCGACAGAGTAGCGTCTGAAGGCAGTCTCAAAGTACGGAAGTTTTGGCCTATTATATATACAGTTCATGAGGTACAATAAACCGATTTCACATTCTTAGAGAGCATGAGGGTCCGGGCCTTGTCATAAATTATAAGTACAACCATCTCATAAGGACACAGGTGGCTCTCGACCTCAGGGAGAGCTAGTATGGGCCAGCGTGTATGTGTCCAGCATGAGGAGAGTGTGATCACTACTTGTGGTGTGTGTGCTGTGTCCTAATTGGCTGAGTGTTCCTAACTACATGTGACATCTAGCTTTGTGGTATTTTGTGAACGTTAGCTTTAGGCCAAACGTGTTTTATTGGGGCCAATTTCTTCTGACCCGTTTGTGGTGTACCTGCCTATCTGTGGGATCAATCAGGGTTTTCCATGGTTGCACGTTTGTCTTCGGGCTGAGTGTAACCTCACCTGTGACCTATCAATCGGTAGGCCTGGATTTGGGTCGCATGGGCCTGTCTGACCACATATCTCTGACTCGGGGTTGATGTGGAGGTCATCTCGGGTGAATTCAACTGCAGTGATATGGGCTCGCTATTACGTGTGCATAGAACAAGGCAGTCATTGATATCATATTTACCCATATTTTCATTATTATGCGCACAGTTCTTGTAGCGTACATCGACATTACTTTTATTAGTTTTGACATTGTTATGCGTGCATAGTTTATGGCGTACATGTACATTGCATTTACTGGTATTGCCACTGTTGGGCCTACACATTTCATGGTGTACATTGGCATCGCATTCACCAATATTAACAGTACATTCATGTGTAGCATACACCAGTGCATGCACTGGCACTTCATTTCCACCTCGCCCACAAGTGCCTGCACTGTAGAGCATGAGCTGTGACCCAGAAGGGTATCCGTGCACTGACTGAGCTATACTAAAAGTAAAGAAGCAGCCAATGTCCTGATGAAATTCACAGACTGAAAACTAGGACAGCAGTAAAAAATTAAAATGTAGGTTGTTTGCAAAAAAAATACGTTTTAAGCAGTTTCCTACATTTGGTACTTTTTTATTTCCCAAGGAATTTGGTTCCAGACCTTTGCTGTGCGAAGTGAAAAGGCTCTAAAACCTGCCCCAGTCTTGCGACTTTTGGGGATTATAAAAAGGAGCACAGAGTTGGATCTAAGCTGGTGGCAAGGGTGATATTTTACAAAAATGTCCCCAAAGAAAAATAGGTGATTGATCATAGAAGCCCTTGTGAGCAAGATATAAGCAATGAACCAGACACAGTACCATCGTGGCTGCCAAAAAGGTTTTCCAGAAGATCGGAACCAAATGTCGGGAAACTGAGGGGCAGATTTAAAAGAAACTAACGCAGCGCAGTGCCACAAGACATTCTGCTGCGCCGCGCTGCGCTAGTTTCGTAGCACAGGGATGCAACATATTTACAACAAAATGTCACATCTCTGTGCTTCCCCCTGCGCTGGCGCACACACTGCTGTCATGCGCCAGCACACTTGCATCATGGTGCAAGGATGCCTGTGTCATGAGGAGATTGTTTTTGTGCAGGAAGGGGCACCTTCCTGCCTAAAAACAATCAATTGAGGTGATTTCCTCTTCCAATGCGTGCTGTAGAATGCAGCACGCATTGAAAGAGGAAAAAAACTCATTGCACCTCGCTACGCCACCCCTAGGGTGGCGTAGCATTCTGACGCATTTCCAGATTCATGATTGCTCGTAATTCTGGAAATGCATCAGTGGACATGGGTGTTGCGTGGGAACACCCACAGCAACACCCATGTCACGCCCCTAACACGCAAAGTGTTGCGTGAAAAGGGGCGATATTCACAAGCACAGGTAAAGCCACGCAGGATGGCTTTACCTGTGCCTGCAAATATAACGCAGCAGGTTGCGCTGCCGGCATGTCACGCTACGTGATGCACCGGTGGCGCAAGGGGCTTGTAAATTACTATTCCCACTCCAATGAGTGCAACAGTAGGGAAAGTGTTGGCTAGTGGAGGGATAACATTTACTATTCCCACTCCAGTCAGTACAGCAGTAGGGATAGTGTTGGATTGCAGAGGGGTAAAATGGACTATTCCCACTCCAGTCAGTACAGCAGTAGGGATAGTGTTGGATTGCAGAGGGGTAAAATGGACTATTCCCACTCCAGTCAGTACAGCAGTAGGGATAGTGTTGGATTGCTGAGGGTTAAAATGGACTATTCCCACTCCAGTCAGTTCAAAATTAAAAACAAACAAAATATCATCAACAAAATAAAAATATTTTAAAAACAAAGTAAACATTTTTTTATAAATACGTTGAAAATAAAAATAGAAATATATTTAATATTAACAATTTAAAAAAATAAAATATAATAATGTTAAATACATATCACAAATACCTACAAATATTATATTAAATAAAAAAATTAAATAATTTTCATACTAATAAATATTATTTATTTAGAAATTATTTATTAACAAAAACATGAATTATTAAATAAATTTAGTTTATTTACTTCCTACCCTATAACACCACAAAACTCACAACCCACCTCTAAAATCCAGTGAGTGCAACAGTAGGGAAAGTGTTGGATAGTGGAGGGATAACATTTACTATTCCCACTCCAGTCAGTACAGCAGTAGGGATAGTGTTGGATTGCAGAGGGGTAAAATGGACTATTCCCACTCCAGTCAGTTCAAAATTAAAAACAAACAATATATCATCAACAAAATAAAAATATTTTAAAACCAAAGCAAATAAAAAAATATATAAATACGTTGAAAATTAAAATAAAAATATATTTAATATTAACAATTTAAAACAATTTAAAAAAAAAAAATATATTATAATGTTAAATACATATCACAAATACCTACAAATATTATATTACATTAAAAAATAAAATAATTTTCATACAAATAAATATTATTTATTTAGAAATTATTTAACAAAAACATGAATCATTAAATAAATTTAGTTTATTTACTTCCTACCCTATAACACCCAAAAACTCACAACCCACCTCTAAAATAAAATAAAAATATTTGCACAATTAACATAATTAATTATCAATTAAACAAATATTATTAATTAAAAAACTAATTAAAACTCATTAAAATGTATTAACTTCCCACCCTTTACCCTTCTAATCCCCACATCCCGCACCTAAAATTAAACTTTAAAAAAATGCATTACACAATTAAAATTTATTTTCAATTAAATAGCTAATAGTATTTAACAACTAATTATAAAGTAAGTAAAATTAATTTACTCACCACCCTTGACCCCTATAAACCCAAATCCCCCACACACAAAAAAGGTAATTAAACAATTACCATAATTTATTATGTTATGTTATGTTATGAGGGTATTTATAGAGCGCACAGCTACTCGACAGAGTGTCCCGGCGCTAGTTTAGTGTGGCGGCTGAATTGAGAGTGATGGCGCAAAGGCTACTGCTGGAACAGCCAAGTTTTCAGAGATCTCCTAAAAGGGAGGAGCTCTTGCATCTGTCGTAGATTAAGCGGCAGACAGTTGCACAATTTGGCGACTTGAACCTGGTATGATCGACCGCCTATTCGAGATCGGCGGAACACAGGGGTCAGTGCCAACGACTGGGATGCGGATCTTAAGGAGCGCCGAGGAAGATAGAATTGGACTCTCTTCCTTAAGTAAGGCGCTCCAGAGTCGTGAAGTGCCTTAAAGGCCAGAACAAGGGCTTTGAAAAAGATCCTCTTGCGGATCGGGAGCCAGTGGAGAGATTTAAGGTGGAAAGACATCCGCGTTCTCGGGCCAAGTAGAAGTATCGCCCTGGCTGCGGCGTTTTGAACCACCTGAAGACGAGTAAGTAAATACTCTGGTAGACCTAAATAAAGAATGTTTACATAATCCAGTCTGGATCCGATCAGGGCCTGAACCACTGTTTTCCTGTGGGGAACCGAAAGAAGAGGTAGAAACTGCTTCAGCATTCTTAGGAGGCCGAAACATTGTCCCGTTACCGCTTGGATCTGAGATTTCATGTTGAGGGTGTCATCCATTTTCACCCCCAAATTTTTAACTTCTCTGACCGAGTTTAGCGGGGGATGCATATCTTGTGGCCACCAGCTGCGCCACATATTGTTAGGGGGCAGACCAAAGAAAATTATCTCTGATTTTTCGGAATTACATTTCAATTGGTTCCGCAGGAGCCAAGTAAATATTGCTGATAAACATGAGTTAATCATCTCACCATTGAAATCCATGTCCCTGTCGCAGGTAAAGAGCAACTGCGTGTCATCTGCATATGACACTATTTTTGCTCCGTGAGTCTCGGCCAGGTGTGCTAAGGGGGACAAATAAATATTAAACAGTGTGGGGCTGAGAATGGAGCCCTGTGGGACTCCCACCTTTAAGGGAGGAATAAGAGCCGAAAAAGGCGGAGCCCAAACTGTTTGTCGGCGATCTGACAGAAAGGAGGCAAACCACTTTAGTACCGTCCCTTCGAAGCCAGAGTCCTGGAGCCTCAACAAGAGGCGGTCGTGGGGGACGGTATCAAAAGCCGCCGACAAGTCCAGCAATATCAGAACGGCTTTGCCGCCTCTGTCGAGAACGTCTTTGATGGTTTCTGAGATCTCCAGGAGTGCCGTTTCTGTGCTAAAGTTAGACCTGAAACCAGATTTGCTCTGATGCAGTATATGGTTGGTTTCAACAAAAGAGGTGGTGATCGAATTAACGTACCTTTCCAAAGTTTTGGAGAAAAAAGGTAAGAGAGAAATAGGTCTATAGTTAGAAGCTATCTCCGGGTCTAGGGAAGGTTTTTTCAGAAGGGGGAGTACTAGCGCCTTCTTCCAACTGGCAGGGACCAGCCCCTGCTGCAGAGACATATTCAAGATCTGGTTTACCGCTGGATTCATGGTCTCAGCTATTGACACTAGGATGTGTGCTGGGCATGGATCGGAGGGAGCCCCGACTTCAGAGATCTCATAATTTCGAGCGAAGTGGCCGAAGGAAGGAGGGGAACTCAGTAAATAGTGGGGCCCTAGATCGAGGAGAGGAAAGAAGAGGTTCAGTGTCTAGTGCTAGGGGAGGCGAGTGATGGGAAAAGTGTCCTGAATCTTTTGATTTTATCATAAAAGAACGTGGCCATGAGACTCACCCATGACTCAGAGGAAGTGAAAGTGCTAGCCACCGCACTAGGGGAAGAGAATCCTCTTGCTATCTTAAAGATCTCCTTGCTTTTATTTCCGGCTGCCTCAATTTTAGAGGCGAAGAATTGTTTTTTCTCTTCATAGATACATTTATGGTGGGACTTAAGGGCCAGTTTATAAGCTAGTTTCTCCTTGATACCATAGTTTTTTCACCAAGTCCTCTCCAGGCGCTTGCAGACTCTTCTACTATCCCTAAGGACAGACGTAAACCATGGGGCAGAAGCACGAGCGAGCCTAACTGAGCGGGAGGAAGGGGGAGCAAGTTCCGCAGCTCGGAGCTGGAGGCAGTTATCCAAATGGACAGCATCATCCTCTAGTGTGCCATTCAGGATGATAGGGTATTTGTCAAGAGCGGGGCTCAGGGCCTCAGAGGTCATGTGATGGAAGGGTCTGAAAATACCCATACGGGGCTTACCATGGGAGACAGAATGTAAGGGCTCCCGGTTTATATTAAATTCAATGAGGAAGTGGTCTGACCACACCAACGGGAGAGGAGGGCTACTGAAGATGTTAACTGAAGAGAAAATCTGGTCGAGAATGTGGCCCTGCTCATGTGTAGGGGACTGAATAAAAGGAGTCAACCTGAAAGTATCCAAAGACTCTCTTAATCTAGAGGCGTCCTGGTCGTCGGGTTTGTCCAGGTGGACATTGAAGTCACCTAACACCAGGCAGTGTTTGAATTTCAATGCCATGTGTGAAACTGTGTTACTAATAGACTCCAAAAACTGACCGGTAGGACCGGGGGGTCTATATACTAGGATACCCCCCAGGGATTGATGGGGAGATACCACCAGATGGAACCCCAGGGTTTCAGCCCCGACAATATCATCGACCGGAACAGCAGTACAAGAGTACTGATTTTTAAAAATAATAGCTACTCCCCCACCCGTACCACTGGGGCGGTCTCGTCTGACCAGCTGATAACCCGTGGGGATGGCTTTGGCAATAGTTGGATTAGAGGCATCGTTGAGCCATGTTTCAGTTAAAAACATGAAATCTGGGCCTATATCTTCTAACATTTCATATAGGTTGTGAGCGTGTTGAGGATCGGGTGTTGAGGAGTAGGCCACGGAGCGTGTCAGATTCGCGGGACCGCCCTATATTGCAAGTGCTGGGATTTCCCTGCGCCCTCTGTTTGCATGCGAGAACTTTCTCAGCGACCTTGGGCGTCCAGCTACAACAAGGACAGATCGCCGTGACAGGATCCAATTGGGGGAGCATGGGGGAGCGGCAGCTCACACCCTTGCTCAAGTCCCGGAGCCTGTCACTACTGTAGATAATACGAGAACAGGACGCAGGTGCAGGTACCCTGGCAGCAAAATAACCGGCGCCGGTTGCCTCCGGGACGCTGACGGGCGCAGACGGGCTTGCCTTTGGCGCGCCTTTGGCACGCCACCGGCGCGCCCGCTGCGCGTACCCGCTGCACGGTCGCAGCATCGCGCCCTTTGTAGTGCGTGTGGGGAAAGCGACTAGACTGCTAACCGAGCCTAACGGCCCCGCTATGACAGACGGGTAACCGTAGGCGCGGTGAAATGCAGGGATGAAGAATAAAGGAAGCTGATAAAAGCGGGACCGAGTTAAATTTAAGAAACATCCAAATTCAAACAATACAGTTCTTCTAAAAGCAGTGAGCCAAAGTGCAATGTGCAAGTTAAAACAGTAGCGAGGAGCGCTAGCGCGCCGCAATCCAACAGCACCACGTCACAGGCTGCGCGGTCGCAGCATCGCGCCCTTTGTAGTGCGTGTGGGGAAAGCGACTAGACTGCTAACCGAGCCTAACGGCCCCGCTATGACAGACGGGTAACCGTAGGCGCAGTGAAATGCAGGGATGAAGAATAAAAGAAGCTGATAAAAGCGGGACCGAGGTAAATTTAAAAAACATCCAAATTCAAACAATACAGTTCTTCTAAAAGCAGTGAGCCAAAGTGCAATGTGCAAGTTAAAACAGTAGCGAGGAGCGCTAGCGCGCCGCAATCCAACAGCACCACGTCACAGGCTGCGCGGTCGCAGCATCGCGCCCTTTGTAGTGCGTGTGGGGAAAGCGACTAGACTGCTAACCGAGCCTAACGGCCCCGCTATGACAGACGGGTAACCGTAGGCGCGGTGAAATGCAGGGATGAAGAATAAAGGAAGCTGATAAAAGCGGGACCGAGGTAAATTTAAAAAACATCCAAATTCAAACAATACAGTTCTTCTAAAAGCAGTGAGCCAAAGTGCAATGTGCAAGTTAAAACAGTAGCGAGGAGCGCTAGCGCGCCGCAATCCAACAGCACCACGTCATTATCAATTAATTAATTATAAATTATCAACTAATTATTAATTAATTAAAAATAAATTACTTCCCACCCTTTACCCCTATAAACCCCACAACCCCCACCTAAAATAATTTACACAATTTTCAAATTTAATTATCAATTAATTAATATTAATTAACAACTAATTATTAATTAATTAAAAATAAATTACTTCCCACCCTTTACCCCTATAAACCCCACAACCCCCACCTAAAATAAATTTCACAATTTTCAAATTTAATTATCAATTAATTAATATTAATTAACAACATAGGGGCCGATTCCGATTCGGGCCGGAAATCTCTCCGACCGAGCCGGAACCGGAGAGATTTCCGACCGAATCGGACCCTAGCAGCCCGACCGAACGAGTACAATGCGCACGTATGCTATCGGACTCGAGTCGGACTCCCATTGAAGTCAATGGGAGCCGAACGTACAACGCGTACGCGGGCTCGCATTGACTCAATGGGTGCGAGCCAAACAAGGGCACCCCCTACAGCGGGTACGCCTCGAAGCGACTCGCGGCGTACATGCACAGGTAGGGGGGACCCATGGGTCCCCCCTGTGTGCGACTCGCGCGGCTACGCGTACAGGGGGTTCCAACACGGACCCCCAAAGTACGGCTCCGACTGCTTCTTGGAGCCGGACGGCGCGAGTCGGTTGGACTGCTCGCGGCGCGCATCGTACTTGCCCGGTCGGGGAACGTCTCCATTGCGCGGTGCGAGGCGCATCCGTGCGAGTCGGTCGGAGCAATTGGGACCCGCAAACGAGTCGGTCGGCGAATTCGCACACGCTCGCATCGTACTCGCTCGGCCGGACGCACGTACGAATCGGTCGGGAAAAAGGGCTCCGAATCGGATCCGGTTCAGCCGAATCTGATTCGGTGCCTTACCGGCCGAGATCGGAATCGGCCCCTAATTATTAATTAATTAAAAATAAATTACTTCCCACCTTTTACCCCTATAAACCCAAAACCCACACCCAAGTTTTCTTTTATTAAACAATTAACAAAATTAATTAATAATATTAATAATAATAATAATAATAATCTGTATTCGGCATTTAAAATAATACCATAAAAGATACATAATTTTTTTAAATACAACATCAGATAACAAAAAATCTCTATAGAGATTACCACATACCAGACACAAACCAGGTATATATACTTTCATTATCCCTCCTATGTCACCTATAATCATATTGCATCCAACCCATTATGATACTAATTAAAAATTATTATTTAAGGTATTACGCTAAAACTTAAACAGCAGCAAGTCATAGTGCAAAGTCGCAAAAAGAAATTTCTCTGGGATTTAAACACCCCTCGTTTTTCTTAACTTTAAAGCAGCTCTTAGGAAATTGGAAATACAGAAAAGCGTAAAAACATCTGAAGACAATTTTAAAAACAACAATGCTACACGTGCTTGTCTGAATCTGGCTCTTTTTAAAATGCCCTTCAAAAACATTTTTCTAGGCTATTCATAAAACGGGCAAAGTAGGACGAAGTGTAGGGTATCCTGTGGAGACCTATTGTCGCAGCCACAGGGTCCTCTATCTTCTATATTCAATATAAAACCCTCAGGAACGGCCAATAAATAATAAAATAAATGTAATCTAAAATGCGTGAATAAAAATCTGTCATGTGCACTAGTTATGGACAATAAATAAGGTTCTATTCCCTGTGTTGATTTAACTAATACATGTTCTCTCACCGTGGGCTTGGAAAGTTCTATAGCTTCGCGTTGCCCCGTAACATATTGAAAATACCGGTCTTTAATGAGGGCCTTATCCTGGGTTCTCGCGTTCTCAGGCTTTAGGAACAAATCTACACGTCCTAATCTAAATAGAGAGTCCTTCACATATTTTAGCCAGGGAATTTTGAGCGCGTGCTCAAGCGAGAGACAGTCCTGTATAACCCTCCTGCTGAAGCCCGCCTCTTCATTTGTCCAGGCTTTTGCCCAAGCTACTAACGGCTTAACTGCCACCATATCAGAGATGTAGTTAAGCCCAAGTTCTTCGTGAACAATGTATGCAGGGGTGCTTTGAGGTACTTTCAACGTTCGCCTCAGATATTTATTCTCTTCTGTTTGGAGTTTATTAACCTCAATAAAACCCCAAACCTCACTTCCATATAAAACCTAACAAAATTAATTATCAATTCATTATTTTAATTATCAACTTATTATTAATTAATTAAAAAATAAATTACTTCCCACCCTTTGCCCCTAAAACCCCACAAACCCACCTAAAAAAAGTACACAATCACCACAATTAATTATTAATTAATTAATTAATATTAATTAACAACTAATTAATAATTAATTAAAAATAAATTACTTCTCAACTTTTACCCCTATTACCCCACAACCCACAGATAAAATTTACCATAAAACAATTAAAAGCACAATTAACACTATAAAATATCAATTAAATAAATATTAATAAATGAAAAATAATCATTAATGTATTATAAATAAATTACTTCCCACTCTATTCCCCTATAAACCCACAACCCACTATGGAACTAAAAAACACAAAATTTAATAAAATTAAAATGATAACTACTAAAAATTTAACACATATTATAAAACATAAACAATACTTACACAAAAAAAGACATCACATACATTTAAAATATATAGTAAAATACATAACATTAATTAAAACATTGATATTTTAAACAACTATATTTTTGCAAACAATATTAATGACTTCTATATTTTAAAAATCGATATTACTTACCTTAAAATCGATATTCTTGTCCACGATATTTTTGCTGTCGATATTTCTGTGTCACGATATTTACAACTCGATAATTGTGTCAGTCAACATTACTGACTCGATATTTTGTTGGAATACACTCACGTAGGCAGTGAGTAGTGTGAGTGTGAGTGGGCAGAAGACACCTTTGTGTTTGTTAAGAACTGGGTTGGTTTATTTATAGACATCCCCTGGTTTACTTCTCTGTGTAACTCCTCACGAGGAAGTCCTCAGTTCACTAAATTCTCTCTTTTCTTTCTCCTTTTTTCAAGGTCCCCAGTATCTCTGGTGCAGAGACCCGTCATGTTTCCAGGATTAAGGAGAAACTTCCTCCCCAGAATAGCACAAAGATGACAAAATAAGGCAAACGTTTATTAATGTACCCCCTCTCCTTTTCTATGCTCTCTTTTCTCTGATGCCTTCACTGTTTCCTCATTAATCTCATGACCCCTCTGAGAAAAGTGAGTTGGATATTTTATCTCTCTTATCTTCGCCTTTGCTTTAGCTCCTTCTATTCAGGTCTCTTTTATCTTATTTCTCTCTACTGTTCCAACTGCTCTTCCCCTCTTTTTCTGAACTCAAAAATACAGTCACAATCAAGATACTCCTCTGTTCTTTTCTTTCACCATCTCCCTCCAGCCTCCCTTCCCATCACTTGCCTTGCACAGTCCGTCCTCAGACAGCGAACTGACTTCCGGTGTTCTCCGGTCTCTTCAGAAAACACTAGTTATAAGAGTCAGCTAAATCCTCACTGCCACTTCACTGGTCCTCACTGCCTCTTTCCTGATCCTCACTGCCAATTCACTGGTCCTCACTGCCTCTTTCCTGATCCTCACTGCCACTTCACTGGTCCTCAATGCCTCTTTCCTGATACTCACTACCACTTCACTGCTCCTCGCTGCCTCTTTCCTGCCACTTCACTGGTCCTCGCTGCCTCTTTCCTGGTCCTCACTGCCTCTTTCCTGGTCCTCACTGCCACTTTCCAGATCCTCACTGCCTCTTTTCTGATCCTCACTGCCTGTTTCCTGATCCTCACTGCCTCTCTCCTGGTCCTCACTGCCTCTCTCCTGGTCCTCACTGCTACTTTCCTGATCCTCACTGCCTCTTTCCTGATCCTCACTGCCACTTCACTGGTCCTCGCTGCCTCTTTCTTGATCCTCACTACCACTTCACTGGTCCTCACTGCCTCTTTCCTGATCCTGACTGCCACTTCACTGGTCCTCACTGCCTCTTTCCTAATCCTCACTGCCACTTCACTGATCCTCACTGCCTCTTTCCTGGTCCTCACTGCCACTTCACTGGTCCTCCCTGCCTCTTTCCTGATCCTCACTGCCACTTCACTGGTCCTCACTGCCTCTTTCCTGGTCCTCACTGCCATTTCATTGCTCCTCACTGCCTCTTTCCTGATCCTCACTGCCACTTCACTGCTCCTCACTGCCACTTCACTGCTCCTCACTGCCTCTTTCCTGATCCTCACTGCCACTTCACTGCTCCTCACTGCCTCTTTCCTGATCCTCACTGCCACTTCACTGCTCCTCGCTGCCTCTTTCCTGATCCTCACTGCCACTTCACTGCTCCTCACTGCCTCTTTCCTGATCCTCACTGCCACTTCACTGGTCCTCGCTGCCTCTTTCCTGCCACTTCACTGGTCTTCACTGCCACTTTCCTGCTCCTCCCTGCCTCTTTCCTGGTCCTCACTGCCACTTTCCTGCTCCTCCCTGCCTCTTTCCTGGTCCTCACTGCCTATTTCCTGATCCTCACTCCCTTTTTTCTTATCTTTGCTGCCTCTTTCCTGGTCCTCACTGCCTCTTTCCTGGGCCTCACTGCCTCTTTCCTGGTCCTCCTGCCTCTTTCCTGATCCTCACTGCCACTTCACTGCTCCTCACTGCCCCTTTCCTGATCCTCACTGCCACTTCACTGGTCCTCACTGCCTCTTTCCTGATCCTCACTACCACTTCACTGGTCCTCACTGCCTCTTTCCTGATCCTCACTGCCACTTCACTGCTCCTCGCTGCCTCTTTCCTGCCACTTCACTGGTCCTCGCTGCCTCTTTCCTGGTCCTCACTTCCTCTTTCCTGGTCCTCACTGCCACTTTCCAGATCCTCACTGCCTCTTTTCTGATCCTCACTGCCTATTTCCTGATCCTCACTGCCTCTCTCCTGGTCCTCACTGCCACTTTCCTGCTCCTCTCTGCCTCTTTCCTGGTCCTCACTGCCTATTTCCTGATCCTCACTCCCTTTTTTCTCATCTTCACTGCCTCTTTCGTGGTCCTCACTGCCTCTTTCGTGGTCCTCACTGCCTCTTTCCTGGTCCTCACTGCCTCTTTCCTGGTCCTCACTGCCTCTTTCCTGGTCCTGACTGCCACTTTCAGATCCTCACTACCTCTTTTCTGATCCTCACTGCCTATTTCCTGATTCTCACTGCCTTTTTTTATCATCCTCATGGCCTCTTTCCTGTTCTTCATGGCCTCTTTCCTGTTCCTCACAACCACTTTCCTGCTCCTCCCTGCCTCTTTCCTGGTCCTCACTGCCTCTATCCTGGTCCTCACTGCCAATTTTCAGATCCTCACTACCTTTTTTCTGATCCTCACTGCCTGTTTCCTGATTCTCACTGCCTTTTTTCCTCATCCTCATGGCCTCTTTCCTGGTCCTCCCTGCCTCTTTCCTGGTCCTCACGGCCTCTTTCCTGATCCTCCTGGCCTCTTTCCTGGTCCTCGCTGCCTCTTTCCTGATCCTCACTGCCACTTTCCTGATCCTCCCGGCCCCTTTCCTGGTCCTCGCTGCCTCTTTCCTGATCCTCACTGCCTCTTTCCTGGTCCTCACTGCCACTTTCCTGATCCTCACTGCCTCTTTCCTGATCCTCACTGCCACTTCACTGATCCTCACTGCCTCTTTTCTGGTCCTCACTGCCTCTTTCCTGATCCTCACTGCCACTTTCCTGATCCTCCCGGCCTCTTTCCTGGTCCTCGCTGCCTCTTACCTGGTCCTCACTGCCTCTTTCCTGATCCTCACTGCCTCTTTCCTGATCCTCACTGCCTCTTTCCTGGTCCTCACTGCCACTTTCCTGATCCTCACTGCCTCTTTCCTGATCCTCACTGCCACTTCACTGATCCTCACTGCCTCTTTCCTGGTCCTCACTGCCTCTTTCCTGATCCTCACTGCCTCTTTCCTGATCCTCACTGCCACTTTCCTGATCCTCACTGCCACTTTCCTGATCCTCACTGCCTCTTTCCTGATCCTCACTGCCACTTCACTGATCCTCACTGCCTCTTTCCTGGTCCTCACTGCCTCTTTCCTGATCCTCACTGCCACTTTCCTGATCCTCACTGCCTCTTTCCTGATCCTCACTGCCACTTCACTGATCCTCACTGCCTCTTTCCTGGTCCTAACTGCCTCTTTCCTGGTCCTCACTGCCTCTTTCCTGATCCTCCCTGCCCTTCACTGATCCTCACTGCCTCTTTCCTGGTCCTCACTGCCTCTTTCCTGATCCTCACTGCCACTTTCCTGATCCTCCTGGCCTCTTTCCTGGTCCTCGCTGCCTCTTTCCTGGTCCTCACTGCCTCTTTCCTGATCCTCACTGCCACTTTCCTGATCCTCACTGCCACTTTCCTGATCCTCACTGCCTCTTTCCTGATCCTCACTGCCTCTTTCCTAGTCCTCACTGCCTCTTTCCTGATCCTCACTGCCACTTTCCTGATCCTCACTGCCTCTTTCCTGATCCTCACTGCCACTTCACTGATCCTCACTGCCTCTTTCCTGGTCCTAACTGCCTCTTTCCTGGTCCTCACTGCCTCTTTCCTGATCCTCCCTGCCCTTCACTGATCCTCACTGCTTCTTTCCTGGTCCTCACTGCCTCTTTCCTGATCCTCACTGCCACTTTCCTGATCTTCCTGGCCTCTTTCCTGGTCCTAACTGCCTCTTTCCTGGTCCTCACTGCCTCTTTCCTGATCCTCACTGCCACTTCACTGATCCTCACTGCCTCTTTCCTGGTCCTCACTGCCTCTTTCCTGATCCTCACTGCCACTTTCCTGATCCTCCTGGCCTCTTTCCTGGTCCTCGCTGCCTCTTTCCTGATCCTCACTGCCTCTTTCCTGATACTCACAAAGCTGTTCTGGACAAGAGTTCCTAAAGTTTGTCTTGCCCGGGGCCCCCAAACAAACTAAGATGACACTGCTGCCTCCCAGCCCTGCCTCGTTCAAGTGACGCAAGAGGACTGGATGGGAGACAGTGTCAAAGGCAACTGACCAGCTCAAGGAGGCAAAGCTTGCCCTCACTGACCATAAGTAATGGTCACTCAAGCCAGCCACCAGCTCTGATTCTGTGCATCATGCAGGCCTCAGCCTCAGGCGCCAAGAGCAGCAACAAAGAAACCTTTCTGCTCCAAGAACCGTGGAGTTGGAAATGAACTAACATTTCAATAGGCAACAGTGAGTTGGACCTGGAGTTGGAAGCACCGCAAGGTCCAAACCCTTCTCTAAGCAGTGGAACAACCAAGGCTTGTTTCCGGTCTGAAGGTCATTGTCAAATCCGTAGGGAATAGCTAATACGTTCCACTAAATTCTGGATATTCGTGACCGAAGCATGATGAATTACTTTCATGCCATAAGCATCAAGATGAGAACCAGATTTTGATTTCCATATTTATTTTTTAGCTAAAAAAACACATACACCTGTTTAACCCAGACAACAACAGGTCGACGTAGGCCCTTGTCACAAGACTTTGTTTGTTGAAATTCTTTATTGAATATACGACTTGGAAACATCATCCCACATACAGTTAGAATCATATGTACAAAAATGCGGCCTTTTGCAATGCCACAACGGATTTCTCTAGCATGTGCACATCTTCAAAGAGACTGCCATTGTTAATTTCTCCAATATCTAGTACAGTGCATCTCTAGCTTTCATCCGGCGAGAGTCCCCCTGTTGGTAGTGCACAGATATTCCCTCTAAATTTGTTTCACCCTCCCCACACCCGCTCCCACTTTTTGGGGCACCCTCTATTTACATATACTGCCTTTTCGGCCACCATGACCCAATCCATGTCGCTGCACCATGCTGCATATGTTGCGCATTCTGCGCTCCCAGGTGTTTGACAATGTTGCGTTTTGCTATTGTCATGCCTAGTGTCGCCCAATCTTGGGCTTTGCCATTGAGGTCTGTGGCTTCCCATATGTTTAGGAGGCAATGTTTGGGTTCTGGTGGTCCCGGAGCCCCGCTGACCCGTGTTATTGTGTTTATTATTGCTTCCCAGTATGTTTTGAAGGCCAGGCACTCCCATATCATATGGACCTTGTCACAAGACTTGAGCACGTGAGCGCTCATGACATGCAGTGCCATGACGCACACATTGGACACGATAGTCAGGACTTTGAATTTTGTCATGTGTGATTCTTAATCAGCCTCCCCGCAGCACTACTAGGTATGTTAGCCATTCCCAGGGTCGGATTGGGATCACAATTCGGCCCGGGCACTCCTAAAAAAGTGGCCCACATTCCCGGATTGTGCCTTTTTATTAAACACCAATTGATTAGTCTCATTGGCACATGTTTATAGAAATGTATGGTAATTTTAACACTGTATAGCTTATAGAGCCAGTAGCGTGGGTAAAAACTAGGAGCACTGAGTCTTGGCCATGTGGGCAACGTGAAATATAATGGTCCAAGGGCCACAACACCTGCTCTGATGAGAATTTTAAAATCCTGGCCTGTACAAAAATGACAAATATCACCAAAATCCAGTATTGTTCCCCCTAATCCGTATGTATTTTAAACTTTTAACGTAAGGCAAATGCTCCTTCATACTGATTTCTAAAGCTGCCTTAATGGTCCGTGACGGATCGTCAAGTTAACAAAGGCAGAAAAGCGATGTTAAAAAAAGAATAAGGTTTTTATTTTATATAAAGATTCGTCTTTGATTATCATGCAAACACCCCCCCCCCCACACACACACACACACGGGGCACTGGGGCTGAGAAGACCCCCATCAAAGCCCCTGAATACTCTCTCCCTCCTCCCCGTCCACCAAGGCCTCAATGTGATGTGATGGCCCAGTGGGGGAGCGGCCAGGGGAAAGACAGTGATTTTGGGCTGGATCGAACCCAAGGGGGTGAGGTGAAAAAACAGCCAGAAGAACAACTGGCCCCCAGGGAGGCCTCTGGCTGCTTCACACTCACATCCTCCCAGCCCACTATAGCCTCGGGGCTGTGGCCTGGCAGAGGAGGAAGCAAGCAAAGAACAAAGCTTCTGGGCCGGCCTCGGAGGTGGGGGTCAATGGGCTGTTATCACCTGACACTGAACCCCCCATTGAGGTGAAAGGAAGACGCAGGACTCCGTCGAGTAAGTAATGAGGTTTATTACCATCAAGACACAGCAAGGGACAAACAGCACCGCGCCACACCACTGCTTCAGTAACTGACAGGCTCCCAGCATAGTTCTAGAATTCCAAGAACGAGGGTTCTTGGAAACAAGTGAAGTCGCGCGCACATAAAGGAATATACAACCTAACACATCTTTCCCCTTATAAGGATAAAAGAGAAAACAACAATAAAGAAAATTAAACACTAAATAGAAGTACAAAATGCTGTTGCATAGACATGGAAACGTAGGATAAACTTTAAACTAGTTTTGCATACTAGTACATTACATTACATAGTCTTGAATTTTTTTGGTAATCTGGACACTCTGGAAGAAGGAAAACGGTTATTGAAATCTGGACGCTTCAAATCAGGAGTCAGAACATGGGGTAATTTGGAAATAGAAATTTTGTTCTTGTTCCACCACTTCCCATCTTCCAATTGTACAACACTCTTGTTAACTCTCACAATGGTTTTGAGACCAGAAAATTTGGATTCACCCTTGGGCAAAATCCTAGAACTTTTGATTCTGACCTGATCACCCACCTTCACTTTCAACAGTCTAGAAGACTATTGTATGTACTTGCTTTGAGCCTTAAGTCTGTTTTTGTTTACTTCCTTTATCTTAGTAGACGGAAGTTTAAACGACCCCATCCACTCCCTCAACAATTTCGAAGCAGGAAGACGCCCTCTTAATAAAATAAACGGAGAGACATCAGTATCAGCATTAGGAGTAGTACGCACAGCCCACAATAGATTTTTGAGTTCATTTTTGCAATTTAGACCACTGGCCTTTGATAACTGTATGTTATCCTTAACTACCCTATTGAACCTCTCAACGAGACCATTGCTTCGAGGGTGATAGAGTGAGGTTCTGGTGTGTCTAATTCCCATGAGATCTAAAAATTTCTCAAATTCTGAGGAGGTGAATTGGCAACCATTGTCAGAAACAATTTCATCTGGAACACCTTCCCTGGCAAACAGAAATTCAAGGAAATCCACTACACAAACAGTAGTGGGAGTTTTAACAAACTTTAGTTCTGCCCACCGACTATGGTAATCCATTAGCACTATACCATACTCTTGAACACCATTCTCAGATAAAATTAGAGGACCAATGATATCGATGGCAAGTTTTGACCAGGGTTTGGATGGAACGCTCACAGCTTGAACTGGACTAGGAACTGTAACCTGAGATTTGTCACTCACAGCACAGGACATACAATCCCTCACGAAATGTTCAACCTGCTTGTCTAGCCCAGGCCACCAAAAACGTTCTCTTATTCTTCTTTTCATAGCACGTATACCAATATGCCCTTCATGAACTAGATTAAGAATCTTGTCCCTCATCCCTACAGGAACTACAAGCAAGGAACAACGATACAAAAGACCATTTTCAACTGAAAGCTCATCAAATATGTGTTTAAATTTGCACAGATCGTGGTCTTGAGAACATTCCCTAGTCCAACCAGTGTGAACTACACTCATTAGTTTCTTGATATCTGTGTCAGAATCATGTGCATCTCTCCATTCTTGTTCCAAAACAGCAGCATTCTGAAGAGATACAGTATAACAAAAAACATCAGAATCCAAATTCGTTTCACTATCATCACATAACGCATGTGTATTGCATGGCAATCTGGACAGACAATCAGCAAGGACATTTCGTATCCCCGGAATATACTCAACATCAAAATTATGGTCTAAAAGTCTGTACTGCCATTTGGCAATGCGAGGAGTGGCCTTATCACCACCCTTGGTAGTGAATAACTGGACCAAGGGTTTGTGGTCTACTCTTACAGTGAATTTAGACCCCCATAAGTACTGCTTAAAGTGGACAATGCCCCACCAACAGGCTAACGCTTCGCGTTCTATTACAGAATAGGTGGCCTCTGCACCCCTGAGACTTCTAGAAGCG
Organism: Calotriton arnoldi; assembly: GCA_963921515.1. Taxonomy (NCBI): domain Eukaryota; kingdom Metazoa; phylum Chordata; class Amphibia; order Caudata; family Salamandridae; genus Calotriton; species Calotriton arnoldi. The sequence continues at coordinate 632,009 of CAWUFW010003833.1, forward strand.
AAAGCTACCACTTCATCTCTACCATTTCTATGCTGCATAAGCACAGCTCCTAGACCCTTCTGGCTGGCGTCAGTCATAATTATGGTGTGGTCATTAATATCGAAAGGCTTCAGTGGGATGGCATGAGCAATCTCTTCCTTGATTAATTGAAATTCATTCATACATTCAGAACTCCATTTAAAAACAATATTCTTTTTAAGCAGATTTCTCATGTGAAACGTCTTGCTTGAACAATTGGGTACAAATCTTGCGTAAAACTCGATGAGCCCCATGAAGGATCTTAACTGATCTTTATCCCTAGGAGCACCAAAATCTTCAATAGCTCTTACTAACGATTCTTTTGGCTCCACATCTGCAGCCGATATCTTGTATCCTAAATAGTCTACAAAAGGTACATTAAGTTTACATTTCTCAAGGCTTAATGTGACCCCTTTTCTTGTAAAATAGAAAGAACATTGTTCAACCTCTCATTGTGCTCATTCTGATTGGAACCATAAACTAATACATCGTCTTGAAAGGCCACCACTCCAGGTATGCCCTTGAACATGCTCTCGACAACTCTTTGAAATACTGCTGACGCAGACGCAAGTCCAAAGGGCATACGTTTGAATTGATATAAACCTTCAGGGGTAATGAACGCTGTGTAATGTCTAGAATCAGGATGCAAATCTATTTGGTGGTAGGCCGAGGTCATGTCAAGTAAACTAAACCACATGCCGCCTTTCAATGTAGAGGTCATTTCAGTGATGTTGGGCAAGGGATGTTGATCTATCCAGATATTACCATTTAAATCGCGGAGATCAACACACATGCGCAACGATCCATTTGCCTTGCGGGCCAAAACAATAGGGGACACCCAATCAGAGGATTCGATAGGTTCTATTACATTACTAGAACACAACTTGCTTAGTTCCTCCTTAAGTGCATCCCGTAACGCTAAAGGTACCCTACGAACTTTGTGTATAACTGCTTTGGCATTATCAACCAATCTGATTTTATGTTTAAATCCTTTAAAAAGACCCAATTTATTACTAAAGATTCCAGGAAACGTGGATCCCCATGACTGTTCTTTGACAGCTTGAATTTGAATCAAATCTTTCTTTAATATGACCTGGTTAGGATCATTGGGATCTAGGATGATGCCTAAATTGCCTTGGTCATGCCATCCTAGTAAACAAGTATCATCCTTGGCCACATAGATGACACCTGGTGCACAATTGCCCTTAAAACATAAGTTGGCTTGAAATTCACCTAACACCTGAATAGACTTACCACCATAGCCAACAGGATGAACATTTGAATGATCTAATTTTAAACTTTGAAAGAGATCTTCCCATATTTTATCACTTATAATGGTAAACGGGGATCCAGAATCAGCTAACACGTTGACATCTATACCATTAACAGATAGAACACACAAGGGACGTTTTCTTTCTTGCAGAACAGCTGACACAATATTATTGGTTTGGGATGATTCAGTGATTAAACAAATTTGATCTTCATCACTTGAAGATGATTCAGCGGTGGGCTGCTCGATGTTGAGCACTTTCTTGTGAGAAGACCACCTAGAATTAGTGAAAGCTTTCGAACTAGTAGACGGTTTCTTATTAGATCTACAAACACTGGTGAAATGTCCTTTTTTAAAACATTTAGCACAAATTTTCTCTAAAGCAGGACAAAACGTAGCGTTACCAAGATGGGAAGCACTCCCACAACGATAACACTCCCAACGTTTTTTAGGGGGTTGGTGTTGAGCTTGGTATCATCCTTATGTTTCTCTTGATGTGACGTCACTCTTGACGACTTGTATTTACTCTTTATAGCTAAAACCTCTTGAGTAGGAGAAGATGAGGTAGAAACAGACATCTCTTCCAGATATGAGGTAGTGCTTTCAATTCTTGAGGCAATTTCCAAAGCCTTTTGTAGAGATAGAGACAGTTTGGATAAAAGAGCTTCTTGGATTTTTTTGCTGTTAGTTTTTTCCACCAGTTGGTCTCTTATCATTTCTTCTTCAAATGTCTTGTATTCGCATGTACCTGCTAGAATTCGTAAAGCACAAACAAAACTGGATGCAGACTCCCCAGGAAGTTGTGCTCTCTTGTAGAATTTGTGCCTTTCCAATGTTGTGTTCTTGCACGCCTTGAATCTGGTATCCAGTGACTTAATGGCGGTGGCATATTCATCCTCAACACCATCACCTTCACCTTCAATGGACAGCACGAGAACTTTAGGAATATGTTTGAGTATCTTGCGACCATCCGATCCCAAACAATGTCTTAAGATAGCAAATTTTTTCTTACTTGTGAAAGACTCACCGTCGAGGGCATCTAAATAAACCTCGAAACTTTCCTTCCATTTCTCCCAATCTGATTCTGGAGATGAAGGATTTGGAGAAAATACTGGAGGAGCTTGTAACGATTGTTGCATGGTGGTATAACGTCGCACTTAAGTCGGAAGAAATGACAATAAAGGGCGTGCAACTAGTCCGAAGAATCAAGGACTAAACCGAGCGCTACAATGACAGCAGAAAAACTGTGTGTGTTAGTAGTTGTTTAAAATATGCGCCAAAAATTATGGGCTTGAAGCATGTGGATAGGTAAAGTAACCAACTGTGTGCTTAAACTTCAAGTCAGACTGTGCACATCAGTGAATGCAGGAACTGAAGTGCACATACATGCGTGCTTGAACTGTGTGCAGTCAAACTGTGCACATCAGTGAATACAGGAACTGCAGTGCACATACATGTACTTGAACTGTGTGCATCAGTGAAGATGAGTGCTAAACTTGAAGTTAAACTGTGCACATTAGTGAAAACAGGAACTCCAGTGTACATACATGTACTTAAACTGTGCGCATCAGTGAAGATGAGCGCTGTGAGCAGTTGCACGAAACTTTTAAAATGAAGCGTCAGGCTCCTTGTTTGTTGCCAGGTAACGATAGCGGTGAATGTGAAAGGCACAAAATGGCTGCACGTACACGGACGCAACGTCCAGGCAACAGGCGGAAGTCTTGACGTGAGTACGTCACAGAAGGAACATTTGTGAACGCCAAAGACGGAGTGCGGTGCGCGAGGGGAGTGCGTAGTTGCAAAAGTGGCAAAATGAATAAAAATTCATAAAGTCTCACCGCAGAGTCTGACGATGGTGTGGCTTGAAGGTGAGGAGTTTCCGTGACAAGCTGCAGCGGCGAGGATGTCCGATGCTGAACGTGGTCTTCAGTGGGGAAGAGTTGAGACGTGAGGCACGCGTGGAAGGTCTTGATGGCAGGAAGATCGTCGCCAGTGAAAGGAAGACGCAGGACTCCGTCGAGTAAGTAATGAGGTTTATTACCATCAAGACACAGCAAGGGACAAACAGCACCGCGCCACACCACTGCTTCAGTAACTGCCAGTCTCCCAGCGCAGTTCTAGAATTCCAAGAACGAGGGTTCTTGGAAACAAGTGAAGTCGCGCGCACATAAAGGAACATACAACCTAACATGAGGCTGCTTTATTCTTCCAGTCCCGTCTCTGTTTGACAGCCCAGCAGAGTAGGAGCACTGCTTTGTCTGTGCAGCCCCCCAGGGGCTAAGCTGAAGTCTGCCACGGCAGGCCTAGTGTCCCAAGTCTCTGCTCTGATAGTCTGCCTGGCTGAGGGGCTGCCAAAGATTGCAAAGTTCTGTGGGCCAGGTGACACAGGGCTTTAAAAACGGCCCACAGGTGACACTTAGACGCCGGCCCATCGGCCAATGCCCGACTGCCCACCTTGCCAATCCGACCCTGGCCCATTCCTTGATTCTTTTGGATGTTCTGCAGTGCACCTCCTGGCCACGTGCACAGACAGGTGCCTAGCCCCTGCCACACACACACACTTACCTGGGACGGGGCTTCCGACCAGTCTGGGCCCTTTTGGACCCGGCCTGGCACCTAGACGCTCCTGCTTCGCTTCTTTCACTCTGCCTCGCTCTCGCCCTCTTCACACTCTCTCACGTGCCCACTCTGCTTTGCCCCCCCTCCTCTCTCTCCTCGCCTCTCTGCATGCCTCTTTTTCTACTTTTACCACTTTCCACTCTTTGTGCATACCTTTCTCTTGCTATCACTTTTCAACTTCATTCGCTACAGTACCGAAGCTGGCACCCGTGCGTGCTGTGTCCCTTAATGAAGCAAATATTTCTCGGAACTGGTAATGAAAGCTCCTGAGTTTTTTGTAAAAGCGCCCCATACTGCACTTTCACTTTAATGGCGGCCACGCCCCTTTCTTTAGACACGGCTCATCTAAAGAAAGGTGCGTGACTGACATTAAAGTTAAAGTGCCGCATGGGCGTTTTTACTAACTAGCATTTGTAATACAATAGGTGTCACATTTATGAAACTCTCGCAAATGCGAGACCAATTGCATTGCAAATGCTTGTCTGCTTTCCTCACTCTCCAATCTTTGCGCATGCCTCTCTCAGGCTTCCCCCATGCACCTTTTCTGTTCGGACTTCAGTCCCCACAGACTCTGTTTGCTCTCTTGCTGTTCTTGTGTGTCACCCATCTTGACTTTCCTTCCCCTTCGTTTCTGTGCCTCTTTGCCCTCTTTTCACTGCTGTCAGGCTCCCTCAGCTCCCACCCACCTCCCTTGCTTTTCCCACCCCCCCTGACTCCCCCACTCATGATGGATTTAGGCCCAGATCTCTGTATTGGGGTGAATGTATGACATTGTTCTGCATTCTGTCCAGCAACTGTTGTTTTTGCATTTGTCACCCCGAGTGGGACGGGTATGCCCAGACGTGGGTCCAGTGCTCTCCATGCCACTGGAATCAAGCTATCCTGGCTGAAGAGGGGTGAAACCCCGAAACCGGTCCTAGGATGCTTGTTTCCAGTCCAGGGAGGACCTGGCTTGGCAGTTCGGGCTGGACTGTTCCCATGAGGCACAGGGTCAAGACTGATTTGCATATGGCTGGGTTCAAATTGGAATGGCATGGTGAGCAAAAAAAAAAAAAAAAATGATGGATTTAGGCCCAGATCTCTGTACTGGGGTGAATGTATGACATTGTTCTGCATTCTGTCCATCAACTGTTGTTTTTGCATTTGTCGCCCCGAGTGGGACGGGTATGCCCAGACGTGGGTCCCGTGCTCTCCATGCCACTGGAATCAAGCTATCCTGGCTGAAGAGGGTGAAACCCCGAAACCGGTCCTAGGATGCTTGTTTCCAGTCCAGGGATGACCTGGCTTGGCAGTTCGGGCTGGACTGTTCCCATGAGGCACAGGGTCAAGACTGATTTGCATATGGCTGGGTTCAAACTGGAATGGCATGGTGAGCAAAAAATGATGGATTTAGGCCCAGATCTCTGTACTGGGGTGAATGTATGACATTGTTCTGCATTCTGTCCATCAACTGTTGTTTTTGCATTTGCTCCCCCACTCATTACCTGCTTCCTACCCTCTTTAGCCCTGCCCACCGCCGGGGCACTCCTCTCCCTCCTAGTACTTACTTAATGGCGGCCACCGTGCAATCGCACTGCTGGCACGCTGAAGACTAGCTCGTCCTTCCCCATCCACACGTGGATCTCTCCCAGCACCACGATCCCTGCTTGAGTCACCCACCGCTGCTACTCAGTAGCAACCCTTCACACACTCGACCCAGACTGCATATTCACCGCTGCTGCTGCACAGCACCCCTCAGTACGGTAGGACCTTTCACCTGCTTCCACTGCCTCTTCACCTGCAGCATCACGCCCACCCCATAGTCCGACTCCTACGCTGCCTCTCACAACCCTACCTCAGTAAACACCAAACCAGACCCTCAGCAAACACTCACATGCATGCTCCTCAGTCAACACCCACTCACTCAAAAAACACAATTTAAATTTGAGACCTCCTCAGCAATAGCACACCTCCTCTTACTGTTAGAAACCTGGATGAAACCCACTTCATCTGACATCGCTGTGGCTGTCCCAACAGGATACAAGATTGCACGCCATGACCGCCTTAACAAATCCAGAGGGGGACTTGACATCATATACAAAGACACCTTCAAAAGCACAACCACCTGAGACCCAGACACCCCCTTCATTGAACATATGCACTTCACACTACAAACCAACAACAGATGCACCCTGAAGGGCACACTAGCATACAGACCACCCGGACCACAAAGCAACTTCAGTAACCTCATCTTACACTTCATCGTTCACCCTCACTATTCGCTCCAGGACTTCTTACTTCTCGGCTATTTCAATTTTCACCGTGAAGACCCCTCCTACCACTCTTCCACCAACCTCCTCAAGAGCCTGCACAACATGGACATTCCCATCTCATCATGGACCCCACACACAGTGCAAGACACACTCTAGATGCTATCTTAGCCTCTGGCAGCAGCATCAACTACCACTCCGCCTCACTGCTCACATGGACTGACAACTCCATCATCCACTTCAAAATCTCCACTCCACAAGTCAAAGCTCCCATCGCCATCAACCTACACAACCAGAACTGGAACAGAATAATGGAAATGGACCTGCACAGTGCCCTCAAAATCAACCAACCCAACACTGCCGACAACCTAGTCAAGGACATTACCAACTTCAACCAGAGGATCTCAAACTTTGCACATGCTCTTGCACCCATCAAAACTCACAATCTCAGCAGAATCAACAAACAGACATCATGGTACACGGACGAACTTTGGAACTCCAAAAGATACTGCAAACAGCTGGAAAGGAAATGGGGAGCCAACCACGGCACCAATGACTGATCAACCTTCAAGGCCACACTCCGTCAGTACCACCACCTTCTGAGAGACACCTTGAGAAGATCGCTCACTGATTGGATCGAAGCCAGCTCCAATAACGGCAAAGAGATTTTTGCTATCATCAAGGAGTTCACTACCCCAGAAGCCGCAGCCAATTGCATCAATCACTCCCAGGAACTTTGCAACAACCTCTCCAACTTCTTCCTCAGCAAAATTGAAAAGATCTACAATAACTTCAAAAAACAACCTGACCCTAATGATATCACCAGCAACCTGCCCACCGTACATTCAGACACACACCTAACCAACTAGAGAACACTCACTGAAGAAGGCACCTCTTCAATCATGATAAATGTCCACTCCGGGGCCCCCACCAATCCATATCCACATCTACAACTTAGGAGGACCTTTGATCAGCAATTTCCACATGCATATCATCAACTCCTCCATTGATTCCATAAACTTTCCTGAAGACTGGAAACCTGCCACAATCATGACCCTCCTCAAAAAATACTTGGCAGACCCCTATAAATTGAGTGACTTCTGCCCCATCTCTCTTCTACCCTACCCAGCAAAAGTGATAGAGAAGGCAATCAACCTCCAACTCACCAACCACCTGGAACCCTACAGTCTTCTTGACCGCACCCAATCTGGCTTTCACTGCAATCACAGCATGGAGACAGCACTCTTTGCAGACACAGACGAGATCCGCACCCTTCTATAGCGAGGAGAAACCCTTATACTACTAGATCTCTCCATGGCCTTTGATACTGTGTCACACTCCAGCCTCATCAAAAGACTACATGCTAAAGGCCTCCAAGTTCCAGCCCTCGAATGGATATGCTCCTTCCTCACAGGGAGAACACAGAGGGTCAGACTCCCACCCAACTCATCACAACCCAAGGACTTGATCTGAGGAGTCCCTCAAGGATCATCTCTCAGCTCTACCCTGTTCAAAATTTAAATGACACTACTCGCTGAAGTCAGTGGAGCCCACAGCATTTCCATAGCAGAATGGATGAAAACCAACTGCGGGAAACTCAACTCGGAGAAGACAGAAGTGCTGATCTTCGGGAACAAGAACCCTGGGACTCCACCTGGTGGTCGTCAGAGCTTGGCCCAACACCTATACCCTCTAACCACTCAAGAAACCTGGGAATCATTTTAGACGACAAACTCAACATGGCCTCACAGTTAAACGCAGTCAGCTCCTCCTGCTTCTACATACTATGTATCATCCGAAAAAACTTCAAATGAATTCCCAAGAGCACCAGATGTACCATCACTAGGGCGGCCCCACTGCTACCATTTTATGTTTCTGCTTCTCGCACTGCGAAAAAGCAGAAGGGTTTGGTTGCGGGTGGGCGGGGATGCTCTGTGAGCAGGGCTGGGCAGGGGAGGAGTGGTGTGCCCACTCCTGAGTGCGCCCTCTGGGGCCGGCCAAACCAGTCATGCGCACTCTGCCCTTCTCCATGCAGGCTGCAATGCAGCCTAGATGGAGAACATGGCCAGGCCATTAGCCCCTGGCTGGGCGGCATCCCGACCAATTACAACGCTGCTTGCAGCGTTGTAATTGGCTTAGGGGTGGGACTGAGAGCCTGGCTGCCTGCTTCTTGTTCCTGCCGGAGGCAGGAGAGTAGGAGAGGAGCAGAGACGACGCGAGAGACCGGCCGCCAGGAAGGTAAGTTTAATTTTTTTTAAATTATACAATTAAACCCCCCCCACGTGACCCCTCCCCCCGCGACCCCCCCGCCACCCACCCGCGAGTAATGCCAGCCACGACTAGCCCTAGTTACTAGCAGACTAGACTATGGCAATGCACTCTATGCTGGGAATTCTAACCACTTTCTCCACCGACTTCTGACCATCTAGAACGCCGCAGCTAGACTCATTCTTGACCTCCCATGTCGCACACACATCGCAACACACCTCAGAGAACTCCACTGGTTACCGATTCACAAATGCTGTCAATTTAAACTCCTCACACATGCATACTAGCCACTACACAACACTGGACCAGCGTACCTCAGTTACTCCTTCACTTTAACCAACCCACCAGACACCTACGCTTTGAGTCAGTCTACTGCACACACCCCTCCGTAGCTGCAAAAGTACAATGGGTGGTCTAGCATTCTCCTACATCAGACCCAAAACATGGAACAGCTTCCTTCTACACATCAGGGCCTCACCCTCACTTCTTGAATTCTGCAAGAGGCTGAAGACCTGGCTCTGAAACTAACCCCCAGCAGACGCAGACGACCTACGCATCTACTCCAGCACCTGGATACCCTTCGGGTGATAAGTCGCGCTCTACAAATCCAATTCACATAACATAACACATCTCTAGTAGTCTACGGGTGTCCTTTTCTGCTCGCCACAAAGGTATCATGGGGGCTTCCTGTCATCTCCAGTGTTCTGCAATGTTTGTTTTGGAGAAAACAAGCCCTATGCCTAGGACTACGTTACCACAACCGTAGAGCCGTGATCTTCTAAAGCGTTCAGTGTGGCCAAGTGGGGCGTGAGATTGGCATGGTGACCAGAAATCAGCCCAAGGACATGTTCCACTGCCTTCCAGAATGTTCAGATGATGGCGCAACTTCATAATGTATAGAAGAGGCGCATGTCTATGTGTCATCGTTTAGGATTATTACTGGCTCCCCGTATGATGTACCTGAGATCATTTTGAATCCTATGACACCATGGGTGGGAATCAAAGAGGGGGGCTGGTGTTTGACCACAAATGCCCCTCCTTGAAAGCCTCTGGCACCCTCTGAATGGGGCAGAACCTACCAAGGAGTCTATAATTATTCCTCAGTAACTGTGTTTCATGGATCATTAGACCCTCTGCCCACTCTGTTGAGGGGCCTTCAGCCCGCCTCTTTTTTAGTTTTATTTCAGAAGCCATTGATGTACCTCAGGCGACACCAGAATGTGATGTGGCTCCGCCTGCAGCCTGGCGTCTGCGCTCTCTGTCATTCTGGGTAGAGAAAGATACATTGAGAAGGTGCCCCGCGCCCAACTGCACATGTAAACAGCGGGACTGTTTAATTATTATTATTTGTATTATTATTATTTTGTAAAGTGCTTGGTTAGATAAAGAAGGTTTCACAGCGCTGAGCTCAATACGGAACATGGGATGAGCCAGAAGAATCTCAGAATCATTAGGACCATTAGGAGGGGTCAGAGGATGGAAACAACCAAACAGGGAGAGTGAACTCCACCCTCTCAGTGTCAGGGGCAGGTCACTCCAAAGATTTGGTCCCAAAAAGGAAAACGCTCGACCTCCCTGTCGAGATATCCTAATTTTAGGAATTACGGGCAGACTAAGATGGCTCGAGCGCAGCGAACAGCCAGGTTTGTACCAGGACACCAAAGGTCTAAGGTAACCAGGACCAGTGCAAGCCAGCCGTTCAATGGGCAACCAGTGTAAGTTCCTAAGCAAGCTGGCAGCGTAGGTGAACCTAGGAGGGTGGAGCAAGAGGCAGGCAGCCACGTTTGGTACAATTTGGAGGTGTTTAAGCAATGTTTTTGCCACCTCAAGTACAGAATATTCCCCTAGTCCAGCCTAGGGATAACCAGGGCTTGGACTACGGTTCTCTGGGCAGAGAAAGGAAGGCAGTGAATGAACTTCCTCAGCCATTTCACGATCCCAAAGCATGCAGCATGTTTACTCCACCCCACACTTGATGCTTCTTTCTCTGAAAACCTGTTGGACAAATGAAGGTAGCAAAGCTGACCCCCAATCTAGAGATCAGTCATACACACGGTCCCCCTTTGAATATCCAATAAAACTCTTAACCCTGAACAATGCCAACATTAACAGCTAAGGGGCAAAGGCATCACTTGTGGAGCGCCAATGCCCCCAATCCACATAAACTGTCCCCCAAATAAGCACCATCACCTCCGTGTGTGTTCTGCTCCCCCTAGAGGCGTGCATGAGATCTGGTCTTGTTTCCAGACCATTGCCCCATCCTTGCCCCTGGAACTCCCAGCAAGACCCAGCAAGTCTGTTTTGAACTTGCAAGTGTTCTTCAAAGGTGCTAGAGGTATGTGAGGATAGTGACTGCATTGATGAGGAAACTAGTTGTCAGCTGCATGGTCCATCCGTCTCTCCATAGGATCTTTAACCTCTTTATGGGTTCTCTCGGCTTTGGTCTCCCAGATGGGTTAGACCCCTCATGAACTGTGACAGTCTGAGTCTGCTGAGGCACGTTCTGAGCTCCAGTTGGGTTGATGTTTCTACCCCAGACTTCGGGATGTGTGTCCTTTCTTTCAAGTCCACCAACACAGCTCCCCGGGCAGGGTCTGTGCTGCTGGTCCTCAGCCTGTGTAGGACATCTGCTCTACGTCATTGCAAAATAGTCCCACCCTCTTCAGCTCAGTCCCATGCAGCTTCCATCATCTCAAAAATCAAAGATTTGTCTTGGAAGATGACTTTTCCTGGATATTGCAATATAAACTCTACAGTCAAGGTTCAGAGCTGCAATTTAAATTCCCCTTTGGTTGCTGTACTACCTTTCTGGTGTAATTGGGCAACTCCAATATAGATCTTGATTCGAACTGTACCAGAGTTAATTCTCAAACAACTGCGAGGATTGTGTCCATGTCCTTATAGTTCAGGATCCTGGCTATCATTGGGCGAGATGTTGTGTCCAGTGTTGTCTCTACTGAAAGTTCAGATGAGCCCGCTCCATCATGAAAGATCAAGATATCATCTCCGCTGGGGTGATTACCCATAGCCATCGCTCAGTCCTTCAGGAGGGATCTTTACGCTGCCTTCAGTAACCAGAGGAACTTGTTCAAACTTCAGCATCTTCTGCTCTTTCTTCCAGCAACAGGGATGAAGCTGCATGATTTCACTGCTTCAGACTCAGGAGTCTTCTTGAAATGTGGCCTTGAGTATTCCTGAGAAGCCAGGGTTCATTGCCTCTCAGGGCCTACCTCCTCCGTGGGTGCCATTTACTTCTTAGCCAGTCCCCTCTCTACTGCTGTCCAAAGTGCTGCGGGGGAGGGCAAAGGGGGTCAGGGGAGCAGAAGCATCAGCCAGCCACATAGCCAGGGCACCTCAGCGCACAGCCCACCCCAGTCTCACTTCAAGCTCCCTGGCAGTCTAAACATGTGGCACAGAAAGTAGCTGCTTGGGGGATCTCCATATTTTGTCTCACACTCACCTTGGTGTCCCTGTATACTGCTGACCCTTGGACAGTATGACATGGACACAGGGTCAGGTTGACATGGACACCAGGGGTGGGGAACTAACATGGACTCCAGGACAGGGAGGCACAGAAGCTGGTGCAGGGAGGCAGGAGCACAGAAAATGGCCCATGGAGACAGGAACACAGAGCATTTATCCAAGACTTGGAATCAGATCACACCAAGAAAGCACTTCTGTCTCTGCAGACGCCGGGACAGATCTTTAGGTCTCGCCTACTAGACAGCGCAAGATGTCTGTTGGTGAAAAGACCTAATGTCAGCTCACAGTGGGGTTAGAGTCAGCCCATTGTTTTCCATTGGTTGGCTTTATTGACACTCTTATTTGCTTGTTGTTTTCATCAGCTAGTTAAGCTTTACTTCCTCTGCTTGTGTTTGTCCCACCCATGAAGCATGGACACATTACTTGTGTACTTCCACTGTTCACTTTTGAAACAGGAGTGCATGTATTTTACAGCTGTCTCTCTCATGTACTATTCTTCCCCGTCTGCCACCATCTGTATTGCTCTCTCTCACCCCTGTGCTTCTCCTTCACCCCCTCCTTGTTGTTCTTGCCTTGGTGTGCTTCTCCCCCACTTTGCTTTCCCGCTTGTGTGCTTTTTCCCAACAGCTCTATGTTCCTCTCTCTAGCCTGTATGCTTCTCTTGTCCCTGTGGCACTCCACCTTCCTCCCTCTCATCTGTGTTGCTCCCCCTCTCTATGGATCACGCCCTTCGTTTTGCTCCTGCCCACTATGTTCGGACGCCTTGGGTTCTCTTGGAGTGATTGCTGACAAGTAGTCCTGATTCTTCTAGATGACATGTAATCACATGTGCTGGACCTTGTGGGCCACAGACCGTGGGAATGTGATCTCCTTGACGGCGAAGCTGTCACAGGCACTGCAACTTCAGGGTGCACTCAGGGCGGGGGGAGGGGTGGCAGGGTCCCTAGGCTTCAGCAACTGTCTTGGCAGTGTCAATCTTTTCCAAAGTTCCACACCTCTTCCTCAGCTTTTTGCAGGGCCACTGGAATTATGCAATATTATGCGATTGTGTGGCAATGGCGATTTTAGCATAATTGTAGATTTGCAGCATTTGCCACATAATCCATCATATGCAGCATAATCTGCGGAATTTATAAAAAAAAATGTGTTTCCAGTTCAAACGGTTCAGCAATTATTAAAAACGCAGCAACATGTGTTTCTGCCCAGTGGAGGGCCCTTTGTAAAGGTTGACTGGTCACCTTTCTGTAGTTCATAGCTTACATTTGGGTGTTCGCCTTGTACTAATGAGGTATAACTAATGCCCAGATAGCGTTAAGTAAAAAATGTCAAAATAATGAATGAATACTATCACAATATGTGCCGCATAATTTGCCTTTTCTTGCCACATAATTTACTCAACCCTGCCGTATAATTTCACCCTGCCCTGATTAATAATTCCAGTGGCCCTGGCTATTAGCAGCCCTGCTGTTTACTGCAGCATCTTCTACGTACAAGGGCTCCTCCAACACCCTTCCACGGCAGTCACTTGTCTCTTACCCTCTAAGCAAGCCCTATGCAGCTCTTCTCCTGGCAGGTTGCAGGATTTTCCAGGCTCCTGGTACTGAAATAGGTGACGGAGAATTGGCAGTCATCCATCCAAACCTGGCACACAAGAGTTTCCCAGTTTCCAGTCTTATGAGGCCCTGGATTCTAATAAAGACATACTAAGATTGCAAACAGCTTGTGTATTCTAAAAGTAAACCTCTGGGACCAGTTTCATGCAGTTTTTTTCTTTTGCTTATTACTCCCAGGTTGGTTCATTTATAGTTTTGTGTTCAAGTGGCAGAAGGAAAGTGGGGTGGAGCTGTGAGTGTCCTGTAAGTGGAAACCCAAAAGAAGGAGGGACAGGTTGCTCCATTCACTTTAAACTGTTAACCTGTGCAGGAGGAAGTGTAGCTCTTTCAGCAAACAATGGAACAGGAAAGGGTGGAGGAATTTCCATAAACGTCAGATAATTCTGGCCCCTTGCTATACCTCCATAAAAAAATTACTGGCCAGAGATTTTCATTTTTGATTTGTGTTTTTGTATCATTAGAGAAGTCATTTAGCCTGAGTAGACATTGCTAATCCGGGCCAAATGTTTCTGGATTACATTTTTATTAATGGTGGATGTGTTGCAGTGATGATGTAATATTTCAGGAACCTTGAGATCTGTATACTTCATTTTGGTGTCAAAACATAGGTTTTGGGGGTCAGGTAGTCTTATAGAGACAGAAAATAACTCCTCAGAGCAATCCTTCCGCCATTTTCCAATATAATCATGTGTTTTAGCCATCATACTGGTAATTTATTTTAGCATTGTTTTTGTTTCAGGTTTTTTGTTGATTCAAATTCGTAAACATGAGCAAAGCAGGTGGTAGCAGAGGATCTTTACCTCCTGACAGAGTGTTGCTAACTACAAAGTTTGAGGACTCCTTCAACAAAGAAAAATGTGTCATATGCCAAACCAATCCGAAAGAAAAGCTAACATCAACTGGACATAAGAGAGTTCGAGATGCTGCAGCAATACGACAAGACGAAGTTCACAAAAGATTGAAACTGATGGGTGAAGAGGATCAAATATTTTATCATTGTAACATCAAGTGCTACAAGTGGTAAACAATGGAAAAAAGCCAGGAAAATATATGTAAAAAATAGCAGAAACCAGTGAATCACAACAAGAATCAGAGTCTTCTGTGAAAGCAACGAAAACCAGACCCAATGCCCATCCACTTAGAAGATCGATGGCTACCCCTCGTCCACCTCCAACAACTGATCAGAAAGCAGAGGATCTTCAATGTGTTATCTGCGGTTTAGCCAGAACAAGGGCCAAAGGAATTGACGAAAGAACAATGTACAGAGTATGTGAGTCTCAAAGGGAAAACGTCTTTATCTGCAGCTGGTTTCTTCCAAGATGAAGTTTTCAGCCAAGTAACTGATCTAAACAGTGAGATGAATGTATTTGCAGCGGATTTACAAGCTCACCCGAACTGCATGCATGCATACATTTGAAAATACGAATGAACAATGAGCTCCCAGAAGCAACATAACTGCCAGCTTTCAGTTAAGTTTGCACTCTTTGAAAAATCAAATGAAGTTTTAAAATCACTCTTGAGTGCTGACTACGGGTTCACACTCAGTGAGATCAGAGAAATAATGCTCAACATTGATGAAACTGTATTGACCCATAATAATGAAATTAAGATTTTTCCGGTGAGAATGTACAATGACAGAATTAGTTTTTGTCAGTCTAACACAAAGAATGAGCCACCTATGGTGTCCTCAGCTGATTTAACTCCTGAAGTTCTTGCTGCCAAAATAAGATGACAGGATGCAGTAAAATCAGCAGGAACCATTTTTAAGAAACATCCTGAAAGATTAGATTTTGAACTTAATGACAAATGTTGTGATGCCTCAGAGCTCTGCAAATCATGGGAGTCAACAAGAATGCCTAATGTTGTCTTTACATTTTTTACATCATTGTTTAATATCAGCAAAACAAAACTGATAGAAACTAAAGTTCTTGAGTTTGGAACAGAAGCCGACAACATTGATGATGGCTTTGAAGATAAAAGTGATGAAGTGGAAGACAATCCCATAAACCAACAAGCTTATGCTCTGCAAATGTACTGTCTTTCCCAAATACTGTTTTATTAATTACATCACGGCAAAAAGAAAACTCCGCTACACATGATGACTACCCACGCAATCTATGACAAGTGCAAAAGTAGAGAGCTAATCACTTCAATGAATTGGATTGGTGTATCAATAAGCTATAATGACATGGTACGGAGCAGGCACTTGTTAGCAGCTCATGCTGTAAAATCTTGTGAATCCGACAGCACACCACTTCCAAATCACTTTACCAGGAAAGGATTTACAATTGCTGATCTTGATAATTTTGATTTTGAAGACAGCTCCTCTTTGTCTGGAACATCCAGCACACAATACTGCCCTGGTGCTTTTCAAGACTGTCCCAATGACGTAGCTGCTGAAAAACAAGCTGTGTCAGCTGTAGGCATAAACAAATGACGCAGCAAACGTATAACCCAACTGCCTTGTCAATGTATGCAAAATCACCACAAGCCATCAACACGTCCCAGTCTACCAGAACGTTTCAAAGTGGCTGAGGACATGGATCTTCTTCTACCTGATGCTGCAGTCCGCAAAGCTAATTTAACTGAACTTATCATATCGCTTATTCGGTGTAGACTGAAGGATGAAGAAAAGACAGTTCCTCCATGGTCTGGAATTCATGCTCTGATCTTCCAGAATACCGTCCCACTGAGGAAGTCTAGGTTTTTACCTGTAATACCATTTCCAGTCACAAACTATTCAACAGTATACACAGCTCTAAAAAATGTGTGTGCTCAGCTTGAAGTAGCCTATCCTGCCAATTTTCAGCGATGAAGGTGTTTTCCGTATTGTAGCTGACATTTTTATGAGCAATCCAGTAGAATTTGATGATTTTTATCCACTGATGGGCATTTTCCAGATAACAAAAGTTGTGTTGCAGTTTGCAGGAAGTTATCTCAGTGGATGTAGCATAGATGATGCACCTATTGAGGGTGAAATCTTTGGGAGCAAAACTGTTCAGTCAGTATTGAGTGGAACTCATTCTGTTTGTTTGTTACAAGATATTCTCATCATATCTGAGGATATAAAAACATTGCGTTGGACTGCTTCCTGGAACAAGAATGACAAATTAGGTTTTGCATATTTTATCTCAGAAGTGAACAAGGCACAGGGTGCACTTCATTCAAAAGACATAGGGGCCGATTCCGATCCCGGTCGGAGGCGCACCCAATACCATTCGGTCGGGAAAAAAGCCATGCGAAAGCCTGTTTCCCGACCGATCCGTACAGCACACCGAACGAGTAAGTACGATGCGCACAACAGCACAGAATCCGGCCGAGCCGTACTCACCCAAACCAGGTCCTGTTCCCCGACCGAGGCGAATCCGGAAACGCCGAATCGAGTCGCACGGAAGGGAAAATGCAGCTCAATCCGGCCGAACAAGTACGATGCGCTTCCCGTACGCGCCGAACCCGTCGCTACGCACGGCACGTCAAAGCATCCGGGAGAGGCGCACATAAGCTCCGATTCGTGCCACAACACGATCCACGGCTACGAGACGAACACGCCAGCGACGAGGACGACGCGAAGCGACGAGGACGACGCGAAGCAACGAGAATGACGAACGACACGAACCAACCATGAATCCCTTCATCCCGATCATACCAATATTCTACATTTACTACCGGAACAGGCACGGACGCGTACGGCGCAGAAGGTAAGTCCGACACCAACCACAAAACACATACAACACGTACACGATACATCACACACACACAGAGGGATGCAGAATATACTTACACCAGCAACAGCAGCACCATAGGGGCGGGATGCCCATCACCAATGCCACATATGCACACAGGGGCCTGAATGCGCACCACCACCCCAACCCAGGGGGGGCAGGATGCCTACCACTACTACCAACCTCACCCAGGGGGGGCTGGATGCCTACCACTACTACCACCCTTAGCCAGGGTGGTGCCAGATGCCCACCACCACTACCACCCTTAGCCATGGGGGTGCCAGATGCCTACCACTACTACCACCCTCACCCAGGGGGGGTGGATGCCTACCACCACCCTTAGCCAGGGGGGGCTGGATGCCTACCAATACTACCACCCACACCCAGGGGGGGCTGGATGCCTACCATTACTACCACCCTCACCCATGGGGGGCTGGATGCCTACCACTACTACCACCCTCACCCAGGGGGGGCTGGATGCCTACCACCACCCTTAGCCGGGGGGGCTGGATACCTACCACTACTACCACCCACACCCAGGGGGGGCTGGACGCCCACCACTACTACCACCCTGAGCCAGGGGGGGCTGGATGCCTACCACCACCCTTAGCCAGGGGGGGCTGGATGCCTACCACTACTACCACCCTGAGCCAGGGGGTCTGGATGCCTACCACTACTACCACCCTCACCCAGGGGGGCTGGATGCCTACCACCACCCTTAGCCAGGGGGGGCTGGATGCCTACCACTACTACCACCCTTAGCCAGGGGGGGATGGATGCCTACCACTACTACCACCCACACCCAGGGGGGCTGGATGCCTACCACTACTACCACCCTCACCCAGGGGGGCTGGATGCCTACCACTACTACCACCCTCACCCAGGGGGGCTGGATGCCTACCACCACCCTTAGCCGGGGGGCTGGATGCCTACCACTACTACCACCCACACCCAGGGGGGCTGGATGCCCACCACTACTACCACCCTTAGCCAGGGGGGGCTGGATGCCTACCACTACTACCACCCTGAGCCAGGGGGGGCTGGATGCCTACCACTACTACCACCCTCACCCAGGGGGGCTGGATGCCTACCACTACTACCACCCTTAGCCAGGGTGGTGCCAGATGCCCACCACTACTACCACCCTTAGCCATGGGGGTGCCAGATGCCTACCACTACTACCACCCTCACCCAGGGGGGCTGGATGCCTACCACCACCCTTAGCCAGGGGGCTGGATGCCTACCACTACTACCACCCTTAGCCAGGGGGCTGGATGCCTACCACTACTACCACCCTGAGCCAGGGGGGCTGGATGCCTACCACTACTACCACCCTGAGCCAGGGGGGCTGGATGCCTACCACTACTACCACCCATACCCAGGGGGCTGGATGCCTACCACTACTACCACCCTCACCCAGGGGGGCTGGATGCCTACCACTACTACCACCCTGAGCCAGGGGGGCTGGATGCCTACCACTACTACCACCCTCACCCAGGGGGACTGGATGCCTACCACCACCCTTAGCCAGGGGGGCTGGATGCCTACCACTACTACCACCCTTAGCCAGGGGGCTGGATGCCTACCACTACTACCACCCACACCCAGGGGGCTGGATGCCTACCACTACTACCACCCTCACCCAGGGGGGCTGGATGCCTACCACTACTACCACCCTCACCCAGGGGGGCTGGATGCCTACTACTACTACCACCCTCACCCAGGGGGGTGCTGGATGCCTACCACCACCCTTAGCCAGGGGGCTGGATGCCTACCACTACTACCACCCACACCCAGGGGGGCTGGATGCCCACCACTACTACCACCCTGAGCCAGGGGGGCTGGATGCCTACCACCACCCTTAGCCAGGGGGGCTGGATACCTACCACTACTACCACCCACACCCAGGGGGCTGGATGCCCACCACTACTACCACCCTGAGCCAGGGGGGCTGGATGCCTACCACCACCCTTAGCCAGGGGGCTGGATGCCTACCACTACTACCACCCTGAGCCAGGGGGGCTGGATGCCTACCACTACTACCACCCTCACCCAGGGGGGCTGGATGCCTACCACCACCCTTAGCCAGGGGGGCTGGATGCCTACCACTACTACCACCCTTAGCCAGGGGGGCTGGATGCCTACCACTACTACCACCCTCACCCAGGGGGGCTGGATGCCTACCACTACTACCACCCTCACCCAGGGGGCTGGATGCCTACCACCACCCTTAGCCGGGGGGCTGGATGCCTACCACTACTACCACCCACACCAAGGGGGCTGGATGCCCACCACTACTACCACCCTTAGCCAGGGGGGGCTGGATGCCTACCACTACTACCACCCTGAGCCAGGGGGGGCTGGATGCCTACCACTACTACCACCCTCACCCAGGGGGCTGGATGCCTACCACTACTACCACCCTTAGCCAGGGTGGTGCCAGATGCCCACCACTACTACCACCCTTAGCCATGGGGGTGCCAGATGCCTACCACTACTACCACCCTCACCCAGGGGGGGCTGGATGCCTACCACCACCCTTAGCCAGGGGGGGCTGGATGCCTACCACTACTACCACCCTTAGCCAGGGGGGGCTGGATGCCTACCACTACTACCACCCTGAGCCAGGGGGGGCTGGATGCCTACCACTACTACCACCCTGAGCCAGGGGGGCTGGATGCCTACCACTACTACCACCCACACCCAGGGGGGCTGGATGCCTACCACTACTACCACCCTCACCCAGGGGGGCTGGATGCCTACCACTACTACCACCCTGAGCCAGGGGGGCTGGATGCCTACCACTACTACCACCCTCACCCAGGGGGACTGGATGCCTACCACCACCCTTAGCCGGGGGGCTGGATGCCTACCACTACTACCACCCTTAGCCAGGGGGGCTGGATGCCTACCACTACTACCACCCACACCCAGGGGGGCTGGATGCCTACCACTACTACCACCCTCACCCAGGGGGGCTGGATGCCTACCACTACTACCACCCTCACCCGGGGGGCTGGATGCCTACTACTACTACCACCCTCACCCAGGGGGGTGCTGGATGCCTACCACCACCCTTAGCCAGGGGGCTGGATGCCTACCACTACTACCACCCACACCCAGGGGGGCTGGATGCCCACCACTACTACCACCCTGAGCCAGGGGGGCTGGATGCCTACCACCACCCTTAGCCAGGGGGCTGGATGCCTACCACTACTACCACCCTGAGCCAGGGGGGCTGGATGCCTACCACTACTACCACCCTCACCCAGGGGGGCTGGATGCCTACCACTACTACCACCCTTAGCCAGGGTGGTGCCAGATGCCCACCACTACTACCACCCTTAGCCATGGGGGTGCCAGATGCCTACCACTACTACCACCCTCACCCAGGGGGGCTGGATGCCTACCACCACCCTTAGCCAGGGGGGCTGGATGCCTACCACTACTACCACCCACACCCAGGGGGGGCTGGATTCCTACCACTACTACCACCCTCACCCAGGGGGGGCTGGATGCCTACCACTACTACCACCCTCACCCAGGGGGCTGGATGCCTACCACTACTACCACCCTCACCCAGGGGGGCTGGATGCCTACCACCACCCTTAGCCAGGGGGCTGGATACCTACCACTACTACCACCCACACCCAGGGGGGCTGGATGCCCACCACTACTACCACCCTGAGCCAGGGGGGCTGGATGCCTACCACCACCCTTAGCCAGGGGGGCTGGATGCCTACCACTACTACCACCCTGAGCCAGGGGGCTGGATGCCTACCACTACTACCACCCTCATCCAGGGGGGGCTGGATGCCTACCACCACCCTTAGCCAGGGGGGGCTGGATGCCTACCACTACTTCCACCCTTAGCCAGGGGGGCTGGATGCCTACCACTACTACCACCCACACCCAGGGGGGCTGGATGCCTACCACTACTACCACCCTCACCCAGGGGGGCTGGATGCCTACCACTACTACCACCCTCACCCAGGGGGGCTGGATGCCTACCACCACCCTTAGCCGGGGGGCTGGATGCCTACCACTACTACCACCCACACCCAGGGGGCTGGATGCCCACCACTACTACCACCCTTAGCCAGGGGGGCTGGATGCCTACCACTACTACCACCCTGAGCCAGGGGGGCTGGATGCCTACCACTACTACCACCCTCACCCAGGGGGGCTGGATGCCTACCACTACTACCACCCTTAGCCAGGGTGGTGCCAGATGCCCACCACTACTACCACCCTTAGCCATGGGGGTGCCAGATGCCTACCACTACTACCACCCTCACCCAGGGGGGGCTGGATGCCTACCACCACCCTTAGCCAGGGGGGGCTGGATGCCTACCACTACTAGCACCCTTAGCCAGGGGGGGCTGGATGCCTACCACTACTACCACCCTGAGCCAGGGGGGGCTGGATGCCTACCACTACTACCACTACTACGGCGCAGAAGGTAAGTCAGACACCAACCACAAAACACATACAACACGTACACGATACATCACACACACACAGAGGGATGCAGAATATACTTACACCAGCAACAGCAGCACCATAGGGGCGGGATGCCCATCACTAATGCCACATATGCACACAGGGGCCTGAATGCGCACCACCACCCCCACCCAGGGGGGGCAGGATGCCTACCACTACTACCAACCTCACCCAGGGGGGGCTGGATGCCTACCACTACTACCACCCTTAGCCAGGGTGGTGCCAGATGCCCACCACCACTACCACCCTTAGCCATGGGGGTGCCAGATGCCAACCACTACTACCACCCTCACCCAGGGGGGGGCTGGATGCCTACCACCACCCTTAGCCAGGGGGGGCTGGATGCCTACCACTACTACAACCCTTAACCAGGGGGGGCTGGATGCCTACCACTACTACCACCCTGAGCCAGGGGGGGCTGGATGCCTACCACTACTACCACCCTGAGCCAGGGGGGGCTGGATGCCTACCACTACTACCACCCACACCCAGGGGGGGCTGGATGTCTACCACTACTACCACCCACACCCAGGGGGGCTGGATGCCTACCACTACTACCACCCTCACCCAGGGGGCTGGATGCCTACCACTACTACCACCCTGAGCCAGGGGGCTGGATGCCTACCATTACTACCACCCTCACCCAGGGGGGGCTGGATGCCTACCACCACCCTTAGCCAGGGGGGGCTGGATGCCCACCACTACTACCACCCTGAGCCAGGGGGGGCTGGATGCTTACCACTACTACCACCCACACACAGGGGGGGCTGGATGCCTACCACTACTACCAGCCTCACCCAGGGGGGGCTGGATGCCTACCACTACTACCACCCTCACCCAGGGGGGGCTGGATGCCTACCACTACTACCTCCCTCACCCAGGGGGGGCTGGATGCCTACCACCACCCTTAGCCAGGGGGGGCTGGATGCCTACCACTACTACCACCCACACCCAGGGGGGGCTGGATGCCCACCACTACTACCACCCTGAGCCAGGGGGGGCTGGATGCCTACCACCACCCTTAGCCAGGGGTGGCTGGATGCCTACCACTACTACCACCCTGAGCCAGGGGGGGCTGGATGCCTACCACTACTACCACCCTCACCCAGGGGGGGCTGGATGCCTACCACTACTACCACCCTTAGCCAGGGTGGTGCCAGATGCCCACCACTACTACCACCCTTAGCCATGGGGGTGCCAGATGCCTACCACTACTACCACCCTCACCCAGGGGGGGCTGGATGCCTACCACCACCCTTAGCCATGGGGGGCTGGATGCCTACCACTACTACCACCCTTAGCCAGGGGGATGGATGCCTACCACTACTACCACCCACACCCAGGGGGGCTGGATGCCTACCACTACTCACCCACACCCAGGGGGGCTGGATGCCTACCACTACTACCACCCACACCCAGGGGGCTGGATGCCTACCACTACTACCACCCACACCCAGGGGGCTGGATGCCTACCACTACTACCACCCTCACCCAGGGGGGCTGGATGCCTACCACTACTACCACCCTCACCCAGGGGGGCTGGATGCCTACCACCACCCTTAGCCAGGGGGGCTGGATGCCTACCACTACTACCACCCACACCCAGGGGGCTGGATGCCCACCACTACTACCACCCTGAGCCAGGGGGCTGGATGCCTACCACCACCCTTAGCCAGGGGGCTGGATGCCTACCACTACTACCACCCTGAGCCAGGGGGGGCTGGATGCCTACCACTACTACCACCCTCACCCAGGGGGGGCTGGATGCCTACCACTACTACCACCCTTAGCCAGGGTGGTGCCAGATGCCCACCACCACTACCACCCTTAGCCATGGGGGTGCCAGATGCCTACCACTACTACCACCCTCACCCAGGGGGGCTGGATGCCTACCACCACCCTTAGCCAGGGGGCTGGATGCCTACCACTACTACCACCCACACCCAGGGGGCTGGATACCAACCACTACTACCACCCTCACCCAGGGGGGGCTGGATGCCTACCACTACTACCACCCTCACCCAGGGGGGGCTGGATGCCTACCACTACGACCACCCTCACCCAGGGGGGGCTGGATGCCTACCACCACCCTTAGCCAGGGGGGCTGGATGCCTACCACTACTACCACCCACACCCAGGGGGGGCTGGATGCCCACCACTACTACCACCCTGAGCCAGGGGGGGCTGGATGCCTACCACTACTACCACCCTGAGCCAGGGGGGGCTGGATGCCTACCACTACTACCACCCTCACCCAAGGGGGGCTGGATGCCTACCACCACCCTTAGCCTGGGGGGCTGGATGCCTACCACTACTACCACCCACACCCAGGGGGGCTGGATGCCTACCACTACTACCACCCACACCCAGGGGGGCTGGATGCCTACCACTACTACCACCCTCACCCAGGGGGGCTGGATGCCTACCACTACTACCACCCTCACCCAGGGGGCTGGATGCCTACCACTACTACCACCCTCACCCAGGGGGGCTGGATGCCTACCACCACCCTTAGCCAGGGGGGCTGGATGCCTACCACTACTACCACCCTTAGCCAGGGGGGCTGGATGCCTACCACTACTACCACCCACACCCAGGGGGCTGGATGCCTACCACTACTACCACCCTCACCCAGGGGGGCTGGATGCCTACCACTACTACCACCCTCACCCAGGGGGGCTGGATGCCTACCACTACTACCACCCTCACCCAGGGGGGCTGGATGCCTACCACTACTACCACCCCCACTCATAGGATGGACAATGCATGACACAACCAGCACACCACAACCTAGGGAATGCAAGAAAAAGACATCCCCCAACACCATGACAAGCGTGTGTAGACTGTGTCAAATGCCTACAACACCGAACATGACTTTGAACATACAATGTGACCCCCTAGCACATGTGCCACACATATATGTGTGTGGCACCCACAATGCAAGCAGGCCATGACCATTGTGGCAATGGGGTCTAAGCCCCCATCATCACAGTGACCAAAAGGTAAGTGTGGGGTCCATAGCTGAAGCACATTTTGAACATTGTGGCAATGGGGTCTAAGCCCCCATCATCACAGTGACCAAAAGGTAAGTGTGGGGTCCATAGCTGAAGCACATTTTGAACATTGTGGCAATGGGGTCCAACCCCCATCATCACAGTGATCAAAAGGTAAGTGTTGACATTGAAAAAGCTGCAACTGCCAAACTGCATGGATGATTCCTGGTCACAGAACAACAAACACATCAGTGGCAAAGTAGTGCTTGTGTCCCATAGCAACATAGATTGGGGGAGGCAAACAGTGCAGTGCAAAGAAGACATACCTTTGGCCATGTGCAGACAAACATCACCCATGGGGGCTGACACTGTCAACATTCATCAATGACACAATGACAGAAGTGACCATCATAATGCAGACCCACATATTTGCACCAATGGGCACACAAATGTAGATATCCTGTGGAGACTGTAGATGTGAGGTGAACAAATACCATACCATGGCAGCAATGGGACACACAAACAATGATCATTGTGCTGACTGATGACCTAGGAGTCCCAGGGACAGCAGGTCAAACCCACCAAACAACATACAGCCAATGGCACACTAAAGATATGCCAATTCAGTGGTGCAGATGCACAAACACAAACAGGCAGCCCCACACTGCACATCAAACACAACAGGTGGGGGTGCCAGTGTCCCCAGGCAACCACACAACACATGATGAGGCCTGAATACCAATTACACAGATGCGCATACAGTGCCACACAAAAGTAACTCACGGGTCCAAATCCCCTATGTGGGCAATCAGGCATTGTTAGATGAGAGGGAGCACAAATCACACGTCACACAAGCATGTAGGAACAGCAACTGACACAGCAAGACACAGACACACCACAGCACTACCCCCAGGGTCCCCACAATGTGGTGACCCTGGGCTGCATGACAATCCCACTGTGATGACAAAGCTAGATGTCGTTCACACTGTGAACCACAGTCATGTGTCCTGAGCAACAAACTACCATCACACCTACACAAGCACAAATCAATCAGCACGGCCAGTAAGCCAAGGCCAACATGGAGGCAGGGGACTAGCCGGGCAACAACTCTCATCTGCACACACTCAACACCACACACCTCGACCTCCAACAATGTGCAGCAGTGAAGCTCACATGCACTGGTGACATTGCACATGCACCCATGACAATCCCAGGGGTGGTGGTGGGAACTAAGGTGCAGAAACACATCACACATGGCCAGTCAACAAGACTCCTGAATGTCTGACACACTGCACACTACGCTGTACATGGACATGACGGCAATACCACACCAACCAATGGGATCCCAGCCACAGTCCCACACCAATGAAGAAGCCAAGGTCACCCACAAAGAACACACATAGACAACTACCAACATTGCAGCCCTGACCCTGAGGAGTGCCAGCAGTCACACACACAATGTGTCACAATCACTGAAAGCTAACACAAACTGGAAATTACATGACAGGTCCAAACAACAAGTGCCAAGGGGAATCCTGACTGTGTCCCATCTGCGTTTGCCCACAAACTCAGCACTGACAGCAAACACACCTATGGGTGACACCCTGATGACCAGTAATGTGCCATGCACCCACATCACAGAGAACCCAGGGAGAAGACTTTGGGGGAACATAGGTCAACTCAGCAAGCATCACAAACAGGAACATCACTAGGGATCCCAGCATGCACAGCAAAATGGAAGTGAACACACACAGACATGCTCACACAACACACACCTTGGGCTCAGGCAATGTCACAGGATTACACACTGCCATGAGGGGACTCCACTCCTGTGTGAGGAAAGCTGTGCCATATGTTGCCTCAGTAGGGCTCCATCATGTCAGCAGAACACTTGGTCACACAGTCAACAATTAGAACGAAATGAAGGCTCCCGTCATATCAGCCTGGTCATGGGAGTGTCAACGAAATCATCAGCACAGATCCAACACACATGTATAGCAAGTTGCACTGACAACACAGATGAGTCCTTCCCCATTGATGCCCAAACTTGCATGTCCAGTGGAGATGGCCACACGGTCAGGGAAGTAGACTAATTGAACAATGGCAAGCACAACAGATGTGCAGGGGTGTAAGCCACAGATGTGATATTGCAAATGTAAGTAGGAAATCCCATTGCCAAATATTGAAAACATGACACCCTCAGATGCTGCTAAGGATGACATGGATACACTACAGGATAGGACACATTCCCCCTGGACCACATGGGTTCCTGCACAGTAACACTTCATTTTCATGAGACCAAAAATCACCATCACTGCAGCAAGGGCATGGTTAGCATCATCAACATCATATACATCAGAAGCAAAAGCACTAGAGAACAGAAAGTCACTTTATTCAGCATTTGGGTGATAGAAGTGAAAAAAAAATGTAACAAAGGCCAATGGCCAGTCCATAATGAGAGTCCAAACAGGGTGCCAGTGCCAGATGTCACCCTACGCATGCCTGCACTGCTACACACCAGGGACAATCCCCTCGGAGGGGCATACGGGGGGGCAGGCCAGGCACCGCAGGGACAGGATCAGGGCTCACCAGAAGGAGGCAGGGAAGGGGTGGTGGGTGCTGGAGAGTCACTGACAACTGCAGTGGAGGTGTCTGACATGGTGTGTGCCGGCACAACTGGGGGGCATGACTCAGATGGTGTGGGTGCCGGCACGACTGCAGTGGGCCGTGCAGATGGAGTGGACAGGTTCCCCACTGCAGTGCCCAAGTCAGACGGGGTGGTAGTGGACTCCACTGCAGTGCCTACCTCCAGGGGAGGAGAATGGGGTTCAGGTAAGGTGGGCAGGACAGAGGGGGAGGACACCGTCTCCACACCAGTGGCACAGACATGCGCAGCGGGGGATGTGGTGCCGGAAGAGCAAGTGGCAGGAGGAGAAGGCCGGATCATTTTGGGGATGGTGTATCTGTGGGTGGAGGAACCTGGGGCAGGGTGTGGTGGGGGCACCTGTGGAGTGGGGGCCTGAGGGATGGAGGAAGGAGACTTGGTGGTTGAGCTGCAGGGCGGCGGCGGGGTCTTGCTCTTCCGGGTCCGGGGGGACTTGCGGATGGGGGCGTCAGTTGGTCTGCGCCTGGGGGAGGGTGTCCGGGGGCGAGGGGCACTCCCCTCCATGTGGGAGGGCTTCCTCTTCCCCCTGAATGCTGGATCAGCTGGATTGGAGGGGAAGAGGCCGAGGTCACTGAGGAAGACCCGCTGTGTCTGTGGGGTTGCAGGTGAGGCAAGGGAAGGGGCCTTGGAGGGAGAGGTAACTGAGGACTGCGCAGTGCTCGTGGATGCGTGTGTGTGTGCCTGGGCCCCATCCCCTATGAGTGTGGTTTCAGTCCCCTGACTGTGCGTGCGTGTGTGTCTGGATTTTGGCGTGTGTGTCTGTGTGCTGCTTGTGTCTGTGCTGGTGTGTGCCTGTGCCGGTGTGTGTGCTTGGGACAGGTAAGGTGCTGGGGAGTGTGGATGGGGCAGAGGTAGGAGGGGTGAGGGACTGTCGGAGGAGGGACACTGCTGCCGTCAGGGAGGAGTCCATGGACCTATTGCCCCTCTGTAGGGCAGACATGCCCGATGAGATGCCCTCCATGAACGACACCAGCTGAGTCAACAGAGTGGTGTGGGCATGGAGGACACTCAGCATCGCTGTCTGCCCTACATGGAGCTGGTGAAGGAGGTACACAGACTCCTCACTCAGGGCAGCAGGGGACACAGGGGCAGGGGGTGCGGTGCCTGGCACGAAGGAGACACGCTCCCGAACATGGGAGCCTCCACGGACCTCGGGAATGGGAGCCGATGGGAGGGCGACGGTGGTGGTGGTGGTGGTGGTGGCGGGGACAGCAACACTAGCTGGGGTGTGGTGGCTGCTGACATCCGCCTCCACAAGGGAGTCATCCTCCGAGCTGCTGTGGTCCTCAGCTGAGGTGGATGCTGCTGAGGACTCCTCGGTGTGGCTCCCCTCGCCCTCCATGCCACTGGGTCCCTCCGACCACTCCTCGGCTGCTGACCCAGTCTGGCTTTGCGGTTCCTCCTGGTCCGTGGAGCTGTCCCCTCCTGTGGCCGTGGATGTATCTGCAAACAATAGGGAAACAGGCAGACATCAGTCACCTGCACCGAACGCACACACCACAGTAAGTACAGCACATTACAGAGCAAGCCCTGGCATCCTTAGTTGAACATTGCCAAAAGTGCACAAACAGAGTAGGAGAAGCCAATTGTCAGTCTGATGGTCAACCATGGCACTCACATCCCTCCTGGCCTTGCTTGCACCCATCTGTCTGGTGTCTGTTGGATGGCAATACCCCAGTGTGGACACATGCACCACCTACACAGTAGTTGGACAGTGCAGAGAACACGGTGAAGCATGTGAACATGCACACATCACAACTCTTGCCACTGAGTCAGTACAGGTGTCCGGATAAAGGGATGCCCAGAGTCAATTTTGAAATGCATGTGATGCATACCAGCGACAGACACCATGATGCACCCATGTCCTGATAGTCATTGCCACAATGGTGTGCATGTAGCACATGTCACTCCCCTGCAGGATCACTCATTGGAAGTTTCATGCCATGGCACAGGCATGCCTGCTAAGTCATACATCACTGTCTCCAGTCACATGGGCAGGGCAGCCAGACAACAACAGTCTGCACTGTGTCACAAGATGCAGATGTATCTGCAAACAATAGGGAAACAGACAGACATAAGTCACCTGCACCGAACGCACACACCACAGTAAGTACAGCACATTACAGAGCAAGCCCTGGCATCCTTAGTTGAACATTGCCAAAAGTGCACAAACAGAGTAGGAGAAGCCAATTGTCAGTCTGATGGTCAACCATGGCACTCACATCCCTCCTGCCCTTGCACCCATCTGTCTGGTGTCTGTTGGATGGCAATACCCCAGTGTGGACACATGCACCACCTACACAGTAGTTGGACATGCAGAGAACACGGTGAAGCATGTGAACATGCACACATCACAACTCTTGCCACTGAGTCAGTACAGGTGTCTGGATAAAGGGATGCCCAGAGTCAATTTTGAAATGCATGTGATGCATACCAGCGACAGACACCATGATGCACCCATGTCCTGATAGTCATTGCCACAATGGTGTGCATGTAGCACATGTCACTCCCCTGCAGGATCACTCATTGGAAGTTTCATGCCATGGCACAGGCATGTCTGCTAAGTCATACATCACTGTCTCCAGTCACATGGGCAAGGCAGCCAGACAACAACAGTCTGCACTGTGTCACAATAGTAGGTCATGGGGAATGCAAGTCCTGTAGCTGAACAAGTGCACATGTACATCCCCCACACACCACATCATCTGAACCCTTATCTGTCCACGTCATACCAATTGGACATATGGGAGACCTGTAACACAACCCTCTGAACCTGAGCACCTCACAATCTGCTGTGAATGGGAAACAGCTGCCTGAACTTCACATTCGCATACCCCAGTCTGCACGGTCAGGTGATCAAACACCTATGTGTCACACAAGTATCGTCTCCTATGGTCACATCTCCGGTGGCATGCTGAGCCCCAACCGAGAAACACCCCAGTAGTCCTGACAACGAAGCCACAGCACACTGACACAGAGGCAGACACCTGAGGGGACATATCACTGAGCACAACGTGTCAGCTGATACACGGGAGTGGGAGTACAGAGTGTATTGTATGGCCTGGAGTAGGCATGACTGTCCTGCCCCACGTGAATGAGGGATGAGCCCTGGACAGTAGGCAGGTGGCTAAGTATGTGTGACACACGTAATATACACACTCCTGGGGCCCAAACATTGTTCACACCTGCAGCATGGGTGTGTGCTAGATACCCCAGGCACATGTGGTGGATCAGCTCAGCAATTGGACCACATATCAAAGTAACACGCAGATTACATGTCAGAACACAGGCATTGTGTAAGCAATGGACCCACCCATGATGCCCACCACAGAGTTGGGGGAACAAATGCTGTCCCCCACCTTGAGCTAAGCAAAATGCAAGGACACAGTACCCAAGTGACACAATTCCCTGACTGTAAGGGCCACACCTGGGTATCAGATGAGGAGTGGGCAGTGCACAATTGAGGGACATGGGTCCTGGACCACATGACTGATGTACTGTGGAAGTTTAACCAGGCCAGAGGAGGGCACATAGCATGGCAGACAAAGTTCACAATGCAGTCATGGACTCACCCCCTCCTTGCTGCTCTCTGGCCTTCAGCTGCCCATCCAGATCAGGGAAGACCACCGCCAGGATCCTGAGCATGTGGGGGTCAGGGTCCGGTGTCCGCCCCTCCTGCGAGGAGGCGACAGCTTCAGCTGGACCCGTGCGATCCTCCGGGTCCAGCCCCGAAGGTCCTGCCACCTCTTCTGGCAGTTGCGGATCCGGCGCTTATAGACCCCCACGGATCTCACTGCCCGGACGATGGTCAGCCATATCTGCTGCTTCTGGTGGGCATCAACCTGTGAGGATGACAAAGTGAAAATGCCATTACTACACATTCAACATATCCGTGCATTACGCAGTTGGATATACATGTCACAATCACAGGGGCACATGATGTACACAGGCAGTGCAACGATGGCTATGGACAGTTTGCCAGCAGTTACTACATGGTATCATTGCCTGGGAAGTAAAACCTTGTTTAAAAGCACTGTCACTGCACTATACCTGTTCAGTGCATGTAACTACACACTATGGGGGGTGACAACTACTCAGTGAGCCTGCTAGCCAGTGGCGTGCAGACTGTAAGTCTTGCTAGTCAGACAACATGCACATTTAGTAAGGCAGTGGACAGCACACTCACTTGCTCCCCTGCTTTCCCATACAGCTTGCTGTACTGTGGAAGGAGGCTGTCCAGCAGGGCCTGGTTCTCCTCAGTGCTGAAGGCTGGGGCTCTCTACACAGTACGTGCCATTGCAGGATCCAGAGGGTGCAGATACAGCAGCAGTGGTGGATGGCAGATGTCGTCCTGGAGCATGTAGTGCAGGCAAGTGAGCTCTTAGGGGAACAGCCAGCATTATATGTGTGCTGCAGAGGCAGATACTGTCCCATGTGTCCAAAGTGATAGGTCCAAGTCGTTTGCATCTTCTGAATCTGGCCAATCCATGGAATTGCACCACTTACACACGCCCACAGCATCCTTCAAAAGTTCAACTTCATGACACCCATGAATTTGCAACATTGTTGTGGGTGACCAACTGAATTCACAGCATCAGACTCGTTAAAGATTTGAAAACGCGTCCGTTGCCAGGCCAGGCCATAGCCAATGCGTGCGCACCGATCGGTCCATTGCTGTACAACGCGTACATCGGATGACAACGCGTACCCGCTCACATTGTATGCAATGGCCAATCCGTGCGCACCGATCGGTCCATTGCTGTACAACGCGTACATCGGATGACAAGGCGTACCCGCTCACATTGTATGCAATGGCCAATGGGTGCGCACCGATCGGTCCATTGCTGTACAACGCGTACCCGCTCACATTGTATGCAATGGCCAATGCGTGCGCACCGATCGGTCCATTGCTGTACAACGCGTACCCGCTCACATTGTATGCAATGGCCAATGCGTGCGCACCGATCGGTCCATTGCTGTACAACGCGTACCCGCTCACATTGTATGCAATGGCCAATGCGTGCGCACCGATCGGTCCATTGTTGTATAACGCGTACATCGGATGACAACGCTGTACCCACTCACATTGTATGCAATGGCCAATGCGTGCGCACCGATCGGTCCATTGCTGTACAACGCGTACATCGGATGACAACGCTGTACTCGCCACATTGTATGCAATGGCCAATGCGTGCGCACCGATCAGTCCATTGCTGTACAACGCGTACATCGGATGACAACGCCGTACCTGCTCACATTGTATGCAATGGCCAATGCGTGCGCACCGATCGGTCCATTGCTGTACAACGCGTACCCACTCACATTGTATGCAATGGCCAATGCGTGCGCACCGATCGGTCCATTGCTGTACAACGCGTACTCGCTCACATTGTATGCAATGGCCAATGCGTGCGCACCGATCGGTCCATTGCTGTACAACGCGTACATCGGATGACAACGCTGTACTCGCTCACATTGTATGCAATGGCCAATGCGTGCGCACCGATCGGTCCATTGCTGTACAACGCGTACTCCGCTCACATTGTATGCAATGGCCAATGCGTGCGCACCGATCGGTCCATTGCTGTACAACGCGTACCCGCTCACATTGTATGCAATGGCCAATGCGTGCGCACCGATCGGTCCATTGCTGTACAACGCGTAAATCGGATGACAACGCGTACCCGCTCACATTGTATGCAATGGCCAATGCGTGCGCACCGATCGGTCCATTGCTGTACAACGCGTACCCGCTCACATTGTATGCAATGGCCAATGCGTGCGCACCGATAGGTCCATTGCTGTACAACGCGTACCCGCTCACATTGTATGCAATGGCCAATGCGTGCGCACCGATAGGTCCATTGCTGGGCAACGCGTACCCGCTCACATTGTATGCAATGGCCAATGCGTGCGCACCGATCGGTCCATTGCTGTACAACACGTACATCGGATGACAACGCGTACCCGCTCACATTGTATGCGATGGCCAATGCGTGCGCACCGATCGGTCCATTGCTGTACAACGCGTACCCGCTCACATTGTATGCAATGGCCAATGCGTGCGCACCGATCGGTCCATTGCTGTACAACGCATCCCTGTACAAGTCACTGGCATATGTCACCATGCCTGTCACAGGTGAACATATGCCAGCCAAATATACTTCCCAGGGAGTGAGGGGCACACCTACAACACCACAGCCTGTCCACACTGTATCCTAAGGCATGTAAGGCTGCATTACCTATTCCGTGTATGGGGGTCAACATGTTGTTCTGTGGGTAGCACTTGGGGGCAGCCACTCCCAGGCTGTGCACGTGTTCATGGGGACAGAATCCTTGGTGTGTCATGCACATGACCACTGTGATGTGCAACTGTTCATTTCAGAGCATGTGGCATGGTCACATTTCACGGTTGTGTATGTGTATGTCACATACCCCCTGAGTCCCATGTGGGTCGGTATGTACGTCCCAGGGTGACCCATTGCCACAATAGTGATGGCCCTCCACAGTCTGTGTGCATGTTGTGTTTACAATGTCTCTGATTCCATGGGCACAATGGGAGACAGTCTCCACATCCACGTTGTTTGTGCATGGACTTTGATGTTGTGCGTGTTTGTGTCACAGACGTCCATGTCTGTCCTGACGAGGCAACAGGGACCACTACCTGTGGGGGTCATGGTTGTTTTGCTGTGGTGTATTCATGATGCACCATGTCATGCCAGTGTCCATGTGGCAATACAGGGTCCATGTGAATCTACCTGTCGATGAGCTGTGATGCCTGGGGCACATCTGTCCTCACATGTCACTGTGGGGTGTGTTTGGAACGTGACAGCAGCAGATGGGAACTGTGCCACAGCCTAATGATATCCCATGGCACAACGTGGGACTTGTTGATGCCACTTGTTGAACTGTGATGTTAGATGTTGGCCATGTAGGTGCCATACATGTCCTTATGGAACTGCACACATCATGTACTTGTGTCTCATAATGATGTATCATGTGATATTGAGTATGGTCAATGCCACATATGTGGGGTGACTGACAATCTTTCTTTCTTCACCTATGCACTGCAGGGCACCAGCTGTCCATAGACCATTCCCTGACCTTGCAACCATGGTCGAACGGGACTGCATCCGACGGTACCGCTTCACCAGGCCGCTGATTGAGGAATTGACGGTGCAGTTGGCCCCACATTTGCAACCTGGCCGGACATACCCTACATCGCTGACCCCCAAGGTGAAGGTGATGGCAGCCCTACACTTCTTTGCCACCGCTACCTTTCAACACACTGTGGCGTCTGCGGGTGGGATGTCACAGACCATGTTCAGCCGTGTGCTCCGCGATGTTTTGGAGGCTATGTTGAGATACCTGAACCAGTACATCTATTTCCCTAGACTTCAACAACTCACTGACGTGAAGAGTGACTTCTATGCCCTGGGGAGGATGCCGCATGTCATTGGCTCCATTGATGGGACACATGTGGCTTTGGTACCACCACAGGCCCAAGAGCAGGCATACAGGAACCGCAAACACTACCATTCGGTCAATGCACTGGTGGTATGTCTTGCAGATATGAGCATCTCACACGTCTGTGCCCGTTTCCCCGGTTCTGCACACGATGCCTACGTGATGAGGAGTAGTCGCATCCCGAGGATGATGTCACAGATGCGGAACCAGCGTGCCTGGCTTGTTGGTGTGTACTGACTTTGTACCATTGTGTGTGTTCTGCAATGTAGTGTTCCACCCTCTTTACCAACTCAGCTAATGTTCAATTGTCTGTATGTAGGTGACTCCGGATACCCCAACATGCCGTGGTTGCTGACGCCCCTCAGGAACCCTGTGACACCAGCCCAGATGCGCTACAATGAGGCACATGGTCGGACCAGGAGAGTGATTGAGCGGACATTTGGTCTCCTGAAGAGCCGCTTCCGCTGCCTAGATAAGACAGGAGGGGCCCTCCCATATGCCCCAGCAAAGGTGTGCAAGATTGTCATCGTCTGCTGTATGCTACACAACCTGGCAGTGCGGAAGGAGTTGCCTCTCATCCTGGATGACGATGACCAACATCCGCCACCTGTGGAGGATCCTGGCCTGGACCACGATGCCAGTGATGATGATGATGATGAGGGTGATGTCCGCACACAGCTCATCACCAACTTCTTCAGCTGAATGTGAGTATCCAGGGATGTTATGTCAATGATGTGAGTTTGCATGTTATGTGTTGGTGGTGCTCTGGTGCTGTTTGAGTGTGTCCATGTGCTACATGACTGTATGCGTGCAGCGATGTGTCCTTACAGGTAGTCTGTACTCCACAACAGTGTTGACATGCTAACTTGGTTCTGGGTGGGTATGTTGTGACATGTATTGGGCATGAGTATTGCAGTTCTGTCCTGTTCTTCAGTGCTTTTGACTGTGTGTCATTTCTGTCCTTCACAGGGTACTTTCAGAGTTGTTTGGTCAACTGTGATCCCCCGACACCGTGAATCAACTTCCAGGGTGGTAGCTGTCGTTTACCTACAGGTGATGTGCGCCACACCCATGGACTTCCTTTCTTCTACACTTGTTGACTGTGTGCCCACTGCCAGGTGGGATTACCTTGCATCTGTAGTGGTTACAACATGTTGCAAATGTGTAATAAACCTGTGCTTCACTTTGTGATGTGCGTTGTCTGTGGTCACACATCTGACTGACATTTGCTTACTGCACCAGTGGGCTAGTTAACACAGACTGTGAATAGGTGTTGGGTCTGTGCATTGCACCGTATTTCCTGGCAACATCTGTGTAGGCGATGAGTCAGATGTCCCTGGTGTGTATGTGTTGTGTAGCCCTGGTGGTGTGTCTCCCTCATATGTGTCACGTCGCCATGACTCACATGCCGGTGTTGTACTTGCTGTAGCAGTTAGCATGCACAGTGTCATTTCACAGATCATCATCTCCACTTCAGAAACAACGTTGGAATCACAACAGAGGCAAGTATGGTGTATTAGTGAGTTTATTGTCATACATGTGTGAGTATAGTGCACAGGATGGTGGGTGCTGTAAATTGTGATTGTAATCCAAAGTTCCTAGATGATTTGGAAGTCCTGATAGCAGAAATGTCCTGAGTAAAGTCCACAGTCATCTGATACATTGGTCCAACTTGAGCTCCCCATGTCATGTGGGAGAGTTGTGTTGCATTCGACAGGGTGAAGAGTTTGCGCACAAAGGTGATTTTCCCGAACAGGTGTTGGCTTCCTGGGGGTTGTGCATGGCCATCGGCCTCTCAGTTGTCCTTCCTCGGACGACCCCTCTTCTTGGGGGGGGGACCCTCAAGTGCAGGCTGCTGCGGTGCAGGGGACTCTCCGCCAGAGTCATCCTCCCTCCCTGTGGCAGTTGCAGTTGTTGCAGCACCAGATGTTGTGGGCACACAGGGAGGTGTTGACATGTTGGTGCACATCTGGCGGAGGCATTGTAATATGTCCCTATGCACCGCCGTCTGTTCTTGCAATGTGTCCCACTTGGACTCCATGCGGGACATGTGTAAGTCCAAGCGGGCATGATGGGCAGCCTGCTGCTGTTGAATGTCCCTGAGGATCCCCACTACCTGGCTGAACTCTCTGGTGCTAGTCTGGTACGCATCAGCTATGTGTACCAGTTGTGGGTCATCATGCAGTCCAGACCCCTCTACAAGCAGCGACCTATGTCTACCACCCCTCCCACCACCCCTGGCGACACGTGCAGGACCTGCGGTGGCACGCACAGGTGACCCTGGGCCCCCTTGGGGGTTGTTGCTGGTGTTGGTGTCCGTAGCTCCACGTTGGGCCGGGGTCCGTGTGCTGTTGGTGGTGGTGGTCCTTGGTCTGTCCGTGTCGGCAGGGGTGGTCTGTGTGTTGGCAGTTGTTGGAGGGGTGGGTGCAGGGGTGCAGCTGGTGGTCCTGCTGGTGCTGCATGATGACTCACTCCGGAGATGCCAGGTAGGTCTTCGTCATCCGAGGTGGGCAGAGGCTGTTCCACACCAGTGAGCTCAGTGTCCCCCGGAGCCTGTGACAGGGACTCCTCAGCGTCTGCTGCTGTGTCCCCATCATCACCTGTATTTGGAAGAGACACACAATGTATGTAATGTTTCTACAGGCATCAATGGTTCAAACACCTGACAGTTGTGACTGTACCTCTGGATGCGGGCCTGTACATTGCATTGTCCTAAGTTGTCACAGCCAGAGGTTGATATTGTTGTAGCACATTGTCCTGCCAACATGAAGCATTTCAATGTGAATGTTGAGGTGTGTGCATGGCCAGCATTGGTGGTATTTGGTTGACATCCGGACATCCTTCTCCCTCCAGCCCAGTTATCCCACCATGAAGCATGCCACCCTTGCAGTGGGTGCAGGTTGACTCTCAGGATGTCAGTCAGTGGTGTCCTGCTGTTGGTTGGTGGCCAGTTCCCAGCATGGCCTTGTGCTCCCCACAACAGAGCACCAGTGTCAGACATCTTTGATGGGGCTTTCCACTCTTTGTGAGGTGTGCATGCTTCAGTGTGAGCTTGCTGGGCCATGTGGGTGGGGGATGTTGAGCTGTGACTACCACTCCCATCATGCTATTGCCTCCACCCCCTTCCCAGCATTCCCATACTTCCTTCCTTTTGAGTGTACTTCACTGTGTGTGGGTGTGACAGCAATGGCAAGATGGCTGACAGTGGTGTCCTGCTGTTGGTTGGTGGCCAGTTCCCAGCATGGCCTTGTGCTCCCCACAACAGAGCACCAGTGTCAGACATCTTTGATGGGGCTTTCCACTCTCTGTGAGGTGTGCATGCTTCAGTGTGAGCTTGCTGGGCCATGTGGGTGGGGGATGTTGAGCTGTGACTACCACTCCCATCATGCTATTGCCTCCGCCCCCTTCCCAGCATGCCCATACTTCCTTCCTTTTGAGTGTACTTCACTGTGTGTGGGTGTGACAGCCATGGCAAGATGGCTGACAGTGGTGTCCTGCTGTTGGTTGGTGGCCAGTTCCCAGCATGGCCTTGTGCTCCCCACAACAGAGCACCAGTGTCAGACATCTTTGATGGGGCTTTCCACTCTCTGTGAGGTGTGCATGCTTCAGTGTGAGCTTGCTGGGCCATGTGGGTGGGGGATGTTGAGCTGTGACTACCACTTCCATCATGCTATTGCCTCCACCCCCCTTCCCAGCATGCCCATACTTCCTTCCTTTTGAGTGTACTTCACTGTGTGTGGGTGTGACAGCAATGGCAAGATAGCTGACAGTGGTGTCCTGCTGTTGGTTGGTGACCAGTTCCCAGCATGGCCTTGTGCTCCCCACAACAGAGCACCAGTGTCAGACATCTTTGATGGGGCTTTCCACTCTCTGTGAGGTGTGCATGCTTCAGTGTGAGCTTGCTGGGCCATGTGGGTGGGGGATGTTGAGCTGTGACTACCACTCCCATCATGCTATTGCCTCCGCCCCCCTTCCCAGCATTCCCATACTTCCTTCCTTCTGACTCTGCTTCCCTGTGGGGTAGTGTGCCTGTGCTGAATGGATGGCTGACAGTGTTGTCCTGGCGTTTGTTTGGCTACAAGTCCCATGTGTGTCACTGTGCTTCCCACAGCATGACCCAGGGTGGTGGTTCTTTGTGGGATAATTAGTTTTAGTGTGAGGCAATGCATTTTCCCAGGTGAGTTGTGTGTAGTTTGTGTTAGGGGTGTGTGTGAGAAGAGCTGCTGGTAACTATGGTCATAGCTGTCAGTCCTCCTTCCCACCCAGCCAGATATCCCACCATGGAACGTGCTTCCATTGCAGGGAGTGCAAGTTGGCTTTCAGGATGTCAGTCAGTGGTGTCCTGCTGTTTGTTGGTGCCCAGTTCCCAGCAGGGCCTTGTGCTCCCCACAGCAGTAGCCAGTGTCAGCCATCTTGTCAGTTGTTTTCCACTCCCTGTGATGTGAGCATGGTTCAGAGTGGTGTTGATGGGCGTATTGTGAGGGTAGGCAATATCTGTGACTACAACTCCCATGATGCTATTGGCTACACTGACTTGACCAGCATACACAGAATTCCTTCCTTTCTGTGGGATTCCCTGTGTGGTGGTGTTGTAGTGGTGGCTACATATCTGACAGTGTTTGTTGGTTAGATTTGTGCCACTGCCTAGCTTTATTTGTTGTAGGGTTTGTACATGTCATGACACAGTTACATATCACTATGAGATGGCATGTATTGTGTTTATCTGACTGACATACACATCTTGGGATGATTCTGGTTTTGTTGCCGTGTATTTGCTAAGGGTGCATGGTTTGACTATCCCCTTGACAGTGATGTGTGTGTATTGTCACACAATATTGGGTATATTGGTTGTGTACTCACCTGGCTCTGGGATGTTTTCTAGTCCATATACGCTCACTGGTGGTACGATGGCCCGCACCTTCTCCTCCCAGGGCCTGAGGTATACTGGTTTGGCAGGAGGGCCACTGCCGGTGTGTTGGCTCAAGATGTAATCCTTCTTCAGTAGGTCCCTGACCCTCCTGCGCACGTCATACCACCTGTTCTGGATGTCTTCCTTTGTGCGCAAACATGGTGATTGTGCGTTCACCCTGTCGACGATCCTCTCCCACATCTTGGTTTTCTGCGACATGGGGGTCTGTTGGACTAGTGTACCAAACAGCTGTGGCTCTACCCTGAGGATCTCATCTACCAGGACTTCCAATTCACTATCTAGGAACTTTGGATTCTTCTTGGGGGGCATGGTGATGGGTGGTGGTGGTGAGTGATGTGTGTGTTGGTGTGCAAGTGAGGGTGTGTGAGTGTGTGTTTTGCTGGGTGTATGTGAGGGTGCTATTTGTTGAGGTGCAGATGGTGTGTGGCTTGTGTGATGGATGAGCTGTGAGTGTGTGTGTGGATGCTGTGTGTTGGTGTTCTGTGCTGGCAGGTAATTTGAATTTGCAAAGGATCATGGTAGGGATTTGTGTCCTTTATATGGGTGGAGTTGTGGGTGTGTCTTTGTTCCCTGTTTCCCCCCCCAGTATTTATTGGCTTTGTAATTGCTTGTTTGGCCTTTTTTTTTGTGTTTTTCCCTTTGTACTTTTTGTGCATGTAGGAGATGTTCTTCTGACCGAGTCGGACCCTGCAGTTGTCTCGTGCGAGCTTCTCCGAGTCGTTCACGCTGTGTTTGTGCTGTTTTATGTGCTGCGTACGCATCGGTCGCGGTGTATTGGGTTGCTTCGGCTCGCTGTTTTGTATGCGTGTCGGTCGTACGGCTTGAGCTCCGTGCGACTCGGTCGTGTTTTCCACGCGTTGCATCATACTTCACGGGTACGTTTCGTTCGGGTTCCTTCCTGGTGCGTGTCGGTCGGTTCGATTCGCGCGGTTTTCCGGCCGGATAGCTGTTTTCCGCGCTGTTCGGTCGTTCGTATTGTGTTCCGTACGAGTCGGTCGGATTTTGCACGCATTTCATCGTACTTTGCGGGTCGGGCTGCACCGGTACGTGTCGGTCGGAATAAATTCCGGATCCGAATCGGTCGGTACGTTTTCCGGCCCGAATCGGAATCGGCCCCTATATGTCACAATTGCAAATGGTGAAGACTTCATCCATGCAAAACTTCGGAGAGGTCATTCAGACTGTTCTACAGATATCAAAGTCAGCGTGCACCTTGCAAGAACTGCACATTGTCTTTGACAGTTATCTTGAACTATCTGTCAAAGAACAAGAGAATCAGATGAATGTCTACAAATGGAACAATTGACCTTGCTTGCATCAAAAATTTGACACCTATTCCTGTGCAACTTGATACATTCTGGTCATCAACATCAAACAAGATGAACCTAGAGATGGTAACTCACCAAAACATTGCTGATGCTTCAGTGAACTCTGAATTTCATTACAAGACTGGATGCTACCACTATGCATTATTCCTTTAATGCCAACTCCATGCAGGACTTAGAAGAAATACATTGTAGGAAAGTAGGATCTGCTTTTATGGTTACCCCCACTTTTTGCCCGGTGCTAAGCTGTTATTGACTAGCCTGACTGGGATCCTGCTAATCAGGACCCCAGTCTATCTGCTTTCTCCCTTAAATTGTGATGTTCAGTACTTAGGTACATCCCAGATTGGATACTGGGGTACCCTTATCAGTCCCTAGTATATGTGTGGTGTCCTACTGTTGTGTTTATTATGTTACAGCCTTGTTTCCAAGGCTCCCTGTAGAGTGTTCTGTTTAGGAATGTTTTAGCTTGAATGTTGTGAGTTACTGCTGTGGTCTGGAGGATGAGGTCTCTTGGGAAGAACCTGCATTAAACCGTCCTTCACACCTAAACTACGCCTCCTGTGCTTTCTACTGAGGTGCCAATCACCTCATTTTGGCGACGAGCGAAAATCAACCCTTGAGACCTCAACTCGACATGCGCAATTTACGAAATCTTGCCTTACCTTTGTGTTCAACGCAAGCAACTTTCTACTGGATCCAGTGCTGTCGAGTTTCGTGGGCAAAGTGAGGAACACACCGTGCAGCGAGGGTATTTGCGGAGTACTGCTCATTTACCTTGAAGAGTCTCCTTCGCTTGCTGTGACTGTTCTTGTCCATGGTGTTAATTTGCATGAACACAACAAAAGATTGATGGAAGTTTTGTCAAAAATTCGAGATTCTGGTCTCACCCTGAGACTGGACAAATGTAAATTTGATGTTAGTGAAATAGAATATTTGGGTCACTTGGTATCTGGTGATGGGATTAGGCCCAAGCCCTCTTTAGTTGATACTATATCTCGTTTTAATTTTCCACAAAACAAAGAGGAACTGGTAAAGTTCTTGGGTATGGCAGAGTTTTACAATAAATTCGTGCCTTCCTTTGCGCAGAAGACTGAATGCATGAGAGAACTTTTAAAAAAGGGGCGAGAGTTTGTTTGGAGCAAAGCTTGTTGTGAGGAATTTGATACTATTAAGAAATGTTTGTGAGAAGCTCCGAATTTGGCCAGTTTTGACCCATCCAAAGAGTCATATATCATGACTGACGCAAGTTGTAAAGGTGTGGGTGCTGTATTGCTTCAACCAAGTAAAGAGGTTGATAATACTATTTTGTTCATTTCTAGACCTCTTAGGGGAGCTGAACTCAACTACTCAGTTGTGGAGAAGGAATCATTGGGGGTCTACTGGGCTATTCGTAAATTAAAGAAATTTCTGTGGGGCAAACGTTTTACTGTTGTGTCTAATCATAAACCTTTAAAAGAAATTTTTGGGAAAAAAGGTATAGATTGTGTTTCCCATAGAATAAGGAAATGGGTGGTTGCTCTGCAGGACTTTGAATTTGTGGTGTCATATTTACCAGGTTCTAGGAACGTCCTTGCGGAATGTTTGTCGAGACTGGGTGGTGCTGATTCTCGAGATTCTTGTGATGATGAAGATAGTTTCGCTGGAGAGGACGTTGATGAGGATTTGAAGGTGTGTGTGGTGAGCGAAGGTGTTCTTACGGAAAGGGAATGGTCTTGTAGTTTGAATGCGGATGCCACTTTATTACAAGTCATTTCCTATGTACAAGGTGGTTGGTGCGGGAAGAATGATTGTTCCGAACAACTTAAGGGGTATTGGAATGTGAAAGAAGAGTTGTCGGTGTCGAATGGCTTACTCTTTAGAGGTACAAAATTGGTAGTGCCTGAGGATCTACGTGATAAGGTGGTGGGCAATGCCCATTCGAGTCACATGGGGATTGCTAAAACAAAAGAAAGAATTAGGGAAGCGTATTGGTGGCCAGCCATGGATGTGTTCATAGAAAGAGTTGTGCGAAATTGTTCACAGTGTGCCAATAGCGATAAGATTCTTAAGTGCAGGACCCAACCGATGGTGATCAGGAAACAAGCTGATGGTCCCTGGGTGGACATTGCAGTAGACATTTTGGGTCCTGTTAAGGTAAGGACGCAGGATTGCTATGTTATTGTCTGTATTGATATGTTCTGCAGATGGCCGGAGGTGAAAATTGTTGATTCCGTGGATTCCAAGGCTGTAATCAACTTTCTCGATGATCTTTTTGCTAGCGAAGGATTTCCTGTTACTGTTTTGTCGGACAATGGGGTCCAGTTCACCTCTGCTGTTTTTGAAACCTTTTTGAGGGAGAGAGGTATTGTTCATAAGCGGGCTTCTCTTTATCATCCTGAGTGTAATGGGGTTGTTGAGAGGTTCGTGAAGGTACTTAAGGAAGCTTTACAGTTGGCAGTGATTTCTGGGGGTGATTGGGAGGAGGCGATAAAGAAAAAGGTGTGTGAGTACCGGTTTACCCCACATTCTTCCACTGGCGTTTCTCCCTTTAGGTTGTTCAAAGGGAGAGTTGCCAATACTCAAGTCACCCCTCGGTGGGTTACGTCTAGAAGACTGGAAACTGGTCGAGTTGTGGACAACACGGAGGGGTGGAAAGAAAGAGAATTGGAGAAAATGGTGAAGAGGAAAATTGGATTTGATGCTAGGAAGGCTGTGAAAGAAACTGTGGTTCAGGTTGGAGATTGGGTTCGTGTAAGACTGCCTGTAAGAAGATTTGGTAAGTCTAAATTTGGCAAACCTATAAAGGTTGTTA
Organism: Calotriton arnoldi; assembly: GCA_963921515.1. Lineage (NCBI taxonomy): Eukaryota > Metazoa > Chordata > Amphibia > Caudata > Salamandridae > Calotriton > Calotriton arnoldi. The sequence continues at coordinate 675,928 of CAWUFW010003833.1, forward strand.
AGCTCTTAGGTAACGCCATCAAAACTCAGGACCATAGGATTTGGAACCTGGGTAGAGTTGTGAAGTGTCCTCCAAAATGTGTTGCCGATCATGCTTGTCCTGAAGCTACTACTCCTTTGTCAACTGTGGAAAGGAGGTCTTCTAGATTAAGGAGGATTCCTCCTCACTTACATGATTATGTGTAACTGTCTTTATGATAACTATTTCATTTTTCCCCCTCTGATAAAGGGGGAGGTGATGTGGTGTCCTACTGTTGTGTTTATTATGTTACAGCCTTGTTTCCAAGGCTCCCTGTAGAGTGTTCTGTTTAGGAATGTTTTAGCTTGAATGTTGTGAGTTACTGCTGTGGTCTGGAGGATGAGGTCTCTTGGGAAGAACCTGCATTAAACCGTCCTTCACACCTAAACTACGCCTCCTATGCTTTCTACTGAGATGCCAATCACCTCAATATGGTACTAAGGTACCCAGGGCATAGGTGCCCCAGAGGTCCCCCATGGGCTGAAACATGCATTATGCCACCCATGGGAGACCATTCAAAATTGAACTACAGGCCTGCCATTGCAGCCTGTGTAAGCTGGTGCTAACACCACTTACTAAAGATATGGGTTTCCTATATCTAGGGTCACTGCACTTAAAACCTATAAGTCACCCCTATAGCAGGCCTTTACAGTCCTGAAGGCAGGGTGCTTGGTTCTAAGTGTGAGGGTGCCCCTGCTCGAGTAGGACACCCCCTACATCCTACAGAGTCCATTCTCCCGGGTTGTAAGTGAAGCAGCCATTATACTATATAGAGGTGCACCGCGTAATTACACGATGACCATCTCGAAATTGGCTGCAACGAATCCTATCATGTTTGGTATCAAACATGTTGGAATCATAACCCACACCATAAACTATGTGGGTGGTATGATTCCAAGCACCAGAAGAACTCTCCATTAGGCTCTCAGTGTTCCCGGTGCCAGCCTTCTAGACCCGGACAGCACAAAATGGTTGCTGCAGACCAGATACACGATTCTGCCCCCCTGGTGCTGAGCCAAGCTCGAGCAGGAGAAGGCAGAACAATAGGCATCCTGTCACAGGGAGGTGTGACCCCTCCAAGACAGGATTTAGTGTATTGGGGCTGGATGGGTGCGCTTGCCAGCGCCACTCAGTCTGCATGAGGGGCACATTTGGTGTCCCCATGCATAGTCCAGTTCAAACCAGCTCTGGGAGCCATTGGCTCCCGCTCTGGTGTGAAACTGGACAAAGGACATGGGAGTAACCTCCCCCCTGTCCAAACACTCCCCTGGTAGGGTCCCCTGAATCGTCCCAACCCGTTCCTTAGGGTACTTAAGGGCTTATCTGTGGGTGGGTCCCTAGATTCATCGTGGGACAAGATTCAATTCAGACACCACTTCTACTTCTACCTTCTGGGCACTCTGGACTTCGCTAGACTTTGTTTGGGCTCGACTCCGTCCCCCTTTCAGTCTGCTGCATCGTCTGCGCCTGTGCACCATACAGGAACCTTCCAAGGCCTGTGGGCATCCAAGACACCTGAAGGAATCTCCCTTGAAGTGAAGGAGTCCCTTCCCTGCTTTCGCAGTCACTGCAACTAAGCTGACCGGTCTGCTGATCCTGAGCTCCTACAGACTCTGAAAGGTTCTGCAACATAGGTGGTGGTTCACCACAGCTCTTGAGGCCTGCCCTGCCCTCTCACCAAGTTTGAGGCCAGTATTTCTCGTGGGAGCCGCAGGAACCGAACCCATGTGCACCGCATTGCCTTGCAATTGCAAAGGCTTGTTGACTTCTTCCACCAAGATCTTCGGGCACCAAGTAGCCCCAACCTCAAACATCTCCAGTTACCAAAGTCTTTGTCCACATCGCATTGTTTGCACCGTGGCCTGCATCTTTTGGTGAGCTGCTCGAGGTCCTCTTGCGACTCCAGTGCCTCCGGCCTGTGGGTCCTGTTGAGTGTCATCTTTGTGTCTTTTGGGCTCCCCTGATTGCTCAGGGCCTGCCCTGACTCCCCTGCTTGTGGTGAGTCTCCTGGACCTTGCTGGTCCCGACATTGCACCTTCTTCAACTTCTGCATTGGTTGCATTTGCCAAGGCTTGTTGGTGCTCCCGCCGGACACCGACCCCTCAGCCCTCGACATAAGTCGTGGGCTAGCTTGTGCATGGCTCCTGGTCTTCCTCAGTATCGCCTGGTCCTCACAGCTGCAGAGTCAAGGTCCTTGTCAACTCTCCTGTAACTCCCGACATTGGTGGGCATTCGTCTTCTAGATCTTCTGGTCACTCCTGAGTGACATAGACTCTGTTCCCTCTGCTTTCAGGTACCTCTCAACTAGAATCCACCTTCGGATTCCACCGGACACTTTCTCCTTCTTCAGCAGCGCCACTTTCCTGAAGTCCTCCATTGGGTTGGCCAGCGGTTTCCGACACCACTTCACACCTATGCACCGGGCTTCCATGGTGTAGGTAACCTGGAAACTAGGGTATCCACAGATGGGGTGGCTCTCCAACCTTCTGTCTTCCACGGGGTTTCTTCAGGATCCACTGGGAAGGGTCCTTAATCTTTAAAATTCCAACTGCGACTTACATGTTGATTTGTACGGAGCACGCGGTTGTGTTCCCACACCGCACACGCTCTCTGTGGGGTTCCTAGTCACTCACCTTGAGTGGTTCCTTGGGTCCCCAGCACTTCTACGTCCTCTTGACACTGTCTTGACCTCAGTCGTGGTTCTTATACCACTTTCTTAGTATATGGTTTGGTCTCCCCATGGGGTCCACTGTGAATTTTGTTCTATTTACTTGATTTCTATGCAAAGTATTGTGTGCATTGTGTATATCTCCGGGTAGGAGATATTTGTATGTGTATTATATAATAAATACATATTTTTATAAATACCTTGGGGGTGATTAGGATGGCGGGCGGACTTTAGTCCGCCCGCCATCCTCGCGGTGCTGGGACCGGCCGCCAGACGTGCGGCGGTCCCGCACCGCTAATTAGGATGCGACCACCACCCTGGCGGTCGCATTCCGCATATTTGACATTGCGGCGGGTGATGCTTATAGCAGCACCCGCAGCAATGCCAAATTGCCATGTTGTGCATTTCCATGCACAACGTGGCAGGCCCTGCGCGGTGCCTGCTACCTTGTGCATGGAAATGGAGGGGGGTACCATGGGTAACCCCCAAGTGCACCCCCCAACCCCCCACCCCTCCTCAACGGGCCCCCAAAGCACATCCCGCCATCCTTTCCATGGCGGCATTGCCGCCATGGAAAGTCCTTTAAAACCATGCATCATAATATGGATGGCGGTGGCACCGCCATCAGATTGTGCCCCAGTTCCTCCCGGCTGGCAATTGGAACGATTGCTGACCGGCGGAAAAGCGGCGGACGCAGCGATACCCCTGCCATTATAATATGGCGGGGGTAAATAAGGTTACGATGGCGGGCGCCATCGTAATCAGCTCCCTTGTGTGGTTCTTTTTCACTTAATCTATACATATAAGATTGCATTCTGGTAAAACAAGCTGCTTTACACTCCTTCTGGACTAAGCCTGAAGGCTGCTCTCAATAGCTACCACTTAGAGAGCTTTCTAAGGTTGTCTAAGACCTCTTAAATCAGCATAAGGGTTGTCTGGACTGGTGCAAGGTGCCCACTCACATTAGTGGACATCATATACCAGGCCAGCTTCTCACATCATCATAAAAGGAACAATTCCAGAACAACAACAACAGAATCCTCTTGATATACAATAGGCATACACACAGAACAGACTGCCTCTTTTAAATGCAACTCCACACAGATAAGTATCACCATTATTTATATCTTCTAAGTCTTTTGTATTATTGCTTTCCTAATAGTTAATTTATTCAGGTTTCCAATTTACGGAAACCTTCTCTCTTTATTTATCGCCTTGGTGTCTTTTGACTTACTTAAACTTACCTTCCGCCGCCACCTCTCCTCCGTCCTCACTCGGCAGTGCAGCAGGAACGGAAGCACCCAGACTCTCCCAGCCAATCACGAAGCTGCATGAGCAAGCCTGTTTGGCCGCTCAGGCAGTGCCTGGGAGCCTTGGCATGTTCTCCACCAGGCTGTACAACACAGCCAAGTGGAGAACATGCTAAGTGCGCATGACTGTTTGGCCGGCCCAAGATGGCATGCGCACTTAGGGAGTGCAAACCACTCCTCACTCTGGAGAGCTCAGCCCCGCCACCACCTAACTCCAAGTCCCACAAGGAAAGATAAAATGATAATAACGTCTTGTTATTATCATTATATTTGTATTTTTGGCACTGTCCAAAGAGCAGTGGGGCGAATCTCCTCTGCCTTAGCGGAGGAGCTGCCATTGGTGCTGGGTACCCCCTCCGCTGGCATTGCTACAGCTTGCTTCAGCGGGGAGCATGCTCTCATAATACTGAAAGTGCTCCCCTCCTTCAGTGCAGCCACAGGCATGTAGAGGGAATTCCCTCTGTGCCCCGCCTTCGGATCCCTTCACTTCCCCAATATGTCTTGCTAACTGCGGGCGCATCGAGGTAATCATTTCTGAATGCTGTGGTAGACCACCATTTTGGAAGGGATCCTTCCCGATGGGTCTTTCAACATGACATGTCGGGACAATCATTAGAGGAATGAACAGGGCAACGGCCATTGACAGCCCAACGTCCTACGTGCCTTACGCGCCAGCATCTTAGATGGTGGTCGGCTAAGTGAACAGCTGATCACTCAAGACATCGTGGCGTCAGGGAATTCCTGACAGTTGCGGTGTCTCCGACGATCAGCTGCTCAGAGAAGGTTTTACGCTAGGTTCACTTAGGAATTGGGAACAGACTACACTGTTTTTCTCCCTGTCGAGAGCCTATTTGATCTTTTCAAAGAGACTTTAGGCTATTTTAGAGCCTTTCCTTTAAAAAAAAAAAAAAAAAAAAGAGGGGTAACAAAGATATATATATTTTTTTGTCACTGGTTAGGTTAAAAAAACACATGTTCATTATGCCTGATAATGAAACTGATGGCCCTGATGCCCCTACTCCTAATATAAATGAGGAATGAATTAAAAAATGATACAAAAGGAGATGTGCACTTTCATTGGGCGAAACCTTGCTCCAAGTCATGTCCAATAAAAGGTCCTTAATTGCTGATGGGATTGCAGCTTGGAATCCACCTTGTGGGAGACTCTGATTGCGGTAAGAAAGGGGTAAAAGTAATTTAAAAAAAAAGTTAATAGCATTGAAGGGGCAGCTTACATGAGCATGTTGGGAGGGGCAAGCACCTCAATTTATACTGGAGGTCTAAGCACCTCAAATAGATCAGGAGGTCAAAGCACCTTGAAAAGTTTGGGTGTCCTACGGGGCACCAGTCATAAAGGTGTCCGAAGCAGTGCACAGAGTGTGGCACAAGATACTGCCATGGAAGATCACGAGCATCAGAGTGAAGAATTACTTGATAAATACATCTTTGACCTAGATCTAGATGATATGGACATTGAAGGCCTCTTCACAGAAGAGGAATGCCCGTCAACCTCTAAGGGGATAATAATGGACCCCCTAGGATAGATGTTCTCCCCACATAACATCAGACATCCAAGAAGGACCGAATGGTGGCCTCAAGATCATGTAAGGAAAAAAATCCTCTACAAAAAGAGGCACATAACATCTTGAGAGCAGAGTGCTCTAGACCAGTGATCCAGGAAAAAGTTTGTCTAACACCAAACCTGGATACTAAACTAATTACCTTTTTATTCAAGTTGGGAAGAGATCCCAGAAAAGGGATGGAAAGATCCCTTAAGACCTGCCAAGATCACCTTCTCGATATCGTAGGACCCCTAGCAAGAATAATTGACGTAGCAGAGTAGGCCCATGTCAACGGGACACCGGTAGATATTAATATACTTAGGTGTTGGAGCCAGAGAGCTTTGATTCTCCTAGGGAACGCCAATGCAGGGCTTAACGCTGAATGGAGTAGGGTTGTTCTGAGCAAGATCAACTCAAAATTAGGCCACATGGCATATAAAGAACCTTCAGAAAACCCCAAAGGCCTTCTGTTCAGGAAAGATATGATTAAGACATTTGGAAAGTATGTGGCTACATTCACGATTTTGGACAAAGCACAGACAAATATGAGAAGAGTTTTCAAATCAAGAGTTTATTTTGGTCGGGCCGGAAGAAGGGGCCTTTTTACCGGCCGAGCTACCCAGAGGCCCAACTTCAGACAAAGAGGTTTCGGTAGAGGTTACCAGCTGGGTAACTCACCATCCTTTTACCCCCAACGAGGACGAGCCAATCGTACCAGAAGCTTCATATCCCATGGTCAAGGAACCAACAACTTTCAGAGTGAGTACGAACATTTCTCATATTTCTTTTTTTTATATATATAATTTTTTTTCTCTAGAAATGTAGGTGGTCGCCTCAGGTTCTTTTCCCAGGCTTGGAAGTCCATTACACAAGATCCTCGGGTCCTGGAAACCATTTGGGGCATCAAAATAGATTTTTCAGAGGTTCTGGTCCAAACTTCTCACCCAAGAAAACTGAAAATTACCTTAGAGCAACAGAAAGTGGTAGAAGAAGAGGTGGTATCTATGATACAAAAGGGCACAATTGTAGAGGTTCTTTGGGACTGCAAAGGTTTTGTAAGTACACTCTTCCTTGTGGAGAAAAAAGACAAAGGATGGAGACGGGTTATAAATCTCAGGGATCTGAACAGATTTCTGGTCTACAGACACTATAAGATGGAGGGAATTCATCTCCTGAGAGACATACTGTTAGAAAAAGACTGGCTTGTGAAGTTGGATCTGAAGGATGTCTACTTCACCATTCGCATGGCCATAGAGTGTCAATGTTACCTCCAGTTCATATGGAATCACCGTCTTTTTCAGTTTCAGGCACTTTCCTTTGGTCACCAAAGGTAATGAGAGTGGCCGCATCCTTTCTGAAGGAGAGGGGGATATGTTTGATTGTTTACTTGGATGATATCCTCATAATGTCCCAGTGTCAATCTCAGATTTTAAAGGATCTGAATATGGTTGTAAATCTTCTGGAAAGTTTGGGTTTTGTCATAAACAAGGAGAAGTCCATTCTGATTCTCTACAGGTCCCTAGAATTCTCAGGTTTCACAATAGACACAATAAAGACCCTTCTTCTGTTGCCAGGGAAGAAAATTACCAAGATTCGAAAGGAGATAATATTTTTGTTAAGACAGGACTGTATAACCTTGAGCGAGCTGGCCAGGTTCCAAGGTCTCCTCTCCTCTTCCATTCAAGCTATATTTCTGGGGCCTTTACATTATCAAGCTTTACAGAGGGTGAAAGTGAGAGTCCTAAGAGGCGGATCATGGTATGGAGGTTGGTTCAGGAAGCCAGATTAGAGTTGGGTTGGTGGCTGGAGACCCTGGATGCCTGGAATGGCAGAGCAATCTTTGAGTGTTCCCCGGAATAAATACTGGAGTTGGATGCGAGCCCTCATGGCTGGGGTAGACGTCTGGGCAACCAGAATACAGGATGTTTATCGTCTTATATGGAGAGGTTATACACACAGCGGACCTCTAGGGATCTTGGAAAGCCAGGTAAGTACTGATCCCCTCGAATAGTTAGTAACACATAAGGTACACCTGGCTGGGTGTGGAATTAGGGGAGAGGAAGAAAAAAGGGAAGAGATGCAATGTCAGAGTGAGCAGGAAGGAGAAATCCTTTCAGGACGAGAACCCTCACTCACCGTTAGGTGACATGCTTCATCATGTGGGTTCCCTCCTCACACCGAGGTGTGGGCTACAACTCCCCGAGGGGAGGAGCTGAGGTGTTTTCTCTTAGATGAGCAATAGAAGAAGGTGAGTGGGGGCAGAGTGCAAAAAATATAGTTAAGTGATAATAAAATTGTCTCCGTGGAGCCACTAAATCTTTATTGGGTGGTCTCAGAGACAAAGGTTAAAAGCGAGGGCTAGGGATTGAAACAAATATATCCTTGATAGAGGTCTACATGTTTCTGCCTGAAGTAGGTCCCCTAAAGGAATCCAGCGGCATTCGTCAGGACCTAAAAAGTAGTAAGTCACTCTGCGTGTGTTTTTAAGAAAAATATTGAATATACTGGCCACCACAGGAACAGGGCGGTCAGGTTGTCATCTAGTGGTTCGTCTGTCTATGAGTTGAAGTGAAAAAGTTCACTCTCCATGCTCTAGGTATGTCTCATAGTGCCCAGCTTACTAAGCGCAGTGCACAGCCAGGCATATCTTGCTTATATGGAGAGGTCCCATGACAGAAATTATCTGGAGTTGACAGCAGGCTCTACGCTCTTATGAGCTTCAAACACTCTCTGCAGGGGTGAGCTGTCATGTTGAAAATGGACAATGTGTCTGCAGTGGCATACATAAATCGGTTAGGGGGTAAAAAATCCTCAGACTTGTCGGCTTTGGCCAAAAGACTTTGAATGTTTTGTCTAAAACACAATATCAGCCTGAGAGCAGAGTACTTATCTGGGAAAGCCAGTATAGCAGCCGGTTGGTTCCGAGGTTCTTGAGAGATTACAGCGACTGGAAGCAGAACGAGAGCCGCTTTAGAAGTCTCTGTCACTTGTGGGGTCCTCTGGATGGTGATCTCTTTGCAAGCAGGCTGACATTTCAACTGAAGAAGTACTTCAGCTGGATTCCAGACCCGGGTGCTCAAGCAGTCAATGCCTTCCTGCAGCCTTGGAAGGGAACCCAAGCTTATGCCTTTTCCCCTTTCGCAATGATCCAGAGAGTTCTCCAGAAGGTGAGGCAGGAGGGAGGCTCTCTGGCACTAATAACTACCTTTTGGCCATCCCAGGCTTGGTTCCCAATGACCTTGAATTGGCGTGCGATATTCCCTTGCTTCTATCGGCAGAGGAAGGCCTTTTAAGGGATGTAGATGGAAAACAACACCCTCTGGTTCAGACGGGGTTTTTGAGCCTTCTTGCCTGAAAAGTGTTAGGAGATCAAATGAAATGTCAAGTCTTTCGGGAAGAGCTGAGCAGCTCCTTGAGGGATCCTGAGCTCCACGTATCCACTATAGATACAGTGGAGTATGGAAAACGTGTACGCTGGTGCTTGGAGAGGTACTTGGATCCCGTGGAGGCTCCTATAGTTGAAGTGGTTAATTTTTTAGTAGACCAGTTGGATGAGGGCCTTAGTTATAGATCACTTAATTGTTACAGGTCTGTAATTTCAACAGGACATGCGTTAGTGAATGGTAGGAATGTTGGGAAAAGTGTCATAGTATGTAGAATTCTTAAGAGCATTAGGTTAAGGAGACCCCCTAGACCTAAATATGAGACCATTTGGGACGTAATACTAGTCCTTGATCTTTTCACAGTATGGCCTAGTAACAGATATTTGGTTTGGAAGAGACTCTCTATGAAGCTAGCTTCACTTCTCTGTCTAATTACCTGCCATCGTGAATCAGACGTTAAAGCTTTAGAGGTAAATAACAGGGTTTATGACGCCTTTGGAGTGAAATTTGAAATTATTAGAAGAACTAAAACTATGTCAGACACAATTTTTTACCCTAAGTTTGACTCTTGCAAGAAGTTGTGCGTAGTAGATTGCATGAGAGAATATGATTCCAAAATGAGTGAGCAACGCCCTGATGGTGTTGATCAGCTGCTTATCTAATTTGTAAAACCTTTCAGGGCTATAATGTCTGCCACAATAGCAAGATAGGTTAAATGAACAATGCATTTAGTAGGTGTTGACCTTAAGAAATTTCAAGCGCATTTTTAAGAGGAACTATGGCTAGCCAACCCTTCTGGAAAGGTGGCAAACTAGAGGACATCCTTAGGGTTGCGTATTGGTCAAATTCTAATACCCTTGCAAAACACTATTGTAAACCGATTGAGCACATGTCTGATGTGGTTTTACAGAACTACCAACATGCATAATGGCAGCCTCCGGTCTTTAATGATATAGCGATTTTCCTAATTAAATGCCAAGAGAATCTGGATTTCATTAAAGACATAGAGGCTAACATTGTCTCACCCTCCCAGCTCAAGGATATGGTTGGTGTATGAATAAAAAAATAATAAAAAATGTGGTGTTTAAAGTCTAAGATTTAAATCAGTTAAAGTTATGTGTAAGACATTAGTTGCTTGTTCTGTAATTAATGGTTGTTACTAATACAAGTTTGCACGACAATGGAGTATTTGCACTCTTCTTTGTTTTCAGATACTTCTCAGTAATGCGTCCCTACTTCAGTGTATCTTCTTCTGGTTGTGTGGTACGCTGGGAGAACTCCTTTCCACGGCTCCGCTATAATACATTCACTTACTGTTTTGGACTAATATTTAAAAAAAAGTATTTCAAAGAGGCAGTCTGTTCTCTGTCCATGCCTATTATATGTCATGAGGATTCTGTTCTGGAATTGTTCCTTTTATGAGGTATTAATTCTAAGTGCTGCGTGGAGTTGGCATTAAAGGAATAATAAATAATGTTAGCCTCCGTGTCTTTAAAGAAATCCAGATTCTCTTGGCATTTAATTAGGAGAATCGCTATTTCCAATTATTACAAGTGGAATGATTGTCAATAGGTTGGTGCCTGCAGAGATATATTCAAAAGGCACGGGCCATATTGTTTAAGAACTTAACAGGAAATTGGAGGAAGCTGACCTTTGTATTGTGCCACATGTTGAGTGGACTGTTCGAAATTGTTCCAATTGAGTCTTTGTACTGTCAAATGACACAGATGTAATTTTTGTGCTACTTAGATTTTTTGCAATGTTCGTAAGTCAAGGATTGTCAGAGTTATGGATACATTATTGAACAGGCGAGAAAAGACACTTAATCCTGCTTTATTTTCTGTACAAGAAACTTGACCCAGAGATGCCCAGTGTCCTTATCAAGACACATATTCTTACGGGTGATGACACTATGAGCAAAATTGGAACAAAGCTTGGAACTTTAAGTGCTGAACCTGTGAAGTTTCTAAAAGGATTTGCTGGGCAAGAAGAAGAACGCGACTTGAAAGACGTAGAAAAATACCTTGTGCGTGTGTGGAAAACGAGTTCTGACTGTCACACATTTGACGATCGTTAGTACAGTGAGTTCAAGAGATCAGTACTGCTAAGTGACCTTCCACCAAAGTCATATTCTGTGTGTGGACACATTAAAAGAGCGTTCTACTTGATCAGAAGATGTGTAAATGTTTTGGATCATGCATATGCAGAGAAAGATCTGTGTGAATTTGGTTGGGAAGATATTGATGGGGTGCTAAAACCTACGAAATTTCTAAAGCCTCTACCCACAGAACTTACACGTACATGTACTTGCAAAACCTGTGCTTCAAAAAGATGCCCCTGTTGATATGCTCTTCTCAAATGTTCAACATTCTGTAAATGTACCACGAGCAATTGCCGAAACAAACAAAGTAAAATATGAAAATGTGTCTAAAACAGGAGTGATAAACATTTTTTTTTTCATATTCAGATCATAAACATTGTTCGGTGGATACATTAAAAGGATTAAAAAACATTATTATTTGTTTCATTTCTATATGTATCTTCTTCCTCTATTATAGCCATCATTTTGGACAATGGCAGAAGGGTTGCTCTGAGGAGTTATTTTCTGTCTCTATTAGAGTACTTGACCACCAAAACCTATGTTTTGACACCAAAATGAAGTATGCAGGTCTCATGGTTCCTGAAATATTACATCATCACTGCAACACATCCGCCACTTTTAAAAATGTAATTCTGAAAAATTCGGCCCAGATCAACAATGTCTACCTAAGCTAAATTACTTCTCTAATGATCCAAAAACACAAATCAAAAATGAAAATCTCTGGCCAGTAATTTTTTTACAGAGGTATATCGGGGCTGGGATTAAAAGGGACACTCTGTCCCTCGCTTCCTCTCACGAGTCAGACCCTTACAAAGTGTTGTATTCCTCTTAGGGTGTACATAACGGGCTTTCCAGTATCATGTCCTTATTATATAGGCACAATTCGCCCTGCCCTTATATAGGCATAAAATCCCAGCCCTTATTTAGGCATTAAACCGTGCACTCCAAATACAGGCATGGTCTCTGACATCCGTCCACCCTAACGTCACAACGAGTTCGTGAAGAACAGACGCTTAGGCTGCGGGAGTTTCCCTAGCCCAGGACTATTGATTTCTTCAAGGACTTATATATTATGCATGAACCATTATTCCTTAGGGGTTCATTCATGACGTCTTTCGCTGTCCGACTCACGTCAATACTAACATTCTTAGGTACTCTCAGGAATAAATATACCTTCCCTAGCCCTTGTAAACTAGAGGAGACCTCGACTTCAGAGGAGCCCGTTTCCCAGCCTGACGCACTGAGAAGACGCTGTCATCCCTGCACGCAGAGAGTCCAGCTTCCAGTGATCTGACTTCCCTTGCGGGGTGTTGGAGTTCGAGTCTGGCAAAGAGATTCCTACCTCTCTCATTCTTCAGGTATGGAGCTGACAAGAACCTAGAGGGACTCTTGGCATACTAGGCATACTAGGCTTAACATACTCTTAGTATACCATAGTAAGGAATACTTCACCTACTTCATACCTCTCCCTACACCTAGGTTAGGTTAGGTACATTGGGGTAGAACTAGATTAGAAACGTATCGTATGAGTACTCGCATTTTTAGTCTGTGTTATTTATGTAAAGGCATATGTACTAAAAGATAATGCTATCGCAGTATTATTTATTTCTACTGCTCACACTGTACATTATTTATCTCGCATACTGTCTTGTGATCGTAACAGCACATTTTACTTACACCAGAAACAAGACTGTTCAATAAAACCTTTTATTGAAACGCCCGTCTACTCTTTCTGTGTAACTCGGAGAAAACTAAGCATGCACGATTGAGCTGAGTGAAATAGTTATCTATTGTTTCCACGACTCTGGGACACGTTCTGATTCTAAAGGGAAACATAGTGGTCATGTTTTGCGGCTGCCAGAAACTACTCCCTTCTTGTTTTCAAGGAGTTTCTAGTGGCCTCTGAGCTAGCTGGCACAAGTAATTAAGTTTAATATACTCGATAGGGACATACTGACCTTAGTCCTATGTCAGACCTATAGGATATATTATTCCAATGCGCAGAGCCTATTAGGGAAATAGGAGCTACACTACATGGCGCCCAACGGTTTGGTAAGGCGATAATTCAACGTTAGATACTGAGTAACTCAGCCGTGCTTTTTCCTCTCAGAGACCCCTACCAAAAGACGTCTGGAGTGGGCAGGGTTAAGTATCCACCACGGCTATATAGGGAAACACCCTATATATTAGCTGTTTGGTTTGCTCAACGTTGAAGGATACAGTGTTCCAAAATATTGTGCACCTTATCTTTGTTTCCTTGAAACTTGTTCTACATTTTTCAAAAAACAAAATGCCTGACTCCGACATTGAAGCCGGAAACGGTGGAGCTGCGGCTGATCCAGCCCAAGCAGCAGTTTTTAACTTTACAGGTTTAAATGAAACCGAGGAGGGTGTTATAGACATCCCTCAAAACTTAAGAAGAGCCATCACTCTAAAACTTATAAAACATGGCCTACCGCCAAGAGGAGGTAGAGCAGTTTTCGTGATAGAGGCACATGAATCCTTTCAGACAGAGGTATTCTATTCATGGGTAATATTTCCTGAATGCAATACAGTATCACACACGTTTCACTTCTACAAAGAAGATGATCCACCAGAGGAATACATTCCTTTCGAGGATATTGAAATTCCATTAACATACCAGGAGCATCAGCTCTGGTTTAAAGGCGCCCTAAAACATCACAAAAACATTACTAGGCTCGGTCCACTAGGTAGACCAGGAGCAACATGGCCGATTCTAGCCGGCTACACACCTCATCCTAACATTGAAGAGATGTCAGACGAGAAATTACTTACTCAACTCACAGAGTTAATAAAAATTTACAGACAATTGGACCAATATGTCATGCGGACTTTTACAGTCCAGCAACCATTAACAATTCCAAATCAAACTCCCCAACAGGGGAATACACTAAAAATTACACCACAGACTCTATATGCAGTCATGGGTAAAATGCCCACAAAACGTGAGCAAATTCCATTCTGGATAGCTCAAAAAATTACTCAAATCGAAGCAGTATTTCCAAATACTAGCCCGTATGAGAAACACAGAATCCTAACAATCAGTTTACCAATGGGGATCACACCACAACTGGAAGACTGTACCACATGGGGCTCAGTCTTTGCTGCCATCTATACTAAAACACATGGCATTCCGTCAATTGCGGTAATACCTGCTGTCCTCAAACAAATTCAAAATGAATACGGGGCAGAGACTGCTCTAAATTTAGGTATGAAATTACTGAAAAATTTCGACCAGGTCTCAACAATAATATTATCTAATATTAAAGGGGAGGCAGCAGCAGTGGCGATCCGCCAAAAATTAAGGGAATTCGATGTTGCAGAACATCAAACTGAGCTACCCAGAATAATAGAACAATCTTATGCAGAATTAGACAGAGATAGTTTGGGTGGAAGACCAGTGAAGCCGAAGCTTTCTGAAAGTCCTGAGAAGGACTCAATTAAACAAACTCCTACATCTTCTAAAAAGAAGTGGGAGTCTAATAAACAAAATTCAAACGAGAAACGTTCTCAATCCCGAGGTAGGTCTCCTCAAAAGGAGCCCTCTGAAAGGAGGTATAACCTCAGGAATAGGGATAATTTGAGAAAACCTGACAGGTATCAAGATACTGATACACGTTCCTCTCGTCCCTTTCAGATCTCATCACAGACTTCGGAAAGAAGAGGACGGACGGAACACAGAGAAGAACGCGTGAAATCGAAAGACGACAAACACGCTCCAAAAACTAAAACAAAACCTCAATTCTCCAAAAAGAAAGTAGCAGGTCTAAAGATCAGACATGCCGAGAATACTGAGAACACAACTCAAGAACGGAGAATGGGCTCAGACAATGCTGGACAGTGCAGCAGAAGTCACAATAGTTCGCCAGAACCTGAAGGAACTTCTGGAGATAGTGGACTTGAATGAGTACATCACAGTAGAGACTGTAGACACCAGGGTTAGTACTCCACAAAAGTTATATGAAATAACACTCCGGGTGGAGGGAGACAAACCTAGACAGGTGAAAGCACTTTTTTGGGAAAAACTATCAAAGGGCTATGACATACTTCTAGCAGAAAAGGACTGGCCACCACAATTTGTCAGGGAGTGCCCACATGGCGAGGACATTATTATGCCTGCCTTCTCCAACCATATTCCAATTCACCTAAAATATACATATGCCAGGAAATGGGCAGTAGCCCAGGCCCCAGCATTATATAAAAATCATGTAGGATGGGATGAGGACTCACCTCACCATAAAATACATCTGAAACATGAACCAACTGCACAACGGCAGTACCCAATAAAGCAAGAAGCTAAAAAACAGGTCAGGGAGATCTTAGATCAACTTGAATACCAAGGGGTGATTGAAACATGCACCTCCTCAATGAACAATCCTTTGTTTCCTGTCTCCAAACCAGACAATACATATCGTCTAGTTTTGGACTACAGACACCTAAACACTTGTTCTACAACTTTTGCAGTGCAAAATGCACATAGCACAGCATTAATGAATAACATTGTGCGTAAAAAATATAAAACAACATTAGACATCTCAAATGGTTTCTTTTGTCAAAACATAGCACCTGAAAGCAGGTACTTAACAGCATTCTCCATAATGGGGATCCAGCGTCACTTTTGTCGACTCCCACAAGGGTTCAAGAATAGCCCAGGTTTATTCTCAGCGAGGGTAACGGAGTTACTACAAATTTATGACCATGAGGCATTGTCCTATGTCGATGACATTTATCTGACAGACGATGACCTGGACAAACACTTGAACAGGGTAAGCACCATTATATTGGGATTCGCCTCTGAGGGCTACAAATTCAACTTTAAAAAGTCCAGAATTGCCCATCTCAATGTCCTATTTCTAGGACATGAGCTTTCAAGTGAAGGCAAGAGCTTGGCAGCTAACTTTTTAGAAAAGTGTGCGCTGCTCCAACCTCCAAAAACGCTAAAAAACTTACAATCCATCCTGCGTTTCCTAAATTTTGGAAGAACATACATTTTAAATTACGCAGAAAGGGTTAAACCTCTCTACGCATTAATCAAACCTGATTTTTCGATCAGAAACTGGACACAAGAACACACAGAAATCTTGCGTTCACTACAAGCTGACATGTTAGCAACTAAACACTTACAAACACGCGTAAGTCAACGCAATTTGGTGATCCGAATAATTTCGGGTCAATGCGGATTCACCTACTTAACTTTCAATGAGGGTGAGAAAATACCAATAGCGTACAAATCTCATTTGTACACACAAGCGGAAATGCGCTTCAGTTCAACTGAAAAATTCTAACAGCAGTTCAAACCGCTGTAGCAAAAGAAAGAGCCTTAGCCCAAGGGAAACGCATTATTGTCGTCACCCCAGTACCAGCTTTAGAAGCGGTTACAAAAGCGAGCATTCCAAATGCTAAAGCATTACATCCAAGATGGATACAATGGGTTAATTCTCTTGCTGCAACAGATGTTGAATATGTTTTTGATCCAGATTTAAAAACACAAGCATTCCTGCAATATGAACATGAATGTCCCCTGCCTACTGAAATTCTGCCTCTCGATCAGTACGAATTCATAATTTACACTGACGGATCCGCACAACCCGCAATAGGGAGTAAGCAAGCTTACAGTGCAGCGTGTGCAATCGTTAAAGGTCGCATGCGAAATGGCATCTTAAGACCTATGGTCACAAAAACTCAGTCTCTAGGAGATTGTACAGCTCAGCGAGCTGAACTACAAGCATTCAAACTGGCACTTGAGAATACAGATCGAGAATTCCCCACACTAATAGTGTGCGATTCCTTTTACTGTGTTCAGTCGTATAATGATTATATACAAAACTGGCTTGAAAATGGTTTCAAAGATGCGAAAGGTGGCACAATAAAGCACAAAATGCTTTGGGAACAAGTAGTTCAGTTGAAAAACGAACTACCAAAGGCTCACGTGATCCATACACTGAGTCATCAACGTGATGGCGTTCACGTTGCAGGGAATTCATTGGCTGATGAAGCCGCAAAGGGGGCTGTGCAGACGGCTTCCGTAGCTGCGATCACTCGTTCAAAAACAAAAATAGACGGTGAGATAATGTTGGCTGTCAATGCTTCAAGCAAAGGCAGCAGTTCAGCGTTACCAAAAAAGTTTCCACTCAAGTACTCTTATGTAATTGATGCGAACAACGTTCCTTTTGCTTGAATCCCTGGAGTGGGGGATAGGGTAATTCCAAACTAGGAACGCAGATTAGGACTAATCCTAGCAGCACACGAAGGGATAGCTTCTGCCCATGCAGGTGTTTCAGCAACAGTATCTTTACTCAAGCAAAGATATTGGTGGCCTGGCATTCGGAAACAAACTAAAAACTATGTTTTAGGATGTGATATTTGCCAACAGATGAAAGTCTCAACAGTGAAACGTCCAGCGCAGACACCCCTGTTAATTTCAGACAAACCATTAGCTTGTGTTTACCTGGACCACTGCGGTCCCTTGCACAGGGACGGTAACTATAAATATATCATGGTTGCAGTGGATTCATGCTCTAGGTTCCTATGGTTATGGCCTCAGCGCTCAGCTGACGCTCGAACTGTTATAAAAGATTTGCGAGTCTTTATCGGCATATACGCAATAGGCACGCTACATTCTGACAAGGGTCCTGCGTTTAGCTCTCGGGCTTACAAAGAAGCCATGGCCAGTCTGGGCGTTGCATTGCGGTACTCCTCTCCATTCCATCCTGAGGGAAATTCGGTTGTGGAAAGGAAAAACCGAGACATAAAGCAGTCTATAACAGCTAGGGTATTAGGTTCGGGTGATGGGTGGGTCAAACACCTTAGTGGGGTCCAACGCTCATTGAATAATCTGCCAAGAAGTTCTCTAGGGGGTCACTCCATATGAGGTCCTATTTGGGACAAGAATGTGGGTACCAGACCTTGAACACATAGGCACAGTGGTGGAAAATAAACCTTTTGATATCAAAGATCGTTTGGCTGTTTTACAGGATCTCAATGAGTTAAGAACGAAACAAAGCAACGTATTCCTACAGCCAACCACCACTGGGGAAAAATCGGCGGTCCCAGCAAGGCCTGTCTGGATTCCAAAAGTTGGGGATCTAGTCAGAGAAAAAATTGCGGACAAGAAGGAATTTGGACCTTCTTACAGACAACCAGTACCTGTCCTAGCCGTTCAAGGAACGAGAACAGTACTTCTGCCGCCCCTTGCTAGAAGAAAGGAGAAAAGATTTGTGTCCATCGACCTCATCAAACCACAGTATGTGGCCAATACTAAATAGTAGGCCTCGTGGACTCCGACCTAGTAGCAGACGCACTCCTCTCGCTACTATCCAAGAGGTTCAGACTGAAAGACTGATAACCATCGAAAATTCAGCTGTAACAGATGGAGGACTAAGCAACAACGCTATGGAACTCATCCCTCTTGAACACCAAGTAACAGTTCGTCCAAATACACCTGTCTACACCAATGTAGCAAGTGATCGACTGGTTCCAGTGATTTCTACAAATCCTGATGCAATTCCAACAATTGATAGAACTGCTTCTGGCTATTTCATTAACTTTGATATGTTCTCAGAAGATCCGAGTGAACCTGAAACGACGCCAGCATCATTCAAATTCAAGCAGCAAGTACAAGACTTTCTTCACTTTCTGAAACAGACTTATTTGGTTTCTCCATGAATTGAACTCTGGATTATATCTGGACATTTTATTGTTTTCCTGCTCTGGCTAGCTTTGGTTACAACTGTGAGCGTGCTTATAAGTGGCAGATACATCCATGTGAACACTGAAGGAAAAGGCGTGAACGTACTTTTAAAACCTCATAAATCTTCCCATCGTGAAGCAAGAGACTTGTCATCAGTGAACATCACAGCTGTTCCTATACACGATGGTATAGTGTGGGACAAAACAGATTTTGATATATTCGGTCCGACGGAACAATTGAACATTCCACATTTGTTTAAAATTTCACTAAGTGATCTAATCTCGTCCAGTACCTATTCTGATGATTGGGACTTTGAGACTGTTAATGACATAATGTTTGACCTAGAAAAATCTGCTGCATTTTCTAAAAATGAATATTTAGAGGGTTCATCAGACTATGAACAACTGTATTGTTATAACCACTATGGTCATCATTATTTGCATAAAACTGCATATCCAAGATATGTGTTTATGTTTAACCAATGGGAACATTGTCCTACACCACCTAAAGGTAGTTAAAAAACATTTGCTAGTAAATTTCCATATTTTTCAGGTTATAATACATCTGATCCAGAAATGTTTTACTAAAAAAATGTAAACAAAACAGGACTGAAAATGATGTTAACAAATACAAAACAGATTTATTCTGCATTATTTAATGCCCAACTGTCTAGACAGGGTTTCGACTTTTGGAAGGACACAATAGACACAAAAACTGTGTGGGGTACTAAAGATTGGCAAGTGCAGGGGATAGAAGCTTTATTTAGAGCCTGTATCATCCCTGAACAAATAATGTTTTTGAATGAAACCATCCAACAAACATCTTGTCTTGGATTAGCCAAGATCAAAGAGATGAACACACCTTCTGTACCAGCACCTACAAATAATAACGATACACAGGCAGTGGTGACAGTTGACAATATACTACATCTCAACAGATCTAATCCTGATTGGAAAAAATGGTTGATCTGGCCCACAGACACGAATAACTGTCAGGAAAGATTCCTGAATAAAACTCAGGGCTTTACTATTAATAGGCCAGACCCAAGATATGTCCAAAGACAACATCCGGGGGTAGTAACAACATACAGTGTAGGAAAATTATGCCTCGATTGGCTGCATAAGTCTACACTACAGGATGTGAAACAACACTTAACCTTACTTAAAAAGGATGCAGACCTTAGGGAATTCTTGCTTGGACCAAGAAAACCGCGTCAAAAACGTTTCATATATGCCGGCATTTATGCTGCCTATAATGAAGCATGGAAAGTATCACAGATGGAGGCTGCAGAACGAATACGTGAACTTGATCGTATTAATTTAGAGAAAACACTCTCTGAGGTCGACAATGGGTTAACAACTTTGTCCTCCAGAATATATTCACTGGACGGCATTGTATCCTCTGCTATCGACATACTAGAACAAGATTTGGCGATGTTACAACAAGGCCAGTCTCAATTACGTTCTATTATGTTATTAAGCTGGACGCTGCAATCTTTGCGAGCGGGCTATGTGCCTTGGCGTTTTATCAACACAACGGCTCTGTTTGCAGAATATAATCTCACTGATAAACAGATCGAACTGGCACAAAGAGGAGCAAGGTATACAGTGCTGAACATTGAAAAACTGGAAAAATTACCATTCACAGTGGCAGAAAAACCAGCTACAGAATGGCTTATTCATGGCAAAATCACATTACCTGTGACTACTTTTCAATTTCAGTATTGCCTCAGACAAATGCAAGCAGGCAAATATGAAAGGTTGGGTAATGAATACATTAAGACATCTTGGGATTTACCGTATACATATAGATGTTGGAGTGGGGATCGTGAAGTGTTTTTGAGCGGTACAAACTGTAAACGTGCACTAAGCGGTTCACTTATATGTCAGGACATTTCCTTACACGGGGCTTGTATTGGTTCTGTGGCAAATTTGTCTTGCCATCAGCAGGGTACACCAGCTGCTGTGATTAATCCAACGTTTGGACAACTTTCTAATGGGAGTTACCTCATGTTGAATGATCAGAGTTGCTGCGGCATGCTGCCAGGCATCCCATATCTAGTAACGGTCTACTCCAGGGTCACTTGCTGTATGCAAGTATTGTTTGCCCCAATAGACACAGTCAGGGAGTCGCCTCTATGGCCTTCGCTGAACGTCTCTTTTATAAGATTTGATACTTTGAGCAGAATGAAAGCCATGCTTTTACAGCAAACAGTGCCTTTGACCTCGGCCAAAGAAACCTATGATCTACAAGTTGCAAGGACTTCGGCTGAGATACAGACTTTAATACGTACAAACTGCCCTATACATTTCGTAGAAATGATAGGACGTATCTTCAATATGTCTGATACAACCGGAATTGTACATGTATTTAAGAGCATCTGCTCCGGTCTGTTAGCACCTTTCCAGGCAATACTCGGAATCATCCCAAACTTTGCACATTCGGTGTTTGGTGGCATACCATTAATTCTATCACTTGTTGCCGGAATTCTATTTCTCTTCCTGTTATTGCGCTATGTCCAGCCTATTCGCAGACATCACTCCGAGCGAAATGGAGAAAGCTCTCCTTGAACGAAAGTGCCGTGAGCGAATAGTACAGCTATTGGGCATGACTCGTCTACGGGACCTTAATACCACATGGTTCCTGTCATTCAGACCAATCTGGCAAGATTGCATCTTACCTGTTCTATGATGCCTGCTATGCGGTGTAGAATGCGTGTTGGACACCTGTCTAACATATCCATCGGATACGCCAACGGATATCGATACTCTGCTGGACCAGATAACGGCCCATGCTCTGTGTTGTCCCCAGAGGCTGCCAATCCTGATGTCTGCATTCATTGAGATCTCACAGACGCTTCCGGCTGCTGCTGAGGTACGAGAAAGATCTACAGGCACACAGATAACAACGGACGCGAACATTGCTGCGGCGACCAATGCTGAAAGCGATGCTTCACATCTCTGTGCGATTAACCTATTTCACGAGGTGTTCCAACTGACACCAACTTCTGTGGATGATGTTTTGTCTATAGAAATAGATGATCTCATGTTTACACCAGACCCGTAAACTGACTCTGATTCAGCATACAGTGTTCCAGAGATGCAGTAACAATTTGGCCTTCATTCTACAAAAACTTGGAACTCTACCAAAATTGAACTTTTTCCCATTTTTCGACCGAAAATGGCACTTCAATCTGCTTAAAGTAGAACTAGCCTTATAGTACAGGCTTGGCGGTACTTCCACAGACACTTAGTCATCTTGTGTGTCTAAAACAGTTCATTAATTTTCATGACATGAAATGACTTTGATTTTTGAACAACTTATCGATCATTTTCTGTCACATGTAAATATTACTGCTTATTTCATTCCAATTGCATTTATTTTCGAACTTTATGCGTGTAATGAAAAGCATTTGCTTCAAATGTACAGTACCTTTTGCATTTTTTACTATGTTTTTTAATACTTTTAAGAAATATTTTTAAATATGCGGTACTCCATTTTATGTTTAGCATTTTAAATGTTTAGCATTTTAGTATTATCGTATACACGAAAGTGGAGTGGGTGTTGTATTCCTCTTAGGGTGTCCATAACGGGCTTTCCAGTATCATGTCCTTATATAGGCACAATTCGCCCTGCCCTTATATAGGCATAAAATCCCAGCCCTTATTTAGGCATTAAACCGTGCACTCCAAATACAGGCATGGTCTCTGACATCCGTCCACCCTAACGTCACAACGAGTTCGTGAAGAACAGACCCTTAGGCTGCAGGAGTTTCCTAGCCCAGGACTATTGATTTCTTCAAGGACTCATATATTATGCATGAACCATTATTCCTTAGGGGTTCATTCATGACGTCTTTCGCTGTCCGACTCACGTCAATACTAACATTCTTAGGTACTCTCAGGTATAAATATACCTTCCCTAGCCCTTGTAAACTAGAGGAGACCTCGACTTCAGAGGAGCCCGTTTCCCGGCCTGACGCACTGAGAAGACGCTGTCATCCCTGCACGCAGAGAGTCCAGCTTCCAGTGATCTGACTTCCCTTGCGGGGTGTTGGAGTTTGAGTCTGGCAAAGAGATTCCTACCTCTCTCATTCTTCAGGTATGGAGCTGACAAGAACCTAGAGGGACTCTTGGCATACTAGGCTTAACATACTCTTAGTATACCATAGTAAGGAATACTTCACCTACTTCATACCTCTCCCTACACCTAGGTTAGGTTAGGTACATTGGGGTAGAACTAGATTAGAAACGCATCGTATGAGTACTCGCATTTTTAGTCTGTGTTATTTATGTAAAGGCATATGTACTAAAAGATAATGCTATCGCAGTATTATTTATTTCTACTGCTCACACTGTACATTATTTATCTCGCATACTGTCTTGTGATCGTAACAGCACATTTTACTTACACCAGAAACAAGACTGATCAATAAAACCTTTTATTGAAACGCCCGTCTACTCTTTCTGTGTAACTCGGAGAAAACTAAGCATGCACGATTGAGCTGAGTGAAATAGTTATCTATTGTTTCCACGACTCTGGGACACGTTCTGATTCTAAAGGGAAACATAGTGGTCATGTTTTGCGGCTGCCAGAAACTACTCCCTTCTTGTTGTCAAGGAGTTTCTAGTGGCCTCTGAGCTAGCTGGCACAAGTAATTAAGTTTAATATACTCGATAGGGACATACTGACCTTAGTCCTATGTCAAACCTATAGGATATATTATTCCAATGCGCAGAGCCTTTTAGGGAAATAGGAGCTACACTACAAAAGGACCTCTGAAATGTTTTGGAGAAGCCCTGCAATTCATATTGCTGTCTGGGGTTCTCCCCCATTTCCATCTTTTGAGCCCCTTTGGGTCAAGAAATCAAAAGGATTCCTGTGTAGCCACAGCTACATGTAATAGACACAGTCCAGAACCATCCCCCCACACACATGTGGCGTCCATGTCTCCCTTCTCTAAAGTGTAGATTCACATTGTCTGGTACTGGTTGACCAATTTAAAAATTCAGGTGAAGCCAGTAGGTGGCTCTTTTTGGCAGGTGACAGGAAGAAAGGCCTGTCCTACCAATATGATTGCTTGCTGCCACCACTGTTAGTCCTCAACAACACGATGAGTTGACAAGGGTCACACTCTGATGTGCCCCTTCAGACCACAGAGCCAAGCTCTGGGTGGAAGTCTGTGTCATGGGAAGTCCTCTGCGCTCATACATGATTGAGGTAGAACTAGCAGCACAAGCTCTCGAGAGAAGGACTCTTTATCATCCTAACAGAAGCAGCCCAAATGTTTGGTAAAACATGTGGAAATTGGAGAAAATACATTTTTTTTTTTAAAAAGGCAAAATCTCTGCAGAAAATCTAAAAAATTGAGGAAACAGTGAATATATATAAACATACATATATATCTCTATATACATATCTCTCTCTTTCTCTCTCTCTCTCTCTCTAGAAATTCACTGATAAAACCAAAGGTTACAGGGTAGTTATAGTTAGGAAATAGATTTTTTTTTAAAAACCTTTCACATTCACTGAAAAAAAACAAAGGTTACAGGGACGTTATAGTTAGGCTCAGATTTTACATGCACAAAACCATTGAAATTCAGCAGTTATAGTTTCCACCACTCTGCAAACGTACCTCCTGGCGCACTGCTGGTTGGGGGATGAAGTCCCCTTAGATGCTGAGGGTCCTTGGGGGCCAACAAGCCTTCCTGTTACCTCCAGTAAATCCCAAACAGTGGGATTGCTGAGAGGTCATTGGAGGCCACACCTCCTTTCTACACCACTCTGCAAAGGCACCTCCCGGCGCACTACTGTTTGGGGGATGAAGTCCTCTTGGCTGCTGAGGGTCCTTGGGGGCCAAACAAGCCCTCCTGTTACTTCCAGTAAGCCACACATAGCGTGATGGGTGAGAGCTGGTTAGAGGCCCCTCCCCCTTTCTCCACCACTCTGCAAATGTGCCTACTGGAGCACTTCTGTTTGGGAGATGAAGACCTCTTGGATGCTGAGGGTTCTTGAGGGCCAAGAAGCCCTCCTGTTACCTCCAGTAAGTCCCACAGAGCAGGATTTGCAGAAAGCTGGTCGGAGGACCCGCTCCCTTTCTCCACCACTCTGCAAATGTGACTACTAGTTAAAAAGCCACAGAAATTCACTTAAAAAAACAAAGATTACAGGAACATTATAGTTAGGAAAAGTAATTTGAAGAACCTTAGAAATACACTGAAAACAAAACAAAGGTTACAGGGGCATTATAGTTAGGAAATAGAATTTAAAAAACCTAGGAAATTCACTGAAAGAAACAAAGGTAACGGGCATTATAGTTAGGCTCAGATTTCACTGGTACAAAGCCAGTGAAATTCAGCAGTTATAGTTACCTGAGCTAAGTATAACTTACACCGACGCCATGCACCTCACATATTACATCACTCATGATCTGGTCGGTGACATCTCTGATGTCATCAGTGATGTCACTGACCATGTCATGAGTGATGTAATATGTGAGGTCATAAGCAGTGCATGGAAAAAGCTAAAGGTTACAGGGACGTTATAGTTAGACTCAGATTACACTTGTACAAAACCAGTGACATTCTGCAGTTCTAGTTCCCTGAGTATAAAATACGCACAGGGCCGGACTGGCCGTAGCGGGCACTGGGCGTTTTCCCGGTAGGCCACCAGGGTGGAGGCCAGTTTTGGACCCCTGGGGGGCCGTTTTTGTTACCAGGGGCTGGTTTTATCGGCCACCTGTCACAAAAGCAGCTGCAGTGTTTTCCAAGCGCAGCCCCCCGCCGGTCTGACTCAATTGTTAGGGCCGGTTTGCGTTCCCAGTCTTGCCCTGGTCTCGCCCCCGCAATGCACTGCTTCTGACCTCACATATTACATCACGTATGACATCGCCAGTGACGTCACTGATGAGATCTCAAATGACATCACTGATGACATCATCCAGTTAGTGTAAGTATTTTGTAAGTTTATTTTTGATAAATATATATACTAAGATACTACAAAAGTTGAATTAGTATACTAGGTGTACAACTAATGAGTGACAATACTTCTAATATATATTATGTGAGTGACTGTGTGACTGCATGTATCCTTATGCGTATGGCTGTGTAGGTGGCTGTATGGGTGTATAAGTGGATGAGTGAGATGCTGTGTGAGTGGCTCTATGGGTGGGTAAGTGGGTGAGGGACTGTATGGGTGAGTGGGTGGGTGTCTGAATGGCAAATGTATATATATCATCTACTGGTGATAGCCAGCAGGTAGTTATAGTTAGGATCAACTTTTCCCATAGACAAAACATTTTTGTTTTGCTAATAATTTTGGCCTAGTTTGACGAAGTTTGACAACATTTTAAAAACCAGTACGCCAGTTAGTTCATCTGCTATTTGGAAAGTTTCTGGGTGATTCGTCAAGCAGGGGCAGATGTAGGAGGGTGGAATCTGACTGCATGGTTGCCCCCACTTTTTTCCTGGTGGTTTGCTGGTTTTCGACTTAGTTTGGCTGGGATCCTGCTATTCAGGACCCCAGCCTATCTGCTTTCCCTTTAAATTGATTGCATGTACTTTACGTACACTCCAGATTGGATTCTGGGGTACCCTTATAAGTCCCTAGTATATGGTATACTATGTACCCAGGGCATAGGTACCCCAGAGGCCTCCCAGGGACTGCAGCATGTATTATGCCACCCCTGAGAGGCCATCCAAAATGACACAACAGGTCTGCTACTGCAGCCTGTGTAAGGTGGTGCATGCACCCCTTACTTAGATATATGTTCACTATATCTATCCTGATCACTGCACATACAAACCTATCAGTCACCCCTATGGCAGGCCTTATCAATACTGAAGGCAGGGTGCTGGATTTTATGTGAGAGGGTGCCCATGCATAAGCAGAGCACCTCTGCAGCCTTTGGAACCACTATTCCGGGGTTGTCTGTGATGCAGCCAACCATATACTCTTAAGTGCATTATAACCTCGCGGTAAATGCTAGCTTTAAAACGGCTGCATGGAAACATGTCGTGTTTGGTGTCAAACACCTTGGAATCATACCTCCACCCCAGTAACTGGGGTGGGAGGTATGATTCCACCCTACTAGAGGGAGAAACATGGCACCACCGGTACACCCGGTACCAGCTTCACAGAGCCCTGGCATCACAAAATGGATGCTGCCAGCCACAGACACGAGTCTGCCCTCCTGCTGCTGGACGAAACTCCGGCAGGGGAAGGCTTGACAATAGGTTTCCTGTCACAAGGAGGTGTGACCACCTCCCAGACAGGCTTTAGTGTTTTGGGGCTGGGTGGGTGCACTCCAAGAGTGCTTTGATGTCTGCACTGGGGGCACATTTGGTGTCCCTGTGCATAGTCCAGCTCAAACCGGTTGCAGGGGCACTCAGCCCCTGCTCTGGCGTGAAACTGGACAAAGGAAATGGGTGTAGCCACCCCTCTTTCCTGACCCTCCCATAGGTGGGTCCCCAGAGTTTGTCCCACCCTTCCTTGGGTATAAAGTAGGAACCCCTGGCTACAGGACTTTAGATTACACCTGGACTAAACTCTGCTACAGAAACCAAATACTTCGACGGTCTACACTACGCTGGAAGACTGAAGAATCTCCCTTGGAGTAAAGGAGTTACTCCCCTGCAAGGGAGGCACCTTTAACGCAACTGACCAGTTGGCATCTCCGAAGCTCCTGAGGACTCCGAAGAATATTGCCACACAGGAGGTGGGTTCCCAAGGTCTCTGAGGTTGATCTGTACCCACAGCAAGTCTGAGGCCCATATCCCTCGTGGTGACCGTGCAACCTGAACCCCTGGTCACCGTGCCTATTTGCAGAAGCATCAGCTTTCCAGCAACCCCTGAGGTTGAGCTTTGGGTTACTTGTAGCCCTAACCCCGAGCAGTAATTACCCCGAAGATTGCTGGCCTACACTCAACGAGTGTTCCGTGGGCCGCCATTTTGTGATTCCTCTTGAGGTCCCTTTGCGATCCCTGGTCTGCTGACCTGTGGGTCCCTAAGAAGGCAACTCTAACTTTCAATGGGCTTCCCTGGTTTCTCCAGACGTGCCCTGACTCTCCATTGCTTGGGGAGTCCCCTGGACCTTGCTGGTCTGCACCAAAGCATCTTTACTCTTCCTGCGTGGGTTGCTGTTGCCAAGGCTTGTTGTGTTCAATCCAAGCACCGACACCCCAGCATTCGACATCCTTTGTGGGACAGTTTGAATCCGGCTCCTGGTTGTCCTCGACATCTCCTGGACCCCGTGGCTGCAGAGTCAAGCTTCACCTCTTCGCACCTGAAGCACCCAACATCGGTGGGCATTCGTCTATCGTGCCCCTGGTCACTGGCTAGTGACCCAGACTCTGTCCCCTCTGCTTTCAAGTTCTTCACATCTTCGATCCAGGCTTGGATCCTCCCGGACACTTTCCTTCTTCACGGCAGCAGCACTTTGCAGCAGATCGCCATTGAAATCAACGACGATTCCCGACACCGTTTGACACCTATGCACCCGGCTTCCCTGGGTGAGGTAACACTAGTACTCCAGTGCTCCCATGGGTGTTGGCCCTAGAACCTCTTAAGTCTAAAGGGGTTTGCTCAAAGTCCTCTCCTAAGTGTCCTTTATCTTTAAAATTCCAACCGCGACTTTCCTCATAGAATCCTACGGCGCTCGTGGCTGTGTTCTCACACTGCACACGTCCCCCGTGGGTCTCCTGTGTCACTCAAGAAAAAAGTGTTATGCTGTTCCTACAAAGTGAGAGTCAGACAAAAGGAAAATAAACCAACTTGACCAGAGTGGTTCAAAGTTGGGAATCCATTGTACTGGATTATAATGCCCTCACACACCCAGTAGGGTGTCATGCTTCATCATCAGGCTGCTCCTCGTCGGGTCGGCGGTGCAATACCCGACGGGCTCCCTATAATAGGGGCACTTTAGCGGAGATCTTTTTCCAACAGCCGTTTGGTGCCGTGGGGGTGAGGGGCCAACTAAGTGTAGATGAATGTATATGTTAGGTGAGTATAAAATAGGGTTGGGAGTACCAACGATGACAACTTTAATCAATGGGTCTCCTACCCTAATTAAAAACAATTAATAAGGCGCTGGGCTAAGGTTATGTCTCAGGTTTAGGCGCTCTTATTGGTAAGAGGTCCACATGTTTCTCACCAAGTGAAAAGTTTGCGGGCGATTTGTCAGGACCAAGGAGGATTCTATCTACAATATAAAACTAAGATGGTGATGTGGCTCAACACTCACACCAACAATTCAACTAACTAGTTGAGTACCTGGTAGTACTGGAACTACCCTGATCGGACCCGGTAGAAGTGGGTCTACTCCAAGCAATGTGCGACTGGCACACACTACATAAGGAACTCCTCGTGTACTACCTACCGGGTACTGTTGAAGCCTGGTTAATCCAATGTTTTTAATTAGGGTAGGAGACCCATTGATTAAAGTTGTCGTCGTTGGTACTCCCAACCCTTATTTTATACTCACCTAACATATACATTCATCTACACTTAGTTGGCCCCTCACCCCCACGGCACCAAACGGCTGTTGGAAAAAGATCTCCGCTAAAGTGCCCCTATTATAGGGAGCCCGTCGGGTATTGCACCGCCGACCCGACGAGGAGCAGCCCGATGATGAAGCATGACACCCTACAGGGTGTGTGAGGGTATTATAATCCAATACAATGGATTCCCAACTTTGAACCACTCTGGTCAAGTTGGTTTATTTTCCTTTTGTCTGACTCTCACTTTGTAGGAACAGCATAACACTTTTTTCTTGACTTTCCCTGGGGCATTTATGCTGGACCTTCCCAAAAGCCCACTGTCCCTTCTTTGTTAATCGATCTCCTGTGTCACTACCTTGGGTGGTTCCTTGGGGTCCCAGCGATTCTACGTGCTCTAGGCACTGTGTCTAGTCAAGTCGTGGTTCTTATACCACTTTCTTAAAATATGGTTTGGTCCCCCCTGGGGCCCATTGTATATTGTGCTATTTACTGTCATTTTAATACTGTGATATTGTGTATCTTGGACTCTAATCTCATAAAGAGATTAGTAGTGAGTGTTTAGAAATAAATACATATATTTTATATATACTTGGTGTGGTTCTCCTTTCATTTGGTCATTCAAGAGGTTATAATCTGGTAAACCAAGCTGCTTTACACTCCTTCAAGACTTAGCCTGAAGGCTGCTCTCCATAGCTACCACTAGGATAGCTTTCAATAAAGGTTGTCTTTAAACCTATCATCAATAAGGGTCGTTTGGACTGGTGCAAGGTGCCCACTATAACTAGTGGACAGCATATGCCAGGCCAACTTCTCACATTGGTGTGCAGCGGTGGGATTCAAGCTTGCTATTGCTTTACCAGATAATCTCTTTGAGTGACTAACTGAAAACCACTATAGGTACATAGGTACATATAAATCAAGTCTAGAATACAGTAAGTTCTACTGAACTTAGAGTTGTGTGCCAAGGGCTTAGCACACCCTTTCTACAACTCAAGAGAGTTTAGTAGGCCCCACTAGAGTAGGTAGGTGCATACACCACACCATACTAGTCATGTCTTCAAGGGCAGAAGCCAGTGGGCCTCTCCCAACTAAGTATGACCATGTCTCATACCAAGAATTGAGGACTATGTGTGCCTCTAGGAAATTGAAGACAGGGAAAAGCCCAACCACACAACATCTCATAAAGTTGTTGCTTGCAGATGACCTCAGAAAGACCCCAGGGTCTGATGAGGTTGGCAGGGTGGGTGGGACAGCAGAAGAGGAAAGGCCAGGTAGTGAACACTACTATGACCCAGAATCTGATGTTGGCCAGGAGGATCAAAATGATTCTAACCTGGAACAGCCAATCCTTCCTGAAGGTGAGGAAGGAGGCCCTAGTGGGCCTCTCTTTACTCCACCTGGAAGTGTTAACAGTTTACCAAGAAGATCTAGATCTCCTTCTCTGGAGTCTAATCATTCTGATCCATCTGTAGGGAGCTCTGTTTCTCATAGGACTTCTTCTCATAAAAGGGAGTCCTCTTATGAGAAGAAGTGCCAACTGCTTGAGTTTGAGAGAGCTAAGCTCAGGATCAAGAGAGAGCAATTGGCCTTAGACAGGGAATCCCTGGAGCTTCAGAGAGCTTCTCAGAAGTTGGGGCTAGAGCCCCATGGTGGCAGCAACAGTGTCCCTAGGAGTAGAGAAGATACTCATCACCATAGGAACCTGAACAAGATTGTCCCTCCCTACCAGAGTGGGGATGACATCCACAAATGGATAACTGCACTTGAGAGGGCCTGTAAAGTACGGAGGGTCCCTCAGGAGCAGTGGGCAGCAATCTTGTGGCTCTCCTTTGCAGACAAAGGTAGAGACAAGCTCCTCACTGTAAGAGAAGAGGATGCTGATAATTACAAAGTCCTGAAGAGTGCTCTGATTGATGGGTTTGGCCTAACCACTGAACAATACAGGTTAAAGTTCAGAGATACCCAAAAGGCACAGACTCAGGACTGGGTTGACTTTGTAGATTGTGCTACTAAGGCTCTGGAAGGTTGGATACATGGCAGCAAGGTGCATGACTTTTTCGGATTGTACAATTTGATTATGAGGGAGCAGATCCTTAATAATTGTCAAAACCAGCTTTTACACCAGTACCTGGTGGACTCTGATCTGTCCTCTCCCCAAGAATTGGGAAAGAAGGCAGACAAATGGGTCAGAACCAGGGTAAAGCCAAAGAATCAGGGTGGTGACCAGAAGAAAGATTCTTCCAAAAACCAAGAGAAAGGTGGGGATAAATCAAAAGATAAATCCACTACAGGGCCCCAAAATTCCTCTTCTGGGGATGGGTCCCAAACTCCTTCCTCCCCTGAAAAGAAACCTTATTGCCATATATGTAAGAAGCCTGGCCACTGGAAAAATGACCCCAGTTGCCCTAAGGCCAGCAATAAGGAAAATGTTCCTCCCAGCAATACTACCACTCCTCCTGGTACTACAAGTAGTAATCCCCCAGGTGGTAGTAATGCACCCAAAAAGGTAGGTGCATTCTCATGTGGAACTGAGGTGGACCCCAGCTTATCAAGGTCCTCCTCACAGGCCTCCTTAGTCTGTGATGGTGGCATGGGATTTGCCACTTTTACTATGAGTCCCAATACTTTGGGCAAGTACAGACAGGAGCCCCTAATAAATGGTCAGAAAGCTGTGGCATTCAGGGACACAGAGGCTAGTGTCACCATGGTGACAGGGAAACTAGTCCCCCCTCAACAGCTTTTACCTGAGTTCAAGTACCAGGTGTACAACATTGATGGTATCAGAACAGATCATCCCATGGCCATAGTCAATCTCAGCTGGGGAGTGGTCACTGGCCCAAAGAGAGTGGCAGTGTCCCCAAACTTGCCTGTAGATTGCCTGTTGGGCAATGACCTGGAGGTTTCAGCCTGGGCTGAAGTTGAATACCAGGCCCATTTAAGAATGTTGGGCCTCTCTGAGAAGGTTGGTGGGGCTGTTAGGGCCCCAGCCCCATCCCAGGGAAATTTTGGAGAAGTGGAGCCTGAAAGAATGGCCCACTCTACTCCCCAAGAGAGCAGAAGGGTTGAAGAAAAGTCTTCTTCCCCCCAGACTATAGGTAAGGGTCAGCTTCCTCAGGGAACTGATCCTACCCCAAGTGAAGGAACTGCCCCAGAGGTGGTCAGGCCTGGCCTGGCAACACCCCTGATGGCAGGGGACCCTTCCAAGGTGGTACCCAGTCTGGAGCAGGTAACCTGCCCCTCTCTACCCTCCCTCTGTCAGCCCAGGGCTGCAGAGGTCAGTGGACCCCTAAGGGCTCCCTGTCCAGAGGAACCCCCTCATCCACAGATTAGGGGCACCCAGTCTAGTAGCCCTAGCCAGGTGAAAATTCCTCAGCACACTGAGGGATCCCTCTTACCATTGTGTAGGGACCTCCCCCAGATGGACTCGGTTGGGCAAAGGCAAACCTGGGACCAAGTGGTTCCAAACCTACCATGTCCCTCCATTGTTCCAACCAAAGGGACCCAACCCCCAGCTGTAGGCTGCCAGAGGTTGACCCTTAGGGCCAAATACAACTCAGTCATGGAAAGAAAGGCCTCCGTGGTGACCAATGATCTGAGGAAGCTGAGACCAACTTTATTAGGGCCTCACTTCTCCACTCAGACACCCCACCAGCCTTTTACTTTGCCAAAACACACTACAGGTAGTAATTCCAAATGGTGGAGATCATCCCATACCCTTGGGGTTAGGAATTGCTTAGTGGACCATAAGACCGGGGGTAACCATGCTAGTGCAGGTTCTTCCTTATATGGCCACTTAGTCAATAAAGGCTCAACTGGGCAAGGTTAGCCTTATCTCCTTTCGTTTGGGGGGGTTATGTAGGAAGGTGGAATCTGACTGCATGGTTGCCCCCACTTTTTTCCTGGTGGTTTGCTGGTTTTCGACTTAGTTTGGCTGGGATCCTGCTATTCTGGACCCCAGCCTATCTGCTTTCCCTTTAAATTGATTGCATGTACTTTAGGTACACTCCAGATTGGATTCTGGGGTACCCTTATAAGTCCCTAGTATATGGTATACTATGTACCCAGGGCATAGGTCCCCAGAGCCCTCCCAGGGACTGCAGCATGTATTATGCCACCCCTGAGAGGCCATACAAAATGACACAACAGGTCTGCTACTGCAGCCTGTGTAAGGTGGTGCATGCACCCCTTACTTAGATAAAGGTTCACTATATCTATCCTGATCACTGCACATACAAACCTATCAGTCACCCCTATGGCAGGCCTTATCAATCCTGAAGGCAGGGTGCTGGGTTTTATGTGAGAGGGTGCCCATGCATGAGCAGAGCCCCTCTGCAGCCTTTGGGCCCACTTTTCCGGGGTTGTCCGTGATGCAGCCAAATATATACTCTTAAGTGCATTATAACCTCGCGGTAAATGCTAACTTTAAAACGGCTGCATGGAAACATGTCGTGTTTGGTGTCAAACACCTTGGAATTATACCTCCACCCCAGTAACTGGAGTGGGAGGTATGATTCCACCCTACTAGAGGGAGAAACATGGCACCACCGGTACACCCGGTACCAGCTTCACAGAGCCCTGGCATCACAAAATGGATGCTGCCAGCCACAGACACGAGTCTGCCCTCCTGCTGCTGGACGAAACTCCGGCAGGGGAAGGCTTGACAATAGGTTTCCTGTCACAAGGAGGTGTGACCACCTCCCACACAGGTTTTAGTGTACTGGGGCTGGGTGGGTGCACTCCAAGAGTGCTTTGATGTCTGCACTGGGGGCACATTTGGTGTCCCTGTGCACAGTCCAGCTCAAACCGGTTGCAGGGGCACTCAGCCCCTGCTCTGGCATGAAACTGGACAGAGGAAATGGGTGTAGCCACCCCTCTTTCCTGACCCTCCCATAGGTGGGTTCCCAGAGTTTGTCCCACCCCTTCCTTGGGTATAAAGTAGGATCCCCTGGCTACAGGACTTTAGATTACACCTGGACTAAACTCTGCTACAGAAACCAAGTACTTTGACAATCTACACTACGCTGGATGACTGAAGAATCTCCCTTGGAGTAAAGGAGTTACTCCCCTGCAAGGCAGGCACCTTTAACACAACTGACCGGTTGGCATCTCCAAAGCTCCTGAGGACTCCGAAGAATATTGCCACACAGGAGGTGGGTTCCTGAGGTCTCTGAGGTTGGTCTGTGTCTACAGCAAGTCTGAGGCCCATATCCCTTGTGGTGACCGTGCAACCCGAACCCCTGGACACCGCATCTATTTGCAGAAGCATCAGCTTTCCGGCAACCCCTGAGGCTGAGCTTTGAGTTACTTGTAGCCCTGACCCCGAGGTGTAATTACTCTGAAGATTGCTGGCCTACACTCAATGAGTGTTCCGTGGGCCGCCATTTTGTGATTCCTCTTGAGGACCCTTCACGATCCCTGGTCTGCTGACCTGTGGGTCCCTAAGAAGGCAACTCTAACTTTCAATGGGCTTCCCTGGTTTCTCCAGACGTGCCCTGACTCTCCATTGCTTGGGGAGTCCCCCAGACCTTGCTGGTCCTCACCAAAGCATCTTTACTCTTCCTGCATGGGTTGCTGTTGCCAAGGCTTGTTGTGTTCAATCTGAGCACCGACACCCCAGCACTCGACATCCTTTGTGGGACAGCTCGAATCCGGCTCCTGGTTGTCCTTGACATCTCCTGGACCCCGTGGCTGCAGAGTCAAGCTTCACCTCTTCACACCTGAAGCACCCGACATCGGTGGGCATTCGTCTATCGTGCCCCCGGTCACTGGCTAGTGACCCAGACTCTGTCCCCTCTGCTTTCAGGTTCTTCACATCTTCGATCCAGGCTTGGATCATCCCGGACACTTTCCTTCTTCACGGCAGCAGCACTTTGCAGCAGATCGCCATTGAAATTAACGACGGCTCCCGACACCGTTTGACACCTATGCACCCGGCTTCCCTGGGTGAGGTAACACGAGTACTCCGGTGCTCCCATTGGTGTTGGCCCTAGAACCTCTTAAGTCTAAAGGGGTTTGCTCAAAGTCCTCTCCTAAGTGTCCTTTATCTTTAAAATTCCAACCGCGACTTTCCTCATAGAATCCTACGGCGCTCGCGGCTGTGTTCTCACACTGCACACTGCACACGTCCCCCGTGGGTCTCCTGTGTCACTACCTTTGGTGGTTCCTTGGGGTCCCAGCGATTCTACGTGCTCTAGGCACTGTGTCTAGTCAAGTCGTGGTTCTTATACCACTTTCTTAATATATGGTTTGGTCCCCCCCTGGGGCCCATTGTATATTGTGCTATTCACTGTCGTTTTAATACTGTGATATTGTGTATCTTGGACTCTAATCTCATAAAGAGATTAGTAGTGAGTGTTTAGAAATAAATACATATATTTTATATATACCTGGTGTGGTTCTCCTTTCATTTGGTCATTCAAGAGGTTATAATTTGGTACTCCAAGCTGCTTTACACTCCTTCAAGACTTAGCCTGAAGGCTGCTCTCCATAGCTACCACTAGGATAGCTTTCAATAAAGGTTGTCTTTAAACCTATCATCAATAAGGGTTGTTTGGACTGGTGCAAGGTGCCCACTATAACTAGTGGACAGCATATGCCAGGCCAACTTCTCACAGCAGAGAAAAAGGGGGTCTCCCAAAATGCTTTTCCCTTATGCACTGTCTATGGGGATTTAGCATTTTTTTAACATGACTACAGCCCGAACTGCTGAACGGATTTACACCAAATTTGGCAGAAAGCAAGATCTTGGTATAGAAAGATCTCTTTTTGTTATTAGGTGCAAATCTGTTAAGTAGTTTTGGAGTCATAAAAAAAATAAACATATCTAGGGACGTAGATCCTTAGATGTTCCACTTGCGGCGGTCCAACGGATCCAGAGCCAAAAGCAAGGACTTGATTGACTGGCCCAACCTGAAAGGAAAGTTGTAGCCGCCATTTTGTTTCTTGGCTGGACCCCCAGGGAGAAATTATAAATAAAAACATGCATAAAGGGTCAGGATAGAGGTATCCTGACCCATAGGACACATGGAGGAGCCCTTGAGGGACCCCTCATGGGCAATGGGCAAAAAATTGGCCAAATATTTTTTGCCCAATCTGTGGATATGTGGATCCACAGATCTGTGTATCCACGAACCCACTGCGGTGCTAAGTGCAAACCCCATGGAAATCCGCTCTGGATCCGCAGAGCTCATACCCAATGAAAAAATAAAAATGACACCTATTCACACACCAACAACCTGCTGCGCACAGTCTTTGGCCATGTGCAGCATGGAATTGGAGGCATGGGGGGGTTGGCCACAAGTCTGCCATGCGGCTAACCCCTACCATGCACGGCTGAAGGCCAAGCGCGGAGGTGGTTGTATTAATGTACTATAATCTTATATTACTTTATGTTGAAAAAACATAGAAATTCACTGAAAAAAAACAAAGGTTGCAGGGATGTTATAGTTAGGTTCATGTTTTGCTCACACAAAACCATAGAAATTCAGCAGTTATAGTTATACTTATAGTTATACTTATTTGTAACTTTAGACCACAAGTTATAGTTTCTTAACATAAGTATAACTATAAGTATAACTGCTGAATTTCTATGGTTTTGTGTGGGTAAAACATGATCCTAGCTATAATGTCCCTGTAACCTTTGTTTTTTTTAGTGAATGTATATATATATATATAAATATATATATATATATATATATATATATATTTATATATATATATATATATATATGTATACATATATATATATATATATACACATGCATTATATATTCACTGAAAAAAGCAAAGGTTTAGGGACGATAGGAAATAGAATTTTAAAAAACATAGAAATTCTCAAAAAAACAATGGTTACAGATACATTATAGTTAGGTTTAGATTTTACACATGCAATACCATAGAAATTCAGCAGTTATAGTTACAGCTATCGTAAGTAACTGCAACTCGTGCCCTAAGGTAACTATAACTCGCGCCCCACCATGTACAGTTTTCTCATCAATAATTTTACAGCAAATGTTGCAGTGATATTACCAATGATATCAAAGAAGATGTTATGAGTGATGTAATATGTGGGGTAATTAGCAGTGCACGAGAGGGAACAACTTATAGTTACCTTAGGGCACCGAGTTATAGTTACTTGAGATAACTGTAACTGCAACTGCTGAATTTCTATGGTTTCGCATGTAAAATCTGAACCTAACTATAACGTCCCTGTAACCTTTGGTTTTTAGTGAATTTCCAAGGTTTTAAAATTCTATTTCCTTAATATAACTCCCTTGTAACCTTTGGTTTTTTCAGGGAATTTCTACCTTTTTTCAAATATAATTTCCTAACTATAACGTCCCAGTAACATATTTTTTTCAGTGAATTTTTAGAGTTTTTTTTAGCGCAAAGCAATATTTAAATACCATACGTTAATCCAACAGCCACCCTGCAGGGCCATTGACCATGCTCAGAGGGGGGTTGGCATCTCCCTGCATGCATCCATCCCCACTTTGCGTACAACCGGAGGCAAACCCCCCTAGGGCAGGCAACCCACATGCCCTCTCATCATGCCTGGTACATTTTGTGGGGGAGTGGGGAATGTGTTCTCTCTCTCAGGCCGATTTTGGCCCCAGGGACCCCGACCCATGGGGCCCGGGGAATTTTATTTAGGGGGGGAGGTAATGTGGCCCCCCTCCCTGGGCCATTTATGGCCCCAGGACCCAATCCCCGGGGCCCTCCTCCCTTTTCAAATTGCGGCTGGGCCCCGGGGGATGGGGTCCCAGGGTTGAAATTGGCCCAGGGAGGGTGCTGCTCGGACCCCTCACCCTTATTAAGTGCAGCTGGGTCCTGGGGTCCCCGAGGCCAAAAGTGGCCCGGGACGGGGGGCTGCATACCTCCCTCCACCTTCATAATGACTGCCGCTGAACCGTATTACACCAAATTTTGCATAAAGCAAGATCTTGGTCTAGAAAGATCTCTTTTTGTTATTTAGTATAAATCCCTTTCAGTGGTATTGGAGTTATTTAAGAAAAAAGAAATATAGGTATCTAGGGACACGAATCCCCCGCGGATCCGGCAAATCTCATGCTGAGATCTGATTGGCTGCCAGCACTACAACCAGGAAGTGTTGGCAGCCATCTTGGGACTCAGACTCATCTGAGTCCCAGGAAATAAGGCAAAAAAATAAACATAAGGGGGCAGTGTAGGAATACTCTGACCACTAGGCCTAGTGGTGAGGTCCCACAGGGGCCCCACTGAGGGTCAAAAATGTGTTTTTTTCAATTTTGCTGCAAAATCATGAGGGATCCACAAATCAGCAGCAACAAGCGAGGTCTCATGCGCTTGTTTTCTATATGCCCCCCGGTTTTGCAAGTATGGGGGAGATTATTTTTTATTATAATGGGGGGGTGCGCGTGCCCCCCTCCACAGACCGACTTCAGCCCCAGGGACCACCATACCCCCGGGGCCTGGCCGAATACCCTCGGTGGTTTTGGCGCTACATAACACTGGACACATTTTTTTTAAAACACAGTCGGTGGAGGAGGGGATCTGTGCAACGGAGCAGCGATGGGCGGGAGGTGGACGGGCAACCATCAGCAAATGTGGGCAGCCTTGGGTAGATTAAGTGATTTGCCTGTAATCACGTAATGTGGAACTGAGGCTGAGGAGATAACGTGGCATCTTCTTGGAAGAGGATGTGGCGTAAGGGCCAGGGCTGCCGACTATTGATCTGAGAAACTGGGTTTGAGTTTCAGCGTTGGCTTAACATCCATGATTCTGGGCAATTCACTTAATCTCCTTGTGCCTACAAAAATGAATGTGTCCTTGTGCAAAGTAACTGGTGCTAATGTAAAGTGCTTCAATACTTTCGGGTGGTGTTTGGCGTTATATAAAACTGCACAAAAAAAAGTAACTGGTGCTTATGTAAAGTGCTCCAATAAATTCGGGTGGTGTTGGTGCTACATAAACTGCACACAAAAAACAAATATCAAAAGCAGAGTCCGGACAGAGGGGATCTGTGCAACAGGAGTTCTGTGCGGGCAAGCAGCGATGGGTGGTAGGTTGACAGCAACCAACAGCAAATGTGAGC
This sequence comes from Calotriton arnoldi, assembly GCA_963921515.1. NCBI lineage: Eukaryota > Metazoa > Chordata > Amphibia > Caudata > Salamandridae > Calotriton > Calotriton arnoldi. The sequence continues at coordinate 715,249 of CAWUFW010003833.1, forward strand.
TGCCACAGGGAGATTAAGTGATTAGTTTAAGTTTATAGTGTCCTCGTGAAAAGTAACTTGTGTTAATGTAAAGTGCTCCAATACCCTCAGGTGGGTTTGCCTCTATAGAAAACTGCACAAAAAAGTAACTGGTGCTAATGTAAAGAGCTCCAGTACCTTTAAGTGGTGTTGGCACTATACAAAACTGCACAGATTTTTTTTTAAAAGCAGAGTAGGGGGAAGAGGGGATGTGTGCAACGGAGTTCAGTGGGACAAGCAGCTACGGATTAGGACTGGAGGTGGATGGGCAACCAACAGCAAATCCAGGCTGCCATGGGGAGATTGAGTGATTTGGCCATAATCACAAAATGTGGAAATGAGGCCGTGGCTAAAGAGATGATGTGGCATCCTCTTGGGAAAGGATGTGGTGTAAGGGCCACAGCTGATGACTATGGGGCTGGGAAACCAGGTTTGAGATTCAGCGTCAGCTTAACATCCTTGATTATGAGCAAATCACTTAATCTCCCGGTGCCTACAAAAATGAATGTGTTCTTGTGTAAAGGAACTGGTGCTAATGTAAAGTGCTCCAATACCTTCGGGTGGTGTTGGCGCTAAATAAAACTGCACAAAAAAGTAACTGGCGCTAAAATAAAGTGCTCCACTACCTTCCAGTGGTGTTGGTGCTATGTAAAACTGCACAAAAACCCCCCATAAAGAATCACAGTGTTAGGATGGTTTACATTAATGAACATGGGGAAATACATCACATCAGCAGCTGTATTAAAAGGACTATTTTTAGGCCTGGGCAGAGTTCGCGACCAAAAAACTCTGCCACGCTATGTGGATTTCCGCAAGCGGCAGAGTGCATTACGTCGCGCTGTTCGTGCTGCGTTTTAGCACCAGGTGTTCATCCCACTCTGGAAAATCAGCGTGAACCGCACCATGCACAGCAAAAGAGGGCGTTACTTCTTTCTGCCGTTTGAGTAGATTTTCTACTCGAGTGGCAGCTTTCTCAACGCGAACGGATGGTTTCTCATCACAAGTGGTCATGACCATCCATGACCGCCTGCATTGAGAAATCTCGCTGGGAGGTGGTCTAGTGTTTAATTTTCCTCACTCACGCTAGCTGTAGGAAGGTGGAATCTGACTATATGGTTGCCCCCACTTTTTTTATGGTGTTTTGCTGGTTTATGACTTAGTTGGACTGGGATTGTGCTATTCAGGGCCCCAGTCTATCTGCTTTCTCTGTAAAAAGGTTTCCATGTGCCTTAGGCACATCTCTGATTGGAATCTGGAGTGCCCTTATAAGTCCCTAGTATATGGTATACTATGTACCAAGGGCATAGGTACCTCAGGGGCCTACCAGGGGCTGCAGCATGTATTATGCCACCCCTGGAAGGCCATCCAAACTGACACCACAGGTCTGCTACTGCAGCCTGGGTAAGGTGGTGCATGCACCCCTTACTGTGATATAGGTTACCTATATCACGAGATACATACACACATATAAACCTATAAGTGACTCCTAAGGCAGGCCTTATCAATCCTAAAGGCAGAGTGCGTGGTTCCTATGTGAGAGGGTGCCCCTGCATGAGCAGGGCCCCTCTGCAGCGTTCGGGAGACCATCTCTGATGCTGTTTGTAGTGCAGCCTGACCATATACTCTTAAGCGCATTATATCCTCGCGGTAAAATGCTAACTTTGGAATGGCTGCACCTAAACATGTCGTGTTTGGTGTCAAACATCTTGGAATACTACCCCCGCCAATCCTGGCAGCGGGGGTAGCATTCCACCCTTCTAGAGGGAAAGACATGTTAACTCTGACTAGTCCGGTAACTTCTTTCCAGAGCCCTGGCATCACAAAATGGATGCTGCTGCCACAGACACGAGTCTGGCCTCCTGCTGCTGGATGAAACTCCGGCAGGGGAGGCCTGGACAATAGGTTTCCTGTCCCAGGGAGGTGTGACCACCTCCCCAGACAGGATAATGTGTGTGGGGCTGGGCGGGAGCACTTTCGGGTGCTTTGAAGTCCTGCACTGGGGGCACATTTGGTGTCCCTGTGCATACCCCAGTTCAAACCGGATCAGGGGCTTGCAGCCCCTGCTTTGGCGCGAACTGGACAAAGGAAAGGGTGTAGCCACCCCTCTGCCCTGACCCACCCATAGGTGGGGCCACAGAGTAGTCCAACCCTATTTTTAGAATAAAGGTAGGAACCCAGTCCTTAGGACTTTAGATTATACCTGGACGAAACTCTGAAACTGAATCCTGGACCTTCGACGCTCTACGACAAGATTAGAGGACTGAAGAATCTCCCTTGGGGTCAAGGAGTGACTCCCCTGCTTGGCAGGCACCAAAGAAGCATCTGTCCGGTTCGCATTTCTGAAGCTCCCGTCGGACGCCGAAGTCATCGCATCACCAGAGGTGGATTCTCAGACTTCCCGAGGCTACCCTGAGTCCCCAGCAAAGCTGAGGCCCGTGGCTATCGTGGGTGACTTGAGACCGTGACCCCTGGACACCGAGCACATTTGCAAGTGCACCATCTTCTGGGTCTCCCAAGAAGTCGTGCTTTGGGCTCCGAGTAGCCCTAGCCTCCAGCACCACCTGCACCAAAGATCACTGGCCCCCACTCCACGACTGTCCTGTAAGCCAGCTCCACGTGTGGCGTCACGAGGCTCCTTCACGGTCGCTAGCCCATTGGCTAGTAGCCCTTAACGAAGGCCAATCCTTTTCTTACTTGGCATCCTGGTTGCTCCAGGCCTGCCCTCACTTACCCTCGCTGGGTGAGTTCCACAGACCTTGCTGGTCTGCACCATCGACGATCTACATCTTCATCAAGACTTGCCGTTGCCAAGGCTTGTTGGGTCCAATCCGGTCACCGACACCTCAGCACTCGACAGACATCGTGTACCAGCCCGAATCCTGCTCCTGGTTGCCGACAACGCCTCCTGGACCTCGTGGCTGAAGAGTCAAGACGACCGTCAACGCACCTGAAGCACTCGACATCGGTGGGCATCTGTCCATCGCCTTCCATGGTCACTGGCTAGTGACCCAGACTCTGTCCCCTCTGCTTTCAGGTTCTTCAGAACTCCGATCCACTCTTGGATCCACCCGGACACTTTTCTCTTGGCCGCCAGCAGCACTTTGCAGCAGATCGCCATTCGAATCGACGACGAAACCCGACCCCGAAAGGCACCTATGCACCCGGCTTCCCTGGGTGAGGTAACACGAGTACTCCGGTGCTCCCGTGGGTAGAGACTCTTCAAAGTCCTAGATCTCAAAGGGTTTTGTCCTAGTCCTCTTTTAAGTGTCCCTTTTCTATACTTTCCCGATCCCGACTTTCTCCATAGAAGTCAACGGCGTATCGCGGTTGTGTATTTACACTGCACGCGTCTCCCGTAGGTCCCCTGTGTCACTACCTTGGGTGGTTCCTTGTGGTCCAAGCACTTCTAGAGGCTCTAGGCCTAGTGTCTAGTTCAGTCGTGGTTCGCATACCACTTTATTGGTATATGGTTTGGTACGCCCCTAGGGCCCAAACGTGTATTTGTGCTATTACTGTGATTTGATAACTTATAACTTATGTACTTCGAACTCTAGCCTCATAAAGAGACTAGAGGGGTGTGTTTAGCAATAAATACATATATTTTGAATATATACCTGGTGTGGTGCTCTTTCATTTGGTCACTCAAGAGATTATAGACTGGTAAAACAAGCTGCTTTACATTCCTTCAAGACTTAGCCTGAAGGCTGCTCTCCATAGCTACCACTAGGATAGCTTTCAATAAGGTTGTCTTTAACCTATCTCCAATAAGGGGTTGTTTGGACTGGTGCAAGGTGCCCACTATAATTAGTGGACAGCATATGCCAGGCCAACTTCTCACATTGGTGTGCAGCGTGTGGGATTCCAGCTTGCTATTGTTTTACCAGATAATCTCAATTGAATTGATCAACTGAAAACCACTAAAGGTACCTAAGGTACATATAATTTAAGCTTAGAATACAGTAAGTTCTACTGAACTTAGAGTTGTGTGTTAAGGGATAGCACAACCCTTTCTACAACTCAAGAGAGTTTAGTAGGCCACACTAGAGTAGGTAGTGCATACACCACACCACACTAGTAATGTCTTTAAGGGTAGGATCCAAAGAATCCTTGCAGGAAGCCATTGAGCTTCCACCCTCCAAGTATGATACACTCCCATTCTTGGAATTGAGAGCTTTATGCAACTTGAGAAAAATAAGGACAGGCCAAAGCCCCACCACCCAACACCTCAAGGAGTTGTTGGTGGCTTATGACCTTAGTAAGCCCTTGGGGACTGAAGGGGTAGGAGCTGAGGGTGGGGCAGAGGAAGAGGAGGAGGCCAGGGGTACCAATACCCCCAGCCCCCCTCTGAGACTGGCCAGGAGGGTGACAATGACCCTGACCTGGATAACCCAATCCCTCCTGTGGAAGATGATGAGGATGATCAGGATGATGCCCTCTTTGTCCCCCAGGAAGGATTAAGAGTGTGCCCAGGAAGTCTAGATCTCCTTCTCAGGAGTCTAACCACTCTGGCACCTCTATAGGGAGCTCTGTCTCCTCTCACAGGAGGGAATCCTCTCATGAGAGGAGAGCCAGACTGGTCCAGTATGAGGAACACTCAGCTGGAAATCAGAAAAAAGCAATTGGCTTTAGATAGGGAATCCCTAGATCTCCTTAGGGAGAGAAGAAAGTTGGGACTAGAGTCCCATGGTGGCAACAATATCCCTAGAGATAGGGACAGGTCTTATGACCATAGAAACCTAAACAAGATTGTCCCTCCCTACCAGAGTGGGGATGACATCCACAAATGGATAACTGCACTGGAGAGGGCCTGTAAAGTTCAGAAGGTCCCCCAGAGGCAGTGGGCAGCAATCTTGTGGCTCTCCTTTGCAGACAAAGGTAGAGACAAGCTCCTCACTGTAAGAGAAGAGGATGCTGACAATTACACAGTCTTGAAGAGTGCTCTGATAGATGGGTTTGGCCTAACCACTGAACAGTATAGGTTGAAGTTCAGAGACACCCAAAAAGCTCAGACTCAAGACTGGGTTGATTTTGTAGATTGTGCTACAAAGGCTCTGGAAGGTTGGATACATGGCAACAAAGTGCATGACTTTTTAGGATTGTACAATTTGATTATGAGGGAGCAGATCCTTAATAATTGTCAAAACCAGCTTTTGCACCAGTATCTGGTGGACTCTGATCTGACCTCTCCCCAAGAATTGGGAAAGAAGGCAGACAAATGGGTCAGAACCAGAGTAAAAACTAGAAATCAGGGTGGTGACCAGAAGAAAGATTCTACTAAGTCCCAAGAGAAAGGTGGGGATAAATCTAAGGATAAGTCTCCTACAGGGCCCCAAAATTCCTCTTCTGGGGGTGGGTCCCAAACTCCTTCCTCTCCTGAAAAGAAACCATATTGCCATGTCTGTAAGAAGCCTGGGCACTGGAAAACTGATCCCAGTTGCCCCAGGATTGGCAATAAAGAAAATGTTCCTCCCACAACTACTACCACCCCTCCTGGTACTACCAGTAGTAATCCTCCAGTTGGGAGTAGTGCACCCAAAAGGTTAGGTGCTTTTGCAAGAAGAACAGAGGTGGGCCCTGGTTTAGACAGGGACTCCTCAACAGACTCCTCTGACTCTGATGGTGGTATAGGATTTGCCACCTTTACCATGGGTCCCATAGCATTGGGCAGGTACAGATTGGAGCCAATAATTAATGGTCAGAAAGCTGTGGCATTTAGGGACACAGGGGCTAGTGTCACAATGGTGGCAGGGAAACTAGTCCCCCCTCACCAGCTTTTACCTGAGTTTAAATACCAGGTGACCAACATTGATGGTGTCAGAACAGATCACCCCATGGCCATAGTCAATCTCAGCTGGGAGGGGGTCACAGGCCCAAAAAGAGTGGCAGTGTCCCCAACCCTACCTGTAGATTGCCTGATGGGCAATGATCTGGAAATTTCAGCCTGGGCTGAAGTTGAACACCAAACCCATCTTAGGATGTTGGGCGTCCCTGTAAAGGTTAGTGGGGCTGTGATGGCCACAGCCCCAGCCCAAGAATTTGGAGAGATGGAGCCTGAAAGAATGGCCCACTCTCCCCCAAAAGAGAGCACAAGGGTTGAAGAAAAGTCTTCTTCCCCCAGACAGAAGGTAAGGGTCAGCCTCCTCAGGGAACTGACCCTACCCCTAGTGAAGGAACTGCCACAGAGGTAGTCCGGCCTGGCCTGGCCACACCCCTGATGGCAGAGGACCCTTCCAAGGTGGTACCCCGTCTGGAGCAGGTAACCTGCCCCTCTCTACCCTGCCTCAGTCAGCCCAGGGCTGCAGAGGTCAGGGAGGTCAGTGGACCCCCCAGGGCCCCCTGTCCAGAGGAAGCCCCCATCAGCAGATTAGGGGCACCCAGTCTAGTAGCCCTAGCCAGGTGAAAATTCCTCTACACACTGAGGGATCCCCCATACCTTTATGTAGGGACCTCCCCCAGAAGGACTCTGGTAGGCAAGGGCAAACCTGGGACCAGAAGGTTCCAAACCTGCCATGTCCCTCCAGTAGTCCATCCAAAGGGACCCAACCCCCAGCTGTAGGCAGCCAAAGGTTGACCCTTAGAGCAAAGTGCAACTCAGTCATGGAAAGACAGGCATACATGGTGACCAGTGATCTGAGGAAGCTGAGGCCAACATTCCTAGGGCCTCACTTCCCTACTCAGACACCTCACCAGCCTTGTACTTTACCTAAGCACACCACAGGTAGTGATTCCCCATGGTGGAGACCCTCTCATACCCTTAGGGTGAGCGATTGCTTAGTGGACCATAAGACAGGGGGAACCATGCTGGTGCAGGTGCTTCCTTATATGACCACTTAGTCAATGAAGGCTCAACTGGCCAAGGTTAGCCTTATCTCCTTTCGTTTGGGGGGGGGGTTATGTAGGAAAGTGGAATCTGACTATATGGTTGCCCCCACTTTTTTTATGGTGTTTTGCTGGTTTATGACTTATTTGGACTGGGATCCTGCTATTCAGGGCCCCAGTCTATCTGCTTTCTCTGTAAAAGGTTTCCATGTGCCTTAGGCACATCTCTGATTGGAATCTGGAGTGCCCTTATAAGTCCCTAGTATATGGTATACTATGTACCAAGGGCATAGGTACCTCAGAGGCCTACCAGGGGCTGCAGCATGTATTATGCCACCCTGGAAGGCCATCCAAACTGACACCACAGGTCTGCTACTGCAGCCTGGGTAAGGTGGTGCATGCACCCCTTACTGTGATATAGGTTACCTATATCACGAGATACATACACACATATAAACCTATAAGTCACTCCTAAGGCAGGCCTTATCAATCCTAAAGGCAGAGTGCGTGGTTCCTATGTGAAAGGGTGCCCCTGCATGAGCAGGGCCCCTCTGCAGCGTTCGGAGACCATCTCTGATGCTGTTTGTAGTGCAGCCTGACCATATACTCTTAAGCGCATTATATCCTCGCGGTAAAATGCTAACTTTGGAATGGCTGCACCTAAACATGTCGTGTTTGGTGTCAAACATCTTGGAATACTACCCCCCCGCCAATTCTGGCGGCGGGGGTAGTATTCCACCCTTCTAGAGGGAAAGACATGTTAACTCTGACTAGTCCGGTAACTTCTTTCCAGAGCCCTGGCATCACAAAATGGATGCTGCTGCCACAGACACGAGTCTGGCCTCCTGCTGCTGGACGAAACTCCGGCAGGGGAGGCCTGGACAATAGGTTTCCTGTCCCAGGGAGGTGTGACCACCTCCCCAGACAGGATAATGTGTATTGGGGCTGGGCGGGAGCACTTTCGGGTGCTTTGAAGTCCTGCACTGGGGGCACATTTGGTGTCCCTGTGCATACCCCAGTTCAAACCGGATCAGGGCTTGCAGCCCCTGCTTTGGCGCGAACTGGACAAAGGGAAAGGGTGTAGCCACCCCTCTGCCCTGACCCACCCATAGGTGGGGCCACAGAGAAGTCCAACCCCTATTTTTAGAATAAAGGTAGGAACCCAGTCCTTAGGACTTTAGATTATACCTGGACGAAACTCTGAAACTGAATCCTGGACCTTCGACGCTCTACGACAAGATTAGAGGACTGAAGAATCTCCCTTGGGGTCAAGGAGTGACTCCCTGCTTGGCAGGCACCAAAGAAGCATCTGTCCGGTTCGCATTTCTGAAGCTCTCGTCGGACGCCGAAGTCATCGCATCACCAGAGGTGGATTCTCAGACTTCCCGAGGCTACCCTGAGTCCCCAGCAAAGCTGAGGCCCGTGGCTATCGTGGGTGACTTGAGACCGTGACCCCTGGACACCGAGCACACTTGCAAGTGCACCATCTTCTGGGTCTCCCAAGAAGTCGTGCTTTGGGCTCCGAGTAGCCCTAGCCTCCAGCACCACCTGCACCGAAGATCACTGGCCCCCACTCCACGAGTGTCCTGTAAGCCAGCTCCACATGTGGCGTCACGAGGCTCCTTCGCGGTCGCTAGCCCATTGGCTAGTAGCCCTTAACGAAGGCCAATCCTTTTCTTCCTTGGCATCCTGGTTGCTCCAGGCCTGCCCTCACTTACCCTTGCTGGGTGAGTTCCACAGACCTTGCTGGTCTGCACCATCGACGATCTACATCTTCATCAAGACTTGCCGTTGCCAAGGCTTGTTGGGTCCAATCCGGTCGCCGACACCTCAGCACTCGACAAACATCGTGTACCAGCCCGAATCCTGCTCCTGGTTGCCGACAACGCCTCCTGGACCTCGTGGCTGAAGAGTCAAGACGACCATCAACGCACCTGAAGCACTCGACATCGGTGGGCATCTGTCCATCGCCTCCCTGGTCACTGGCTAGTGACCCAGACTCTGTCCCCTCTGCTTTCAGGTTCTTCAGAACTCCGATCCACTCTTGGATCCACCCGGACACTTTTCTCTTGGCCGCCAGCAGCACTTTGCAGCAGATCGCCATTCGAATCGACGACGAAACCCGGACCCCGAAAGGCACCTATGCACCCGGCTTCCTGGGTGAGGTAACATGAGTACTCCGGTGCTCCCGTGGGTAGAGACTCTTCAAAGTCCTAGATCTCAAAGGGTTTTGTCCTAGTCCTCTTTTAAGTGTCCCTTTTCTATACTTTCCCGATCCCGACTTTCTCCATAGAAGTCAACGGCGTATCGCGGTTGTGTATTTACACTGCACGCGTCTCCCGTAGGTCCCCTGTGTCACTACCTTGGGTGGTTCCTTGTGGTCCAAGCACTTCTAGAGGCTCTAGGCCTAGTGTCTAGTTCAGTCGTGGTTCGCATACCACTTTATTGGTATATGGTTTGGTACGCCCCTAGGGCCCAAACGTGTATTTGTGCTATTACTGTGATTTGATAACTTATAACTTATGTACTTGAACTCTAGCCTCATAAAGAGACTAGAGGGGTGTGTTTAGCAATAAATACATATATTTTGAATATATACCTGGTGTGGTGCTCTTTCATTTGGTCACTCAAGAGATTATAGACTGGTAAAACAAGCTGCTTTACATTCCTTCAAGACTTAGCCTGAAGGCTGCTCTCCATAGCTACCACTAGGATAGCTTTCAATAAGGTTGTCTTTAACCTATCTCCAATAAGGGGTTGTTTGGACTGGTGCAAGGTGCCCACTATAATTAGTGGACAGCATATGCCAGGCCAACTTCTCACATTGGTGTGCAGCGGGTGGGATTCCAGCTTGCTATTGTTTTACCAGATAATCTCAATTGAATTGATCAACTGAAAACCACTAAAGGTACCTAAGGTACATATAATAAGCTTAGAATACAGTAAGTTCTACTGAACTTAGAGTTGTGTGTTAAGGGATAGCACAACCCTTTCTACAACTCAAGAGAGTTTAGTAGGCCACACTAGAGTAGGTAGTGCATACACCACACCACACTAGTAATGTCTTTAAGGGTAGGATCCAAAGAATCCTTGCAGGAAGCCATTGAGCTTCCACCCTCCAAGTATGATACACTCCCATTCTTGGAATTGAGAGCTTTATGCAACTTGAGAAAAATAAGGACAGGCCAAAGCTCCACCACCCAACACCTCAAGGAGTTGTTGGTGGCTTATGATCTTAGTAAGCCCTTGGGGACTGAAGGGGTAGGAGCTGAGGGTGGGGCAGAGGAAGAGGAGAAGGCCAGGGGTACCAATACCCCCAGCCCCCTCTGAGACTGGCCAGGAGGGTGACAATGACCCTGACCTGGATAACCCAATCCCTCCTGTGGAAGATGATGAGGATGATCAGGATGATGCCCTCTTTGTCCCCCCAGGAAGGATTAAGAGTGTGCCCAGGAAGTCTAGATCTCCTTCTCAGGAGTCTAACCACTCTGGCACCTCTATAGGGAGCTCTGTCTCCTCTCACAGGAGGGAATCCTCTCATGAGAGGAGAGCCAGACTGGTCCAGTATGAGGAAACGCAGCTGGAAATCAGAAAAAAGCAATTGGCTTTAGATAGGGAATCCCTAGATCTCCTTAGGGAGAGAAGAAAGTTGGGACTAGAGTCCCATGGTGGCAGCAATATCCCTAGAGATAGGGACAGGTCTTATGACCATAGAAACCTAAACAAGATTGTCCCTCCCTACCAGAGTGGGGATGACATCCACAAATGGATAACTGCACTGGAGAGGGCCTGTAAAGTTCAGAAGGTCCCCAGAGGCAGTGGGCAGCAATCTTGTGGCTCTCCTTTGCAGACAAAGGTAGAGACAAGCTCCTCACTGTAAGAGAAGAGGATGCTGACAATTACACAGTCTTGAAGAGTGCTCTGATAGATGGGTTTGGCCTAACCACTGAACAGTATAGGTTGAAGTTCAGAGACACCCAAAAGCTCAGACTCAAGACTGGGTTGATTTTGTAGATTGTGCTACAAAGGCTCTGAAAGGTTGGATACATGGCAACAAAGTGCATGACTTTTTAGGATTGTACAATTTGATTATGAGGGAGCAGATCCTTAATAATTGTCAAAACCAGCTTTTGCACCAGTATCTGGTGGACTCTGATCTGACCTCTCCCCAAGAATTGGGAAAGAAGGCAGACAAATGGGTCAGAACCAGAGTAAAAACTAGAAATCAGGGTGGTGACCAGAAGAAAGATTCTACTAAGTCCCAAGAGAAAGGTGGGGATAAATCTAAGGATAAGTCTCCTACAGGGCCCCAAAATTCCTCTTCTGGGGGTGGGTCCCAAACTCCTTCCTCTCCTGAAAAGAAACCATATTGCCATGTCTGTAAGAAGCCTGGGCACTGGAAAACTGATCCCAGTTGCCCCAGGATTGGCAATAAAGAAAATGTTCCTCCCACAACTACTACCACCCCTCCTGGTACTACCAGTAGCAATCCTCCAGTTGGGAGTAGTGCACCCAAAAGTTAGGTGCTTTTGCAAGAGGAACAGAGGTGGGCCCTAGTTTAGACAGGGACTCCTCAACAGACTCCTCTGACTCTGATGGTGGTATAGGATTTGCCACCTTTACCATGGGTCCCATAGCATTGGGCAGGTACAGATTGGAGCCAATAATTAATGGTCAGAAAGCTGTGGCATTTAGGGACACAGGGGCTAGTGTCACAATGGTAGCAGGGAAACTAGTCCCCCTCACCAGCTTTTACCTGAGTTTAAATACCAGGTGACCAACATTGATGGTGTCAGAACAGATCACCCCATGGCCATAGTCAATCTCAGCTGGGAGGGGGTCACAGGCCCAAAAGAGTGGCAGTGTCCCCAACCCTACCTGTAGATTGCCTGATGGGCAATGATCTGGAAATTTCAGCCTGGGCTGAAGTTGAACACCAAACCCATCTTAGGATGTTGGACGTCCCTGTAAAGGTTAGTGGGGCTGTGATGGCCACAGCCCCAGCCCAAGAATTTGGAGAGATGGAGCCTGAAAGAATGGCCCACTCTCCCCAAAAGAGAGCACAAGGGTTGAAGAAAAGTCTTCTTCCCCCAGACAGAAGGTAAGGGTCAGCCTCCTCAGGGAACTGACCCTACCCCTAGTGAAGGAACTGCCACAGAGGTAGTCAGGCCTGGCCTGGCCACACCCCTGATGGCAGAGGACCCTTCCAAGGTGGTACCCCGTCTGGAGCAGGTAACCTGCCCCTCTCTACCCTGCCTCAGTCAGCCCAGGGCTGCAGAGGTCAGGGAGGTCAGTGGACCCCCAGGACCCCCTGTCCAGAGGAAGCCCCCATCAGCAGATTAGGGGCACCCAGTCTAGTAGCCCTAGCCAGGTGAAAATTCCTCTACACACTGAGGGATCCCCCATACCTTTATGTAGGGACCTCCCCAGAAGGACTCTGGTAGGCAAGGGCAAACCTGGGACCAGAAGGTTCCAAACCTGCCATGTCCCTCCAGTAGTCCATCCAAAGGACCCAACCCCCAGCTGTAGGCAGCCAAAGGTTGACCCTTAGAGCAAAGTGCAACTCAGTCATGGAAAGACAGGCATACATGGTGACCAGTGATCTGAGGAAGCTGAGGCCAACATTCCTAGGGCCTCACTTCCCTACTCAGACACCTCACCAGCCTTGTACTTTACCTAAGCACACCACAGGTAGTGATTCCCCATGGTGGAGACCCTCTCATACCCTTAGGGTGAGGGATTGCTTAGTGGACCATAAGACAGGGGGCAACCATGCTAGTGCAGGTGCTTCCTTATATGACCACTTAGTCAATGAATGCTCAACTGGCCAAGGTTAGCCTTATCTCCTTTCGTTTGGGGGGGTTATGTAGGAAGGTGGAATCTGACTATATGGTTGCCCCCACTTTTTTATGGTGTTTTGCTGGTTTATGACTTAGTTGGACTGGGATCGTGCTATTCAGGGCCCCAGTCTATCTGCTTTCTCTGTAAAAGGTTTCCATGTGCCTTAGGCACATCTCTGATTGGAATCTGGAGTGCCCTTATAAGTCCCTAGTATATGGTATACTATGTACCAAGGTCATAGGTACCTCAGAGGCCTACCAGGGGCTGCAGCATGTATTATGCCACCCCTGGAAGGCCATCCAAACTGACACCACAGGTCTGCTACTGCAGCCTGGGTAAGGTGGTGCATGCACCCCTTACTGTGATATAGGTTACCTATATCACGAGATACATACACACATATAAACCTATAAGTCACTCCTAAGGCAGGCCTTATCAATCCTAAAGGCAGAGTGCGTGGTTCCTATGTGAGAGGGTGCCCCTGCATGAGCAGGGCCCCTCTGCAGCGTTCGGAGACCATCTCTGATGCTGTTTGTAGTGCAGCCTGACCATATACTCTTAAGCGCATTATATCCTCGCGGTAAAATGCTAACTTTGGAATGGCTGCACCTAAACATGTCGTGTTTGGTGTCAAACATCTTGGAATACTACCCCCCACCAATCCTGGCGGCGGGGGTAGCATTCCACCCTTCTAGAGGGAAAGACATGTTAACTCTGACTAGTCCGGTAACTTCTTTCCAGAGCCCTGGCATCACAAAATGGATGCTGCTGCCACAGACACGAGTCTGGCCTCCTGCTGCTGGACGAAACTCCGGCAGGGGAGGCCTGGACAGTAGGTTTCCTGTCCCAGGGAGGTGTGACCACCTCCCCAGACAGGATAATGTGTATTGGGGCTGGGCGGGAGCACTTTCGGGTGCTTTGAAGTCCTGCACTGGGGGCACATTTGGTGTCCTCTGTGCATACCCCAGTTCAAACCGGATCAGGGGCTTGCAGCCCCTGCTTTGGCGCGAACTGGACAAAGGGAAAGGGGTGTAGCCACCCCTCTGCCCTGACCCACCCATAGGTGGGGCCACAGAGTAGTCCAACCCCTATTTTTAGAATAAAGGTAGGAACCCAGTCCTTAGGACTTTAGATTATACCTGGACGAAACTCTGAAACTGAATCCTGGACCTTCGACGCTCTACGACAAGATTAGAGGACTGAAGAATCTCCCTTGGGGTCAAGGAGTGACTCCCCTGCTTGGCAGGCACCAAAGAAGCATCTGTCCGGTTCGCATTTCTGAAGCTCCCGTCGGACGCCGAAGTCATCGCATCACCAGAGATGGATTCTCAGACTTCCCCGAGGCTACCCTGAGTCCCCAGCAAAGCTGAGGCCCGTGGCTATCGTGGGTGACTTGAGACCGTGACCCCTGGACACCGAGCACACTTGCAAGTGCACCATCTTCTGGGTCTCCCAAGAAGTCGTGCTTTGGGCTCCGAGTAGCCCTAGCCTCCAGCACCACCTGCACCGAAGATCACTGGCCCCCACTCCACGAGTGTCCTGTAAGCCAGCTCCACGTGTGGCGTCACGAGGCTCCTTCGCGGTCGCTAGCCCGTTGGCTAGTAGCCCTTAACGAAGGCCAATCCTTTTCTTACTTGGCATCCTGGTTGCTCCAGGCCTGCCCTCACTTACCCTCGCTGGGTGAGTTCCACAGACCTTGCTGGTCTGCACCATCGACGATCTACATCTTCATCGAGACTTGCCGTTGCCAAGGCTTGTTGGGTCCAATCCGGTCACCGACACCTCAGCACTCGACAGACATCGTGTACCAGCCCGAATCCTGCTCCTGGTCGCCGACAATGCCTCCTGGACCTTGTGGCTGAAGAGTCAAGACGACCGTCAACGCACCTGAAGCACTCGACATCGGTGGGCATCTGTCCATCGCCTCCCTGGTCACTGGCTAGTGACCCAGACTCTGTCCCCTCTGCTTTCAGGTTCTTCAGAACTCCGATCCACTCTTGGATCCACCCGGACACTTTTCTCTTGGCCGCCAGCAGCACTTTGCAGCAGATCGCCATTCGAATCGACGACGAAACCCGACCCCGAAAGGCACCTATGCACCCGGCTTCCTGGGTGAGGTAACACGAGTACTCCGGTGCTCCCGTGGGTAGAGACTCTTCAAAGTCCTAGATCTCAAAGGGTTTTGTCCTAGTCCTCTTTTAAGTGTCCCTTTTCTATACTTTCCCGATCCCGACTTTCTCCATAGAAGTCAACGGCGTATCGCGGTTGTATATTTACACTGCACGCGTCTCCCGTAGGTCCCCTGTGTCACTACCTTGGGTGGTTCCTTGTGGTCCAAGCACTTCTAGAGGCTCTAGGCCTAGTGTCTAGTTCAGTCGTGGTTCGCATACCACTTTATTGGTATATGGTTTGGTACGCCCCTAGGGCCCAAACGTGTATTTGTGCTATTACTGTGATTTGATAACTTATAACTTATGTACTTCGAACTCTAGCCTCATAAAGAGACTAGAGGGGTGTGTTTAGCAATAAATACATATATTTTGAATATATACCTGGTGTGGTGCTCTTTCATTTGGTCACTCAAGAGATTATAGACTGGTAAAACAAGCTGCTTTACATTCCTTCAAGACTTAGCCTGAAGGCTGCTCTCCATAGCTACCACTAGGATAGCTTTCAATAAGGTTGTCTTTAACCTATCTCCAATAAGGGGTTGTTTGGACTGGTGCAAGGTGCCCACTATAATTAGTGGACAGCATACTCCAGGCCAACTTGTCACACTAGCCAATTTAACTTTGGTGAGCGTGAGTGAGGAAAAAACTCCGCTCGTCGAATAGGAACTTTGCATGCTCTGCGGAGCGCCGATTGTGGGAAAACTCTGTAAACTCCGCGAACGGAGTGGAGTTCACCGCCCAGGCCTACTGCTTTTGCCATGGCCACTGAGGGACAAGCAGACCTTGAGGACATCAAGACAGCCTGGCTCCTTTGAAGAGAACTCAAGTTAAGCAACAATGGCGTATTGAAACACCACCGGTGAATGCGGAATAGTAAGAAGGTGTCCTGATGGGAGAAATTTGAAGAAATAGGGCCTGATTCACAGAACTAACTTACGTCAAAATCCTAAATTTACAACAATTTTGGTATTCACAGAATGAACTTACACATTTGGGTATTCACAGAATGAACTTACAACAATTTTGGTATTCACAGAATGAACTTACACATATGGGTATTCACAGAATGAACTTACACATTTGGGTATTCACAGAATGAACTTACTCATCCTAACCTTATGTCCGCACTCGGGCCGGAATTTCCGGCCCGGTGGCGGACATAAAGTTAGGATGAGTAAGTTCATTCTGTGAATACCAAAATTGTTGTAAGTTCATTCTGTGAATACCCAAATGTGTAAGTTCATTCTGTGAATACCGAAATTGTTGTAAGTTCATTCTGTGAATACCCAAATGTGTAAGTTCATTCTGTGAATACCAAAATGTGTAAGTTCATTCTGTGAATACCCAAATGTGTAAGTTCATTCTGTGAATACCAAAATTGTTGTAAGTTTAGGATTTTGACGTAAGTTAGTTCTGTGAATCAGGCCCATAGAGTCCCGCCCCATGAAATGAGATGCAACAAGGTGAGACACAAACAGTTCAATCATTTTGTCACAGGAGAAATGTGACTATGCAGTTACAGCAGAAGACACTGGTACTTTAGAAGTTCTGACATGCCCTGTGATAATGCATACCTGATTCACTTGAGCTCTGATTTTCTAGCTATACACACCACTATACACACCATTGCTGAATGACCACATATGTTTTGAGCAGGCACACACACTTAGTACCCACATGGGCAGAAAACAAACAGAGACTACATGTGTGCCAAGTAATAGAAGCCGTGCACACATGCTCCAATCAGCACATCAGCTATACACTAACAGGACATGAATACTCAGAAGGATTTCCCATGTACTTTCAACACCGTCTTTGATGACGATCCATGATGTTTCGCCAGCCGTGTGGAGTGAAACAGTATCCAGTGTTTATCTTCTTATCTCCTAAATTTTTCTTAAGTTGGGTGCTATCCCAATGTAGGGCATAAATTTCAACATGAATTTTCAAAAATAGGAATGCACACCTTTTTTTTATTTTGGGAAATCCTTCTGAGTATTCTATGATAATGAATCATGTGTCAATCAGATAAATGTTACCATAGAATCATTTGTTTACGATGTGCAGTATGACGTTTCTATGATTACAATGGATTATGGGAAATAGAGTTTTTGAGAACAGTACTACGTTCTTGTTATGTTGCTGGCGGGAAATGAGAAAAACAGTTGACCAATAGGGAGCGGTGTTCTTGTTTAAATGAGGGGTGGAAAAGGGAGGGTATCATTATGTATACGAGGAGAACTGAGGATGTTTGAGCGTTAACGGCTTCGGCAGGTATGAAGTGTTGTCGTAGTAGATCAAAGATTGGAGTGTTGTTAATTTATAGTCGGGCGTGAGTGAGTGTAAGAGTCAGGGTAGCTCTTGGGAATGTATGGGTTGAATGATGATGTGTTAGTGTGTATGAAAGAATTAGAGAGTGAGTATGGTACAGCACTGTGCGAGTTATGTTGTGAATTCGGTTGGATAGATGACTGAGAGGGAGTGGATGAGAGTATTTAGAAGGAGGAGCGTTTTAAGTGGGTGATTGCAAATGAGATTGGGAGTTGTGAGTTTGTGTGGGGATGCAGGCGAATGAAGGTTACAGCACAGAGTGATAGGTGGATCAAGTAGAATGGAATTACACAGTGAATGAATGATAAGCGGAACGGAGACAGTTGGGTGTAGGTGCCGTATGTTTGAAAGAGAGAACTCAATAGGAGAATGGTTCAGATTCCCGTCAGCTGTTGGTTTTTAGTTTGTGGATATATACTGTTACCGTAATAATTATGTACAAGCATGTGAAATTATGTTGAGCATTGAAATCAATTGTATATCAACTTATTAATATTGACGAAATTTGAGGTTTAAATGGTAATACTGGTTCTTTTTCATTTATCATTGTAGTGACCCCTGACGAAGGGCACCCAGTTGCCCGAAATGCATTGTTTTTTTTAAAATAAATAACACTGCCTTCAGACGAATTTGCATCATTCGTGTTTTTTGCTAGAGGTTCGGATGGCCCAGCTTAAGCATTAGAAACTTGAAAATTGGCAAGCATCATGCCGCGTGTGGAGAGAGTAAAAATGTGGAAAATAAATTGAACTACAGCGTTGAAAATATGGATTATGATGGATTACTTGGATATAATTGTTTGAAAGAGAAGACAGCCTTTCGGCGATCCTAGCTGTGCATTTGGTTGGGGCGAATTCTTGCCCCAGTTCAGAGTTTGTTATTCACCTGGTGCCGCTTGGGCATGGCATCAAACCAAATAGCACGCATTCTGTTTGCAAATATGGATGAATTGTATAAATGTATAAAAAAAAGGTGTGCATTCCTATTTTTGAAAATTCATAATTATATAGATGCCCAGGTCCCCACAGAGATGGTGTGTGAATATAGTTGCGTTCAAGTCTATTCAGCATTAGTGTGTGATGATAACCATGTTAAAATCCCAGCAGAGGTAGTGGGTGTTTCCAATTATGCCCACGTCCCCACAGAGATAGTGTGTAAATATACTGATGCCCAGGTCCCCACAGAGATAGTGTGTGATTTTACTGATGTCCAGGTCCCCACAGAGATAGTGTGTGATTATAACCATGTTGAAATCCCTACAGAGATAATGTTTTATTCCAGTAATGTCCAGGTCCTCACAGAGATAGAGTGTATTCCTGGTGATTCCAAGGCCCCCCACAGAGATAAAGTGTGATTATAGTAATGCTCAGTCCTCACAGAGATAGTGTGTTATGATAGTTGCACCTAAGTCTCCTCAGAGATATTGTGTGATGATAAAATGTTAAAATCCTTACAAAGATAATGTGTATTTATAGTAATACCCATGACACTACAGAGATTATGTCTGATTATAGTGATGCCCAAATCCCGACAGAGATAGTGTGTGATTATAGTCATGTTCAAGTCCTTTCAGCGATAATGTGCGATGATAATCATGTTGAAATCCCAGCAGAGATGTTGGGTGATTACAACCATGTCCAGTTGTCCATAGAAGTAGAGTGGGGTTCTACTGATACTCATGTCCACACACAGATAATGTGTAATTATATAGATGCCCAGGTCCCCATAGAGATGGTGTATGATTATAGTTGCGTTCAAGTCTATTCAGCATTAGTGTGTGATGATAAACATGTTAAAATCCCAGCAGAGGTAGTGGGTGTTTCCAATTATGCCCACGTCCCCACAGAGATAGTGTGTGATTATACTGATGCCCAGGTCCCCACAGAGATAGTGTGTAATTGTACTGATGTCCAGGTCCCCACAGAGATAGTGTGTGATTATAGTAATGTTCTAGTCACTCTCAGAGATAGTGTGTGATGATAACCATGTTGAAATCCCTACAGAGATAATGTTTTATTCCAGTAATGTCCAGGTCCTCACAGAGATAGAGTGTAATCATAGTGATTCCAAGGTCCCCCACAGAGATAAAGTGTTAGTATAGTAATGCTCAGTCCTCACAGAGATAGTGTGTTATTATAGTTGCACCTAAGTCTCCTCAGAGATATTGTGTGATGATAAAATGTTAAAATCCTTACAAAGATAATATGTATTTATAGTAATACCCATGACACTACAGAGATTATGTGTGATTATAGTGATGCCCAAATCCCAACAGAGATAGTGTGTGATTATAGTCATGTTCAAGTCCTTTCAGCGATAGTGTGCGATGATAATCATGTTGAAATCTCATCAGAGATAGTGGGTGTTTCCAATCATGCCCAGGTCCCCACAGAGGTAGTGTGTGATTATACTGATGCCCAGGACCCCACAGAGATAGTGTGTGATTATACTGATGTCCAGGTCCCCACAGAGATAGTGTGTGATAATACTGATGCCCAGGTCCCCACAGAGATAGTGTGTGATTCTAGTAATGTGCAAGTCCCCAGGGAGATAGTGTGTGATTATAGTGATGCTCAGATCCCCACAGAGACACTATTTGATATCCAAGTCCCCACAGAGATAGTGTGTAATTATAGTGATTTCCAGGTCCCTACAAACATAGTGTGTGATCATAGTGATGCCGAGGCCCCCTCAAAGATAGTGTGTGATGATAATCATGTTGAAATCCCATCATAGATATTGGGTTATTACAATCATGCCCAGGTCCCACTAGAAATAGTGTACGTTATACTGATGCCTAGATCCCCCCAGAGGTAGGGCATGATTATAGTGATGCCCAGCTCACCACAGAGATATGTTGTGATCATAGTGATGCCCAGCTCACCACAGAGATATGGTGTGATCATAGTGATGCCCAGCTCACCACAGAGATAGTGTGTTATAGTGATGGCCAGAGCCCCATAGAGATAGTGTGTAAATATGGTGATTCCCAGGTCCTTACATAAATAGTGTGTGATCATAGTGATGCTCAGATCCTCACAGAGATAGTGTGCTATTATAGTCTTGTTCAAGTCCGTTCAGCAATAGTATGTGATGATAATAATGTTGAAATCCTTGCAGAGATAGTGTGTAATTATATTAATGCTTATGGCCCCAAAGATGTAGTATGTGATTATAATGATGCTGAAGTCTCCACAGAGATAACATGCCATTTTAGTGATGATCAGGTCCCCACAGAGATAGTGTGTGATTATATTCATGTTCAAGTGCCCTCACAGATAGTGTGTGATGATGATTGTGTTGAAATCCCTGCAATTATAGTGTGTGATCTCCGTGATGCGCAGGCCCCCACAGAAATAGTGTGTGATTACAGTGATTACCAGGTCCGCACAGCGATAGTGTGTAATTCTAGTGATACCCAGGCCTCTGCAGAAATAGTGTGATTAAAGTGATGTTCATGGTCCCACAGAGATAGTGTGTGATCATAGTACTGCTCCTGTCCCCTCAGAGATAATGTGCGATGATAATCATTTTGACATCCTTGCAGAGATAATGTGTATTTATAGTAATGCCAATGGCCCCACAGAGGTAGTGTGTGATTATAGTGATGTCCAAGTCCCCCCAGTAATAGTTTGTTATGATGGTTGTGTTCAAGTTCCCACACAGATAGTGTGTTATGATAGTTGTGTTCATGTACACACAAAGATAGTCTGTGAGTACAGTGATGCAATATTCAAGTGGGGGAAATGAGAGGATTTGGCTGCCCAAAAATGTAATTGTTCCACATAGTACTATCAAGCTCATCAAAAACCATTTCAGACATATTGCTTGGTCCCAAAGATGAAAGGTACCTCACATGAGAGACTAACTCAGTTAACCACCTTGAGGTCATGCTTCATTATTGGTTTGCTCCTCAGCAGGTCCCCAATACCGGTAGTGTGGATGGGCTTGACAGTTCTTTGAGCACTTTGATGGAGCTCTTTTCACACACTAAGTAGCAAAGCGATTCACAAGAAAATTCACATAAAATTACCTGTATATCACAAGATGGGAACTTATCGTGGTAATCTATGGTAATGTAAAAATCTTAGTGGGATCTTGCAGGTCAGTGAACCCCCATCCCTCTAGAGGGGGCATTATCATCCCTGCTTCTAGCGGGTAGTTTTTGGTTAGGTTTGAGAGGTTGATGGAGATGGAGTGATTGGACTGTACTTGTGGATGCACCAATGTGTTAGTAATGTCTAGGTTATGTGTTAAAATTATCTCTGACATGTACTCTGCTGATTTCGTTGGCCATGTGCCACCTGTTTGAATCCAAGGATTAGCATGTTATACATCAGGCCTGACGAGGGTTTGGTATCTGATTTGTGGACCAGAGCCTAATGTCTGCGATCACAATTGTGTTAGCATTAGCGTGGAGACAGAGGGTGGGCTCAACTCATTCAGATTCAGACAGACAGGCTGTATCCCTGTGGTTGGCAACTAATGCTCAAATAAAGGTGCTGATGGGATTGATGGTGTATAAAGCCACTAGGTTGATGGTGATGCGATTATTAAGAAGGTAGGTTCTGACATATAGGCTAGCTCTACTCTGTCCCCATGCTTACTTTACATATTTTAGAATAAAATGTTGTGGCCTTCGGGGAGGGGGGGGGGGTGCTTAATTGTGGTACTTACCAAACCATGACTCTGTCAGGAGGTCATGGATGTTGATGGTTGGCCTTTGAGGTGATCAGGTGGTTACTAGGTCAGGTTTGGTCCTCAACTTTCAAATGCCAGGAATACCTTGATTCCATCTTCCGATTTTATAAGCCAAGACAACATCCTAACCAGTCTCTTGCTAGTCTCGTATCACTAGGCTACTTTTTATTGCCCAAAAATTGCATTTCTTTCTAAACAGCCAATTTGAAATTCTTCAGCTGTAATTTAATAATGTCTAGTTTTTGCGTACTAGGGAAGGATTGCATCTTTTCTTCAGAGAGTCAATTAATGTGCCCTTGGACTAGAAAGAGGTTTATATTTAAGTTCCTAAAACACCAGCTTTGTGGGCAATATACAATCTTCCAATGCCAATTCTGGACATCCATGTGTCTTCAAATAAGCATTTAACAAGCATGTCTTTAAAGGCAGTGCCTATCTATTTTAAATCTTCATAATTGTTTACAACTGTTATGAGAAACTGCAATTATGGAACAGTGGAGGAATGTTCCAATACCATTGTGTTATGTTGTGTTATTTTACATTATACTTGACTTCTAAAGTGCACATAAAAAAATGAAAATGTTAATACCAACACATTTTACTACCATTAACTAGTTCTTCCTATAACCCTCACCCAACACCCTCTAAATAAAACCTTAAAAAATGTTTTACCTTATCCGACAAGCAGCAGCGCAACTTACCAACAGGAAAACAATTGAAAAATTACACAATATACTACAAAAGTAGAGTCAGTGGTAAAAAATGGCCACTAAATGAAAACGAAAAAAAAGACCGTCTCCCTTTAGAATAACTGTGGAACTTTAAATATAAATGATTTAAAATGTTTAAAGAATTTTTAAAAATGTAAACAATGATAATAAATGTTAAATGAAAATAAAAAACTGTTATAAAAATAAGAATATTATAAAAACAAAAAATAAAATAATACAATATTTATAATATAATTGAAAACCTACATAAAAGATGTTTGAAAAAAATGATGTTGGCCAAATGCATATACCTGAAAAAATAAAATATACAATATTGAAAAAATAATGTAAAAATGAAAATTTTTGAATACTATTGTGAAAGACTATTGGCCTTATTATGAGTTTGGTGGTGTGAGAGCGGGACTGCCCCGCTCCCCTACCACCAAACTCGTGTGCGCACCACCCGCCAGATTTGGACTTTTTGTCATCACTGGTGGGCGGTTCTTTGGCGGTGCCTATAAAAAAGGCACTGCAATGGGAACGCCAAATGCCCCCCTGCATGTATCCCAAGGCCCAGAGGCACAAGAGGTCCTGTAGGGCCCCCTTTGTATCCTCACTGCCAAACTTTTCACGGTGGGCTCATCGCCATGACAAATGAGGTGGGGAGGAAACTTGTAATATGCTTGGCGGGGCCGCAGCGGCCCAGCGAAACATATTGTGCTCTTAAGACCGCCAGGGAGCGGTGATACCTGGCAGCAGCAGCGGTCCCATTGTGGTCCGACCGCGCTACTTGTAAAAGGTCAGTCATACCACCGGTGCAGCGATAGCTGGACTGCCACCATGAGTTTGGCAGTCCATCTGGCCGCCAAACTCATAATAAGGTCCTAAATAACTTGTATGTTATTTAAAAATGTAGTAAAATATTGTTAATAAAGAACAATAAAATGTATTTCTCATGTATAAAAATATATATGTATTAAAAATGTACACATATACATTGAATAAATGTTGAAAAATAAATAAAAATCACAAACTGTTTCATGTACCTTTATTAATAAAAAAAATGCAAATATTAACACTGAATGTGAAAAATACAATACTTAAAGTGTTTCATCTAATACTTAGGGGGCTAGTCCGATGCCGGCACCACCATAGGAATTACAATGTCCCTTTCCGCCTGCCCTTTCATGGCGGTTCACCCGCTATGCCCTCCGCTATGGGGCCTGGTGGGCAAATATGGTGCCCGCCAAACATCCCTGCACCGTGTGGCAGGCACCAATTGGTTCCTGCCACAGGGTGCAAGGATGTTTTAAATGTGTAATGTTCAATAGCGGCATATGCTGCAGCCTGCATCACATGCCACAATGGAAAATATACACTTTACGACCATGAAGGCGGTCGCATTGTAATGAGGGCAGCGGGACCGCTGACTCCTTGTCGGGTGGTCTGGCTTCCGTCATCCGACCGGCATCATAATGATGCCCTTACTCTTTAATAAATGAAAATATTACACTAAACATGTTATATAGTAAAATAATTATATTAACTACTTCTACTGCGATTAAAACCATTTTGAAGACTAATTTCTGTACTAAAGAGAACAGCATTCAATGTAAAGCATTTAAACAAAGATGTTGTTTACTAAAGGGGTGAAATTTACTGATCACACTCCAATCTCAACCATTTAGGGGGAGGGAGTAAACACTAAAGGGGTAACATTTACTATTCCCACTTTGATCCAACCATTAAGGGCAGTGATACTCAAAGTGCGGCCGGGGACCTTTACATGCCACCCCCTGTACTGGGCTGTGGCTTAATTGTCTCAGCGCTATGATTAAAAATATCTTACCTAAACAGACCAGCCTTAATTTAAACATTAATTGAAGTTAAAGAGAGGAAGTAACCAGATTGTCCCTCACTGTTTAATTTGGGGATCCCTTCATTGTTAACCCTTTCGCTGCTAGGCCTTCCCCCCCACCCCCGTGCTAAGCCTCTTTTTTGGCTATTTGGGGTAGTTTGCACTTAGGCCACTGTAACTTTTTTCCACATAAGGTATCCACGCCAAATTTGCGTCCTTTTCTTCCAGCATCATAGGGGTTTTAAAGGTACCCAGGGTTTGTGGATTGCCCTGGAGGGGACCCAGAAATTAGCCAAAATACAGCTAAATTTTGTATTTCGTTTGAAAAATGGGGAAAAAGTGCCGCAGAAGAAAGCGTCACCATCTTCCTTGCTTTTCAGAGACAGGCAGACTTTTGTCAGAAAACCAAAGTTTTTACACAGTTTTGGCATTTTACTGGGACATAGCCTATTTTTGCTACTTTTTGTGCTTTCAACGTCCTTCCAGTTAGTGGTAGAAATGAGTATGTAAGCAATAATGGATCCCGGAAAGCTATACCTTTCTGAAAAGTAGACAAAATTCTGCAAGGGGTCATTTGTGTAGATCCTTCAAGGTTTTTTTTTTTATAGAAACTAACAGTTAAAATGAAGAAAAATTGAAAATGATTTGGAAAAAAACAGCCATTTGTGCCAACATTTTCACCTGTAACTTCTTCTAAGTATGACAAATGTTTGAAAGCAATATACTGTTACATTCTCTGGACCCTTATGGTTGTGGGGATACACAGGACTTGTAGGTTCACCAAGAACCTGAGGAGCCCAGAGCCAATAACTGAGCAGCATCTTGCAATGTTTTTTCATTGTGTACCGGGTGTATAGCAATTTATTTGGTAAAATATAAAGTGTGAAAAATAGGCATCAAATACACCTATGTATTTACGAAATGGGAACAAAATATAGAGTTTAGAAACAGTAGCTATTTTCACAGCCCCGAAATTATGGGTACCTATACTAGCATGTGAATTATAGGACATTTTTCAAAGTGACTTCTTTTTTACACATTCTCTTACATTTGGGAGGCAGAAATGCATCGATAGTCAATAGGTAATAGCAGTTGTTCTACAATTCTGTGTTCCCCTAAGCTCTCGATAAAAATGGTACTTCACTTGTGTGGGTAGGCCTAGTGCCCATGACAGGAAACGGCCCAAAACGCAATGTGGACCCACCACGTTTTTACAAACTGCCTAGCTGTGGATTTTGAACCCTAGCTCTGCTGGCACCTAGGGAAACCTATACATTTTTGAAAACTAGACACCCAGAGGAATCCAGGAGGGGGTGACTTGTGTGGCTCTCACCAGGTTCTGTTACCCAGAATCACTTGCAAACCTCAACCTTTGTAAAAAAAACAACAACATTTTCCTCACATTTCTGTGATGGAAAGTTCTGGAATCTGCTTGGATCCACAAAATTCCACCCACCACGCATTCCCCAAAGTCTTCCGATTCAAATGGTACCTCACTTGTGTGGGTAGACCTGGTGCCCGCAACAGGAAACGGCCCAAAATGCAACGTGGACACACCACATTTGTACAGTGAAAACTGACCCTTTTTTCAAAAGTGCCTAGCGTGGATTTTGAACCCTCGCTGTGCCGGGACCTAGGGAAACCTAGCAAACCTATACATTTTTGAAAACTAGACACCCAGAGGAATCCAGGAGGGGGTGACTTGGTGGCTTTCAGCAGGTTCTGTTACCCAGAATCCCTTGCAAACCTCAAACTTTGTCAATTTCCTCAAATTTCTGTGATGGAAAGTTCTGAAATCTGTGTGGACCCACAGAATTCAACCCACCCTGCATTTCCCAAAGTCTCC
The DNA here is from genome assembly GCA_963921515.1 of Calotriton arnoldi. Classification (NCBI taxonomy): domain Eukaryota; kingdom Metazoa; phylum Chordata; class Amphibia; order Caudata; family Salamandridae; genus Calotriton; species Calotriton arnoldi. Next base: position 741,544 of record CAWUFW010003833.1, read on the forward strand.
CAATAAAAATGGTACCTCACTCGTGTGGGTGGGCAAAGTACCCGTGACAGACAATCATTTTACTCAGGAGAACAAGGAGAACGCTGGATGGTAGGACATTTGTCCAGGCACGGTGATCCCACACAAAAATGTGTGGAAAAAGTGATTTTTTTCCAGCTACATTTGATGTTTGCAGGGGATTCTGGGTAGGAAAACCTTGGGGGATCCATGCAAGCCATACCTCCCTGGACTCCCCTGGGTCTCTAGGTTCCCTAGATAAACTCCGAGCCCGGGGCCAAAAACCCAGGTGCCCCCCCTTGCAAAACCAGGTTGTTTAGTGATAGGTAATTTTGATGTCGCCACAATACATTTTGGGCCCTTCCCTGCCACAGGTACTTGGCCCACCCACACGAGTGAGGTACCATTTTTATCAGGAGATCTGGGGGAAAGCTGGGGGGTAGGAAATTCATGCCAGGCCGGTGATCCCACAACTTTTCCACACAGAAATGTGGGAAAAATATGATTATTTCGGCTAAATTTGAGGTTTGCAGAGGATTCTAGGTAGGAAAACTTTGGGGGGTCCACGCAAGTCCACCTCTCTGGACTCCCACGGTTGTCTAGTTTTCAGAAATGTATCGGTTTGGTAGGTTTCCCTAGATGGCTGCCGACCCTGGGGCCAAAAACGCAGATGCCCCCTATCTATCAAAAAACGACCTATTTTTGCAAGGGGGGCACCTGCGTTTTTGGTCCCGGGCTCGGCGGCCATTTGGGGAAACCTACCAAACCCACACGTTTCTGAAAACTAGACAGCCGGTGGAGTCCAAGGAGGTGTGGCTAGCGTTGATCCCCTACGTTTTCCTACCCAGAATCCCCTGCAAACCTCAAATTTCACACAAAAAATCACATTTTTCTCACATTTCTGTGTGGGAAAGCTGTGGGATCACTGGGCTGACACAAATTTCCTATCACCAAGTGTTTCCCCAGGTCTCCCGATAAAAATGGTACCTCACTTCTGTGGGAGGGCCAAGTACCTGTGGCAGAATATCTATCACAAAATGACCTGGTTTGGAAGAGGGGCACCTGCGTTTTTGGTCCCGGGCTCGGCGGCCATTTGAGAAACCTACGTTTTTGGCCCTTCCCTGCCGCTGGTACTTGGCCCACCCACATGAGTGAGGTACCATTTTTATCGGGAGATCTAGGGGACCGCTGGGGGGTAGGAAATGTGTGTCAGGCCGGTGATCCCACAACTTTTCCACACAGAAATGTGAGAAAAATATGATTTTTTTGGGCTAAATTTGAAGTTTGCAGAGGATTCTCGGTAGGAAAACTTTGGGGGGTCCACGCAAGTCCACCTCCCTGGACTCCCACGGTTGTCTAGTTTTCAGAAATGTGTGGGTTTGGTAGGTTTCCCTAGATGGCTGCCGACCCTGGGACCAAAAACTCAGATGCCCCCTATCTATCAAAAAACAACCTAGTTTTGCAAGGGGGGCACCTGTGTTTTTGGTCACGGGCTCGGCAGCCATCTGGGGAAACCTACAAAACGCACACATTTCGGAAAACTAGACACCCGGTGGAATCCAGGTAGATGTGGCTAGCATGGATCCCCCTACGTTTTCCTACCCAGAATCCCCTGCAAACCTCAAATCTAATTGAAAAATCACATTTTTCTCACATTTCTATGTGGGAAAGTTGTGGGATCACCGGCTGACACAAATTTCCTGCCACCCAGCATTCCCCCAGGTTTCCCAATAAAAATTGTACCTCACTTCTGTGGGTGGGCCAAGTACCCGCAGCAGGCAAGGGCCCAAAACATATTGTGAAGATATCAGCATTATCTATCACAAAATGACCTGGTTTTGCAAGGGGGGCACCTGCGTTTTTGGTCCTGGGCTCGGAGGCCATCTGGGGAAACCTACCAAACCCACATATTTCTGAAAACTAGACACCTGGGAGAGTCCCGGGAGGTGTGACTTTCATGGATCCCCCAACGTTTTCCTACCTAGAATCCCCTGCAAACCTCAAATTTAGCTGAAAAGAATTACAATTTTTCTCACATTTCTGTGTGGGAAAGTTGTGGGATCACCAGGCTGACACATTTCCTACCACCCAGCATTCCCCCAGGTCTCCCGATAAAAATGGTACCTCACTTGTGTGGGTGGGCCAAGTACCTGTGGCAGGGAAGGGCCCAAAACGTATTTTGGAGACATAAAAAATTATCTATCATACAATTAACTGGTTTTGCAAGGGGGCCACCTGCATTTTTGGTCCCGGGCTCGACAGCCATCTAGGAAAACCTACCAAACCCAGACATTTCTGAAAACTAGACAGCTGGGGGAGTTCAGGAAGGTATGGCTTGCGTGGATCCCCCAATGTTTTCCTACCCAGAATGCCCTGCAAACCTCAAATTTAGGTTAAAAAATCATTTCTGGCTGGAATCACCGCACCGGCACAAATGTCCCACCTTTCAGTGTTCCCATCAGTCCCCTGAGTAACATGATACCTTACTTGTGTGGGTATGCCAAGTGTCTGTGACTGGGAAGGGCCAAAAACATAAGGATTGAGGGTATAGCACCGCGAACTCTAAGCGCTATTTGTTTTTAAAATACGTTTTTAGGTGATTCTGCATTGGACACCCACACAAGTGAGGTATCATTTCTATCGGGAGACTAAGAGGAATGCTGGGTGGTAGGATATTTTTGCTGGCGCAGTGATCCCACACAAAAATGTAATTAAAATGTGATTTTTTTCAGCTAAATTTTAGTTTTGCAGGGGATTCTGGGTAGGAAAACGTTGTGGGATCCACGCAAGCCACACATCCCTGGACTCCCCTGGGTGTCTAGTTTTCAGAAATGTCTGGGTTTGGTAGGTTTCCCTAGATGGCCGAGCCCGAAAGGGTTAAAGACCTATTGTAGCAAAAGTGTAAAAATATGATAAGGTCTCTTCAAAAATGAAAAAGTGTATTTCATTAACATGCACCACCATTTCCCCTTAGCACATCAGATTATGTCAGTGCATTGAAAAGTATTTTCTTTTAAAGTGATCGTTTTCAAACATAGATTTAGAAACATTACCATTTCCCCCCACACTGAAAATAATGCCAATAGTGAACTAAGAGGCAATTCAGTTTCATGTACTCTTTGGGTGTCTATTATACATGAACAACATTATAGTTTATTGAATCAAACACAGGAGAGGATTTTGTACTGCTCAGATACTGAAGTCATTCATTTTGAGGTTCTCTTTTATGCAATAATGAATAACAAGCATTTTCAATGCAATAGGTCTCGCATTTTTATAGTTAGAGCTGTTGACGTTGTAAATGGTAATGTTTTATATGTATGTGTTTTGTTTTTTAGTGTAGTGTCTGTATGTGTTGTGTAGTGGAAATATGTTTATTTTTTTATTTGTTAGTAGTGTTTTTGTGTAGGGTGTGGACTGTATTTCTGTGATGTAATTATGTGGTAGGTTGTTTATTGGTAAAGGATTATAGTATAAAGAGATAGTGGTAGTGAAAGAAAGTATGAGTGGCTAAAGTAAAATGAGAGTGGACTCAAGGAATATGTAGCTCGATCTATCAAGTTTGTGGAAGAGTGGCATTGCGTGGAGTGGCGTGCAGCGGCGTAGAGTGCAGCAGCCTTGCGTGGAGTCGTTTGTGTGGAGCGAAGTGGTGCTGTCTAGAGCGGCGTTCCGTGGACCAGAGTGTTGCTTCATGGAGTGCCAGTGCGTGGAGGTCCGTTGGGTGGAGTGCCATTAAGTGGAGTGTCCATGCTTGGAATGGGGTTGTGTTGAGTGGCGCTGGGTAGAATGGCATTGCGTGTTGTTGGGTGTGGTGTGCAGTTGTGTGGAGCTCAGTGATGTGGAGTGGCGCTGCATGGAGTGGCGTTGTGAGGAGTAGAGTGGCGCTGCATAGAGTGGTGTTGCGTGGAGCAGAGTGGCGTTGCGTGGATTGAGACTGCATAGAGTGGCATTGGCCAGGGACCGTGATACAGGCGACTGGACTTCTGCCACCACTGAGAGGCCTTTGTGGGACATTGAACCTGTGACCAGGACTGCCTCACCCTCTTAGTGGACTGAGGAGTAGTCACAGTCATACCCCCATTGCCCGCATCGCATCCACTGGATCTTATGAGTATCTCCAGCATCCTTCATCCCTAAAGCCCTGCAAAGGATAAAAGTGCCTTGAACTGACTGAAGACTGCTTCACCTGCTGAGGTATCTGTTTCTAAGGACCTTGCTGGTCCCCCTGAGTGGCTCCCCACTGGAGTTGGTCATCTAAACGGACTCCACGTGACTGAATTACACCTAGAAAGTTTTTCACTAAAATGTTTGGGCTAAGTGTCAAATTCTTTGAATTTGCCAATGCTTTTTCATGGTTGAATGAAATGCTTTGGTTTAATATATCTTGTAAATTATATATTTATGGAACCCGATGGTGGATCGTTTTCAATGTGGTGTCTAAAAATAGATAAAAAGACAGTCAATTTTTATAAATTGCAGTCAGATTTGTTTGGTGTCTTGTTGATTTCTTCTTTAATTGTTTTGGTGCTGTGTATATGCTTTACACTTGTTCCTTTGTGCAAGTCTTGCTGCTCAGTGCCACAGCTACACAGGGTTGAACTGAAGGTTTGACAAATGAAACCTAAGGGACTCAAAGGGTTGGTAAGTGTGTTACACAGTGAGGTCGTACAACCACACCACACAATACATCCCATTTCCTCACTGAGAAAAGAAAGGTTAAAGTGCCATAATAGTGAGGCATGGTAATAATATCGAACTTTACATAAAAAACCCTAGAAATTCACTGAAAAAACAACATTTAAAGTAATGTTAGAGGACCTAATCCACAAAGGGACTTACATGTGGTAATGTTACGAGTGCCGGGTCTCCGCACTCATGGCAGAACCTCCACTCTCGTGTGGAATATCTGCACTTAGGGCAGAATCTTCACACAGCACACTGCAGAGAGTGTGCCGTGTCGAGGTTCTGCCCCGAGAGTGTAAATTCACCCCAGCGTGTGGAGACACCGCCACAGCCGCAGAGACTACACGCACGTCCCTTTGTGAATCAGGCTCAATGTAGGTGAAAATGTCAGCCATAAAAAACACTGAAATTCAGCAGTTATAGTTTACTGACCTAACTGTACCTTACACCTCGCCATGCCCTGCTTATGACCTCAGTATCACATCACAGCAGTGCCAGGATACCCCTGCGCATGATACTGTGCTTTACACATAAACATAACATCGCTCATGATATGTTCAGGCATCATGGATGACAATACTGATGATATTTCAAATAACATCATTGCTGACATCACTGATGACATCACCCAAGCTACCTCCGGGGTTTGCTGCTCCTTGGCGGCAAACTCCCACCACAAATGGCATTGACTAGGCCCTGCGGCCAATCTCCGTGGGTGGGTAACCGCTCAGTGTGTGGTTTTGAAAGTGCAGATGCATGTTGCTGTCATAGTCTCAGGCATTTAGAAGAGATGCCAAGCGGGGTTGGGAATGAAGTATACTCACTGCCTCAAGTGCGGTCAGTGTCGGTAGACATACCTCGTCTCTGCAATCCTGGAGATTACAGAGTAGGACCCCATCTTGCAGCCTTCATGATGATTGGAACTCACTTGCAGCATTAACAAGCATTGGCATAGCCAATAGGTCTCGCCTTTGGGACCGTATAAGTGTTTAGCCATGCAACAGTTGATGTTGTTGCACCAGGGATATTGTGCTGCATAACTAAATACTTATAAGGTCCCAAAGGCGAGACCTATTGGCTATGCCAGTGCTGAAGTGGTTGTTCTCCCTCCCGGGGATGCTTCTGCCCCCTTGACCACTCTGAATGCTTGCTTGATTGTTCAGACAGATGGGTTTCCTTGAGGATTTCCCTCCCCTCCCCGGCATACTGGAATATATATCCTGGGGCCCAGAGTGATGTAAGAATTACGGTGGGTTACTGCATGCTTCCCTAGAGTTCCGACCCGCAGGACTGTTTTTGTTTTTTCCTTTATCCGAGTTCACGTAGTTTATACTTTTTATTTTTAGAATATGGCGTTGCTGGGTTTAGTTCTCCAGCTCCCGTTAGGAAGCACATATATAGAGCAGTACATATTAAAGGATAGGAGAATAGACACAAATGTTAGTTGCCAAACCTAATATCCAGAAGTAAGGGATACATATGGTCAACCTGGACCCGAGTTACACTGAAAGAAAAAGTTATTTGATTGATGTTTGCACCATGGTATGATTAATGTTTCCTCAGGCACAGTATTGTGTCTCTATGCATCATATATTAGCCACTGGATTGGCACAATGGTGAAATGTAAACCGGTTGCCTAAATATGTGTACATTGTACAAAATCCTGCTCTTATGTACATTTATGTCTCATTATTATTTTAAATGCCAATAAAAATATGCTTTAAAAAAATCTATAAGTGAGGTTTTTGTAGAGCGCAGCTCTTTTGATACATTACTTCAATGTGCTCTCAAACTCGAGAATTAACGAAAAAAGGCACACATGGAAGTGATGCCATGGGCTGTGGATCACACAATTTGGTCAAGTGGAGAAGTGTGCTTTTTAAGTCACAGACCTTCAAGAAGACCTGGGTGTGTGAGCGTGTCTTCAGGCAGATGGCCTGCCACGGTTTAAAACAGTTTTCATGTAGAAATCTGGGGGAATATTGACCACTGCATCCCTCACACACCAAAACCTGAGACACACACGCACGCACACACGCACACACACACACACACACACACACACACCTAGAAAAGCAAACGCATGAAGCAGTAACTTTAGAATTATTTGAGTTGTCTAAATTATTATCTAACAAACAGATAATTAGCATGCTCAAACTAGACGGGGAACAATGGGAAAGGGAAAAGAAAGATGAATTTAAGGACAGAAGCAAGTGATAGAACTAATGAAGAGCGAAGATACGGGGTGGGAGGCTGAACAGACGGGGCCATGGGGAGGAGGGAGAAAGATGGCGAGATGAGGAAGTGAACCGAAGGAACACGGATGAGAAGAGGGGATGCTGCAAACAGGAAGACAGGGCACCGAGGGGGAGAGAAGGAGGGGGAAAGATGGGAGAATATGCAGGGGTTCATGGAGAGAAAAGAGAAGGGACCAAAATAGGAGAACGTGACAAGTAGAGCAGAGAAGCACAGAGGACGAGGGGAGTTAGAGAGGAAGATGCGACAGAAAGAAAAACATGTAGAGGAGAAATCGTAGAGAGAAGTCAGAAGGGAGGAGGGATGAGAACATTCCGGACAAAGGCACTCCAGGAAGGGGAGACGAAGGAGAGGCAGAAGAGGAATGGGGCAAATACAGAGGGTAAAAAAAAAGAGGCAGGCAAAATAGAAGGAGAGAACGGACAACCGAAGGGAAGGGGTAAACCAGAACAGTGAAAGCTAGCAAGAGGGAGACAATGTGAGGAGAGGGAGAACGTGACAAGGATTGAGTGGGAAAGAGGACACAGAGCAAGATTAGAACAAGGACTGGGGCAGAGGAGTCGGAGAGAAAAGGATGAGAGAAGAGGGGAAAAGATTCAAAGAGTGAGGATGAAAAAGAACAAGCATGGGGTGGTGAGACCGAGAGAAGAAGGAGCGAGGAGGTGCAGAGGAGTGGGGTCCTGGAAATGGAAGTCCAAAACAGCGGAGGGGGAGAGGAGGATAAGTTGTGGAAGAGGGAAGTGCGGGCCTGGAGAAGAAGGAGGAGCGGAGACCTCTGGGATCAGAGAGTGTGCGAGCAGAGGCCGAGGGAGTCCGTGTTCAGGGGAAGAGATCAGACGGCTGCAGCTGCGGACTCGCCGCGAAGAGGGGACCGGAGCGCAGCAAGGAACTTAGAGCCAAGGAGGGGGGATCGGGAGCAGCCTGAAGGGACTCCCCAGGTCGGAGAGCCGCAGCAAGGAGTTCAGGGCTACTCACGCGACGACGGGGAGCAGCCGGTGAGAAGTGGAGATTTGAGGGCAGCGGCGGAGGACTCTCACTGTCCACCAGGGGTAGCGCTGGAGAGCTACGGAGGACTCGGACCCGCAGAAGGGTGACCCGGGCGCGCGCTGCAGCTGAAGACCCGCGGGAAGCAGATGAGTGAGCGCGAGACCCAGAGGAGGGAGAGGGCGTCGGGTGCCCGGGCATGGATGGGTGTGAGCAGCATCTGGAAACAGAGGGTAAACTGCACCACATGTGAACACGCTCGTGCACAATGGCCTTTTGCTTGCGGTTACCCACACGGCCGGCATGTGTTTCCAATTATCACGCCCGTGTGGTCAGCTTTCAAAAGCCCACTACATAAAGTCTTCGCCAGAAGCAGCGCTTGCGCGCTACTCTAGGCTCGACCTAAAAATGACCCAAACTTAGGTAGCTCTTCATAGAAAAATTATGACTGAGTACTTGAGAGCAAACATATTGCATAATGGTTTAATAGTCACTAAAGTCCCATGCATCTTTTTAGAGGATAATCTTCCAACGTGAATGGTCACAAGTCACCCTTACTACAAACTAGCTTACAGCGCAGGGAGTGGAGCCAGGACCATGGTCGCACCGGAGCTGGTGCAGAACCCGAAGTGGGTTCAGTGGGCACAGGTAGCACTGAGGGCAGACCTGTAGGCAAAATCTGACTGGAGGCCCTGCAGATCCTTGGGACCTGATGGTGAACCAGAGGGCACCGCTAAATGTCAAAGACATGCAGCATGCTGCTCTGGCAAATGACCTGGAAACTCAGGGTGCATCGTGAAAAAGCTCGGAATTGGCCCCTCAGGAGATTGGGAGCATGACCGGCTGGCACGTTGATGTACTCACACCTTTCCTGGAGTTCACGAATAGTGGGAAGGGGAAGAGTCCTCAATGGACTTCTTGTGCTTCTTCTTGGACTTACCTGATGACTCTCTGAGACATAATTGAGACAAAGATCTGCCGCATGAAAGGCTTCGGGAGCAGGAACAGGACCTTCCTTTTGAATTAGACACCAATCGTATTGCGGAGTCTTTCAATGTTGGCAACGTAGAGTTTCGTTGTGCGGTCCTGTATAGCCTTCAGATTCATCTAGACGCAGTTGTCGCAGACTCTGGAATTGTGTTCAAATCCCAGATACCACAGGCATGCCTTGTGAGGATCTGTCAAAGGCATCTGTTTGCAACAGCCTTACAAGAGTTAAACTCTGTTATTTTGGGAGGTGACATTTTCCCTTCCATACTGGGAAATTGAAAAATAAATGATAAGAAAAGTCTAGTCAAGTTGAAAGAGTAGATCTGGATGTGCTTGTGAAGGAGAGGAAAGAAAGGATCTGATGTGGGTGTTGCTACTATGCAGCTCAGCGCTTCTCTTCTGCAGCTGAACAGATTCGGCTTTGAGTTGTCCAACACCAGCTGCAAGCGCAGCACTACTGCCTGCCAGCTTCTAGTTTGATGCTCTGGAATATTCACAAGATGCGCTTAAAAGTATCCATCAGAAAAGGCTTTTGGCGCCTCCTCAAAAAAAAATTGGGAGCACCGAGGAAGCAGGAGTTTTTTCTTACCAGATGCTACTGGGGAAAAAAGTCTCCGTTTTCCTGCAGCTCTGGCTTACCTCGTGCTTTTTCAGTAGTGCTTGTTTTCACACGGCAGACTGTCCAATCAGCCATAAAAGTAGAACTAAATGTGTTAATGTGTTTCGATGTTTTTTTGGCTGGTTGGGCTACTCTCTCAGCAAAATAAAAAGGAGGAGCCTAATTGGCCCTCTCTAGTCTGAGAGGGTGAGCTGAGGGAGAGCACGTGTAGGATGGCACTGCCTGTATCCATACTATGCTATTCTATGCGTGTAAGCTAGATGGTTCTGCTGTTGTGTCTGTTTTGTTCCTGTTCCATTCTCTGAATGAAGCTTATACTTCTGTTACTGTGCTGTATTTGCTGGTATGTGTTACAGGAAATAGATGAAGGAAGCTTTTCATCATTAAAAAACTGAAGAGTACTAGTTTGGTCAGTGCTGGGTCAACAGTAGACAAACATTGGGAGTGGGGAGGAAGCTGTTTTGCTACCTATACATAAAGTTTGCAACAGAGGAAATGTGGCACTGAATGAAGGTGCCAAATGTGCATTGTCACAAAATGCATTTATAATGTATGAGTCCACCTTTAGGACCGGTAACAAAAAAGAAGGTCCGCTGGTAAAAGTGGCTTTAATAATAATATTAAAATCCATTATTCCCATGATGTACTAAAGCGCCTGATTTGCCAAACACTGCTCACCTTAACTATGCATATAGCAAACATGAGAAACCAGACAGGTAATGTGATGCATGCTATTGTTACCTAACCATCAAACATACTATCCGTTGAGTTTGATGATAAAAGGATGAAAGCCAAGGCCAGCCATGTGAAGAGTTAAACCAGCAGTGACCTGCGTGTCTCTGGGAAGTGCATCTAGTTATAATATCAGACTACCACCTCTGCAAGGCAAATGCTATATCCATTTTCAATGGAAACTGCCTTTCAGTATCAAATGTGCACTCTAATTAACATAAAACATTTACTTCAAAATGTTCAGTTTCATTTCTATCTGTGCCTTTTCAGGCGTCCATGCGTCACTGCCAAGTGAAGGAGACATTTCCTGAGCTCGGACCAAATACTTGGTGTATTTTCAGCAGCTTTTAAAAAACGCCACTTTCACTTTGATTTACATGCACTTTTATTCCAGTAACCAGACTCTCAGATTTGTACTACTCCACACAGTGGGAGCATGTCCCCTTAACTAGTGTTCTCACCAGGGCCCGAAGACCTTCATTATGGCCCAGCCCTCATACACCCCTCGGCGTGGATGAAGCAAGTGTATTTTAAAAAGGTGCGTAAAAGTTAAATGCGCCCACTTTTCCAATTGTTGCTTCAAGGTGTGGATTACATAAAGAATACATAGAAGGCTGCTCCCGTTTTCTATGCTCGCAGCAATAAAGATGAAACAGAGTTTGCATTTTTATATTGTGAAGAAAGAGGGTCCTACGGAGCAGCGGTTCTCTAAATTTAGAAAGGTAAACTTCCATCCCTCTCAGAACAGGAGAAAAGGCAGCAATATATTAGCAACACAATGGTTTTTGGCCGACCACCTGAATAGGTGTTAATGTATGTAAATCAATGCCTTTGTTTCCTTTCCTTTGCAAGGCAGGAAACGGAGGTCAAAGTCAAAGCTGAGGCCTTAACTGTGTGAATGAAAGGAACACCTCGCCCTTCCCCCAGCAACATGGTTTTGGCAGCAACTTCAAAACTTGTAAAACAAGCATTGGCATAGCCAATAGGTCTCGCCTTTGGGGCCTTATAAGTGTTTAGCCAGAGCTACTGACTTTGCCAATGTCTTCAAGCTGTGCTGTAGAGAAGTGTGGCTGCTGTGCGGCATGCTGAAAAGTTATAATAAAAAAGTGTCAGAAGCATTTTTGTTACTTTATATATGACCAAGAAGGCATTATGTAAAACTGAACGACCATATTAAAAAAAGTATTTACAATAAAAAATTTCCTCAGTTTTCTTTTGTTCTTGCAATGCTGGCAACTTGTTTCTGCCTATTGCAATGGTTGTTTGTTAAAGCTTCTTTTTTGAGGGGGCATAAACAATCGGAGGGTGAAGGTTGGGAACTAGTACCTGTATTATAACACTAGCAGCGGCCAGACGCTAGGGGAGAATCAACAGATGCCAGATTCCGAGAGCAAGTTGAGGTGGTGCTGAGTGATGCTGAGGTGGTAGTGGTGGTTGTAGGAGAGTAGGATCTGCCTCTTATGTTGCCCCCACTTTTTTTTCTGATGTTTACACTGGTTTCTGGCTATAGTCAGGCTGGGACCCTGCTAATCAGGGCCCCAGCCTCTCTGTTCTCTCTAAACGACTTGGAGTGCACTCTAGGTGCACTAGTGATTGGATACTGTGGTACCTTATGAGTCCCTAGTATATGGTACCTTAGGTACCAAGGGCATAGGTACTTCACAGGCCTACCAGGGGCTGCAGCATGTATTATGCCACCCCTGGGAAGCAGACTAGATCTGACACCACAGGCCTGCTACTGCAGCCCGAGTGAGGAAGTGCTAGCACCCCTCACTGAGATATAGGTTCCCTATATCTCTCATACACACACATGTAACCCTATCAGTCACCCCTAAGGCAGGCCCTATCAATCCTGAGGGCAGGGTGCTTGGCTTCTATGTGAGGGGGTGCCTCTGCCTGAGGAGGGCCCCTCTGCAGCTCTCAGAGTCCATTCTCTGGTGCTGTTTGTGGATGCGGTTAAACCATATACTTTTAAGTGCATTATATCCTCGCAGTAAAATGCTAACTTTGGAATGGCTGCATCGAAACATGTCGTGTTTGGTGTCAAACATCTTGGAATACTACCCCCCGCCAGTCCTGGCGGCGGGGGTAGCATTCCACCCTTCTAGAGGGATAGACATGTACCTACTGTGGAAACGCGGTAGAATCCTGCAGAGCCCTGGCATCACAAAATGGATGCCACCAGTCACAGACACTGGGCTGCCCTCCTGCTGATGACCAACACTCGCAGTGGAGGAAGCCCAACAATAGATATCCTGTCCCAAGGGGGTGTGACCACCTCCCAGACAGGGTTTAGTGTATTGGGGCTGGGTGGGTGCACTCCTAGAGTGCTTTGAAGTCCTGCACTGGGGAGCAGAAGGCTCCTCTGTGTATATGCCAGTTCAAACCGGCTCAGGGGCTACCTGTCCCTGCTCTGGCGCGAAACTGGACAAAGGGAAGTGGGTGTAGCCACACACTCCCCTGACCCTCCCATAGGTAGGGTCATAGAGCTAGTCCCTCCCCTTCTTTTAGTATAAGAGGGGGAACCTGTGCATTGCACCCTAGATTTCCCTGGGCGACGCTCTACAAGAAGAATCCCGGACCTTCGATGTTCCACTACCTTTGGAAGACTGAAGACTCTCCCTTGGAGTCAAGGAGTGACTCCCCTGCTTGGCAGGCACCAAAAACTCCACACGACGGTCACAAACTACGCCGCTCCCGCCGGAGTCCGAAGTCCCTGCAGCCCAAGAAGTAGATTTCCTGACTTCTCAAAGGCCATCGTGAGTCCCCAGCGAAGCTGAGGCCAGTGGACCCCAAGAGTAATGAGGAACCGCGACCCCTGGGTACCGTGCACTATTGTCGAGTGCAACCCCTTCACAACGTTCCACGAACTTGTGCTTTGGACCACGTGTGGTCCCAGCCTCCAGCAGAAATCCTCCTAAGATCAGAGGCCTGCCACGTCCCGAGTGACCGTGGGCCCCTGTGAGTGAATCCTCCCGAGGCATCTTTGCGATCCCTTGCCAGCCGGCTTGTGGGTCCCCAGAAGACTTTCTAAAGAAACCAAAGGGCTCCCCTGGTTGCTCCAGGCCTGCCCTGACTTACCCTCGCTAGGTGAGTTCCACAGACCTTGCTGGTCTGCGTCATTGTCTCTTCACACTTTCCCCGAGACTTGCTGTTACCAAGGCTTGTTGGCTCCGATCGAGTTGCCGACACCGCAGTAAGCTGCAGACATCGTGGGACACGCCGAATCCAGCTCCTGGTCGTCGTCGACACCTCCTGGACCTCGTGGCTGAAGAGTCAAGGCAACCGCGAACGACCTGAATCTTGCGACGACGGTGGGCATCCATCTTCCTTGCCCCGAGTCACTGCCAAGTGACTTTGAACACTGTCCCCTCTGCTTTCAGGACTTCCATCTTCCGAATCCAGGCTTGGATTCCTCCGGACACTTCTCCTGTCGCCGCAAGCAGCCAGTCTTCACTGGCTCCCATTGAAAACGACGCCGCGACCCGACACCAAAGAACACCTATGCACCCGGCTCCCCTGGGTGAGGTAACTTCAGCACTACGGTGCTCCTGTGGGTGTGGGCCCTAGAACTACTTACCCTGTAAGTGACTTGCTTGTAGCTTCCCTCGAAGTGTCCTAAAACTCTAACTTTCCAAGTGCGACTATCGCACTGACTCGTACACGGTTCGCGTCTTTGTTAGACACACCGCGTCCAACTCCCTTGCAATTCCATCTGTGACCGCGTCCTTCGACTCGTACAAGGACCGATCGGTGTGTTCGCCTCGAACACGCAAGGGACCTTTAACACTGATATCTCAATCGCGTCTGAGCGCATAGACTCGTACAGGATTCGCATCGGTGCCAGGTCACCGCGTCCGTCCCCTGTGGGTCTCCTACAACTACCTGGGGTGGTTCTTGGGGGTCCCACGATTCTAGATGCCCTAGACCTAGGTCTAGCAAACTAAGATTGTAATATTCAAATGTGCTAAACTTATCCTGATAATATTTGACTTGTACATATGTTCCTGTCCTCTAATCTCATAAAGAGATTAGTAGAGAGTGTTTATTAATAAATACATATATATTTGATATATATACCTGTGTGGTGTCTTTTCATTTGGTGATTCAAGAGATTGTGTGGTAAAACAAGCTGCTTTACATTCCTTCAAGACTTAGCCTGAAGGCTGCTCTCCACAGCTACCACTAGGATAGCTTTCTATAAAGGTTGTCTTAAACCTATCTACCATAAGAGTCGAATTGTTCTGGTGCAAGGTGTCCACTTTAATTAGTGAACAGCATATACCAGGCCAACTTCTCACATTGGTGGGCAGCGTGTGGGATTCCAGCTTGCTATTGTTTTACCAGAAAATCTCTATTTGAATTACTAACTGAAAACCACTATAGGTACTTAAGGTACATATAAAGTCAAGCTTAGTATCGATAAGTTCTACTGAACTTAGAGCTGTGTGCCAAGGGATAGCACACCCTTTCTACAGCTCAAGCTAGTATCAGTAGGCCACAAACTAGTGTAGGTAGTACAACACTGCACAACACTAGAATGTCCTTAAAGGGTGGAACCAGTGGATCCACTCAGCCTCAGTATAAGGACATGGCTTTCTCTGACTTGAGAGCCATGTGTGTTGAGAGACACCTGAGACTAGGACAGAGTCCCTCAACCCTACACCTGATAGATCTGCTGACAGCAGATGATCTTAGATTGGCTCTAGGAGCTAATGGGTCTGAATCAGTGGGTGGGTCAATTACAGTATCTGGGTCAGACGATGAAAATCCGAATGACCAGGACTCTGTGATTGAAGGGCCAGGCCTCAAGGGGCCTGAAAAGGACAGAGGAATTCTCCCTAAGAGAGCTGACAGAGTGGATGAGAGTCATAGGTCCCCTTCCAGGGAATCTGAGCACTCCTATCACTCTGGCAGAGAATTTGTCCACCAGAGGAACTCATACTTTCCCATAAGAGAGACCTCCTCTGAAAGAATGTGCAAACTGCTGCAGTATGAGGAAGCAAGAGTTGCCCTCAGAACCAAGCAGTTGGCACTGGATAGAGAAGCCCTGGAGATCCAGAGAGCTTCTAGAAGAGAGGGGTTAGAACCCCTTGGTGGCAGCAACAGTGTCCCTAGAGGCAGATAATCTATTCCAGACCATAGGAACCTGAGCAAGGTTGTTCCTCCCTACCAGAGTGGGGATGATATCCACAAGTGGATAACTGCTATGGAGAGGGCCTGTAGAGTACAGCAGGTCCCCCAAAAGCAGTGGGCAGCAATCTTGTGGCTCTCCTTTTCAGATAAAGGTAGAGACAAGCTCCTCACTGTTAGAGAAGAGGATGCTGATGATTATGAAGTCCTGAAGAGTGCACTGATAGATGGGTTTGGCTTAACCACTGAACAGTACAGGTTAAAGTTCAGAGACACCCAGAAGGCACAGACTCAGGACTGGACTGACTTTGTTGATTGTGCAACCAAGGCTCTGGAGGGTTGGCTGGTTGGCAGTAGGGTTACTGATTTCAAGGGATTGTATAATCTGATGATGAGAGAACAGATCCTTAATAATTGCCAGAACCAGTTGTGGCATCAGTACCTGGTGGACTCGGATCTGACCTCTCCCCAAGAATTGGGAAAGAAGGCAGACAAGTGGGTCAGAACCAGGGTGAGGCAGAAACCCCAGAACCAAGGGGGTGACACCAAGAAGCAAGATCCTAAGGGCTCTGAGAAAGGTGGGGATAAGTCAAAAGACCAGAAGTCTTCACAAGGGCCCCAAAAATCTGCATCTGGTGGGGAGTCACAACCCAACAAGGGAAAAGGCCAAAAGAAGCCCTGGTGCAAATTCTGTAAACAGAAAGGGCACTGGACTTCTGACTGTAACAAGTCCAAAGACCAAACCACCACCACTCCTGCCCCTAAGGCAACTGTTCCCCCTAGTTCAGCTACTGGTGGAGGTGGTACTCAGAATAAGGGTGTAGTAGGGTTGACCCTGGGTTCTGAAGTGGACTCTGACCTAGTCAGAGTGCCCACTCAGGCAATGCTGATTTGTGAGGGAGACCTTAATATGTCCTTCCTAGTGAGTCCCAGTAATCTGGGCAAATACAAACAGCAGCCTGTAATAAATGGCAAACAGGCTTTGGCATTTAGGGACACAGGTGCTAGTGTCACCATGGTGGCAGAGGATCTTGTGGACCCTGGACAGATCATCCTGGGCGAAATGTACCAGGTGACCAATGCAAGCAACGTCAAGACCAACCATAGTCTGGCAGTTGTGAATTTCTCCTGGGGAGGGGTAACTGGCCTCAAGAAGGTTGTAGTCAGTGCAGACCTCCCTGTCGAATGTCTATTGGGCAATGATCTAGAGACTTCAGCCTGGTCTGAAGTAGAGTTATGGACTCATGCTGAGATGTTGGGCATCCCTGCAGAGGTATGTGCTGTGACCAGGTCACAAGCAAGAATGCATGACACTGAACCAGCTCTGGATCCTGGAACAATGGACCAGATGCTTCCCAAGAGGAGGAGCAGTAGGGTAAAGGCAGTGCCTTCCCCTCTGTCTCAGATCACAGACTCACCCCCAGAGGGAGGTGAAGCAGATCCTGAAGAAGGAACTGCCCCAGAGGGACTTGAGCCTGATCAGGTTGAGTTCTTGGGGGCAGGGGGCCCTTCTAGGGAAGATCTGAGGAAGGAGCAACAGTGCTGCCCCTCTCTTGAACCCCTCAGACAGCAGGCTGCTGGGAGTGCTAGTGGGTCCCATAAAGTTTATTGGGATGAGGGACTCCTATATTCTGAGAGTAGAGACCCAGCCCCTGGAGCCACCAGGAGGATGGTAATACCTCAGAAGTTTAGGGGGTTCCTCTTGACCCTAGCACATGACATCCCTTTAGCAGGACACTTGGACCAAAACAAGACCTGGGACAGGCTTGTTCCACATTTTCATTGGCCACATATGTCAGAGGACACAAAGGAGTTTTGTCGCTCCTGTGTCACATGCCAAGCCAGTGGTAAGGCAGGTGGCACGACAAAGGCCCCCCTAATACCATTACCTGTGGTGGGGGTACCCTTTGAAAGGGAAGGGATTGACATTGTTGGTCCCCTTGACCCTCAAACTGCATCTGGGCACAGGTTTATTCTGGTGGTAGTGGATCATGCCACCAGGTACCCAGAAGCAATTCCCTGAGGACCACCACAGCCCCTGTGGTGGCAAGAGCCCTCATTGGAGTCTTCTCCAGAGTGGGTTTCCCAAAGGAGGTCATTTCTGACAGAGGTACCAACTTCATGTCAGGATATCTAAAAGCAATGTGGAAGGAGTGTGGTGTAACTTACAAGTTCACCACCCCCTATCACCCACAATGCAATGGTTTAGTTGAACGCTTCAACAAAACCTTGAAAGGAATGATTAAAGGACTCCCAGAGAAGCTTAGGCGGAAATGGGACCTTCTTCTTCCTTGCCTGTTGTTTGCATACAGAGAGGTTCCACAGAAGGGGGTTGGTTACAGCCCATTTGAGCTTCTGTTTGGGCATCCTGTGAGAGGTCCACTGTGTTTGGTAAAAGAGGGCTGGGAGTTACCTCTCAAGCCCCCAAACAAGATGTGATGGACTATGTACTTGGTCTCCGCTCCCGGATGGCTGAGTACATGAAAAAGGCAACCAAAAACCTGGAGGCCAGCCAAGAATTACAAAAAGCTTGGCATGACCAAAGGCTGTACTGACTGTATACCAGCCAGGACAGAAAGTGTGGGTGTTGGAGCCTGTGGCCCCAGCAGCCCTCCAGGACAAGTGGAGTGGCCCCCATACAATAGTTGAACAGAAGGGAGAAGTCACCTACCTGGTGAATCTTGGAACTCCCAGGAGCCCCCTGAGGGTGCTCCATGTCAACAGATTAAAGCCATATGTTGACAGGGCTGACATGGGCTTGCTCATGGCAACTGATGAGGACCAGGAGGAGGAGAGTGACCCTCTCCCTGACCTGCTCTCTCAGAACCCTGATGATGGGTCAGTAGATGGTGTTGCTTTGGCAAGCAGCCTCACCGACCATCAGCAAACTGAGTGCAGACAAGTTCTGCAACAGTTTAGACATATGTTTAGCCTGACCCCTAGTCAGACTTCCTGGTGCACCCACGAGGTGGACACTGGAGACAGTCTGCCTGTCAAGAATAAAATCTACAGGCAACCTGACCATGTCAGGGACTGTATCAGGACTGAAGTCCAGAAAATGTTGGAGCTAGGTGTAATTGAGCCTTCAGATAGCCCTTGGGCTAGTCCAGTAGTCCTGGTACCCAAGCCTCATACCCAGGGTGGTAAGAAAGAAATGAGGTTTTGTGTAGACTACAGAGGCCTCAATGCAGTCACTAGGACTGATGCCTATCCCATACCAAGGGCAGATGAGCTGATTGATACTTTGGCCTCAGCCAAGTATCTAAGCACGTTTGACATAACAGCTGGCTACTGGCAGATCAGATTAGCTGATGATGCAAAAGCCAAGACAGCATTTTCGACCCCTGGTGGGCACTACCACTTTGTGGTGATGCCCTTTGGATTGAAAAATGCACCTGCCACTTTCCAGAGGTTGGTGAATAAAGTTCTGACAGGGATGGAAACTTATTGCTCAGCTTATCTAGATGATATTGCTGTCTTTAGTTCCTCCTGGCAGGATCACCTGGTCCACCTCAGGAATGTTTTGGAGGCCCTGCAAAAGCAGGCCTCACTATCAAGGCCACTAAGTGCCAGATAGGGCAGAGTCAGGTTGTGTACCTGGGCCACCTTGTAGGTGGAGGCCAGGTTCAGCCTTTACAGAGCAAGATCCAGACCATAATGGAATGGGTTGCTCCAACCACCCAGACACAGGTGAGAGCCTTCTTAGGCCTATCTGGGTACTATAGGAGGTTTGTCAAGGGATATGGATCTATAGTGACACCCTTGAATGATCTGACCTCAAAGAAAATGCCAAAAAGGTTCAGTGGACAGCTAGCTGTCAGAAGGCATTTGAAGACCTAAAGCAGGCCATGTGCACTGCCCCCATCTTACAGAGTCCAGACTACACCAAAAAGTTCATTGTCCAAACAGATGCTTCTGAGCTGGGTGTGGGAGCTGTACTGTCTCAACTGAATGATGAAGGTCAAGACCAGCCAGTAGATTTTATTAGCAGAAGGCTGACCCCTAGAGAGAAACGTTGGTCAGCTATAGAGAGGAGGCCTTTGCTGTGGTATGGGCCCTGAAGAAGCTGAGGCCATACTTGTTTGGTACTCACTTCATAGTTCAGACCAACCACAAGCCCCTCCTATGGCTTAAACAAATGAAAGGAGAAAACCCAAAACTTTTGAGGTGGTCCATTTCCCTACAGGGGATGGACTAAACAGTGGAACATAGACCTGGGACCCAACATGCCAATGCAGATGGACTCTCAAGGTATTTCCACTTTGAACACGAAGACTCAACTGGTCAAGGTTAGTTTAGTGTCACTGCGTTTGGGGGGTTGTGTAGGAGAGTAGGATCTGCCTCTTATGTTGCCCCCACTTTTTTTCTGATGTTTACACTGGTTTCTGTCTATAGTCAGGCTGGGACCCTGCTAATCAGGGCCCCAGCCTCTCTGTTCTCTCTAAACGATTTGGAGTGCACTCTAGGTGCACTAGTGATTGGATACTGTGGTACCTTATGAGTCCCTAGTATATGGTACCTTAGGTACCAAGGGCATAGGTACTTCACAGGCCTACCAGGGGCTGCAGCATGTATTATGCCACCCCTGGGAAGCAGACTAAATCTGACACCACAGGCCTGCTACTGCAGCCTGAGTGAGGAAGTGCTAGCACTCCTCACTGAGATATAGGTTCCCTATATCTCTCCTACACACACATGTAACCCTATCAGTCACCCCTAAGGCAGGCCCTATCAATCCTGAGGGCAGGGTGCTTGGCTTCTATGTGAGGGGGTGCCTCTGCCTGAGCAGGGCCCCTCTGCAGCTCTCAGAGTCCATTCTCTGGTGCTGTTTGTGGATGCGGTTAAACCATATACTTTTAAGTGCATTATATCCTCGCGGTAAAATGCTAACTTTGGAATGGCTGCATCGAAACATGTCGTGTTTGGTGTCAAACATCTTGGAATACTACACCCCCGCCAGTCCTGGCGGCGGGGGTAGCATTCCACCCTTCTAGAGGGATAGACATGTACCTACTGTGGAAACGCGGTAGAAACCTGCAGAGCCCTCGCATCACAAAATGGATGCCGCCAGTCACAGACACTGGGCTGCCCTCCTGCTGATGACCAACACTCGCAGTGGAGGAAGCCCAACAATAGATATCCTGTCCCAAGGGGGTGTGACCACCTCCCAGACAGGGTTTAGTGTATTGGGGCTGGGTGGGTGCACTCCTAGAGTGCTTTGAAGTCCTGCACTGGGGGAGCAGAAGGCTCCTCTGTGCATATGCCAGTTCAAACCGGCTCAGGGGCTACCTGTCCCTGCTCTGGCGCGAAACTGGACAAAGGGAAGTGGGTGTAGCCACCCACTCCCCTGACCCTCCCATAGGTAGGGTCATAGAGCTAGTCCCTCCCCTTCTGTTAGTATAAGAGGGGGAACCTGTGCATTGCACCCTAGATTTCCCTGGGCGACGCTCTACAAGAAGAATCCCGGACCTTCGACGTTCCACTACCTTTGGAAGACTGAAGAATCTCCCTTGGAGTCAAGGAGTGACTCCCCTGCTTGGCAGGCACCAAAAACTACAAACGACGGTCGCAAACTACGCCACTCCCGCCGGAGTCCGAAGTCCCTGCAGCCCAAGAAGTAGATTTCCTGACTTCTCAAAGGCCATCGTGAGTCCCCAGCAAAGCTGAGGCCAGTGGACCCCAAGAGTAATGAGGAACCGCGACCCCTGGGTAACGTGCACTATTGTCAAGTGAAACCCCTTCACAATGTTCCACGAACTTGTGCTTTGGACCACGTGTGGTCCCAGCCTCCAGCAGGAATTCCTCCTAAGATCAGAGGCCTGCCACGTCCCGAGTGACCGTGGGCCCCTGTGAGTGAATCCTCCCGAGGCGTCTTTGCAATCCCTTGCCAGCCGGCTTGTGGGTCCCCAGAAGACTTTCTAAAGAAACCAAAGGACTCCCCTGATTGCTACAGGCCTGCCCTGACTTACCCTCGCTGGGTGAGTTCCACAGACCTTGCTGGTCTGCGCCATTGTCTCTTCACACTTTCCCCGAGACTTGCTGTTACCAAGGCTTGTTGGCTCCGATCGAGTTGCCGACACTGCAGTAAGCTGCAGACATTATGGGACACGCAGAATCCAGCTCCTGGTTGTCGTCGACGCCTCCTGGACCTCATGGCTGAAGAGTCAAGGCAACCGCGAACGACCTGAATCTTGCGACGACGGTGGGCATCCATCTTCCTTGCCCCGAGTCACTGCCAAGTGACTTTGAACACTGTCCCCTCTGCTTTCAGGTCTTCCATCTTCTGAATCCAGGCTTGGATTCCTCCGGACACTTCTCCTGTCGCCGCAAGCAGCAAGTCTTCACTGGCTCCCATTGAAAACGACACCGCGACCCGACACCAAAGAACACCTATGCACTCGGCTCCCCTGGGTGAGGTAACTTCAGCACTACGGTGCTCCTGTGGGTGTGGGCCCTAGAACTACTTACCCTGTAAGTGACTTGCTTGTAGCTTCCCTCGAAGTGTCCTAAAACTCTAACTTTCCAAGTGCGACTATCGCACTGACTCGTACATGGTTCGCGTCTGTGTTAGACACACCGCGTCCAACTCCCTTGCAATTCCATCTGTGACCGCGTCCTTCGACTCGTACAAGGACCGATCGGTGTGTTCGCCTCGAACACGCAAGGGACCTTTAACACTGATATCTCAATCGCGTCTGAGTGCATAGACTCGTACAGGATTCGCATCGGTGCCAGGTCACCGCGTCCGTCCCCTGTGGGTCTCCTACAACTACCTGGGGTGGTTCTTGGGGGTCCCACGATTCTAGATGCCCTAGACCTAGGTCTAGCAAACTAAGATTGTAATATTCAAATGTGCTAAACTTATCCTGATAATATTTGACTTGTACATATGTTCCTGTCCTCTAATCTCATAAAGAGATTAGTAGAGAGTGTTTATTAATAAATACATATATATTTGATATATATACCTGTGTGGTGTCTTTTCATTTGGTGATTCAAGAGATTGTGTGGTAAAACAAGCTGCTTTACATTCCTTCAAGACTTAGCCTGAAGGCTGCTCTCCACAGCTACCACTAGGATAGCTTTCTATAAAGGTTGTCTTAAACCTATCTACCATAAGAGTCGAATTGTTCTGGTGCAAGGTGTCCACTTTAATTAGTGAACAGCATATACCAGGCCAACTTCTCACATTGGTGGGCAGCGTGTGGGATTCCAGCTTGCTATTGTTTTACCAGAAAATCTCTATTTGAATTACTAACTGAAAACCACTATAGGTACTTAAGGTACATATAAAGTCAAGCTTAGTATCGATAAGTTCTACTGAACTTAGAGCTGTGTGCCAAGGGATAGCACACCCTTTCTACAGCTCACGCTAGTATCAGTAGGCCACAAACTAGTGTAGGTAGTACAACACTGCACAACACTAGAATGTCCTTAAAGGGTGGAACCAGTGGATCCACTCAGCCTCAGTATAAGGACATGGCTTTCTCTGACTTGAGAGCCATGTGTGTTGAGAGACACCTGAGACTAGGACAGAGTCCCTCAACCCTACACCTGATAGATCTGCTGACAGCAGATGATCTTAGATTGGCTCTAGGAGCTAATGGTTCTGAATCAGTGGGTGGGTCAATTACAGTATCTGGGTCAGACGATGAAAATCCGAATGACCAGGACTCTGTGATTGAAGGGCCAGGCCTCAAGGGGCCTGAAAAGGACAGAGGATTCTCCCTAAGAGAGCTGACAGAGTGGAGGAGAGTCATAGGTCCCCTTCCCGGGAATCTGAGCACTCCTATCACTCTGGCAGAGAATTTGTCCACCAGAGGAACTCATACTTTCCCATAAGAGAGACCTCCTCTGAAAGAATGTGCAAACTGCTGCAGTATGAGGAAGCAAGAGTTGCCCTCAGAACCAAGCAGTTGGCACTGGATAGAGAAGCCCTGGAGATCCAGAGAGCTTCTAGAAGAGAGGGGTTAGAACCCCTTGGTGGCAGCAACAGTGTCCCTAGAGGCAGAGAATCTATTCCAGACCATAGGAACCTGAGCAAGGTTGTTCCTCCCTACCAGAGTGGGGATGATATCCACAAGTGGATAACTGCTATGGAGAGGGCCTGTATAGTACAGCAGGTCCCCCAAAAGCAGTGGGCAGCAATCTTGTGGCTCTCCTTTTCAGATAAAGGTAGAGACAAGCTCCTCACTGTTAGAGAAGAGGATGCTGATGATTATGAAGTCCTGAAGAGTGCACTGATAGATGGGTTTGGCTTAACCACTGAACAGTACAGGTTAAAGTTCAGAGACACCCAGAAGGCACAGACTCAGGACTGGACTGACTTTGTTGATTGTGCAACCAAGGCTCTGGAGGGTTTGCTGGTTGGCAGTAGGGTTACTGATTTCAAGGGATTGTATAATCTGATGATGAGAGAACAGATCCTTAATAATTGCCAGAACCAGTTGTGGCATCAGTACCTGGTGGACTCGGATCTGACCTCTCCCCAAGAATTGGGAAAGAAGGCAGACAAGTGGGTCAGAACCAGGGTGAGGCAGAAACCCCAGAACCAAGGGGGTGACACCAAGAAGCAAGATCCTAAGGGCTCTGAGAAAGGTGGGGATAAGTCAAAAGACCAGAAGTCTTCACAAGGGCCCCAAAAATCTGCATCTGGTGGGGAGTCACAACCCAACAAGGGAAAAGGCCAAAAGAAGCCCTGGTGCAAATTCTGTAAACAGAAAGGGCACTGGACTTCTGACTGTAACAAGTCCAAAGACCAAACCACCACCACTCCTGCCCCTAAGGCAACTGTTCCCCCTAGTTCAGCTACTGGTGGAGGTGGTACTCAGAATAAGGGTGTAGTAGGGTTGACCCTGGGTTCTGAAGTGGACTCTGACCTAGTCAGAGTGCCCACTCAGGCAATGCTGATTTGTGAGGGAGACCTTAATATGTCCTTCCTAGTGAGTCCCAGTAATCTGGGCAAATACAAACAGCAGCCTGTAATAAATGGCAAACAGGCTTTGGCATTTAGGGACACAGGTGCTAGTGTCACCATGGTGGCAGAGGATCTTGTGGACCCTGGACAGATCATCCTGGGCGAAATGTACCAGGTGACCAATGCAAGCAACGTCAAGACCAACCATAGTCTGGCAGTTGTGAATTTCTCCTGGGGAGGGGTAACTGGCCTCAAGAAGGTTGTAGTCAGTGCAGACCTCCCTGTCGAATGTCTATTGGGCAATGATCTAGAGACTTCAGCCTGGTCTGAAGTAGAGTTATGGACTCATGCTGAGATGTTGGGCATCCCTGCAGAGGTATGTGCTGTGACCAGGTCACAAGCAAGAATGCATGACACTGAACCAGCTCTGGATCCTGGAACAATGGACCAGATGCTTCCCAAGAGGAGGAGCAGTAGGGTAAAGGCAGTGCCTTCCCCTCTGTCTCAGATCACAGACTCACCCCCAGAGGGAGGTGAAGCAGATCCTGAAGAAGGAACTGCCCCAGAGGGACTTGAGCCTGATCAAGTTGAGTTCTTGGGGGCAGGGGGCCCTTCTAGGGAAGATCTGAGGAAGGAGCAACAGTGCTGCCCCTCTCTTGAACCCCTCAGACAGCAGGCTGCTGAGGCTGCTGGGAGTGCTAGTGGGTCCCATAAAGTTTATAGGGATGAGGGACTCCTATATTCTGAGGGTAGAGACCCAGCCCCTGGAGCCACCAGGAGGATGGTAATACCTCAGAAGTTTAGGGGTTCCTCTTGACCCTAGCACATGACATCCCTTTAGCAGGACACTTGGACCAAAACAAGACCTGGGACAGGCTTGTTCCACATTTTCATTGGCCACATATGTCAGAGGACACAAAGGAGTTTTGTCGCTCCTGTGTCACATGCCAAGCCAGTGGTAAGGCAGGTGGCACAACAAAGGCCCCCCTAATACCATTACCTGTGGTGGGGGTACCCTTTGAAAGGGTAGGGATTGACATTGTTGGTCCCCTTGACCCTCAAACTGCATCTGGGCACAGGTTTATTCTGGTGGTAGTGGATCATGCCACCAGGTACCCAGAAGCAATTCCCTGAGGACCACCACAGCGCCTGTGGTGGCAAGAGCCCTCATTGGAGTCTTCTCCAGAGTGGGTTTCCCAAAGGAGGTCATTTCTGACAGAGGTACCAACTTCATGTCAGGATATCTAAAAGCAATGTGGAAGGAGTGTGGTGTAACTTACAAGTTCACCACCCCCTATCACCCACAATGCAATGGTTTAGTTGAACGCTTCAACAAAACCTTGAAAGGAATGATTAAAGGACTCCCAGAGAAGCTTAGGCGGAAATGGGACCTTCTTCTTCCTTGCCTGTTGTTTGCATTCAGAGAGGTTCCACAGAAGGGGTTGGTTACAGCCCATTTGAGCTTCTGTTTGGGCATCCTGTGAGAGGTCCACTGTGTTTGGTAAAGAGGGCTGGGAGTTACCTCTCAAGCCCCCCAAACAAGATGTGATGGACTATGTACTTGGTCTCCGCTCCCGGATGGCTGAGTACATGAAAAAGGCAACCAAAAACCTGGAGGCCAGCCAAGAATTACAAAAAGCTTGGCATGACCAAAGGCTGTACTGACTGTATACCAGCCAGGACAGAAAGTGTGGGTGTTGGAGCCTGTGGCCCCAGCAGCCCTCCAGGACAAGTGGAGTGGCCCCCATACAATAGTTGAACAGAAGGGAGAAGTCACCTACCTGGTGAATCTTGGAACTCCCAGGAGCCCCCTGAGGGTGCTCCATGTCAACAGATTAAAGCCATATGTTGACAGGGCTGACATGGGCTTGCTCATGGCAACTGATGAGGACCAGGAGGAGGAGAGTGACCCTCTCCCTGACCTGCTCTCTCAGAACCCTGATGATGGGTCAGTAGATGGTGTTGCTTTGGCAAGCAGCCTCACCGACCATCAGCAAACTGAGTGCAGACAAGTTCTGCAACAGTTTAGACATATGTTTAGCCTGACCCCTAGTCAGACTTCCTGGTGCACCCACGAGGTGGACACTGGAGACAGTCTGCCTGTCAAGAATAAAATCTACAGGCAACCTGACCATGTCAGGGACTGTATCAGGACTGAAGTCCAGAAAATGTTGGAGCTAGGTGTAATTGAGCCTTCAGATAGCCCTTGGGCTAGTCCAGTAGTCCTGGTACCCAAGCCTCATACCCAGGGTGGTAAGAAAGAAATGAGGTTTTGTGTAGACTACAGAGGCCTCAATGCAGTCACTAGGACTGATGCCTATCCCATACCAAGGGCAGATGAGCTGATTGATACTTTGGCCTCAGCCAAGTATCTAAGCACGTTTGACCTAACAGCTGGCTACTGGCAGATCAGATTAGCTGATGATGCAAAAGCCAAGACAGCATTTTCGACCCCTGGTGGGCACTACCACTTTGTGGTGATGCCCTTTGGATTGAAAAATGCACCTGCCACTTTCCAGAGGTTGGTGAATAAAGTTCTGACAGGGATGGAAACTTATTGCTCAGCTTATCTAGATGATATTGCTGTCTTTAGTTCCTCCTGGCAGGATCACCTGGTCCACCTCAGGAATGTTTTGGAGGCCCTGCAGAAAGCAGGCCTCACTATCAAGGCCACTAAGTGCCAGATAGGGCAGAGTCAGGTTGTGTACCTGGGCCACCTTGTAGGTGGAGGCCAGGTTCAGCCTTTACAGAGCAAGATCCAGACCATAATGGAATGGGTTGCTCCAACCACCCAGACACAGGTGAGAGCCTTCTTAGGCCTATCTGGGTACTATAGGAGGTTTGTCAAGGGATATGGATCTATAGTGACACCCTTGAATGATCTGACCTCAAAGAAAATGCCAAAAAGGTTCAGTGGACAGCTAGCTGTCAGAAGGCATTTGAAGACCTAAAGCAGGCCATGTGCACTGCCCCCATCTTACAGAGTCCAGACTACACCAAAAAGTTCATTGTCCAAACAGATGCTTCTGAGCTGGGTGTGGGAGCTGTACTGTCTCAACTGAATGATGAAGATCAAGACCAGCCAGTAGATTTTATTAGCAGAAGGCTGACCCCTAGAGAGAAACGTTGGTCAGCTATAGAGAGGGAGGCCTTTGCTGTGGTATGGGCCCTGAAGAAGCTGAGGCCATACTTGTTTGGTACTCACTTCATAGTTCAGACCAACCACAAGCCCCTCCCATGGCTTAAACAAATGAAAGGAGAAAACCCAAAACTTTTGAGGTGGTCCATTTCCCTACAGGGGATGGACTAAACAGTGGAACATAGACCTGGGACCCAACATGCCAATGCAGATGGACTCTCAAGGTATTTCCACTTTGAACACGAAGACTCAACTGGTCAAGGTTAGTTTAGTGTCACTGCGTTTGGGGGGGGGGGTTGTGTAGGAGAGTAGGATCTGCCTCTTATGTTGCCCCCACTTTTTTTTCTGATGTTTACACTGGTTTCTGGCTATAGTCAGGCTGGGACCCTGCTAATCAGGGCCCCAGCCTCTCTGTTCTCTCTAAACGATTTGGAGTGCACTCTAGGTGCACTAGTGATTGGATACTGTGGTACCTTATGAGTCCCTAGTATATGGTACCTTAGGTACCAAGGGCATAGGTACTTCACAGGCCTACCATGGGCTGCAGCATGTATTATGCCACCCCTGGGAAGCAGACTAAATCTGACACCACAGGCCTGCTACTGCAGCCTGAGTGAGGAAGTGCTAGCACCCCTCACTGAGATATAGGTTCCCTATATCTCTCCTACACACACATGTAACCCTATCAGTCACCCCTAAGGCAGGCCCTATCAATCCTGAGGGCAGGGTGCTTGGCTTCTATGTGAGGGGGTGCCTCTGCCTGAGCAGGGCCCCTCTGCAGCTCTCAGAGTCCATTCTCTGGTGCTGTTTGTGGATGCGGTTAAACCATATACTTTTAAGTGCATTATATCCTCGCGGTAAAATGCTAACTTTGGAATGGCTGCATCGAAACATGTCGTGTTTGGTGTCAAACATCTTGGAATACTACACCCCCGCCAGTCCTGGCGGCGGGGGTAGCATTCCACCCTTCTAGAGGGATAGACATGTACCTACTGTGGAAACGCGGTAGAAACCTGCAGAGCCCTGGCATCACAAAATGGATGCCACCAGTCACAGACACTGGGCTGCCCTCCTGCTGATGACCAACACTCGCAGTGGAGGAAGCCCAACAATAGATATCCTGTCCCAAGGGGGTGTGACCACCTCCCAGACAGGGTTAAGTGTATTGGGGCTGGGTGGGTCACTCCTAGAGTGCTTTGAAGTCCTGCACTGGGGGAGCAGAAGGCTCCTCTGTGCATATGCCAGTTCAAACCGGCTCAGGGGCTACCTGTCCCTGCTCTGGCGCGAAACTGGACAAAGGGAAGTGGGTGTAGCCACCCACTCCCCTGACCCTCCCATAGGTAGGGTCATAGAGCTAGTCCCTCCCCTTCTTTTAGTATAAGAGGGGGAACCTGTGCATTGCACCCTAGATTTCCCTGGGCGACGCTCTACAAGAAGAATCCCGGACCTTCGACGTTCCACTACCTTTGGAAGACTGAAGAATCTCCCTTGGAGTCAAGGAGTGACTCCCCTGCTTGGCAGGCACCAAAAACTACAAACGACGGTCGCAAACTACGCCACTCCCGCCGGAGTCCGAAGTCCCTGCAGCCCAAGAAGTAGATTTCCTGACTTCTCAAAGGCCATCGTGAGTCCCCAGTGAAGCTGAGGCCAGTGGACCCCAAGAGTAATGAGGAACCGCGACCCCTGGGTACCGTGCACTATTGTCAAGTGAAACCCCTTCACAATGTTCCACGAACTTGTGCTTTGGTCCACGTGTGGTCCCAGCCTCCAGCAGGAATTCCTCCTAAGATCAGAGGCCTGCCACGTCCCGAGTGACTGTGGGCCCCTGTGAGTGAATCCTCCCGAGGCGTCTTTGCAATCCCTTGCCAGCCGGCTTGTGGGTCCCCAGAAGACTTTCTAAAGAAACCAAAGGACTCCCCTGATTGCTCCAGGCCTGCCCTGACTTACCCTCGCTGGGTGAGTTCCACAGACCTTGCTGGTCTGCGCCATTGTCTCTTCACACTTTCCCCGAGACTTGCTGTTACCAAGGCTTGTTGGCTCCGATCGAGTTGCCGACACTGCAGTAAGCTGCAGACATTATGGGACACGCAGAATCCAGCTCCTGGTTGTCGTCGACGCCTCCTGGACCTCATGGCTGAAGAGTCAAGGCAACCGCGAACGACCTGAATCTTGCGACGACGGTGGGCATACATCTTCCTTGCCCCGAGTCACTGCCAAGTGACTTTGAACACTGTCCCCTCTGCTTTCAGGTCTTCCATCTTCCGAATCCAGGCTTGGATTCCTCCGGACACTTCTCCTGTCGCCGCAAGCAGCAAGTCTTCACTGGCTCCCATTGAAAACGACACCGCGACCCGACACCAAAGAACACCTATGCACTCGGCTCCCCTGGGTGAGGTAACTTCAGCACTACGGTGCTCCTGTGGGTGTGGGCCCTAGAACTACTTACCCTGTAAGTGACTTGCTTGTAGCTTCCCTCGAAGTGTCCTAAAACTCTAACTTTCCAAGTGTGACTATCGCACTGACTCGTACATGGTTCGCGTCTGTGTTAGACACACCGCGTCCAACTCCCTTGCAATTCCATCTGTGACCGCGTCCTTCGACTCGTACAAGGACCGATCGGTGTGTTCGCCTCGAACACACAAGGGACCTTTAACACTGATATATCAATCGCGTCTGAGTGCATAGACTCGTACAGGATTCGCATCGGTGCCAGGTCACCGCGTCCGTCCCCTGTGGGTCTCCTACAAGTACCTGGGGTGGTTCTTGGGGGTCCCACGATTCTAGATGCCCTAGACCTAGGTCTAGCAAACTAAGATTGTAATATTCAAATGTGCTAAACTTATCCTGATAATATTTGACTTGTACATATGTTCCTGTCCTCTAATCTCATAAAGAGATTAGTAGAGAGTGTTTATTAATAAATACATATATATTTGATATATATACCTGTGTGGTGTCTTTTCATTTGGTGATTCAAGAGATTGTGTGGTAAAACAAGCTGCTTTACATTCCTTCAAGACTTAGCCTGAAGGCTGCTCTCCACAGCTACCACTAGGATAGCTTTCTATAAAGGTTGTCTTAAACCTATCTACCATAAGAGTCGAATTGTTCTGGTGCAAGGTGTCCACTTTAATTAGTGAACAGCATATACCAGGCCAACTTCTCACAGTGGTGGTGGTGACTGTTGCGGAGACGATGCTGAGGTGATGCTGAATGATACTCAGGTCTTGCTGAGTGATACTGCTGTGGTGCTGAGTGATGCTGTGGTGGTGCTGAGTGATATTGTCTTGGCGCTGAGTGATGCTGTGGTGGTGCTGAGTGATATTGTCTTGGCGCTGAGTGATGCTGTGGTGGTGCTGAGTGATGCAGTGGTAGCCCTGAGTGATGCTGTGGTGGTGCTGAATGATGCTGTGGTGGTGCTGAATGATGCTGTGGTGGTGCTGAGCGATGCTGTGGTGGTGCTGAGCGATGCTGTGGTGGCCCTGAATGATGCTGTGGCGGTGCTGAGTGATGCTGTGGCGGCGCTGAGTGATGCTGTGGCGGCGCTGAGTGATGCTGTGGCGGCGCTGACTGATGCTGTGGTGACGCTGAGTGATGCTGTGGTGGCGCTGAGTGATGCTGTGGTCACGCTGAGTGATGGTGTTGTGGCGCTGAGTGATGCTGTGGTGGTGCTGAGTGATGCTGTGGTGGTGCTGAGTGATATTGTTGTGGCACTGAGTGATGCTGTGGTGATGCTGTGGTAGTTCTGAGTGATGCTGTGGTGGTGCTGAGTGATGCTGTAGTTGCGCTGAGTGATGCTGTGGTGGCGCTGAGTGATGCTGTGGTCGCGCTGAGTGATGCTGTGGTGGCGCTGAGTGATGCTGTGGTGGCGATGAGTGATGCTGTTGTGGCGATGAGTGATGCTGTGGTGGCGATGAGTGATGCTGTGGTGACCCTGAGTGATGCTGTGATGGTGCTGAGCGATGCTGTGGCGGTGCTGAGCGATGCTGTTGTGGTGCTGAGCGATGCTGTGGCAGCGCTGAGCGATGCTGTGGTGGTGCTGAGCGATGCTGTGGTAGCGCTGAGCGATGCTGTGGTGGCGCTGAGCGATGCAGTGGTGGCGCCGAGTGATGCTGTGGTGGCGCAGAGTGATGCTGTGCGGGCGCCGAGTGATGCTGTGGTGGCGCCGAGTGATGCTGTGGTTGTGCCGAGTGATGCTGTTGTGGTGCCGAGTGATGCTGTGGTGCTGCTGAGTAATGCTGTGGTGGCGCTGAGTGATGCTGTTGTGGCGCTAAGTGATGCTGTGGTTGCGCTAAGTGATGCTGTTGTTGCGCTGAGTGATGCTGTGGTTGCACTGAGTGATGCTGTGGTTGCACTGAGTGATGCTGTGATGGCGTTAAGTGATGCTGTGATGGCGTTGAGAGATGTTGTGTTGGTGCTGAGTGATGCTGTGCTGGCTCTGATTGATGCTGTGCTGGCTCTGATTGATGCTGTGGTTGCGCTGAGTGATGCTGTGGTGATGCTGAGTGATGCTGTTGTGTTGCCGAGTGAGAGATAGAGTGAAGATATAATGCCCAATTAGAGAGGGTGGTGAGAGAGAAAGAGAGAGAAAGGGTGTACATAGAATAAAGAGTGGAGCGGGATAGAGAGAGAGAAAGAAGGGGAGAGAGAGTGAATGAAGGAGTTTGAAAGAGAAACAGATAAAGGGGTGAGAGAATGAAAGGCTAAAAAGATAGAGAGGAGAGTTAATTAAGTAGAGAGAGAATTAGAGAGGGGAGAGAGAGAGAAGGAGAGAGACAATAAGAGTGGGGGTGTGGAGTT
Organism: Calotriton arnoldi; assembly: GCA_963921515.1. Classification (NCBI taxonomy): domain Eukaryota; kingdom Metazoa; phylum Chordata; class Amphibia; order Caudata; family Salamandridae; genus Calotriton; species Calotriton arnoldi. The sequence continues at coordinate 773,794 of CAWUFW010003833.1, forward strand.
TAAATAGAGTGAAGAAGTGACGCGGAAAAAGTAACCTTAAATATAGCTTTGTGCTTTGCGCAAATAAATATTTTTAAAAAAACAGAGTGAGACAAAAATACTGGTAATTAGGCTGTGACTCCCAATATAAAACAAATAGCGATATAAGGTGAAATCAACCCACCGAAGCAATATTTCTAACTAGACAAAAAAAGCTTGCATTTCAATGATAATCGCTGTTGTTTTTCATGTGACTGTAGTCCAGGGCCGTCAGTTGGTAATGTGAGCTGCTGCTGCGATTGAAACATCAGAGTCCAGAGAGTTAATGAGCCATGACGAGGAAATGAGGAAGAGATAGGAAACCCAGATGGCAGCTGCGCGCGGGCACGCCTTCGTGAACGCAAGCTGGTCGTCAGCCGGAAGCCAGTGGGTTTGCACTTCCAAAACCCGCTTACTAAAACTCTCGGCCAGACCAGCGCAAGCGCTGGTGCAGGCCGAGACCTAAAAAGGCACTGCAGAGACCTGAGAGTAATGTAAATTGTAAAGCCTGCAGCGTACTGATTAAAGTTCTAGTGTGCTTACAACAAAGGGGCAATGCCTATTACCACCGCAAAACAAATGAATTAAACTGGTGCCAAACCTCGTACTCTGGCGTCCTTTGTACTGCAATTATCCCAACACTCTATACACCTGGACCTCGCATTGTGTCCTCAGATAGATCTGTATTTTCTTATTGGATTGTTTGTTTTTATGACTGTGATATGGTCACATCATCGGTCTGGCCGTGAATCATTTCTCTGTCTTTTGTTGCTTTGCCAAGTCTTCTCATCGCCTTAACAGTTTTCTTTCTTGCAGTCTGTTGCGCAGTTAAAAGAATTTCAGCCCCTTCGTACCGCCCCCACCCAAAGAAACAAGCATTTGCAATGCAGTAGGTCTCGCATTTACGCGAGTTTGAGCTATTGACATTGCAAATAACAATGCCTTTTATTTTTGTTTTCGTTTTAAAAACATAAATAAAAGGCATTGTCATTTACAATGCAAATAGCTTAAACTTGCGTAACAGCGAGACCTATTGCATTGCAAATGCTTGTTTGCAATTTGGGACCACGAGTTTTCCACAACGATTTGCAGTGGCCAGAAGGTAATGGGTGCAGCTTTATAAAACTCATAATAAATTAAAGATTTTTCAGCCAACAGCACTAGGTATGCATGGACTTGTAGTTTCACTTTTCCAATGATAAATATGCGTCATATATTTGGGCCTACAAATCCCAGCATGCCTAGTGCAGGTGGATTAAAAACCAGGCTTGGCCTATAGTCACCCTCATGATATGATACCTGTAACTTAGCTTAAGTTGTCTCTAAGTTACACCTAAAAAATGGAAACTGGAAATCACTTCCTTAGGCTTATCCTAGATCCGCAGACAAGCCCACCACACAAGACAGTAAGCCATTCCATTTGGAATCCAAGCTAGTCTGTGCTTTATCTTGGACTGGGAGGGTTCCTTCACCAACTCAAACACTGGGCATTCTTTGACAGGCATTCAAAGTCCCGGCTTCCTTTCAAAAACTCTTCTAGTCCGTTCAATCATGCTTAAACAAACGTCCCACTGCTCATTAATATAATATTTAATAATTTAGGAGGAAAGGAAACAATGCAGCACCTACTGACAAAAGTCAATAGTGCATGCTGAATTCTAGTGCACACCTCCCCCCCCCCCCAAACACACACACACACACACACACAGTAGACTTACCGCCTTCGTTGGTCCCCAGCTTTTACCTTTCGGGGCATGAAGGACACGCACAAACTCTTACCACGGCACGTGAGACAGCAACACGCACACGCATCCAGCCAGCACAGCACAGCTCTGTCCTATAAGTGGACAGCCTCGGGCCAGACATACCAGTCTCAACATCCAGCAGTAAATCTCAGACAGAACATTGCACAAGCGTCTACAACAGCACCAATGTGTACCACGTGCTGGGCATCTCTCGTGCTCACAACAGCACGCTCCGCCAGGACACACCATGCAGGACCCTACAACGGGGCACCTTAGGACAGAACTTTATACAAAATTCCACAGTATCTCTTTCTTCTCACGGGCACTTCACGGTTTCCATCAGCGAAGGAAAACAAGTTTTATCTCCCACAAAAGGAGTAAGCACCTTTCCAATCACAAGGCAGGAGAATCCACTGCAGAGACCCAATTCCTTAATCTTCTAGCTGGTCTGTTATCCAACACATACGTTCCTGAGCCCCTCTGGGGCCTGTAGCTCACAGCTTTAAATAAAACACCCTCTCTGCAAAAATAGGAAAAGCGTCGTCTCAAAGAAATCTCGTCAGAGGTTGGCTGCCCCTGCCGCTGCATTGTACCGTCGGCGCCAGTAGAGGCGTCGCAGACTAAAGGCTCGCGCACGCACGTGCAGGCGCGTTAACTGCTCATTGTGTGGATATAGGGTGAATGAATGTGCACGAGGTGACCTCGGCGGCATTTATAGCCTCGCTGCAGGCTACCTCACAGCAGGTCTCAGACTAGACACGAGAGATTGTTACCGGCAATGGAGCACCCGCAGGTCACGGCGTCCTGGAAGGAAGGGGTGTGGAGGGAGCTAAACAAGACACGAGCTGCATGGTTTATGGCCCCACTCTTCAGATGATTTACTAAGCCTCTCATCCTATAGCTGTGTTTGTTTTCTAATTAAAGGCAACGTATGCACACGCCTTGCAAAATGAGATGCCATTGTGCTTTTTGTATAAGGCCACCAGATGGCCCCTTTTCATCAAGCACATATATGACGCTCAATTTTTAGGTTTTTTATGCACGCCAATATTTTCATGTGTGTTAATTGGATCAATTGAGTTCCTTTGGACTACAACTCCCAGAATGCACTGGTCCCTTCGTGGCATGGAGCCCCTGCTAGCGTTATGCATGTCGCACTGAAGTCGGTTTGGCCCTTTTGTGTTCCGTGAACCAGGCCCACTCGCCTGTGACTACCATATGACAGAATCCATTTCAGCACAGACATTTACCTCACGTTGCTCCGCACTGTGATCCTCGAGTGCCCATTCTCACATTATACATGCTGGATGTGGTAGCGCCTTGGTGACGAAGGTGGGCACCCTCTGGGCGCTGCCGCATGGGTCCGCTGCGACCCAGCCAGCCACACCATCGACTGGCTTCAGCCTGCTTCTGCCAGGACCGCGGTGCGCAGACAGTGGACAATTCTTCGGCACCCCCTCCACCCTCGCTTGCTCGCCACTCCGTGGGCTGGGCCTAAATGCCCAGCCTGTTGCAGGGCTCCAGGCGCTGCCAGACGCAGGCCGAAAGCCAGCGCGTGTCGAAGCCACACAAGGCAGCTTCTGTATCGCAGCTTTCGATCTAGGAAGCCAGCCTTGCATATGTCCTGTCCGGGCGCGTGCACATGCCCTGTCTGGGCAGGCACGCCGAAGGAAGACAGGGAGGGAACCAAACATGCTTCCCTCCCAATAGAAAGCACGGATTTGGCAGCGTGCGTGTCTGGACACCAGTGTGGGAAGCAGCGCCGTACGCGTGCACATCTCCTGTCCCCCTTCGGCCAAGAAACCGACGACAATAGATCTCGCCAAGGCGAGCAGCGCATGCGCTGCATCGCTAGGCGAGACCTAATAAAAATGAATGGCGTACGGTATTTAGTGTCGTGTTGAATGTATGGCAAGAGATTTGAAATCTGGTAGAATGATGATAAAAGCATGCATAGAATAGTGTGAAAAGCACTTTTCAGAACGGGATTCTAGAGGCAGGTCATTCCTTTTAAAGTTTATGCCTAATGTGTTTGTTTACTTATAATTTGCACACTGCAGATTTAAATTGCTACTAGTTTCAGAGGCATCAAAGTAAATTCATTGTGAATGTCAAATGCAATGTAACTGGATTATTGAGCGAATACAAATGTACCTAAAGAAATACTTGCAGCAACAACAGCTGAGAGGCATAAAACATTGTATAATGAAAGGAAGGCTCTCTATTTAGGTTTCACCCTTGTTTTTGATTGGTTCAGTGTACCCTTTCACGGCTGCCAAAAGGGACAATTTTTTTCTTTTTTCCCCTCCCGATCATTTATGATTTAGTACTCCATAGTAGTGCATGTTGTACTCCTTTCTGTCCCCCTCTTCTACCCCCTTCCAGACCCCCTCACACCCCATCCTCCTCCCATGATCATCCTTTTAATACCCATCCAACACTAACTACTGTGTAACTCGGTGTTGCTCTTTCTATCTGCCCTCCCCTCCTTTCTCTCACTTTTTGTTTTCCCTCTCCCGCCGTTAATCGCTATTGGCTTTGCCAATGCTAGTTACTTTTACAATTGCACTAAACAAGGGGTAACCCTGTATGTCAAATAACTAATAATTAAATATCTGGTTACACAAAAAACGGTTCCTATTGCTCAATTTGAATTTTTTCACGAATTAGGAATACATGAATGTTAGCCGAAGTGGGTTAATCATAACAACAGCACCCATAGTTATCTCATAGGTAATAATTTGATGAAGAGCCTGTACGGTGAAAGAACATTAAGGTAAGGTGCTTGCAGCTGAAAGCTGACCCAGTGCACGTGAGTTATGGCCATAGTGCCCACAGTGTAAACTACTCAGAAAACAATGGTTGGCAAAGCCAGTAGGTTTCGCCTTTATAAAGTGAGTGATAAGGTAGTGGAAGGGAGAGGTGTGGCGCAGCGGCCAGGGTGGCTGACTCCAGAGCACGGGGCTCACGGTTCGATCTCCGGCGACAGCTCAGCCCAGCACCATGTGACTCTGGCAATAGCTCACTTAATCTCCCCGACGGCCCCCAGCGCCTTGAGACCCTTAGGGTGATTAGTTTGCGCTTCACAAATATCGGGTTATTATTATGCCAAAGCTTGTTTCTAAAACAGTGTGTTTAAAAAAAGGAACCAAAAATTCAAAATACTAACGCTATGTAACACTTCTGAATAATTCTGTGATTCATGTTCCTTAGGTTTGCTAAAGATCTATTTCAACCTCTGACCTTGTCTCGGCTGCAGTGTGATGCAGGCATTGGTGAAACAGTAGTAAAGGGATATGCACTGTTCTCTGCTCTGTAAAATCACAGCATCGCAAGGAGAAACATCTGTAAGGGAAAACTTTAAAAAGTGAGTCAGAGATGCAAACAGCCCGTAGTACTGAGATGTCCTTTATGCAAAATAGAAAAAGGAGTGGATTCTTACCAGAGGTGAAAAGCATGCCCCATGACCAAACCATCAGAGCACCCTGTTGTTAATGCTCCAAACTTTTGTTTGTATCAAAGCCTTGAAACACCTCATCTAGCCATCATCTAAAAGAACATATTCCATAGTGCATATTAGTATGTGAACAAAGGCAAAGCAACAAAAACTCTGAATTCCTGATACAAGCATTAAAATGTAATAATAGGCATTGATGCCTCAAGGTAATTTACAAAAACAAGTGCAGGGCACCATCATTCTTTAATTGTAGATAAGGATCAAAAGGCAATAAGGAAGAATTCTGGGTTTAGAAACTTACCCTAATTGCTTTTAGCAATATTTATAAAACCACAAATATTTTGAGACACAAAAAGTCTAAATTAAATAGCTTCATGTAAATAAAATTTGTATTTTATTTAATGGAAAAAAGGTTAATTTTCATGAAAATATTTGTATAAAAACAGGGTTAGGTAGCTTTCCCTTTGACATCTCTGTCCTTTCTGCTGCTAGCATGTGATTCTGGTGAGCAAAGTGTGTTTAAATGCTGTGTGTGTTTAAGGCTGCAGTACCATCTCCCCTCTACAGGGGCAGAACTGAGCAAAAATATAAACACACTTGATGAAACACAGGTCCCCGCAAGGCAATTCTTAAAGATGTTGTAAAAATTGACACAGATGTTCCTGAAGCCATTTTTTTATCATTTAGAAGAAATTGCCTTGTGGGGACTTGGGTTCAGGTCCCCTCAGTGCAATCAAGTCCCCACAGCATGAGTGTGTTATCACACCCAAGTCCTTACAAGGATAGTAACACAAACCCACACACCCATACAGACACTCACACACCCACATACAGACTCATACAGCCACTCACTGACCCTCAAAAACACTAAGACATCCACTCACACACTCTCAAAACTACTCACTCACCCACTCATACAGCCATATAGACATCCAAACACCCACTCACATACCCTTGCAGCTACTCATACAGCCAGTCACAGACCAATACAGCTGCTCACACACCTACTCACAGACCCATATAGACACACACACCTACTCACAGGCCCATACAGCCACTCACACACCCACATAACCACTCACATACCTACTCACAGAGCCACACAGCCACTCACACACTCCAAAAACATTTATACACCCACTCACTGACCCATACAGTCACTCACACACCCACTAGCACACCCATACAGCCACACACACACCCATACAGCCACTCATACACCCACTCACTGACCCATACAGCCACTCACACACCCACTTACAGACCCATACAGCCATTCACACACCCACTCATTGACCCACAAAACCACTCACACACCCACTTACACCCCTCAGAACTGCACACATACACCCAATTATACACCCATGCAGACACTCACACACTCACAGACCCAAACAGCAACTCACACACCCACTCACTAACCTATAAGCCACTTACACATTTACTCTCAAAGGTTAGAGGTTACAGTTAGGAAATGCAATTTAAAAAACAAACCATAGAAATTCACTAAAAACAAAGGTTACAGTGATGTTCTAGTTAGGAAGTAACATAACAAATGTAGAAATTCACTGAAAAAACAAAGTTTATAGGGACGTAATAGTTAGGCTTAGATTGCACTCGCACAAAACCCTAGAAATTCAGCATTTATAGTTATCTGAGCCAAGTATAACTTACGCACTGCTGATGACCTCACATATTACATCATTCATGACATGAGCAGTGACATCACTGATGACGTCTCAAAATACATCACTAATGACGTCAGACCCAGCACCACTCACACACCCACTCTCACACCCACACAACCTCTCAGATACCCACACAACCACTCACATACCCACTCAAAGATCCATACGACCACTCAAACACCCAGTCACACTCCCAAACAACCACTCACAAACCCACTTACAGGCCCATACAACCACTCACACACCCACACAACCAATCACACACCCATCAAACATACACACACCACTCACACCTACTCACAGACCCCTTCAACCACTCACACACCCATACAAGCACTTACACACGCACTCATACAGTCAATCAATCAATCAATCAAGTGACTAGTAAAGCGCAACTATTTACTAATAAGGGTCTCAAGGCACTGGGGAGGGAGGGGTTTGGGGGGCTGCTGATCCATTGAAGGCAATGTGGTTCAGTCAAAAAGCCAGGTCTTGAGGTCCTTCCTGAATTGAGGCAGTGGCGGTCATTGCCTGAGGTGGAGGGGAAGGGTCTTCCAGTTCTTTGCTGTGAGGTAGGAGAAAGATCTTCCTCCAGCTGTGGTCTTGTAGATATGTGGGATGGTGGCCAGGGCCAGTTGGGCGGAGTGGAGGCCTCTGGCGGGTGCAGGAATGGAAGGCGGTGGTTTAGGTACGCAGGTCCTGTGTCGTGTAGGGCGTGCTTTGTAAGCATGTGTGAGGAGCTTGAAGGTTATCCTTTTGTTAGCTGGGAGTCAGTGGAGGTCTCTCAGTGGCAGGTGATGTGGCTGTGGCAGGGGATATTGAGGTTGAGTCTGGCTGAGGTGTTCAGAATGCTCTGCAGTTTCTTGAGTAGTTTCTGGGTGATGCCGGCGTAGAGTGCATTGCCAGAGTCAGGTCCGCTGCTGATGAGAGTGTGGGTGACTGTATTTCTGGACTCGGTGGGGATCCACTTAAAGATCTTTTGGAGCAGGCGTAGCATGTGGAAGCAGGATGATGAGACGGCGTTGATCTGACAGTTCATGGAGAGCGAGGAGTCCAGGATGCTGCCAAGGTTTCATGTGTGGTCTGTGGGTGTGGGGGGATACAAGATCTGTAGGCCACCCAGAGTCATCTTAGGCAGACGGGGTGGGCCCAGGATGAGGACTTTTGTCTTCTCTGAGTTGAGATTGAGACAGCTGTCCTTGAACCAGGTATCCCATTGTGGAAGTTGTTCTTGGCAACTGTGGGTTTGTTGGTGAGGGAGAGAATCAGCAGCTGGGTGTCATCGGCATAGGAGACAATGTGGAGTACATGGTTCCTGATGATGGCTGTGAGCTGGGCCATGTAGATGATGAAGAGAGTGGGGCTCAGGGAGGAGCCCTGAGGCACTCAGCAGCTGATCTCTGTAGATTCAGAGTAGAACAGAGGTAGTCTGACTCTCTGTGGTCGGCCGGTGAAGAAGGAGCAGATCCATTCCAGGGCTTTGTCGCGGATGCCGGAGTTGTGGATTCTTGTGCATAGGGTACGGTGGGAGATGGTGTCAAAGGCGGCCAAGAGGTCCAGGAGGATGAGGGCTGCAGTTTTGCCTCAGTCAAGGAGGGTGCAGACGTCATCTGTGGCAGTGAGGAGTGTGGTCTTGATGCTGTGGTTGCTTTGGAAGCCAGATTGGGAGAGGTCCAGGATGTGGTTCGCTTCAATGAGCTCGGAAAGTTCGGCGTTGATGGCCTTCTCGATGATCTTGGCTGGGAAGGGTAGCAGAGAGATGGGTCTGAAGTTTTTGAGGTCTGTTGGGTTGGCAGAGGGTTTCTTCAGCAAGGGGTTTATTTCTGTGTGTTTCCAGTCTTCCAGAAAGGTGGTGGAGCTGATGGAGCAGTTAATGGTGTGGCAGAGTTCGGGGGCGATGGAGGTACAGGCTCTGTTGAAGATGTGGTGTGGGCAGGGGTCCAAGGGTGCTCCAGAGTGGATGCTCTTCTTTGTCTTGAGGGTGTCATCACTGGTGAGGGGAGTCCAGTTGAGCAGGGTCTGCTGGGGTCTGGTGTCATTGGGTGTGGCGATTACGGGTGGGGTGAGAGGGTCTTAGGTATTGAGGCTGTTGAAGCTGTCGTAGATCTCCTTAATACATGCACACAACCACTCACACACCCATTGAACTACTTCCACACATACTCACACACCCATACAACTACTCATGTACCCATACAGCTACTCAGATACCCACAACCACTCACACACCCATACAACCACTCACACACCCACTGACACACCTATACAACCAATCACACATCACATACTACCACTCACACACCCATATCACTACTCACACAGCCACTCACACACCCAGAAAACCACTCACAAACCCATTCACAGACCCATACAGCCACTCACATACCCACTGACAGACCAATACAGCCACTCACACACCCACTGACAGATCCATACAGCCGCTCACCCACCCACTCACACACCCATACAGCCACTCAGACACCCATTCACACATTGATACAGACAGTCACACACTAATCAGATGAAATATGTTAGAAATAGTATCACTCATTAGTAGTACAGAAAGAACAGAAATTTAACTTATACAGTAGCTTAGTTTATATGTTTAAGTCTTAGAAATGTTTACAAAAGACTTACACTCACTGGATGATGTCCTCAGTAATGTCATTTGAGATGTCATCAGTGATGTAATATGGGAGGTTATATAAGCAGTGCGTTTCGGGGCATAAGTTATAGTTAACTCAGGTAACTATAACTGCTGACTTTCTATTGTTTTGTGCTTGTGAATTCTGAGCCTAACTATAACGTCCCTGTAACCTTTGTTTTTTTGGGTGAATGGATATATATATATATATATATATATATATATATATATATATATATATATTCCAATCGATAAGTGCTCCACTTAGAGAATTTAAAACCACGCTGCAAGTGCGGCGTCACTTTTACTTACCTGATCTCTACTGCCCGGAGCCAGTAAACAAGGGTAATGCTCCCGAAACGCGTATGGTGATAACTGGGCTGATGAATTGCTTGAACTGTTGTGGACACAACCCTGCTGTCTGCCAATAAAGGACCGAAATAACACGCTGCGTGTGGCATTCTCTAAGTGGAGCACTTATCGATTGGAATATATAGCGGCCAGCTCTAGGTCGCGAGAATGCCCCCTCACTGACGGAGTGAGTCTACGGCAACGAAGATGGGAGTGTTGCCCCAAGAGCAACGTGTGGGTGTTGGTGGACTATAAGCATACAGAGTTGCTTCACAGCAGATTACAAACAACCCCACTGTGGTAAGATACTGATTTAAGGAGAAGCAGTGAAGTATCCATTATGGTTGTAAGGACTACAATACCCATAATCCTTCTACGAACACACCCACTGAGGTAGAATTTAAAACCACGCTGCAAGTGCGGCGTCACTTTTACTCACCTGATCTCTACTGCCCGGAGCCAGTGAACAAGGGTAATGCTCCCGAAACGCGTATGGTGATAACTGGGCTGATGAATTGCTTGAACTGTTGTGGACACAACCCTGCTGTCTGCCAATAAAGGACCGAAATAACACGCTGCGTGTGGCATTCTCTAAGTGGAGCACTTATCGATTGGAATATATAGCGGCCAGCTCTAGGTCGCGAGAATGCCCCCTCACTGACGGAGTGAGTCTACGGCAACGAAGATGGGAGTGTTGCCCCAAGAGCAACGTGTGGGTGTTGGTGGACTATAAGCATACAGAGTTGCTTCACGGCAGATTACAAGCAACCCCACTGTGGTAAGATACTGATTTAAGGAGAAGCAGTGAAGTATCCATTATGGTTGTAAGGACTACAATACCCATAATCCTTCTACGAACACACCCACTGAGGTAGAATTTAAAACCACGCTGCAAGTGCGGCGTCACTTTTACTCACCTGATCTCTACTGCCCGGAGCCAGTGAACAAGGGTAATGCTCCCGAAACGCGTATGGTGATAACTGGGCTGATGAATTGCTTGAACTGTTGTGGACACAACCCTGCTGTCTGCCAATAAAGGACCGAAATAACACGCTGCGTGTGGCATTCTCTAAGTGGAGCACTTATCGATTGGAATATATATATATATATATATATATTACCTACTGGTGGTCGCCAGTAGGTAGTTATAGTTAGAACCTAGTTTCCATAGGAAAAGCGTTTTTGTTTTGCCAATAACTTTGGCGCCGTTTGACAAATTTTCACGAAATTTTGAAAACGAATTGTTTATTCAGGTCAGCTCCTGTCTTGAAAGTTTGGGGGTGATTCGTGAAGGAGGGGCCGAGAAAAAAGGGGGGTCCCAAAACGCGTTTTCTCCATGTTAATTTCCATAGGAAACTTTAGACACGGCTACAGCTCGAACTGCTGAACGGAATTACACCAAATTTGGCAAAAGGTAGCTCTTGGTTCAGAAAGCACGCTTTTTTTAAAATGCTGTAAATCCGTTCAGTAGTTTTTGAGATATTTATAGATTTAGAGATATCGATATTTGAGAATTGTGAGATCTGATTGGCTGAGGCGTTCCGAGCATGAGCTTGCCTGGGATTGGCTGCCAACACTTCAAACTAGGAAGCGTTGGCAGCCATTTTGTGACTCGGTTAAGTAGAAGAGGGTAGGATAGGAACAGTGTGACCTTCCTAGGGTGCTCAGGGGTGTCACAGGGAGTCGGAACGTAAAGAATTTTTTTTATATGTTTTCGGCGGGATTCGCGTAGGACCTGGAAATCACGGCGGGAAAACAAAAAACGGAGTGCAGTGTGGAGTGCTTCATTTAATTAAGCCCCCAGGTGGGCTTGTTCCCGGGAGCAATGTTTAGTTATGATGTGGGGTTTACTTCTGTCACAGGGACTGCCATTTCCTTGGAGCAAATATAATGATATAGGGGGGGGAGGGGGTTCGCATCTTCCCTGCCCCTCCGGTCCGAGGAGCAGCACGTTTTTGGAGGTATACGTAAAATTTAAAAGTGGAGGGGTGAAGCTTCCCCACACTGTCCCGGGGGGCACTACGTCTTTCGGCATTCATGAATTAAAATGCGGGGGTCTGTTGCGGAGTGGCGGCCTCTGGGAGTACGATGTTCGCGGGCTTTAAATTGGATGGAGGCGCTTCGTCCAATTTTTCTTGAGAAGCTTTGCATGGCGCTGGGTATGGTTATGTCTGAGGGCCGATTGCAACAATGAGCCGTGGTGCCTACGCCATGGACATTGTAGTTTGCAATGGCAAGACGGGATCTATGCAGAGTTGTGGCTCTGTCATAGCAAACTTTGCTCCGCTTGATGGAAGCGAGAGGAGGAAATTTGCTCTCACTTTTATGAAGCGAAGCAGATTTGCTTTTGGGCAAAGGGAGCTTGCATGGAGCTGCTGGCTTTGTTCAAAAGGAATACTGGGTAACATTAACGGAAGGCTGCAGGTCAAAAGTTCACCAAATTTCATCCCAACAGTTTGTGCAACATTGAATGCCACATGCAGGTCATAAGTTCACCAAAGTTCATTCTAACAGTTTCTGCAACAATCAACAGTGAGTATGTGCAGGTCAGAAGTTGACTATTTTTTTAAGTTACAACAGTACCTTCCAAATGCAAATAGTAGGTGTGGTTGCACTCTGCACGTGTGATCTTATCCTATGTATTGTAGGTTTCAAACATTTTTTATTAATCAATCTGAAATATAGTTTTTCTCGAAAGTAATATGCACATTAGTTTACACTACATAATGTTGTTTATCACCCAATCAGTCATCGATTTCTGAAAAAAAGCTTGTTTTCCACCTTTGTGATGTTGCAAGGGTTACATGGTGTTGTGTGTAACGTATAGGGATGAATTGGGGTGTAATATCGGGTGGGGTAATGTGCAAGAAATGTCCTTTTGCAGATTGAAGCTTGTGGGAAAATACTGGGGGGGGAGGGGGGAGCTTTAACACGGACATGCTTTATTAACTTCAGTGAGATGAAAAAAATGAAATGTTGTTTCCACACTTCGTGTATTGGTTTGTGCACAGTTGTGAAGTACATGTGAATATAAGTTAAGGTATTGTGAAGCTTCCTGCTCGTGCTGTACCTGCGTATATCACAGGGGCGGCAGATCGAGAGACTGAGAATGACACGTCCCTTGAGCCCCCCCCCCCCTCCTTCGTCCCGGTCTGTAACGGTTTTTGTCCCGTGGTTTGTAAAAGGAAGGTAACAGTGGCCCATGTGCGTTGACCGTCACTGGGCTGCTGGGGGCTGCTGGGGGCATCTGACGGGCAGATAGAAAGTCATCATCGATTTCTGTGCTATATAAAAAAGCCGCACACAGGGGCATATTATGAAGGCAGTGGCGGAGAGAGGCGTTAGCGTTCTTGGCTTAATGTGTCTTTCCGCCACTTCGGAAATGCGAGGCTGCACTATATTAACAAGGATATGGTGGAGCCTTGCGTTTGTCAGTGCAATGACGCTAAGTTTCAGAAGTTAGCGCCAACGTTAGCACCCTTGCACCAGAGTGTAAGGGTGTCTGCGAGCAGGGAGGTTTGTTTATGTACAGGAAGGTGTCCCTTCCTGCACATAAACAAACCTAAAATGCTAGTTTGTAATTTACGTCTGTGCTGTTTCATGCAGCACAGATGTAAGTTACAAAACGGCATTTTGATTTTTTTTTTATTTATGTACAGGAAGGGACACCTTCCTGTACATAATCAAACCATGGCATTTTGCTTTTTGCATGTGTGGTGCACAAGGCAGTACAGATGGAAAAAGTAAAAACGAGGAGAAATAAAGCATTTCTCCTCGTTTCGCTAAATTAAGACCATGGTTTTTCTGGTCTTAACTTTGGCGCTGCCTCCTATTAACGCTGCCCTTATTAATAGGATGCAGCATCAAAATGAATGGGTGTTGAGGTGGAATGCCCCTCACAATACCCACTGGACGCCCCTTTCACGCTAAACAGAGCGTGAAAGGGGGCTTTTTTAACAAGGCAGTGTTAAGCTACGTTAAGTGGCTTAACGCTGCCTTGTTAATAAGGCGAGGCCCCTATCGCCACCACAACGTCAGTGAAAGTGACGTTGTGGTGGCAATAGGGGCTTGTTAATATGCCTCACAGTTGCAACTTACATATTGCTCCAATTTACATTGCTCGACGATTGGTGTTAACATTTAATTTTGCTAAGGTATGTCTATGCTTGAACATGTATTTTCACACGAGGTATATATTGGAAGATGCGATAGCTATAAAACACAGGTATACATGTAGTTGTATGTTTCTTTTAAGTATGCTGCCACTACAAAAAGGCACAGAAGATGTATGCATTGTAATAGTAATATGGTGACACTGTCAACTGTAACTTGAAAAGAGTTTCTGGTTTACATTTGCTTAGGCTCAAGATTGTTAGTAGTTGGTGGGTAGTGAACATGGGGCAGGCAAATGACGTTAAAATCATGGTGGGAAAGGAATTAACTGTCAGTAATGTGTTTGTAACATATGACACAGACATGATACATTTTAAAAATGTATTTTAAAGTACATGGCGTAATGTGCAGTATATGTGCCATAACAAAAAAGAAAGTGTATGATAGAATTATAATCAGTATAGTAGTGAATCGATATCTGATAAAGGGAGATGTTATCACAAAAAGGGAATAGAGAAAGGACCATCTTGAGTTACGTTTCTCTCTCAGCTAAAAAGAACTGCTATTATAAAATAGAACATCTCAGAGGTTTGTCTGCAGACTACATAACTTTTAATATAGATAGTAAAGTCCCTAACTGCCAAGTCGCCCGTTTCTTCGACTAGCTCTGTAACAACCAGGCAAACAGAGTGGAAACATCAAAAGAGCGTAACCAAGTCTGTAAAGGGAATTCGTAAAGAAAGTCAATGTCTGAAAATCCAAAAAGGAAGGAAAAGCGAAAAGAGAAAAAGAAAAAAAAAAACAGTGTTCTTGAAGTGTAGAAATAAGAGCTCGTCAAATCCGGTTACCATGTGCACTTATGGAGATTTATTGAAGCTCAAGAACTCAGAAGCACCGTGATATGCAATCAGTTCTAAAAGGTCATCTGCACCTCTCCAAGCAAAGAGGGTGGCCATCCAATTTAGCAAGTCGAAAGAACAGACATGGTCATCATAATCTTCAGCTAGCAGGAGCATGTCAGGGCAACTTGCATGATATTCGATGATAGTCTGCTGCAAGAGGCTCTCCGTATGAGCGCATGTACTCCATCTTTCCCTTATTGCATTATGAAACGCATCCATCAAGCGTGTGTCTCCGGAACAGTCCTGGTCATGAGCCAGCAATGGACGCAGCAACAGTTCATAATCCAGGGGATCGTGTGAAGTAGTAGAGAGGCAGACTTGGAGGTCGCATTCATAGTGGCACCGGAGACAATAAAAAACAGGTTGAACACAGGTGAAGTACACGTAGCGGAAATTCAGGCGATATCTGATGCCAAATATCGCCAATGGCAAGCATTTAAAAAGTTGTAGCATTCGTCCACGGTATAGCTCCATTTGTCGTGGATGGGGTTGAAGCAGAGGACGGGCAGCCATTTCGTAGTAGGAGCTATAGAACGACTTTTCAGGAAACAAGGAAGGAGCACCAAGCGACCCGCCAAATGTGCTTGCAAAGTTAGAATGAATGAAATCCGGCATTACTATAAAAATAGTCTGAAAAGAGATAACAAGGCGGGAGTGGGATAGTTTAGAAAAATGTGGTAGGCCTTGAGTTTCAGACTGATTAAATATTTGGTGTATAAATTGTGCAAAATGTAGTGTGAGATTTCCATAGAAGACTAAGTCAATGTCACTTGCTAATTTAGCCACCTGTTATTTGAAGGTCGCACGAGGTTATATGAGACCAGCTTGTTGTTGAAACAATAGCGTTTTCTGTTAGTGTTCGCTATTAATATATGTTTTCAAAGTAGGAATGGAAGGCCAGACCAAATTATCTTCAAGCGCATGTGGGGGAGGAGAAAAGACAGTGGTGGAACATGTTACACGTTGTGAAAGAGTTGCTCTGTACGGGACGCCTGCTTGTAGGTCAGAGCACTTGCAGTTATTTGGAATAAGATAATTGTTTTTCAAAAGCACACTGAGCGTGGGAATAACAGCAGCTACTGGAGTTTGTTTAAAAAACAGTTTAAATTAGGAGCAGAAAGTTAGAATTGCCATTAAATTTAACTTGTGTATAAACTAAAGAATATTGAACAAAACAAAGTGTGGTTCTCTGTTACTAAAACTTACTTATCTTCATTTTGACAGCAAAATGCAAAAACAAAGAATGCAATTCATGAATAAAAGTAGTTTCAAGGTAGTTAAATGTATAAACTGGGTAATGTTTTATGCAAGCATGGAGGCTGTGGTATACAGAGATCAATTAATCAGACATTAGCAACAGAATTATGTAATCCCCCCGTTTGTATTTTTGCACTTAATTAATGATTGAGGCAGTACGAAAGCACTGATGGATTCCCTCAGGTACTACCCATGCACTCCCACAATGACCCAGAAATTACTGTTGAAGTCATCATTTTACTTCGACAGTTTCCGTGGAATATTCTAAACAGGAAGGTATAATCTTTTTAATGATATAGGGGCGTATTCTCAAGCCCCTATCGCCACAACAACATCACTTTTAGTGACGTTGTTGTGGCGATAGGGGCTTAGCCCTATTCACAATGCAGCGTGGCTTAACGCAGCTTAACGTTGCCTTGTGAATAGGGCCCCCTTCACGCTGTTTTTAGCCTGAAAGGGGCGTGCAGTGGGTGTTGCGGTGGGCGTTCCACCGCAACACCCATTGAGTTTGACGCTACCTCCTATTCTCAAGGGCATCGTAAATAGGAGGTAGCGCCAAACTTAAGACCAGAAAAAATATGGTGTTAAGGTGGCGAAACAAGGAGAAATGCTTTATTTCTCGCCGTTTTCTAAGTTTCATGTGTGCTGCACGAAGCAGCACACATGTAAGTTACAAACTGGCATTTTCAGTTTGTTTATGTGCAGGAAGGGAGACCTTCCTGTACATAAAGAAACCTCCCTGCTTGCAGACACCCTTGCACTCTGGTGCTAGGGTGCCTGCGTTGGCGCTAAGGGGGTCATTATCATAGCGGGCGGATCCGCCCGCCTACCATTTCCCCTCCGCCATATTACGATGGCGGGGGGGACCCCGGTGGACGGAAAGACCGTCCGCCGGTTTTCCACCGGTCGGACAGGCGACCGGGCAGAAAAGGGCTCCAATATGGTGGCGGTGTCTGCAAGACACCGCCATCCATATTAGGATGAATGCGGAGACGTGCCTTTCCATGGCGGCAACGCCGCCATAGAAAGGCATGCAGTTTCTGCCTTAGGGGGCCCGTTGCGGGCCCCCAGTGTGTTCGGGGGGTGGGGGGTGCACTCGGGGGTGAATGCACAAGGTGGCAGGCACCGCGCAGTGCCTGTCACGTTGTGCATTCACATGCACAACATGCATTTTTCACATTGCGGCGGGTGCTGCTTGCAGCACCGCCCGCCGCAAAGTAAAAAATGCAGGATGCGCCCGCCAGTGTGGCAGGCGCATCCTAATTTGAATGGCGGGACCGCCGCACCTATGGCGGGCGGTCCCTTTTGCCGTTGCGGTGGCGGGCGGACTTTGTCCGCCCGCCATCGTAATGGACCCCCAAGTTTTGAAACTTAGCGCCATCGCAGGTGGAAACGCGAGGCTGCACCATGTCCTTGAGAATAGGGTGCAGCCTCGCGTTTCTGAAGTGGCGGAGAGAGGTGTTAAGCCAAGCAGGTAACACCTCTCTCCGCCACTTCATTGAGAATATGACCCATAGTTACTTATGCAGAAGCGATGCAGTTATAGAATCAAGTAGGCACTACTACCACACAAATTAAATCAATCATGGATTACTTATGCAGTTATGCAATGAGCGAGGGAGGGAGTACTTTTGCACTGAAGCATTCATAGAGGGACTATGCAGTTTTTAATTTTTTAAAGTACTATTTTCAACATATCCATTCAGTGATGTACAAAGGAAGTATTTCTTTAATTATTGTGGGAGTACACTGTGACTCATAGAAACTGTGAGCCTGTATATTATAAGGGCCACTAACCTGTATTCCAGATTCTTTAGTCCTGGCGCCGACAGGCCCCCAACCCCTTTGAGGTAAAATAGGGTGAGAGTAGTAGAATATACACGGTCACACTATATCACCCAAGGGGAGAAGGAGAATATGGACAAGAAGAGAGAAAAAGATAAATGACGAAATGTTATCGAGCGTCTTACTGCTTTCAAGTTTTTGTTCTTTGGGACTCGGGAATGTTCAGTCCTAGCGCCGATAGGCCTCCAACTCCTTTGAGATGAAATGGAAAGACAGTAGTAGAATATACACGGCCGTACTATATCATGTCAGGAGAGAAGGAGAATAGGAACTAGAAGAGAGAAAAAGACAAATGACGAAATGTCACTCAGAAATGTAGGGTTTCTGAAGGCATTCAGTTAGGAACTATGTATGCAGACATGAATTTTGTAATGTACTATTTGGCAAAAGAGTGTGACTGTCAGAAACTGTGAGCCACTAAGTTATGAGGGCCAGTAACCTGTATTCCAAATTGTTTAGTCCTGGCGCCGACAGGCCCCCAACCCCTTTGAGGTACTACAGGGTCACAGTAGTAGAATATACACAGTGACACTATATTACCCAATGGGAGAAGGAGAATAAGGACGAGAAGACAGAAAAAGATAAATGACGAAATGCTATCAAGCGTTTAACATCTTTACTGTTTTTGTTCGCTGGGACTTGGGAATGTTGAGTCCTGGCGTCGACGGGCCACCAACACCTTTGAGGTGAAATGGAAAGGCAGTAGTAGAATATACACGGCCACACTATATCACCCCAGGGGAGAAGGAGAATAAGGGCGAGAAGAGAGAAAAAGATAAATGACAAAATGTTATCAAGCGTTTTATTTCTTTTAATATTTCTGTTTTCAAAGACTCTGGAATGTAGAGTTTCGCAAGGGAACAGTTTCTCCTGAATTCTGTCTGTTTGTGAACAGGTGTTGCTGACGTTAGATATAAATGCAAATAAACAAACAATGTAACAACTGAATATCAAACACACGTTGAACTTTTTAGAATCTTTTATACAAATACCTAAAGTTTCGATATCTTGATAACTCTTGATATACATATATAATAAAACTTTAAACTAAATATGATTCTTTGAAGAAATACTTTTAGGTAGTTGTTTCCTAGAACACAAAAAGCAATTACAATAGTTAATTCCACCATTCGGATAAATAGTTACGCATTATACATATCTACTATCCTTTAATCTAATAACTTACAAGTCCGTAATCTTTTTTGTTGTCGCAAAAGAAGAATCCGACGCTGGAGAAGGGAAGCTGGATCGCAGACTGGAGACAGGGAAATGACTCACAAAAACGAAACAAATCGATTGTCAAAGGGCTGGGTGTGGTTTATATAGTCTTTGGTTACAAAGTAGTCTATGGAAGCAACGTGCTGCGCATGCATGTAGATATCACGTTTTTCGGTTAACATGTGGTCACGTTTTGACTGTTTGACATGTGCACATGTTGGGAAAGGTTGAAAACTGTTAACCGCTAAAGCTTCTCATTTGCATCCTCACATGTGTTAACTGTTTGACATGTGCACACGTTGGCAGAGGTTGAAAGCTGTTAACTGCCAAAGCGTCTCATTTGCTTTCTCGTGACTGAAAATGCCTAATACGTGCTATGATTCTGAATACAAGACATATGAATAAACTATGGTTCAGATTACAAAAAATTAAAAACAACATAGGAAACATTTAGCATTAGAATGGTTTAATATCTTGATTAGTGCAAACTAAGGGGCATATTCACAAGGAGCTATCGCCGAATTAACGGCACTTTATCGCAGCCAAGTCGTGATAAATGCACCCCCCCCATTCACAAGCCGGTGTTAACAGCCCACAGCACCAGTTTACCCGCGATAGCAGCCGCAAAAATCATCGCCACAGAGGACCCCCGCAAATATCGCTAATGAGATGCAGAGTGGGCGTTCCCGTGACAAAAGCCGAGACAACAGCACACCTCAACATTCACAACGACCAGCCACATCCGCGATAAAAACACAAAACAGGCGATAAGGCGCGTTAGCACCAGGAAATCTACACCTGCTCTGACCTGGTGTAAAGTTGGACGGCAGCCAGCACCACAAAAGGGAGCACAGCCCAGGGCCACATCCGAAGGGCAACAGATGCCATGGAGCCACCCATCATGCGGCCCGGACACCCAAGAGGCCACAACATCCACCTCCACCACCCCAGGACCCCAACCCACACCCGGAACACCCCCCCCCCGGACCACCGCAGACGAAGCGCAGACAAAGACAGCGGAACCCCAGGAAACATACCAGCCGCACAGACCCAACATCTGACAATGTCACCGTCCACTACAGGCTGAAAGGGACAACCAACCTATGCATCCTGACAATCATCGCCTAACAGGCCTACGGCAACAGCACAGTGGACAACCAACATCCCACCCCACACAAAGCTGATGGCGTGGCTGCACCTGTTGGCCCCTGGGACCCCCCATCCAACACCCGCCAGAGTTGGAGGAGTCTCACAGCCAGCCACATCCAAGTCCCCCACACCTGTCCTGGACATCACCATCACCCTGGTACCCCAGTCCCCATACGTACAACACAATGCGCAGGATCCGCTGGAGACCAAGCAAGGACCATACGCCATAGCAGGATGCACGCACGTGTCGGGAGCAATACACAGCACACATGTACTACCTGTGCCCCCTGGCGACACAGCACACAAGCACCGCAACAGGAAGCACACGTCTCACACCAATGTGCAGGCAACAACAGAACACCGTGGAACACCCAACAATGTCACCTTCAAATACACAGCCAGTGTGCATGATATCTTCATCCTCCGACAGCCCATCATCAACCAGCGTTCCCAGGATGGCAACAAGGGAAATACACAGCCCCTTGGCAATATACAAATGAACACCCCACACACCTCAACTCCACAACCATGCAACTCACAACGCTGGCAATGCACACGTCACAAAATCACATACAACAGGCACAACAACATGCCCAACCACCAGACACGACAGAAGAACTTACAATGTCCACATGGGCAAGCCCTGAACATGAGCCAGCAACGGCATGGCACCTCAGCCACATAATAGCCGAATGTGGGGAGAGGTGTTAACCAGGCATGTGTGAAGGATGCAGTAGAACCATGATTGGTAAAGTACACAATGTCAAGAGTGCCGGAGATGTGCTGGACACCTCACAGTATGCAGAACACACCCATAACCATGGCGACATACACCGCTTGCGTATGGAGTCTAGTGGACAGTGGACGCCACCATGTCACCCCAGCCAGTGGGGGACCTTGCGGAAATGTTGCCTGTTACGCTCCCCCCTAAGCGTCAGCGGAGTGGAATGGCCCGGCGTACGCCACGCCAGCATAGGGGAGTGAATAAAAAGCATGTAGGCCTGGGTGTGGTCCTCTTCCGGAAAGACCCACGTCTCTGCCAGGGCAGCGCCTCCCACCTCGCCACGAGGCCGACGCCATCCTCGTGAGCGGAGTTGCCTGCGATGCCGTGCGCCTGCCGGACCCCGGCACGCTGGACCACGAACCCGTCAGGCCAGCCCCTGCGCAGCCAGGCCACACTGATCACCTTCCGACACCGGAGTGTGTCAAGGAGGGCCCACCACGTGCCTTCGCAACCCTCAAGCCCGAGGCCCGAGACCTTGGCAGCCACCTCAGACCATCACGGCCTCCACGACACAGGCCCACTTTATTCCTTTTCCGTTGACGTACTCCACTGCCACCCCCGGCCTACTATTCGGACCAGTAGGTCCCATATGTCAAACTGTGTCCTGAGTCATGAATGGCAGTGACCCCAAATCCGGGCCAGCGGCCACAGCACCAGACCCCCCCGATCAGTGAGGCATAGTTCCATATGGGCATCTTGCGACACGTGGTGCCACTAACCCTGTTCAACGTCATCCGGCTACACGTGGTGCCACTAACCCTGTTCAACGTCAGCCGGCTACACGTGGTGCCACTAACCCTGTTCACCGTCATCCGGCTACACGTGGTGCCACTAACCCTGTTCAACGTCAGCCGGCTACACGTGGTGCCACTAACCCTGTTCAACGTCATCCGGCTACACGTGGTGCCACTAACCCTGTTCAACGCCAGCCTGCTACACGTGGTGCCACTAACCCTGTTCAATGCCAGCCGGCTACACGTGGTGCCACTGAACCTGAACAACGCAGGCCGGTGGGGCCATCCAACCTATGCCGGAGACACTCGGTGAATGGGCCGTGCTGACCGCTGCCTCAGGCCTACACCACGGTCAGGTAGGTCACACATTTGGAACTGAGTCTTGATTACACCATGTCAGTGACCGGATGTCTACTGCAGGGGTGATATCACTAAACTCCCTGCTATCAGTGAAGCAAACGAATGCATCACAAGCACACGACACGTGTCTGTGGGCCCATGCTGACCGCTGCCTCCGGCCTACACTGCGGTCCAGAAGGTCACAGAGTCTTGATTTGGCAATGTTGGAGTTCACATCTGTGTACCGGCATCATCGCAGACTGCATCCCCTCTCAGCACCTGTGCCACTAAGTTTGTTCCCCAACATTCATGGACACTGACTGGTCGTACATTGCTGGCGTTTGAGTCTATGGACTAGGGGCTAGTTTTCATCCTCATGTAGCTGATACAGAATTGTTGGTGGAAACGAGGGTTGCACTTTCCAATCCTCCATTTGCTGCTTCCAGATAACATCAGACCTTCCGCATCATGCCCTGGAGGACACCTTCCACTGTCCCCCGAAACCCTCCACAACATACACCTCGGACATTGATGGGGACCCTCTCTGGTCGCAGGGCCCATCTGACTGCACCGCAAGTCACCGTCCCATGGCTGGGTGCCTGTGCCGGCCGCAGTGCATCCGGGGCCACCAACTCTGTACTGCTCAGGCCTGGGACCCCTCCTTCGGGGACATTGAATGGCCTCTGTAGCGATGGACTTGGGATCATCAACGCCATGTGTCTGTGGCCCTGCGCTGTCCGCATCCTCCGGCCTCAACTGCGGGCCACCAGGGCCCACGCAAAGCATCGAGTCTTGACCGGCCCGGACGTCGCATCACTGCAGGAGGCACAAGCCACCACCGCAAGGACCACCTCCAACCGCCATCTGCCAGTGTCGAAACGGTGATCCTGACAGACCTATGGAGTTGCTCAGACCTGTAGTGGATGCCATCATCGGCCTGATACCCTGCTCAGCACTCCAGGTGCCAGTGACTCAGTGCACCGCAAGCCATTGTCCGTTACTGATTGAGTTTTGTGCTGTTGTGAGGTTGTGCCTTCTAAAGACAATGGTCCCTAGACATATAAAATATTATAAAAATAAATATAGACTAAATCAGTACTATATTCTTTGTCCAGCCGGACAGATTTTCAATATGCAATGAATGTATAACAAAAAAATAAGCAAGAAAAAAATCCAAGTGGGACACAACCTGCGTCCTAAAGACAATAACAAACAAACAACATTTAAGGAAGGGTTCAGGCAAGGGGGACGTGTCTGCATAAAAATTTAAGAATATATCAGACGTAGTAACGTGAAACCACCATTACATATTAACATCACAGTTTAGTATATGCATATGGGGTACAATACGTCGACGGCGTTTCGATCCCTTAGACCAATAGTGGGATCATCATCAGGACATTTCAAGTTAACATGCCTGTGTACATATAACAGTTATTACTGCGATTGCGCAAAACCATAAAATTAGGAAGAAAGAAGGGGAGAAAGGAACATGAGGTTACAAAAGGCATTAACTGATCCATACAGTATTATAAAGGAAATTATTATAAGTGTTGTGAAACCATGCAAACGGCCGAGTGAATAATGTGGCCGTGCCAAAGAATAAAATCTAAGAAGAGAAAATAAAGAGGACAGAAAGAAGTCAAAAAACAGGAGGTCTGTCATGGCAAGGAGTGAATATAACGTGAATAAAGGGAAGAAAAGGCCGTGCTGCATATAACACTAACGATGGAACTATTGCAGGTTCTATCAATAGAACTAAGAGGCTGAAGGGGGACTAGCTTACCCGATTCAAGGGCGCAGATCAACCTCTTGTCAATTACAAGAGTATGTGAGACAGAATGGGCAGACAACCCAATTGGCTTGAGGGCATCAAAAGGATCCAAGGGAAATAATGGTACCAAGGGCAATTGTCTGAAAGAGAATGATTAATGAGGAGACCTTCCGCTGACTTATAAAGGCATACCAGTAGTATCGATCAACTATCAGCTTACCTTAGAATAGCGGGTAAGGCTGAGTACCGGGATCGCTGGCGGGGGATGTAGTAATCTACGGAGAATTGCACAAAATTAGGGGGAGTGGGGGTCAACCAACCGGAAGAAAGCCCGTTAAGATGTTGGACATACCCATAATATAGACCAAACTGTCAGCTTACCGTAGGTTAAAATTTGGTAGGAGTGGGTGCCGGAATCGCTGGCAAGGGGTATGATAATCTAAGAATGAAGGCGCAAATTTAAGGGGGAGTAAGAAATAATAAATAATTTTACCAAGGCCTACCATTAAAAGAAGAAAAGAAAAGGAAAAGGACGCAACCTTACCCCAATCAGGTGCACGACGGCAGTCCAAGTGAAGCCAAGGTCGTGATCAAGGGTGAAGAAATTCCTAAGAATAAAATTAAGCGCTGCGGTTACTAAAAGGAACCAGAGCAGGTGCGAGGAACCAACCAACGAGGATACCATATGAACTTATCGAGGAGTTCTCGGCTCACAGCAATATCAAGCGATCCCGGCAGTAACCAACCAGAGTGAATACTTGTTGTTATCTGAACGCGCAACCTGGGCGCGTACAAGTAGGCTCAGAGAAGGGCATGTGATCAAGGTCACATGACAATTCTAGACTCAGCACTAGTTGCTTAGAGTCAGTCAGTAACCTCGGCGGCCATATTGAAAAACGCACCCTATGTATTAGGTGAGCTAATGTTACCATAGATAGATAGGGAAAAGGTGGTAAACCCAAAAATTAACAAGGAATATTACCAGCAATATTGAACAATCCCGGAGGCAACCAACCAGAGTCAGTACTTTTTGCGAACGATACGCGAAAAGTGAGCGCGTCAAGTGATCAAAGTCACATGACTTTTCTAGACTCAGAACTAGTTACTTGCGGTCAGTCAGTAATTAAAACGGCCATAATGGAGAACGCACCATGTGTTTTAAGTGAGCTAATAGTACCATAGATAGAGAAAGAGAAAAGTAGTTAAAACCGGTCATTCAAGAAGCAAAAGAAATCCTTTTAAGTACAGTACAGTTAATAAACATTTCACAGTTAAAAGAGAACCATATTTCAATCGGGAGCAAGAAAGAGTCAGAGCAGAGAAGTCCAATCTTCAAGGCGGTTTAAGCCATTATGGATACTGCCAGTTTTCAGTATCCATTTTAATTCCTCTTTGTTAAGTAGCTGGTGGATATCGGCACCCCTTGGGGGAGGTTTAATCACATTGATGATTGTCCATTTAATGTCTTTTTCAGTGTGTCCAGTCGCGTTGAAATGATCTACCAATGGTGCATTAGGGGTATTGCAGCGTATCCTGCTACGGTGTTGACAGATCCTAATGCGTGCCTTCTGTATCGTTTGACCAATATATATCTTGTTGCAAGGGCAAAAAATAGCATATACAACATTGCAGCTGTTACAATTTGTAAAATTTTTCCTTTCAAACTTAATTTTGTCATATACAAAATCTTTTCCCTCAATTGTGGTCTCACATACAATACATTCTCCACATTTTGCATGGCCAGTAAGGCGCGGTAGCCCCCAAAAATCATTCAAGGTACCTTTAGCATCCGTGATGGGTAGTGCTGCACGAACCAGGTGGTCTTTAATGTTTTTAGCCTTACGAAAGGCAAACAAGGGACGCTCGAGATTGAGTATCCCAGCATTAAGTACTTTCCAGTGTTTAATGACGCATTTTCTTATGGCATTCGATACGGGTGAAAAAGTTGTTACACAGACCAGCCGGTTCTGTGTGTTTTTAATTTTGGGCTCTAAGAGCACGTCTCTAGGACAATACCAAGCCCTTTTGAGGGAATTACGTATTAGTCTCCGAGGATAACCTCGAGTATAGAGTTTATCACTTAGGATCTGTGCTTCATTAAAGTAATCTTCTTTCCGATAACAGTTTCTCCTAATACGGAGGAACTGAGAATAAGGGAGTGAATCCCTAAGGGCCCGGGGGTGGTGACTATCATAACGGAGCAGCGTGTTCCGCTCCGTAGGCTTTCTAAATAAACTTGTTATTAGGTGTCCCTCTTGATGCTGGATGTTTAAATCAAGGAAAGGAATAATCTGTTTATTATGTGAAAGAGTAAAAGTCAATCCGCCGCAATTGTTGTTCAACCAGTGGAGTTCCATGGAGTCATGGGAATCATGCCAGATCATGAATATGTCATCTATATATCGCTTCCACAGGGCAATGCCACTGTGGAAGGGATTTGTAGGTGTAAGAATGCGCCCTGTCTCTAGATCATCCATGTACAGGATCGCTAAATTTGGAGCGAAAACTGCTCCCATAGATGTACCTCTGACTTGTCCATAGTAATGGTCATTAAAAAAGAAGAAGTTTTTAGTGAGACAGATCTCTAGGAGCTGCAGTATAAAAATGGTTGGAACTGCATGTGGGCGTGGACGTCTATTCAATACTCGTTCAATAACGAGCATGGAATCAATTTGGGGAATATTGGTGTAAAGTGACTCCACATCTAACGTACATAGTGTGTCAGATGCAGGGTCAAAAGGATATTCCTCTATAACATTTATCATGGCCATACTGTCGCGTATGTAGCATTCCGTTTCTGGTACGAATTCTTTGATAAAATAATTGACGTACTGGCCCAAAGGTTCCAAAATGGACCCAAACCCAGAAACTATAGGGCGGCCAGGTGGTCTGGCTTGATTTTTATGAATTTTAGGAAGGGTATATATCACTGGTGTTCTTGGTGATTTAGTATTCAAGAATAGATGTTCTTTCTTGCTGAGAAACCCTGCTTCTAAACCCTCATTGGTGACTTGGACAATAAGTTTCTGTATCTCTGTGGTCGGATTAGTTGGAAGTCTACAATAATGCTCATTATTGCCCAGTTGTCTTAAGATTTCATTTTTATATTCTTCTTTTTCTTGTAACACAATTCCTCCACCCTTGTCAGCAGGTTTTATGACCAGGGATGGATTCATTTTTAAAGCAGAAAGTGCCTTTCTTTCATCAAGAGATATGTTGTAAGGTACAAATGCCCTCTGGTTTTCCAACCGTGTCACATCGTTAAGGACCAGTTTCTCAAAGGTCAGGATTTCTCCTGGAACCATATTGGAGGAGGGCGAGAAGGTTGAACAAGGTCTGAATGGAGTGTTGGTGTTATAGCTGGGTTTAGGGTTGAGGAGGAAATAGCTATGCAACCTTATTATCCTGAAGAATCTCAGTAGTTCTGTTTGTAAATCCAAGAAGTTAGGCCTAACAGTGGGCACAAACGAGAGGCCTTTACTTAATAAGGATTGTTCATCCATGGATAGTTGATGTGTGGAAAGATTAAAAATAGGTAGTATAGAACTAGAAGAAGAATCTACATTATGCGCTACCATTGGTAGTGCTGGCGACGTGTGTATCGTTCGCCCGGCGGATTGGGCCATCGTTGCTGCTGCTTTACTTTTCCTCTCTTCGAAGGTTCTGTTTGACCCCGCCCTAAAAAAGGAATCCTATTGGATATGCTAGGGCCTTCACCTTGATCAGAACTATCCGAAGATTCAGCCGATGTGTCGGAGAATCCAACTAAATTTTGGCGTTTATTAAAACGACCCCAGGGTCTCTGGTATTGGGGAGTATTATAAGACCTATTAGTGTAGAAGTCTTTAACCAAATAGGGGTATGCCCGTTCCTGGGAGAATGCCTTAATATCCTTCTTCACTTTGTTGGATTTTTTGTTTTGTTCCAATCTATGGAACTCGTCTATAGTCTTCTGTACCTCTTCTAGAATCTTTTTAGCCTCACTGGTCGGAGTATTATCCTTAATCTGTTTTTCCAAGTCAGTGATTTCATCAGTAAGTTTTTAAGTTCTTCAGTAGCTATATCGATACCAAGCACCATCCAATGTCTGGAGCAAGTGGTACCGATATAGCTAAAACTAGTAATGTACTTAGGGATATCTGTAAAAACCCGAGGGATATTACGGACTTGTAGTCCTACTGGGATTGTATTAGCCTTTAAATATTCCGTCAACAAACGTATCATCAACTGAAGGCGGACGAATTTCTTTTTGCTCTTTTCTAACTGTTCCCCTAAAGATGTACTCTGGTTCCCAGGTATATCAATAGATTCAGAGAGCAGAGAAGGGCCCTCTAGTATCTTTTTAATATAGTCCTCGGAGTAAAGAGGTGTATGGTCAGACATGCCCTTTCAAGAAAAGAAATTGTGAATGAATTAGGATAGGTGAGTGAATTCAATAGAAGAGGACAAGGGATAGGGGCAAGGGGTATACCCACTTACAAGGAAGGGGATAAGAGTGCGAGACCCTTGCAATCGAGAGATTGCGCTACATAATGTTGAAAAAACACAGGGGAACCCAATATGCAATCGGTCAGGGACCTTGGGTACGTTTGTAACTTCTAAAGACAATGGTCCCTAGACATATAAAATATTATAAAAATAAATATAGACTAAATCAGTACTATATTCTTTGTCCAGCTGGACAGATTTTTAATATGCAATGAATGTATAACAAAAAAATAAAAAAATAAGCAAGAAAAAAATCCAAGAAAAAAATTCAAGGTTGTGCAGCAATGTCACCTCATGCAGTGGGGGAAGGCCTGGGACCATGATGAGGAGGATGTGTCAAGTGTGCGGACGGGAGAAGGCACAGACAATGGGAGGGCAGGTGGCAACAGCCCCAAGGCAGGAACACCCGGATCTAATACTGGGTATTGCGCTGTGGACTGCGGACACAACTGTCACCTCAGGCAGTGTGGGAGACCTGGGACGTTGATGAGGAAGTTGATGCAGGTGTAACACACCCCACTGCATCTGCATCAGGACTAACCCGAAGGGACACAATCCTAGCAATTTCTTCGCATGAGCGCGCTCTTCTCTAGTGCCCCTACCTCAGTGCACTGCAACTCACGGAACCTCCTGACTGAATATTGGGTGACCTCTGTCCTTACTCTGGATCCCTCCATGTTGCTCTGCATTTGACTCTGTTATGCTGGTGTTTTCTGTTTCCATTACACTGGTGTCCACTGTTCAGGTTGTTGCCAGGACCAAGCTCTCCGTGCGGGCTGGCTTATACTCACCCCACACACATCCAGCACAGGCGTCACTGTACATGTGGCCCTGCCAATAAAGGGGCCGGGCGCACATGCCCGTAGCCAGTTCAACATGATATGTGCATGTGTCTCTGTGGGGGTGTGGGTCTCCTTTGTGGGGTGTAGGTGGTCCCTGAAGGGTATTGGACACCCACGTATGTGTTCTAGTTCGCATTCCATGGTTTCAGCAACACCCTCACCTGTTGGGCCACCTCCTTTTGGCGTTCTGCCACCTGGCATTGGGGTGCCATGTGTGGGTGGGTGAAGTGTTGTGAGGCAGCCGTGATTGCAGGTGCTACATGCTGTGTGGTCTGTTGCAGGGGCTGGGTTCTCCTCTGAGTAGCTTGTCTGCCCTGGTCCTGGTGGTGGGTTGTGTGGGATGTCCATGGGCTGTTGTAGGGCATCGGTGTCGGGGGTGTGGTGTTCGTCTCGGGCATCACTGATGGGTTGTCTGTTCTGACCTGCTGGAGTTGTTGTTTGTGCCTCTGCATTGTGAAGGGGAGGTGCATGTTGGCATTGTGTTGGCGCCTTTTTCTTGTCGACATGCAGACTCTGTGACAATGTACGTTGTGACTGTTTGGGCGGTGGTGGCTATTTGAGTTGGGACAGTGTACATTTGGCCTACATGGCTGATGTGGGGTTGTAGGGGTAGATGTGCATCTCACAGTTCCCTGCTCTGTCCAATGTGATTGTTCTGTTTTGTCCCCTGTTCTGCAGTGTGGGTGTTGCACTTTGTGCCACATTGTCATGGTATGTGCTGTGATTGCTATGTGTGTGTGCTGCAGTGTGCCACGGGGATGCGGGACATGTCCCTGGGTAATTGTGGGTGTGCAGTGTGTTACACCTCATTTTGCATGTGTGGCATTGTGCCCATCACCCCCCGTCCCCCCAGTCCCTGTTGGATCCTCACCCTGTTGTTGTTGTGTCGGGTCCTCTCGAGCTGTGTCCGTACTCCCTACTCCTTGCACCGTCTCCACACTGATGACTGTGGCCTGGATTTCCTCCAGCTCCTCCTGTGACGCTGGACTGCCACCTCCTGTTGCCGTTGCTGCTGTTGTATTCCTCTTAGGGTATCCATAAACGGGCTTTCCAGTATCATGTCCTTATATAGGCACAATTCGCCCTGCCCTTATATAGGCATAAAATCCCAGCCCTTATTTAGGCATTAAACCGTGCACTCCAAATACAGGCATGGTCTCTGACATCCGTCCACCCTAACGTCACAACGAGTTCATGAAGAACAGACCCTTAGGCTGCGGGAGTTTCCCTAGTCCAGGACTATTGATTTCTTCAAGGACTCATATATTATGCATGAACCATTATTCCTTAGGGGTTCATTCATGACGTCTTTCGCTGTCCAACTCACGTCAATGCTAACATTCTTAGGTGCTCTCAGGTATAAATATACCTTCCCTAGCCCCTGTAAACCAGAGGAGACCTCGACTTCAGAGGAGCCCGTTTCCCGGCCTGACGCACTGAGAAGACGCTGCCATTCCCTGCACGCAGAGAGCCCAGCTTCCAGCTTCCAGTGATCTGACTTCCCTTGCGGGGTGTCGGAGTTCGAGTCTGGCAAAGAGATTCCAACCTCTCTCATTCTTCAGGTATGGAGCTGACTAGAACCTAGAGGGACTCTTGGCATACTAGGCATACTAGACTTAACATACTCTTAGTATACCGTAGTAAGGAATACTTCACCGACTTCTTCCCTCTTCCTACACCTAGGTTAGGTTAGGTACATTGGGGTAGAATTAGCTTAGTAACGCATCGTATGAGTACTCGCATTTTTAGTCTGTGTTATTTATGTAACAGCATATGTACTAAAAGATAATGCTATCACAGTATTATTTATTTCTACTGCTCACCCTGTGAATTATTTATCTCGCATACTGTCTTGTGATCGTAACAGCACATTTTACTTACACCAGAAACAAGACTGTTCAATAAATCCTTTATTGAAACGCCCGTCTATTTCTTTCTGTGTAACTTGGAGAAAACTTAGCATGCACGACTGAGCTGAGTGAAATAGTTATCTATTGTTTCCACGACTCTGGGACACGTTCTGAGTCTAAAGGGAAACACAGTGGTCATGTTTTGCGGCTGCCAGAAACTACTCCCTTCTTGTTGTCAAGGAGTTTCTAGTGGCCTCTGAGCTAGCTGGCACAAGTAATTAAGTTTAATATACTCGATAGGGACATACCGACCTTAGTCCTATGTCAAACCTATAGGATATATTATTCCAATGCGCAGAGCCTATTAGGGAAATAGGAGCTATACTACATGGCGCCCAACGGTTTGGTAAGGCAGTAATTCAATGTTAGATACTGAGTAACTCAGCCGTGCTTTTTCTCTCAAGACCCCTACCCATATACTCCAAAAGACGTCTGGAGTGGGCAGGGTTAAGTATCCACCAAGGCTACATAGGGAAGCACCCTATATATTAGCTGTTTGGTTTGCTCAACCTTGAAGGATACAGTGTTCCACAATATTGTGCACCTTATCTTTGTTTCCTTGAAACTTGTTTCTACATTTTTCAAAAAACAAAATGACTGAAGACGCCGGAGACGGTGTAACTGCGGCTGATCCAGCCCTAGCAGCAGTTTTTAACTTTACCGGTTTAAATGAAACCGAGGAGGGTGTTATAGACATCCATCCAAACTTAAGAAGAGCCATCACTCTAAAACTCATAAAACACGGCCTACCACCAAGAGGCGGTAGAGCAGTTTTCGTGATAGAGGCACACGAATCCTTTCAGACAGAGGTATTCTATACATGGGTAATATTTCCTGAATCCAATTCAGTAACACACATGTTTCACTTCTACAAAGAAGATGAACCACCAGAGGAATACAGTCCTTTCGAGGATATAGAAATTCCATTAACATACCAAGAGCATCAGCTCTGGTTTAAAGGCGCCCTAAAACATCACACAAAACATTACCAGGCTCGGTCCACTAGGTAGACCAGGAGCAACATGGCCGATTTTAGCCGGCTACACACCTCATCCAGACATTGAAGAAATGTCAGACGAGGAGTTACGTACTCAACTCACAGAGTTAATAAAAATTTACAGACAATTGGTCCAATATGTCATGCGGACTTTTACAGTCCGACCACCATTGACATATCCAAATCCAACTCCCCAACAGGGGAATACACTAAAAATTACACCACAGACTCTATACGCAGTCATGGGTAAAATGCCCACAAAACGTGAGCAAATTCCATTTTGGATAGCTCAAAAATTACTCAAATCGAAGCAGTATTTCCAAATACTAGCCCGCATGAGAAACACAGAATCCTAACAATCAGTTTACCAATGGGGATCACACCACAACTGGAAGACTGCACCACTTGGGGCTCAGTCTTTGCTGCCATCTATACTAAAACACATGGTATTCCATCAATTGCGGTAATACCTGATGTCCTAAAACAAATTCAAAACGAATACGGGGCAGAGCCTGCTCTAAATTTAGGTATGAAATTACTGAAAAATTTCGACCAGGTCTCAACAATAATATTATCTAATATTAAAGGGGAGGCAGCAGCAGTTGCGATCCGCCAAAAATTGAGGGAATTCAATGTTACAGAACATCAAACTGGGCTACCCAGAATAATGGAACAATCATATGCAGAATTAAGCAGAGATAGTTTGGGTGGGAGACCACTGAAGCCGAAACTATCTGAAAGTCCTGAAAAGGACTCAATAAAACAAACTCCTACATCTTCTAAAAAGAATTGGGAGTCTACTAAACAAAAATCAAACGAGAAACGTTCTCAATCCCGAGGTAGGTCTCCTCAAAAGGAGCCCTCTGAAAGGAGGTATAACCTCAGGAATAGGGATAATTTGAAAAAACCTGATAGGTATCAAGATACTGATACACGTTCCTCTCGTCCCTTTCAGATCTCATCACAGACTTCGGAAAGAAGAGGACGATCAGAACATAAAGAAGAACGCGTGAAATCGAAAGATGACAAACACGCTTCAAAAACAAAAATAAAACCTCAATTCTCCAAAAAGAAGGTAGCAGGTCTGAAGATCAGACATGCCGAGAATACTGAGAACACAACTCAAGAACGGTGAATGGGCTCAGACCATGCTGGACAGTGCAGCAGAAGTCACAATAGTTCGCCAGACCGTGAAGGAACTTCTGGAGATAGTGGACTTGAATGACTATATCACAGTAGAGACTGTAGACACCAGGGTTAGTACTCCACAAAAATTATATGAAATAACACCCGGATGGAGGGAGACAAACCTAGACAGGTGAAAGCACTTTTTTGGAAAAGACTATCAAGAGGTTATGACATACGTCTAGCAGAAAAGGACTGGCCACCACAATTTGTCAGGGAGTGCCCACATGGCGAGGACATTATTATGCCTGCCTTCTCCAACCATATTCCTATACATCTAAAATATACATATGCCAGGAAATGGGCAGTGGCCCATGCCCCAGCATTATATAAAAATCATGTAGGATGGGATGAGGATTCACCTCACCATAAAATACATCTGAAACATGAACCAACTGCACAACAGCAGTACCCAATAAAGCAAGAAGCTAAAAAACAGGTCAGGGAGATCTTAGATCAACTTGAATATCAAGGGGTGATTGAAACATGCACCTCCTCAATGAACGATCCTTTGTTTCCTGTCTCCAAACCAGACAATACATATCGTCTAGTTTTGGATTACAGACACCTAAACACTTGTTCTAAAACTTTTGCAGTGCAAAATGCACATAGCACAGCATTAATGAATAACATTGTGCGTAAAAAATATAAAACCACATTAGACATCTCAAATGGTTTCTTTTGTCAAAACATAGCACCTGAAAGCAGGTACTTAACAGCATTCTCCATAATGGGGACCCAGCGTCACTTTTGTCGACTCCCACAAGGGATCAAAAATAGCCCAGGTTTATTCTCAGCGAGGGTAACGGAGTTACTACAAATTTATGACAATGAGGCATTGTCCTATGTCGATGACATATATCTGACAGACGATGACCTGGACAAACACTTGAACAGGGTGAGCACCATTATACTGGGATTCGCCTCTGAGGGTTACAAGTTCAACTTTAAAAAGTCCCGAATTGCCCATCTCAATGTCCTATTTTTAGGATATGAGCTTTCAAGTGAAGGCAAGAGCTTGGCAGCTAACTTTTAGAAAAGTGTGCGCTGCTCCAACCTCCAAAAACGCTAAAAAACTTACAATCCATCCTGGGTTTCCTAAATTTTGGAAGAACATACATACTAAATTATGCAGAAAGGGTTAAACCTCTCTACGCATTAATCAAACCTGATTTTTCAATCAAAAACTGGACACAGGAACACACAGAAATCTTGCGTTCACTCCAGGCTAACATGTTAGCAACAAATCACTTACAAACACGTGTAAGTCAACGAAATTTGGTGATCCAAATAATTTCGGGTCAATGTGGATTCACATACTTAACCTTCAATGAGGGTGAGAAAATACCAATAGCATACAAATCCCATTTGTACACACAAGCGGAAATGCGCTTCAGTTCAACTGAAAAAATTCTGACAGCAGTTCAAACCGCTGTAGCAAAAGAAAGAGCCTTAGCCCAAGGGAAACGCATTATTGTCGTAACCCCGGTACCGGCTTTAGAAGCGGTCACAAAAGCAAGCATTCCAAATGCTAAAGCATTACATCCAAGATGGATACAATGGGTTAATTCTCTTGCTGCAACAGATGTTGAAAATGTTTTTGATCCAGATTTAAAAACACAAGCATTCCTACAATATGAACAAGAATGTCCTCTGCCTACTGAAATTCTGCCTCTCGATCAGTACGAATTTATAATTTACACTGACGGATCCGCACAACCCGCAATAGGGGTAAGCAAGCTTACAGTGCAGCGTGTGCAATCGTTAAAGGTCGCATGCGAGATGGCATCTTCAGACCTATGGTCACAAAAACACAATCTCTAGGGGATTGTACAGCTCAGCGAGCTGAACTACAAGCATTCAAACTGGCACTTGAAAGTACAGATCGAGAATTCCCCTAATAGTGTGCGATTCGTTTTACTGTGTTCAGTCGTATAATGAATATATACAAAACTGGCTTGAAAATGGTTTCAAAGATGCGAAAGGTGGCACAATAAAGCACAAATTGCTTTGGGAACAAGTAGTTCAGTTGAAAAACGAACTACCAAAGGCTCACGTGATACACACACTGAGTCATCAACGTGATGGCGTTCACGTTGCAGGAATTCATTGGCTGATGTAGCCGCAAAGGGGGCTGTGCAAACGGCTTCCGTAGCTGCGATCACTCGTTCCAAAACAAAAATAGACGGTGAGATAATGTTGGCTGTCAATGCATCAAGCAAAGGCAGCAGTGCAGCGTTACCAAAAAGTTTCCACTCAAGTACTCTTATGTAATTGATGCGAACAACGTTCCTTTTGCTCGAATCCCTGGAGTGGGGGATAGGGTAATACCAAACAAGGAACGCAGATTAGGACTAATCCTAGCAGCACACAAAGGGATAGCTTCTGCCCATGCAGGTGTTTCTGCAACAGTATCTTTACTCAAGCAAAGATATTGGTGGCCTGGCATTAGAAAACAAACAAAGAACTATGTTTTAGAATGTGATATATGCCAACAGATGAAAGTCTCCACAGTGAAACGTCCTGCGCAGACACCCCTGTTAATTTCAGATAAACCATTAGCTTGTGTTTACCTTGACCACTGCGGTCCCCTGCAAAGGGACGGTAACTATAAATACATCTTGGTTGCAGTGGATTCATGCTCTAGGTTCCTATGGTTATGGCCTCAGCGCTCGGCTGACGCTCGAACTGTTATAAAAGATTTGCGAGTCTTTATCGGCACATACGCAATAGGCACACTACATTCTGACCAGGGTCCTGCGTTTAGCTCTCGGGCTTACAAAGAAGCCATGGCCAGTCTGGGCATTGCATTGCGGTACTCCTCTCCATTCCATCCTGAGGGAAATTCGGTTGTGGAAAGGAAAAACCGGGACATAAAGCAGTCTATAACAGCTAGGGTATTAGGTTCGGGTGATGGGTGGGTCAAACACCTTAGTGGCGTACAACGCGCAATGAACAATCTGCCAAGAAGTTCTCTAGGGGGGGTCACTCCATATGAGATCCTATTTGGGACAAGAATGTGGGTACCAGACCTGGAACACGTAGGTTCAGTGGTGGAAAATAAACCATTTGATATCAAAGATCTTTTGGCTGTTTTACAGGACTTAAACAAATTAAGAACGAAACAAAGCAACGTATTCCTACAGTCAACCACCACTGGGGATCAACCGGCTGTCCCAGCATGGCCTGTCTGGATTCCAAAAATTGGGGATCTAGTCGGAGAAAAAATTGCGGTCAAGAAGGAATTTGGACCTTCTTACAGACGACCAGTACCTGTCCTAGCAGTTCAAGGAACAAGAACAGTACTTCTGCCGCCCCTTGCTGGAAGAAAGGAGAAAAGATTTGTGTCCATCGACCTGATCAAACCACAGTATGTGGCCAATACTAAATAGTAGGCCTCGTGGACTCCGACCTAGTAGCAAACGCACTCCTCTCGCTACTATCCAAGAGGTTCATACTGAAAGACTGATAACAATCGAGAATTCAGCTGTAACAGACGGAGGACTATGCAACAACGCTATGGAACTCATCCCTCTTGAACACCAAGTAACAGTTCGTCCAAATACACCTGTCTACACCAACGTAGCACGTGATCAACTGGTTCCAGTGATTTCTACAAATCCTGATGCAATTCCAACAATTGACAGAACTGCTTCTGGCTATTTCATTAACTTTGATACGTTCTCAGAAGATCCAAGTGAACCTGAAACGACGCCAGCATCATTGAAATTCAAGCAGCAAGTACAAGACTTTCTTCACTTTATGAAAAATACTTATTTGGTTTCTCCATGGATTGAACTCTGGATTACATCTGGACTTTTTGTTTTCCTGCTCTGGCTAGCTTTGGTAACAACTGTAAGCGTGCTTATAAGTGGCAGATACATCCATGTGAACACTGAAGGAAAAGACGTAAACGTACTTTTGAAACCTCATAAATCTTCCCATCGTCAAGCAAGAGACTTATCATAAATGAACATCACAGCTGTTCCTATACTTGATGGTATAGTGTGGGACAAAACAGATTATGATATCTTCGGCCCGAATGAACAATTGAACATTCCACATTTGTTTAAAATTTCACTAAGTGATCTAATTACGTCCAGTACCTATTCTGATGATTGGGACTTTGAGACTGTGACTGACATTATGTTTGACCTAGAAAAATCTGCTGCATTTTCTAAACATGAATATTTAGAGGGTTCATCGGACTATGAACAAATGTATTGTTATAACCACTATGGTCATCATTATTTGCATAAATCTGCATATCCAAGAAATGTGTTTATGTTTAACCAATGGGAACATTGTCCTACACCACCTAAAGGTAGTTCAAAAACATTTGCTAATAAGTTTCCATATTTTTCGGGATACAATACATCTGAACCAGAAATGTTTTACTATAAAAATGTAAACAAGACAGGACTGAAAATTATGTTAACAAATACAAAACAGATTTATTCTGCATTTTTTAATGCCCAACTGTCTAGACAGGGTTTCGACTTTTGGAAAGACACAATTGACACAAAAACTATGTGGGGTACTAAAGATTGGCCAGTGCAGGGGATAGAAGCTTTATTTAGAGCCTGTATCATCCCAGAACAAATAATGTTTTTGAATGAAACCAAGATAAAAGAGATGAACACACCTTCTGTACCAACACCTGCCAGTGAAAATAATACAAAGGCAGTGGTGACAGTTGACAATATACTACAACTCAACAGATCTAATCCTACTTGGAAAAAATGGTTGATCTGGCCCACAGACACGAATAACTGTCAGGAAAGATTCCTGAATAAAACTCAGGGCTTTACTATTCATAGGCCAGACCCAAGATACGTCCAAAGACAACATCCGGGGGTAGTAACAACATACAGTGTAGGTAAATTATGCCTCGATTGGCTGCATAAGTCTACACTACAGGATGTGAAACAACACTTAACCTTACTTAAAAAGGACGCAGATCTTAGGGATTTCTTGCTTGGACCAAGAAAACTGCGTCAAAAACGTTTCATATATGCCGGCATTTATACTGCTTATAATGAAGCTTGGAAGGTATCACAGATAGAGGACGCAGAACGAATACGTGAACTTGATCGTATTAATTTAGAGAAAACACTCTCTGTGGTCGACAATGGGTTAACAACTTTGTCCTCCAGAATATATACTGGACGGCATTGTATCCTCTGCTATCGACATACTGGAACAAGATTTGGCGATGTTACAACAAGGCCAATCTCAATGACGTTCTATTATGTTATTAAGCTGGACGCTGCAATCTTTGCGAGCGGGCTATGTGCCTTGGCGTTTCATCAACACAACGGCTCTGTTTGCAGAATACAATCTCACTGATAAACAGATCGAACTGGCACAAAGAGGAGCAAAGTATACAGTGCTGAGCATTGAAAAATTGGAGAAGTTACCATTCACTGTGGCAGAAAAACCAGCTACAGAATGGCTTATTCATGGCAAAATAACATTACCTGTGAGTACTTTTCAGTTTCAGTATTGCCTCAGACAAATGCAAGCAGGCAAATATGAAAGGTTGGGTAAGGAATACATTAAGACGTCGTGGGATTTACCGTATACATATAGATGTTGGAGTGGGGATCGTGAAGTGTTTTTGAGCGGTTCAAACTGTAAACTTGCACTAAGTGGTTCACTTATATGTCAAGACATTTCCTTGCACGGGGCTTGTAATGGTTCAGTAGAAAATGTGTCTTGCCATCAGCAGGGTACTCCAGCTGCTGTGATTAATCCAACGTTTGGACAACTTTCTAATGGGAGTTACCTCATGTTGAATGATCAGAGCTGCTGTGGAATGCTGCCAGACATCCCATATCTAGTAACGGTCAACTCCAGGGTCACTTGCTGTATGCAAGTATTGTTTCCCCCAATAGACACAGTCAGGGAGTCGCCTCTATGGCCTTCGCTGAACGTCTCTTTTATAAGATTTGATACTCTAAGCAGAATGAAAGCCATGCTTTTACAGCAAACAGTGCCTTTGACCTCGGCCAAAGAAACCTATGATCTACAAGTTGCAAGGACTTCGGCTGAGATACAGACTTTAATACGTACAAACTGCCCTATACATTTCGTGGAAATGATATCACGTATCTTCAACATGTCTGATACAACAGGAATTGTACATGTATTTAAGAGCATCTGCTCAGGTCTGTTAGCACCTTTCCAGGCAATACTCGGAATCATCCCGAACTTTGCACATTCGGTGTTTGGTGGCATACCATTAAATCTAGCACTTGTTGCCGGAATTCTATTTCTCTTCCTGCTATTGCGCAATGGCCAGCCTATTCGCAGACATCACTCCGAGCGAACTGGAGAAAGCTCTCCTTGAACGAAAGTGCAGTGAGCAAATAGTAAAGCTTTTGGGCATGACTCGTCTACGGGACCTTAATACAACTTGGTTCCTGTCGTTCAGACCAATCTGGCAAGATTGCATCTTACCTGTTCTACGATGCCTGCTATGCGGTGAAGAATGCGTGTTGGACACCTGTCTAACATTTCCATCAGCAACGCCAACGGATGTCGATACTCTGCTGGACCCGATAACGGCCCATGCTCTGTGTTGTCCCCAGAGGCTTCCTATCCTGCTGTCAGCATTCATTGAGATCTCACAGACGCTTCCGGCTGCTGCTGAGGTACGAGAAAGAACTCCAGGCACACAGGTAACAACGGACGCGAACATTGCTGAGGCAACCTATGCTGGAAGCAATGCTTCCCATCTCTGTGCAATTAATCTACTACACGAGGTGTTCCAACTGACACCAACAACAGTGGATGATGTTTTGTCTATTGAAATAGATGATCTCATGTTTACACCAGACCTGTGAACTAACTCTGATTCAGCATACTGTGTTCCAGAGATGCAGTGACAAATTTGGCCTTCATTTTTAAACAACTTGGAACTCTACCAAAATTGAACTTTTTCCCCATTTTTTTTTAACGAAAATGGCACATCAATCTGCTTAAAGTAGAACTAGCCTTATAATACAGACTTCAAGGTACTTCCACGGACACTTAGTACTCTTGTGTGTCTAAAACAGTTCATTAATTTTTCTGACATGAAATGACTTTGATTTTTGAAAAAACGTATCGATCATTTTTGTCAAATGTAAATATTACTGCTTATTTCATTCCAATTGCATTTATTTTTCGAATTTTATGCCTGTAATGAAAAGCAATGCTTCAAATGTACAGTACCTTTTGCATTCTAATAAGTTTTTTTTTTAAATGCCTTTTTTAATGGTTTTATGAAAAATTTTAGAAATATGCGGTACTCCATTTTAATGTTTAGCATTTTAAATGTTTAGCATTTTAGTATTATCGTACACACGAAAGAGGAGTGGGGGTTGTATTCCTCTTAGGGTATCCATAAACGGGCTTTCCAGTATGATGTCCTTATATAGGCACAATTCGCCCTGCCCTTATAGAGGCATAAAATCCCAGCCCTTATTTAGGCATTAAACCGTGCACTCCAAATACAGGCATGGTCTCTGACATCCGTCCACCCTAACGTCACAACGAGTTCATGAAGAACAGACCCTTAGGCTGCGGGA
This sequence comes from Calotriton arnoldi, assembly GCA_963921515.1. NCBI lineage: Eukaryota > Metazoa > Chordata > Amphibia > Caudata > Salamandridae > Calotriton > Calotriton arnoldi. The sequence goes on from CAWUFW010003833.1 coordinate 814,808, forward strand.
GTTTCCCTAGTCCAGGACTATTGATTTCTTCAAGGACTCATATATTATGCATGAACCATTATTCCTTAGGGGGTTCATTCATGACGTCTTTCGCTGTCCAACTCACGTCAATGCTAACATTCTTAGGTGCTCTCAGGTATAAATATACCTTCCCTAGCCCCTGTAAACCAGAGGAGACCTCGTCTTCAGAGGAGCCCGTTTCCCGGCCTGACGCACTGAGAAGACGCTGCCATTCCCTGCACGCAGAGAGCCCAGCTTCCAGTGATCTGACTTCCCTTGCGGGGTGTTGGAGTTCGAGTCTGGCAAAGAGATTCCAACCTCTCTCATTCTTCAGGTATGGAGCTGACTAGAACCTAGAGGGACTCTTGGCATACTAGGCATACTAGACTTAACATACTCTTAGTATACCGTAGTAAGGAATACTTCACCTACTTCTTCCCTCTTCCTACACCTAGGTTAGGTTAGGTACATTGGGGTAGAATTAGCTTAGTAACGCATCGTATGAGTACTCACATTTTTAGTCGGTGTTATTTATGTAACAGCATATGTACTAAAAGATAATGCTATTGCAGTATTATTTATTTCTACTGCTCACCCTGTACATTATTTATCTCGCATACTGTCTTGTGCTCGTAACAGCACATTTTACTTACACCAGAAACAAGACTGTTCAATAAATCCTTTATTGAAACGCCCGTCTATTTCTTTCTGTGTAACTTGGAGAAAACTAAGCATGCACGACTGAGCTGAGTGAAATAGTTATCTATTGTTTCCACGACTCTGGGACACGTTCTGATTCTAAAGGGAAACACAGTGGTCATGTTTTGCGGCTGCCAGAAACTACAACCTTCTTGTTGTCAAGGAGTTTCTAGTGGCCTCTGAGCTAGCTGGCACAAGTAATTAAGTTTAATATACTCGATAGGGACATACCGACCTTAGTCCTATGTCAAACCTATAGGATATATTATTCCAATGCGCAGAGCCTATTAGGGAAATAGGAGCTACCTTCCTATTGACAGTGGGTTCGTACCTGGTTTAGGTTGTCACGTCCTGCCGGCGTCTCTTGGCCTCCTGGATTGGCCTCCTGGGCACTCCGACTGCATTCCAGGTGGTCTGCTTGTGGGTCAGTTGCTGGTAGTGTTCTGTCGCCTCCGTGGCCTTGGTCTTGTTTTCCTGCGGTCTGCACCCCGTCTTCCTCTCCCTTTTCTCCTTGGCCTTCCCCGAGCCAGTTGTTCCTTGCTGGTGGTCTGTGGGGGTTGTGGGGTTCGCGTTGCCCTCTGCGCTGGGTCAGGGTGCATCCATGTTGCTACGTGCTTTGGCTTGTTTCTGGTGTGTTGTGTCTGTGGTTTTTATGGTGCAATTTCCCACCAGACGCGTGGGATTTGCAGGCCTGAGGCTGGTTTTCGCTACTTTTTGTACCGCGATTGGCCTCATCGCATGATGTCTCGCGTTTGCGTTTCGATTTATTTTGGCGTGGCGTTGATTTTCACGCTGACATTTGACGCGTTATCTGGTGACCATCGCATGGTACCGCCTTGTTGTGAATTCCACGTTGACACGGGGTTATTTTCCCGCGATGGGCTGCGATATTGAAAGTTGCGTTATGCTACTCTTGCGGTAGTTATCACACGTTCTTGTAAATATACCCCTAAGTTTTAATCGTGGTTGAAGTATGAGTCATGACACAGTACTGTTACAGTTATTTTTTGAGTACAGAAGTATGCATGTATTTCACTGAAAAAAACATAGGTTTCAGGGACATTATAGTTAGAAATTTTCATTTAAAAACCCTTAGAAATTAACTGAAAAAACCATAGGTTTCAGGGACGTTATAGTTAGAAATTAGCATTTAAAAAACCTTAGAAATTCACTGAAAAAAAACATAGGTTTCAGGGACGCTATAGTTAGTTGGACTTTTCACTCGTACAAAACCAGAGAAATTCGGACGTTATAGTTAGTTGAGCTAACTATAAGTCGTGCCCCCGCAATGCACTGCTGATGACGCCACATAGTACATCATTCATGATATGGTCAGTGACATCACTGATGACATCACTGATGACATCTCACTAAAATATACCAACTTCGTAGTTTTGGGTGACTTCAATGTCCACATGGACAACGATCTATGTCCCATGGCCACCCAACTAGCAGAGACATTGACAGGATTGAACCTTAAACAACTGGTTCACAAGCCCACACACGTGGCTGGCCACACTTTGGATCTCATTTTTACTAATATTCCCACCCTAACAACTGAGGATCCAATTCCCCTCATATGGTCAGACCACAGTCTTATTCCTTTCTATCTAACTATCTCCATAAACCACAACGTTAGGAAACCCAAACACGAAGTGAGAAGAATTTGGAGGAAAGTTACCCCCGAAGTACTAGGCCCGGTATTAACAAACACCCCCCTGCTACCTACCGCAGACCCGAACAGCGACGCCGTAACCTTCAACCACTGGGTCACTTCGTCCCTAGACAAGATAGCCCCCATGAAAATAATGAAACAGACCAGGAATAAACCCTCTGCTCCTTGATTTACGCCAGAACTCCGATCAGAAAAAAGCAGCTGCAAGAAACTTGAGCGGGTCTGGCGCCAAACCTACGACCCTGAGGCGAAAAATATATACAGAAAGGCAATAAAACAATTTCACAAAGTAAAACGCAATTCTATTAGGGTCCACATTGCCAATCAACTAAAATCAGCCGACAATTCCATTAGGGAAGTCTTTAAAATTATTCAAGGGCTTCTTAAACCAGAGACAATGAAAAGCAATATAGTCCCCTCTGCCACACTCTGTGAAGATCTCTCATTCTTCTTCCAGGAGAAGATCCAAGACATCTACGCCGCATTTCCTGAGACGGAACCATCATACACACCACCGTCTCTCCCCTCCCCGACAAAAACATGGTCAGAATTTAGCCCTCTTGACCCGGATTCGTCCCTTAAGCAGTTGGAAAAAACTAAATCAGGGTCTCCACTTGACCCATGCCCGGCCAGGTTTTTCAAAATTTTAGCACCACTACTCAACCCTGCTCTAAACCAGCTCTGGAACACCTCCTTGGAAACTGGCATCTATCCATCTATCTGGGAAACCGCTGTAGTTCAACCGATTCTCAAAAAGGAGAATGCAGATCCTGCAATACTAAATTTTTTTAGACCTATCTCCCTTCTGCCAGCACCAGCTAAGATTCTCAAAAAAGAAGTGCAGAAACAATTATCCAAGTTTCTTGAATCCAATAAACTACTCCATGACTCTCAGTCGGGATTCAGAGCGGGTTACAGCACTGAGACAGCACTACTCGAAGTAGCAGAAACGGTCCGGTAGACGATGGATAAGGGGAACTATGCAATGCTGGTGCTATTGGACCTGTCGGCGGCATTCGACACAGTGTCTCATAAGATCCTCTTAGACAGGCTCAGACAGTTGGGAGTGATAGGGACCACCTTAGCTTGGTTCAGCTCCTTTTTAGAAGGCTGCTCCCAGAGTATTCGGTTGCATCCCTACACTTCCAATTCTCGCCCTCTACTCTGTGGAGTACCTCAGGGTTTGGGCCTCAGCCCGACCCTTTTTAATGTCTACCTTGCCCCCCTCGCCCCTCTGGTAAAGCAACACGGTGTCGATGTTATCTCATATGCTGACGACACGCAGCTCGTGTTTTCTTTCCAAGATCACTCTGAGGCCGCTTTCTCAAACTTTAGGCAGTGTCTTATGGACATTTCAGCATGGATGACAGCTAATTGCCTAAAGTTGAATACGGATAAAACAGAGGTACTGTTCTTCAATCAGCCCTCCCCCGTTACCCGACCTCTCGTGGCCCGCAGAGCTCAACCCCCTCCCCTCCCAGTCCCGTCTGCAAGGAATCTGGGTTTCAAACTGGATACCACATTGTCATGCAAGACCCAGATAGGCCATGTTTCCTCGTCCTGCTTTTGGAAGATGAAGGCCCTACAGAGATTCCTCCACTTCCTACCCATGGACTGTAGGAAAACAATAGTCCATGCATTGATCACGTCGCAGCTTGACTACGCTAACAGTTTGTATTTGGGTCTGCCAGCATACCTGTTCAGGAAATTGCAAACTGTGCAGAACGCGGCAGCCAGGCTTATTAGAAACGTCCCGCTGAGGCACCACATTTCCCCCCATCTGCGCAGCCTCCACTGGCTGCCCGTCAGAAGGAGAACTGAATTCAAGGCACTGACTCTGGCCTACAGGGCACTCAACGATATTGGACCTCAATATCTAAAGAAGAGAGTCCGCAAATACCATCAGTCAAGGACCCTGAGATCAAATCATCTTGAGCGCCTTGTCACCCCCCGTTTCTCAAAGTCCAGAATAGGAGGACGGTTCTTCTCTGTCAAAACCGCGACCTTGTGGAACTCTATGCCTGAACAGCCAAATCGGAATCAATCTTCCGGAAGACCTTGAAGACCTGGCTCTTCAGCCTCCCTTAGCACACTGTGGCTCGACAACTCTAACTCGCCCTCACCTTCCTCTGTCTCCGCTAGCACCGGGACACCTCCGTTGGGGGAAGCTGCGCACTTTAGAAGCTTAAATACATACATACATCTCAAATGACATCACTGATGACATCACTGATGACATCATCCATGTGATAATCTGATGCACCTCCTCACACCCTAATATAACCTTTAATACACCCACTCTAAAATGCAGACTACCATTTTCGAAACCATAGAGACACCAATTCCAGTTACTACATACCCACTCACTGATTCCTAGGTCTACACACACATGCACTCATTCACCCATACAGTCACTCATACATGCAGTCACTCATCAATACAGCACTATCATATGCACTCATACACCTATACAGACACTCACAGACTGCCACTCATCCATGGAGTTACTCACACACCTAGTCAGTCATGCAAAGAATCTATCACACTCATATTTACTCAATGTCAATGATGTCACTGACCATGTCATGAGTGATGTAATATGTGACGTCATCAGCAGTGCATTGCGGGGGCGCGAGTTATAGATAGCTGAACTAACTATAACGGGGGAATTTCACGGGTTTTGTACGAGTGCAATGTCCAACTAACTATAACTGTCCCTAAAACCTATGGTTTTTTCAGTGAATTTCAAAGGTTTTTTAAATGCAAATTTCTAACTATAACGTGTCTGAAACCTATGGGCTAGTTGGCCCCCAGGGACCCCCAGTATTCAAGGGGAATTTGTTCCCCCTCTGCCAGGGGGCGCGTTTGCAGAGTGCTGCCAAGGAGGGGGCGTGGCCTCCGGCGCGATGCCGGTCTTTTTTTTTTTTAAGAAGGGGGGCTGTGTGGCCCTCCTACTTTTCCTAATTTATTGGCCCTGGGGACCCCTTCCCCCAGGGCCTGCCCCCTAATATTTAAAAAAAAAAAAAAAAATTGGAAGGGGGCCGCATGGCCCCCCTCCCGAGGCCTTAATCGGCCCCGGGGACCGCATCCCCCGGGGCCGGCCTTTTTTTTTTTTTTTTGAATTTTAGTGAGGGGGGCCGCGTGGCCCCCCTCACGGGCCACTTGTAGCCCCGGGGACCCCATCCCCGGGGCTGGCCCTCTCTGTTGGGGACCGTGGGGGGTCCCCAATCCCCCATGGTCCCGCCGGCTCCCCGCGTCCCTCGGGAGTCGGCATTGCTTTCCACATGGGGAGCTGCTAAGATGCAGCTCCCCGTGTGGAAAAGCAATCGTCTTTGGTTTTGGAAGAGAGAGCAGGTTTCCTGCTCTCTCTTCCAAAAACCAAAGCAGTTTGCTATGACAGGATGGGAGCCGCGAGGCTCCCGCCCTGCCATAGCAAACTACAGTGTCCTTGGTGGTCCCCAGGGCCATCAAGGGCTCCAGGAGGGGGGCCGCGCGGCCCCCATCCCATCCTGTGCACAGCCCCGGGGAGATGGTGTTCCCCGGGGCTCGGAGGTCCGAAACGGACCCCCACATTGTAATTCTTAGTGCCCCGGGGAGGTGGCGGTCCCCGGGGCGTGTGGGGGGGCTCGAGCCCCCCACACAGGTAATTTTTTATTTTTAAAAAAGAAGCCCCGGGGGGTGGCGGTCCCCGGGGCTGCGGGAGGGCCGAGTGCCCTCCTGCACCATTTTAAATTGAAAGCCCCGGGGTGTGGCGGTCCCCGGGGCTTGGGGGGGCCTTAGAGGCCCCCCCAGCATTACTTCAATAAACCCCACATGCCCCCGAAACTTGGGCCGCGCTTCGATCTTTTTTTTTTATCGGCGGGATCTGCGCACCCTAAGCGCATCCTGCCGATTAAATTTTTTTTTTTAAATGCTTTTTTCTGCCCAGGGGGTCCTTGTGGGACCCCCTGAGCAGACCTAGGGGGTCAGGGTGTTTCTACCCTGCCCCCTTTGTGCATTTTGCGCACTTGTTTCTGTGCCTCGGTTCTACCGAGGGACAAAATGGCTGCCAACACTTCCTGATTTGGAGTGTTGACAGCCAATTAGCATGCAGCTCGTGATCGGGAGGGTACTCGGACCCTACTCGGCCATAGATATATATGTGATTTTACTTTTGATTTTCTCAGGAACTACTGAACGGATTTACACCATTTAAGCAAAAGGCACGACTCTGAACCAAGGGCTACCTTTTTGCCAAATTTGGTGTAATTCCGTTCAGCAGTTCGGGCTGTAGCTGCGATGAAAGGTTCCTATGGAAAATTGCATGAGGAAAACACGTTTTGGGACCCCCCTTTTTTCTCGGCCCCCGCTTGCCGAATCACCCCGAAACTTTCAAGATAGGAGCGGACCGGAGCGGGCCACAAAGTTTGAAAATTTCGCGAAGATTCGTCAACCGGCGCCAAAGTTATTTCAAATAGAATGTTGCGGATTATCCACTTTATTTCCCGGGGTAACTGTGGGCAGAACCTAGATTTTCCTTTACATCTACTGCTCACAGACATATTGGTTTCAATACCCATTACTGTACAAAAATCCGAGATGGTAGCCCCCTCAGGTATGGGTTCCTGGGGTTCCTCTTCACTTGTCAGTTCTTGTAACGTCCTCAAAGGTTCAATGTCTTCACTCGTGAGGTTAGTTAAAGAAGTTCTATATTCTGATCTTGTGTTATGGCTGGACCGATTGGCAAAGAACTTTCTCAGTTTGAGCTTCCTGCAGAACTTATATAGGTCCACCCTAGCTGACGCGAGATCCATACCTGAGTCAGGGCAAAATGTCAAACCCTTATTAAGCAAATTTGTGTGTTTCTCATTTAAAATCTTACTTGATACATATATATTCACACACACACACACACACACACACACACACACACACACACACACACACACACACACACATACAAATATATAAAAATCAGACATTAAACCCCACTGGCTGCATTTGTTTATTCTCAGCAGTCAAGAATGCTGTGAAAGAAAATAGACACATGGAAGAGCTCAGATAACGTGGTAGTGGTACTATGGCACACCTGTACCAGATTGTGACCCCGAGAGCACAGATCTATGTTTTGTTTCAAATCTGTTTATTGAACATATGACATACAAGAAAATCAAACAGGCTGAAGGTATACATCCCTGTAAAAAAAAAACCATAAGATTAAGACCAAGATCCATTTTAGATAATAAAGTACTTCAATCAAAACTTGTAAGACAGAGCCGGAACCTGTCAGCACTGACCCAAACCACAGAGGAAAAAAAGAAAACTGAAATGAGAAGAGGAGCAATGTGTTATAACCCTTTCAAAGGCTATCTTGGTACATTCCTCTCATCGAGGCAGACCACAGTGAAATACCCAGTAATGCAAGAGTTATATGGGGCTCTGTCCTTGTCAAAGCGAATGAATGGTAAGTGGGCGGCTATGTTTATTTGACCCTATTCACATGTACTGTCCTCTACATCTTCTAATATTCGGGACCGGGTAGCAACAGGGGCAAATCACCAACTTTGAATACAAAAAGAGGGAAAACAAGCTCCCATCAGGGAGGGAGAGAAAAGGGAAGATGCACTGAAGATACCTTGGTGCTGGAGGGGGAGCAGGGGCCTCGTAAGGGAGGAAGAGACAAAGCTTCTCCTACTAACGTGACGGCGCTGGGGATTCCGGTTGCTGACCCCTAAAGTAAGGTTCAAGAGGATCGTCAAATAATTGTAAAGCTCGTAGTCTAGGGGGAGCCAGTCGAGAATGTTCAGTCTTGGAGAAATAGTGTATTAGTGGCTGCCAGATGCGAGTGAACTTAGCATCCGTGTGGTTGATACGGGCAGTAAGTAGTTCAAGGGCTAAAACATGCCATAAGCAGAGAAACCATGTGGCTACAGGGGAGGATGAGGTTTCTTCCAGAATAAGGCTATGGACTGCCGGGCAGCTCTCAACATCTGCAAGATCAGACGCCAGTCCATGTATGTCATAGCAGTCAATGTCAAGGGTCGAATGCCTAATAGAGTGACAGTCGGAGAGGAAGGAATAGGGAATCCCACTACATCCTTAATGTGACTAAGAATCTCTTTCCAAAATACCTTGAGTCTCGGGCAAGACCACCAAATATGAATAAAGTCACCTCTGTCGTCCTGACATCTCCAACACGTCGGGGGGGGAAGTTTGGTAACATCTGTTGTAAACAGGCCGGGGTAAAGTACCATTGCGTCTTGAGTTTGTATGCCGATTTGCGTTGCGGCGTGCTATGATATACTTTCGGAATGTCGTGCCACAGTCGGTCCCAGCTCTTTGGGGGTATTTCCTCGCCTAAGTCCAAAGTCCATTTCGTTTGATATGTGTGGGATGAGGGCCAGAGCGAATGCTGTAAAACGGTGTAGGTGTGAGAAATCAGGCCCTTCGACCCCTCAAATTTGCGTACTAAGGCTTCAAAGGCAGTGAGTTGTCTAGTTGCACCTTGGATGTAAGCCTGGGAAAGTAGCCAGTGACGAATCTGATAGTATTGCATCCGCGCCCCCTCCGTAAGGTGAAAAGCTTTTTTGCATTGATCAAAAGTAAGGAGTTTGTCGCCCTGAAACAGATCTTGAATGACACGACATTCGCCATCAGACCACGCGCTAAATGCTCGAGGTTGCAGCACAGGGGGGAACATGGGGGTTGCGAACTATAGGTGTGTTAGGAGAAGGGAATGTGGTCAGACCACGAGAGACCGCCAATTTATCCCATATCTCTAGGACCGTTTTTGTGGGGGTGGCTATATATGCACTACGGGGGTGGGCCCCGCGAGGGAGCCAAACCAGGTCCCACAAGGGTCTGCAGGAGACCGCCTGATCCATATGTAACCAATGTTTTTCGCTCTTGCAAACTACCCATTCCGATATGTACCAGAGATGACAGGCCCAATAATACTCCACGAGATTAGGGCACGCAAGTCCGCCTCGGTCCCGTGGTAACATCAGAATCCTATTAGAGAAGCGTGGACGAGACTTTCCCCATATAAAAGTGGTAAAATCCCATTGAAGAGACAGGATGTCAGTTTGCGGTATAGGGGTGGGAAGGGATTGAAATAAATATAATATCTTTGGGAGAAGTGACATTTTTATAGTGTTAATACGTTCTAACCATGCAAGAGGGAGACCTCTTCACCTACGCAATTCCTCCCAAATGGCGCCTCTATACCTAGGCCAATTAGCTGAGGTCCAGGATGAAAGCGAGGGGTCAAATCTAAACCCAAATATTGTATCGACTTATCGGACCACTGCACCGGGAGCAGATTTTGCAGATCCTGGTCCTCTGAGGCCGGAAGAGTAAGATTAAGGGCATGAGATTTAGCAAGATTGATCCGGAATCCCGACGCTCCCTCAAAAGACCGCAAAAGCGTAGCTAACGCTGGGAGGGAAGAGGACGGGGAGGAGAGAGAGAGAAGTCGATCGTCTGTGAAGAGGGAGATTTTATGATCGTATCCCCCCAGAGGAATGCCCTGAATTGCAGGATCACGTCGGTTGGCAATGGCCAGAGGTTCCACTACTAAGGCGAATAACAGAGGGGATGGCGGGCATCCCTGCCTGGTGCCACGATAAATTGGAATGGAAGCGGTGAGACGTCCGTTAAGGCGAATGCGAGTAGTGGGCTGCGTATAGGAAGCCATCAATCTGGAAACCATCACGGGACCCAACCCCACCTTCCGTAGGACCTCCCAGGTAAAGCGCCAATCCACCCGATCAAAGGCTTTCTCAGCGTCAAGGGACACCAAGCAGGCAGGTATACCTCTATATTGTGCCTTTTCCACAAGATGAGCGATCCGGCGAATGTTATCTGCCCCTTGGCGATGGTGAATAAACCCAACTTGATCAGGATCGATAAGACCCGGGAGATGAAGTTCCAGGCGGTTCGCCAGGATCTTAGTATAGATCTTAGCATCAGTATTTAAAAGGGTGATGGGGCGGTACGAGGTAGGCAGGGAAGGGTCCTTTCCTGGCTTTGGGACGAGGACTATCTCCGCTTCAGACATCATTGGAGTAAGGCCCGAGACATCCGTAAAACTATTAAAAAGTTGCAACAGGTGATCACGAAGCTGTGGATAAAAAGCCACCGGAAGGCCATCGGGACTCGGCGTCTTCCCCATTGGGAGCTGTTTCAGGGCCTTCGCTATTTCTTCGTGTGAGATGGGTTCCGCCATCAGTCTCCTATGATGGGAACCGATAGAGTCCCAAGTACAAAAATCGAGAAAGTCCGCTACTGCCTCGAGAGAGCAAGGGGTATCTGCATAGAGTTCCCTGTAAAAATGTGACAGAACCGAGCACTTATCGGGCTCCGAGATAGCCCATGAACCATCCGGGCGTTTAAGTTTGGCAATGTGTGCTCTTGTGGTTCGGGCCTGAAGGCGTCGCGCCAGGCACGCCCCAACCTTGTCCCCCCATATAAAATTTCTGTTTAAGGGTAAGCAAGAGTCTCTCTGCCTTATTAGTGCGGTGCAAACGTAGTTGACCCCGTAGCTCAGTGAGTAATCGTTTATTGCGAAGGGATGGTTGTAGATCTTTTCATTCTAAAGTTTTAATGTCCGCAGAAAGGGAGGTCTCTAGTAAACGGGCTTCCCTTATTCTGGCTATCGATATAGAAGAAATAACCCCACAGATGGTGGCCTTAAAGGCATCCCACTGGATAGCTTCGGAGGTATCAGTAAATTCATTTACTACAAAGAAGGCCTAAATCTCTTTTCGGATATCCGCCACATCAACAGGATCGCGGAGGACCTGGGGTGGTAGTCTCCATCTAGGTGGAGTCTCTGTATGAGGTTTGGGGGGTTGTAAAGATATCGAGACGTGCGCATGATCTGATAAAGAAATATCACATATCTCAGCAACGACTAAACCGTGTAGTAATGGTAAAGAAAGAAAATAGTAGTCAATGCGAGAGTATGATCGGTGTACGTGAGAAAGGAATGAGTATTCTTTGGAGTCAGGGTGCAAGTGTCTCCATGCGTCCACTAATCCTAAGTCCGTAATGACATTTTTTAGAGTTGCGGACATGGCCCCAGCGCTTTGATACACTTGTGCCGTGCGATCCCACTCCGGATTCCATACCAAATTAAAATCCCCCCAAGAATAATCGGCGTTGTGACTGATCGTAAGAGATTTCTAAGGTGGTAACGTAGAAATACATCCTGATTTTGATTGGGGGCGTATATGTTTACTAGAGTCAGGGGTAACCTACCCAGGGCATTTGGATTTTTAAGAACCTCCCGTCTGTAACTTTCATAGCTTTAGAGGACGTCACGTTCCAACCACCTTTAAGAAGGATGGCCACTCCACCAGTTTTCGAAGAGTAACAAGCCCAGTATTGCTGAGGATATTTAGGGTGGGAGATAAGGCGAGTGTCGGAGGAAAGCAAGTGAGTCTCTTGAAGGAAAATGATATCAGGGACTTGTCGGATGAGATATCGCCAGACTTGGTGTCTCTTATTGGGAGAGTTGAGCCCCTTAACGTTGAGCAAGAGAAACTTAATGGGGTTGGTCAAAATAAGTCTAAAAAGATGGTTCGCTCGCTACAATCAGTAAACCAACACTGTTGGTGTACATCCTCCCATCCCAGAACCCCATGACAAGGCAGCATGACCAGAAGCTCATCTGAAGCTACTGAACAAGCAAAGTACCTCCCAGCAATCCCCCAAGGTCCAAGGCCGTATCAACCCAGGCCCCGCCTCCCCAGCAGTAGCGCATCTAGAAAAGGGGGACAAAGGGATAGAGAAGGAACAAAGACAAAAAACACACTAATAGGTGGCCAACTGGGCCAAGCAAAGTCAGAGTCTATCAGGAACAGCCCAACGTCCTTAGGACAGGCCATTCTGGAGAAGTCACTCTCCGAAGGGACCCTGAAAGAGGGGGGTGGCAGGCGCAAGGAAGTTTGCGGGTCCCCACAGCCAGCGGCCTGTGGCAATACAAAATAAGCGAAAGCTTCATCCTCCACCGGGTCGTCACCGGAGAAGCCAGAGTCAACTCTAGCGGTAGCAGCGTCCAAAGACTCACCATCATAGTGTTTGAGTTCTTGGGAGTGGATTTGTGCTCTCGCAATGAATCAGCCCTCGTCCGGACAAAAGAGAAGCAGGAACAAATGTGTAGAAAGTTTATGTTGGATTGTCCTAATGCCCAGTGGCGTAGCTAGGCACTCTGCCGCCCGTGGCGGTCCCTGCCTTTTGCCGCCGCCGCCGAGCGCCTAAGAGCGGGGGGGTGGGGGAGGGGGGGTGCTGGCGATAAATTTACCTGCCGCCCCGAAATCTCGTGCCGCCCGGGGCGTACCGCCCCCTCCGCCCCCCCCCTTGCTACGCCAGTGCTAATGCCTGATCACAAAGTTAGGTGCGAGAAGCATAAGAGAGTGGCTGCACCAAGGTCGAGTTATTCCTGATGGTCCGGTGATCGAGATTGCGGAGAGGAGTCACTCAAGGACCGGATTTGACTGATGATCTCCTGTTTGGCCTGAGAGGATTCCCGCTCCCGGAGGCGTCGCTTGTACTTAGGCGGCTTGACCATAGACCATTCTGGACGTAAGGGTCCTCCCAGGCGCCCCCGAGGAGAAGGCAAGTCATCACCCTCAGAGTCCAGCGGGAGCTGCAAGAGCTGTTTTGCTTCTGTCAATGAACGGAGAGCGCGTTGCTTCCCCTCCCAAGTGAACATCAGAGCAAAGAGATTGGTATTTAATGTTGAGGTCTCAGAGCTTATCCGTGACTGGTTTGAAATCTTTTCGCCTTCGCAGCATGGCCGGAGCCAGGTCCTGAAAGATCTGGATCGAAAGACCATTGTAAGAGATAGCTTTGGCCCCCTGAGTCTTCTTCAGAATAGCTTCTTTTTCAGCGAAGAAGTGAACCCGTGTGAGTATGTCCGGGATGAAGTCAGGCCGATTGCGACGGCCCGGGACTTGATGGGCCCTATCAAGCATCGGGGGAGAGGCTTCTTCATTCTCTTGAATGGCCTGGAGGAGATCCGCCGTATAGGCCACCATGTCCTTGCCTTCCGCTCCCAAGGGGACTCCTCTAATACGCAGAATGTTTCGCCTACTGCGATTTTCTTATTCCTCCTGCTTCAGCTGTAGGCTAATGTTTTGTTCCTCAAGTTCCGCCATCCTTCTCCACAGGCTCTTGTGATCCTCCGACCTAGCGTCCATGGTGTGCTCGAGGTCGTCCACCCTTCCGCCAATCTCTGTGACCTCCCGGCAAATGTCCTGCAACCCAGCTTTGAAATCTTGCTTGAGGGATCCAATTTCATCCTTAATCTCTTGGAGCAATGACGTCATGAAGGCCTGAGTGATCGGTGTCTCCGCGCCGGCCTTCTCTGGAGCAGAGACTGAAGGAACAGAGGCGTCGTGTGTCTGTATATTGGTTTTAGACCATAGGGATGTTACCGGGTTGTCTCGGGATGAGGCAGAGTCTGAGTCTTTGTTGGCCTTATTTTTGGGAGGCCCGGCTAAATAGCGAACTGTATCAGCGTCCCAGGTAGGCGGAATATGGCTTCCCTCAGGTTTTGAAGAAACCGCAGTGGGTAGTACAACAGGATCAATTGTACCTCAAGTTACAAAGTTCAGTCCCAACCGTAGACAAGGAGAACGACAGGGGGGTGGTATGGATGCGGCCACCAGACCAGCCGTCCCCGATCAGTCCTCTCTGAAGGGGAGTCACACTATCCCCGGCGATCTTAAGCGATGTGCTACGCCTCAGGGCCTTTCATCTAGAGCCATTCAATCCCTTGGGAGTACCGCCGCAGCACCAGCTCTCGCCGCTTTCCCACAGTACTCACAGCTTGCTTAGTGGGGCCGCAAATGCCAGGCGAGGCCGATTAGAGGGTCCTCGTTTGCTTCGGTCTGGTCTCAGCAAGTTCCTTGGATGCGATCTTTTTGGGGGCAGGCACATGATGTGGCTCACAATAAGTAGGCCCGACTGCGACAGACGGCGTGGAAACGTCCCGCCTCCACTGCCTCTCACAGCAAGTCTCAGGGCCTAGCGAGCAGCGGGAGCCCCCTTCTGTCAGCAGAGCTCCCGTCAATCTACACCCATCCGCTCAAGGACCCCAGCGCCAGCCAGAGTGCGAATGCAGGTCCCAGCAGCCAAACAGCAGGAAGGGCAGCCGGCTCCAACCCAAGCCCAACGGGGAGCTGCTCCAGGGGAGAGAGAGGCAGCAGCGTCGGCAAGGATGTCACAGTGCGGGGTGGGCTATTCCACTCTTGCCTCACCCCCAGCGAGGGCAGCGGCAGGCCCAGGCTCACGCCAACACTTACTGCACCAGATCTCCGGAGCCATGCGGATCACCTCGCCGTGGGAGTATCACCGGATCAGCATGCAGTGACCCAACAGAGCAATTGGCACAGATTCCAACAGAGTCAGGGCTCCCCAGCGGACAGGGTCCGTTTCACGGGCACCACCGCCCCAAATGCCGCGATCACCAGGCCAACGACTGCGGCCCGCCAAGGACGCTGTAATGGCGCTCCCAGTCCAAGATGGCGGTGGCGGACCTCGCCCCAGGCCGGTTGAAAAAGGCAAAGTCCTCAATTACAGCGGGCCGCTCGTTCAGCCCCAGAAGCACCCCTGATCCAGGCGCACACCAACACTCACTTCGCCTCAGCCCCGGGAGTCCGCAGTCCCCTCCGCCGTCACAGCGTCGCTGACCCAGGGTGTAGAGTTGCGTAGGTCCTGTGAGATCGCAGATCACGGCTTTGCCCCCGGGGGGATCGGGGGCCTCTCAGCGGGTAGGGTCTGACAGGTGGGCTCCTCCGCCTCTCCGCCCCAGGAGCTGCGTCCCCCCAGTCAAGAACAGCGACCCGTAGAGAACGCCGGAACGGAGCCCTCCATCCAAGATGGCGGCGGCGGGTCTTCGCTGAAGAGGAGTCGCAGGAATTAGAGCCCCCGGGTGCAGTGGGGCCTCCTCACCAGGTCCGGGAGCAGCTCCGATCTTTCCCCCACTAAGCGGCTCATATAGCGCCAGGCAGCAGACCCGGTGGCCGGGATTAACGGATTTAACAGGGCGCGATGGAGCGGAGACCCAGATACACACGTCTCACTCCATTCGCGTCTTGGCCATGCCCCTACAGCTCTATGTTTGACGTATTGACACATAGCTATGAGAGAGAGGGTCCACTGGGGACTGGCTTGATGGGGCCGGGGGCTTCACTGAAAGGACCCACTGTGCAGGTGCCCTCCACCCAGCCTAGCTTCTGTCTCAGCTGAGATGTCCCCACAATCAACCAGTGCTGCAGTCCGTATCCATAGTGTCCAGGCAGCCCAGCTTCCATCTCAGCTGAGAAGTGCCTATAATGAGCCAGCACCGCAGTCATTATCAATAGTGTTATGAGACAAGATTGATTCTGGCAGAGCTGCCCTTCTCCGAGCCCCAGGCAGTTCTCTTTCCTTTCTGACTCTTCTGTGCACTTCTCTTTGTCTGAAAATGTAGACAGAGACAGAAAATCTGTGGGTCATATCTAAAGTATATTAAAAAAGATGCAGAGTCAGCTCGTGCCCAAGGGATCTGGCATTGTCCCAGCAGACGGATGGTAAAATTGTGCCCAAGACACACTCGTTCCCGAAGAAAGCTGGGACAGAATGTAAGACTGAGAGAGTCAGAGCCGGGAGCTGATAGCGGGAGGTAGACAAAAATTGATAAATAGACACAGATAGACAGAGATAAACAAATGAACAGACAGATAGATAGAGAGAGAGAGCGAGAGAGAGAGAGAGAGAGAGAGAGAGATAGATAGATAGATAATTCTGTCTCTATGCCTCTCCCTGTCTCTACTTCCCCACCTTCTCTTTCTGTGTCTGTCTTTCTCTCACTCTTTCTCACCCTGCCTCTCTCGTTCTGTTTCCACTTTCCTTTCTTTGCCTCCACTGCTCTTCTCTTGCTCACCTTGTTTCTCTCTGCCTCCCATCTTTGTCTTTTAATGTCTCCCTCTGACCTCTCATTCTGCCTCTCCCTGCCGCTCTCTACCCCTCTCTCCATGCCTTTCCATAACTTTTCCTCTCTTTGTCTTTCTTACTCTTGCTGCTTCTCTCTCTTCTTGCCTCTCCCTGTCTCTTCATCTCTCCCTGTTTCCCTGCACTTGCCCATGTTCAATGTCTTGGCTCTTAGTCACTTGTGACCTAATAATGCTTATTTCTGAGATGCTCTTAGACTTGCAAATATTTAAATGGTCAGTTCTTTAGGTCCCTGCTGCTCGCTCAAGTGAAGCACTTCTGCCTCAATTGCTGTGAATTGCATTCCAGCTGTGTCACACAGTCGGCCGGCTGGATCTGCGGGGGCAGGAGAGCTTTTGGGCGCTTTCTTGCTCCCCGGGTGCGGGGATAGTAGATACTTTGATGATGCAAACAGGGAAGGTGGCCATGTGCCTTGTCTGGGGTCAAGAGGTCTTCTCAGATGTTGCTCTCATTGGTCAGAATCCAGATTGGGGGTCCTCCAATAATCTGTGTTGTTGCACACCCTCTCGCTGATGTCTTGTTATAATTACTTACTGGTAATCTCATTACTCTGAGTCCTTTCTTCCTTGATCCAGTCCTTACTTTTGAGGCATACTGAAGCTTTAGACCTTTTGGAGCTTATTTACAAGCCCGCTGTGGCGCCGGCGCGTCACTTTTGGTGACACCCGGCTGCGCAGATGACACAATCATATCTATCAGGCCACGGAAAGCCACAGTGCGTGGCTATGGATGGCTCATAGATATGGAGTAAGGCAAGGCAGTGCAAATCGCGGCGTCGCCTTACTCTGCACTCGGAGGCATTCCATGAGCCTTGTGGTGGGTTTTCCCACGCAACACCCATGGATTTTGACGCTGCCCCAGATTTACAAGATCATGTAAACCTGGAGAAGCGCCACATCCTTACATCTCGAGAGGTGAGGTGTAACCAGGAGATATTTCTTTATTTCTCCTTGTTTTTTCCTCTTTCTCAAAATGGCTCTTAGGATTGTAGGAAGGTGACCCTTCCTGGAGAAAATCAATGATGTCACTGACCATGTCATGAGTGATGTAATATGTGACGTCATCAGCAGTGCATTGCGGGGGCGCGAGTTATAGTTAGCTGAACTAACTATAACGGGGGAATTTCATGGGTTTTGTACGAGTGCCATGTCCAACTAACTATAACTGTCCCTAAAACCTATGGTTTTTTCAGTGAATTTCAAAGGTTTTTTAAATGCAAATTTCTAACTATAACGTGTCTGAAACCTATGGTTTTTTCAGTGAATTTCAAAGGTTTTTTAAATGCTAATTTCTAACTATAACGTGCCTGAAACCTATGGTTTTTTAAGTAAATTTCAAAGGTTTTTTAAATGCTAATTTCTAACTATAACGTGCCCCGCACCCTACCTTCACCACTGTGCAAACGCACCCCGTGGCGCGTTTTAAGTTCATGATTAAGTCCCCTTGAATCATGAGGGTCCCTGGGGTCCAACTAGCCCACCGTGTACCTCCAGTATGCGCCTGGGAGCTGCGTTGCAGAGAGGTGTTCAGAGGCCATGCCCCTTTTTACACCTCTCTGCAACGCAGCTCTGTGGCGCTTTCTGGACATACCTGGTGGGCTAGTTGGACCCCAGGGACCCTCAGGATTGAAGGGGATTTAATTCCCCATCTTAAAACGCGCCACGGGGCTTGTTTGCACACATGTCACCTGAAGCCCGCCCCCTCCCTTCACCACTGTGCAAACGCGCCCCGTGGCGCATTTTAAGTTGGGGGATTAACTCCCCTTGAATCCTGAGGGTCCCTGGGGTGCAACTAGCCCACCAACTACCTCCATTAAGCGCCACAGAGCTGTGTTGCAGAGAGGTGTAAAAAGGGGCGTGGCCTCAGAACACCTCTCTGCAACGCAGCCCCGTGGCGCATAGTGGAGGTTCCTGGTGGGCTAGTTGGCCCCCAGGGACCCCCAGTATTCAAGGGGAATTTGTTCCCCCTCTGCAAACGCGCCAGGGGGCGTGTTTGCAGAGTGCTGCCAAGGAGGGGGCGTGGCCTCCGGCGCGATGCCGGTCTTTTTTTTTTTTTTAAGAAGGGGGGCTGTGTGGCCCTCTTTTTCTAATTTATTGGCCCTGGGGACCCCATCCCCCAGGGCCTGCCCCCTAATATTTAAAAAAAAAAAAAAAGAATTTGGAAGGGGGCCGCGTGGCCCCCCTCCCGAGGCCTTAATCGGCCCCGGGGACCCCATCCCCCGGGGCTTGGCCTTATTTTTTTTTTTTATTGTTTTGGAGGGGGGCTGCGTTGCCCCCCTCCTCAGGCCACTTATGGCCCCGGGGACCCCATCCCCCGGGGCCGGCCTTTGTTTTTGTTTTAATTTTTTTTTTTTTAATTTTGGGGAGGGGGGCCGCATGGCCCCCCTCCCGGGCCACTTGTAGCCCCGCAGACCCCATCCCCCAGGGCTGGCCCTCTCTGTTGGGGACTGTGGGGGGGTCCCCAATCCCCCCATGGTCCCGCCGGCTCCCCGCGTCCCTCGGCAGCCGGCATTGCTTTTCCACATGGGGAGCTGCTAAGATGCAGCTCCCCGTGTGGAAAAGCAATTGTCTTTGGTTTTTGGAAGAGAGAGCAGGTTTCCTGCTCTCTCTTCCAAAAACCAAAGCAGTTTGCTATGACAGGATGGGAGCCGCAAGGCTATCGCCCTGCCATAGCAAACTACAGTGTCCTTGGTGGTCCCCAGGGCCATCAAGGGCTCCAGGAGGGGGGCCGCGCGGCCCCCATCCCATCCTGTGCACAGCCCCGGGGAGATGGTGTTCCCCGGGGCTCGGGGGTCCGAAACGGACCCCCACATTGTAATTCTTAGTGCCCCGGGGAGGTGGCGGTCCCCGGGGCGTGTGGGGGGGCTCGAGCCCCCCCACACAGGTAATTTTTTTTTTTTTAAAAAGAAGCCCCGGGGGGTGGCGGTCCCCGGGGCTGCGGGAGGGCCGAGTGCCCTCCTGCACCATTTTAAATTGAAAGCCCCGGGGGATGGCGGTCCCCTTGGGGGGGCTTAGAGGCCCCCCCAGCATTATTTCAATAAACCCCACATGCCCCCGGGACTTTGGCCACCCAGGGGCAAAATAGCATCGAAGCGCGGGAGACCGCGCTTCGATCTTTTTTTTTTATCGGCTGGATCCGCGCACCCTAAGCGCATCCCACCGATTTAAAAAAAATGCTTTTTTCTGCCCAGGCGGTCCTTGTGGGACCCCCTGAGCAGACCTAGGGGGTCAGGGTGCTTCTACCCTGCCCCCTTTGTGCGTTTTGCGCACTTGTTTCTGTGCCTCGGTTCTACCGAGGGACAAAATGGCTGCCAACACTTCCTGATTTGGAGTGTTGACAGCCAATTAGCATGCAGCTCGTGATCGGGAGGGTACGCGGACCCTACTCGACCATAGATATATATGTGATTTTACTTTTGATTTTCTCAGGAACTACTGAACGGATTTACACCATTTAAGCAAAAGGCACGACTCCGAACCAAGGGCTACCTTTTTGCCAAATTTGGTGTAATTCCGTTCAGCAGTTCGGGCTGTAGCTGCGATGAAAGGTTCCTATGGAAAATTGCATGAGGAAAACACGTTTTGGGACCCCCCTTTTTTCTCGGCCCCCGCTTCCCGAATCACCCCGAAACTTTCAAGATAGGAGCGGACCGGAGCGGGCCACAAAGTTTGAAAATTTCGCGAAGATTCGTCAACCGGCGCCAAAGTTATTTCAAATAGAATGTTGCGGATTTCCTATGGAAAATAGGTCCTAACTATAACTATCTACTGGCAACTGCCAGTAGATTATATATATATATATATATATATATATATATATATATATATATATATATATATATATATATATATATATATATATATATATATATATATATATATATATATATATATATATATATATATATATATATATATATATATATATATATATATATATATATAAATATATTTTTCTTCCAGCCTCTCTAAGGACATGCCCTGATACACGCCACTTTCCCAGGGCAAACAGAAGAACGGCACACCAAAAAATCCTTTATGACGAGGTGCTTTATTTAAAGTTCAATCAGCAACCACACGTCATGGAGCCAAACCAAGCAAAGTGCAGAGGTGCATAACAACCAAAAGCTGACCCACGCGTTTCGGCCAGAGCCTTCTACTGGGTCATAGAGTGATACATAGAGTGTCGATTTAAAGGGAAATCACTACCCTTTAACCATCACCAATTAAAATCAAACATTTGTTTTAAAGGGGACACAGTCAAAATCATTCTAACTTTCTCATTCTAATTGTGAAAAGAAAAGATCAGATTGCAACGCTGCAGATGAACAGGTAATGTTAAAACAATTCTTGTAAAGTACACAGACTTGTAGGGACATTTTGACAAAATTACCAAAATCCAATTTTCAAAATATATCTGGCATATAGATTGTGCAAAAATCACATAGAATCATATAAAACTGTAAATCCATTCAGAGAGGACCAATTTCATACACACTCCCAAAGATCTTTAGCATTAAAAATTCTTTTCACATTAACAAACTTTTCAACATTACGAAATTTGTCACAGAGATTTGGGGTGAGGCTGTTTTCGGCCCTCCATGTTAGTATGAGAATGCCAAGGGCAAAACACCCGAGCCAGTCTCCAACACGAACCAAGATAAATCAAAAGATAATAGACCATAACCCTATTCCATACATGGAACATTTAGGGTAAAGATAAGACCACTGCACCAGATACTATAATGGACCAATGTTCAATCCATGATCTAAACAAAAGTGTAAAGAACGGAGAGTGAGAGATCCTACACACTTCACCGAAATTTTGATATACAACGGTGAGTACTGAGAAACACCCCTTCCATGTAAATTATCTAAAAATACAATCAGATAAATTCATTTCACATTAATTAAATTAAAGTGCACTGTGCATGTTTCTGTCAAGTACAAAGATCTCATAAAGAAATTCCTCTCAGTTATACTCTCAAAAATTGCATATATGCAATAAAAGTGCTAAGTGCAGTTATCATTCTATATGGAAGAAAAGTGCCTCATGCTTATGTAAACTTAATAATAAGGATTTCATTCATCACCCACCTTGCTGCAGCCTTCAGCACTAGGTGAATTCAATATAATCCTCCTCTCCAAAATTGCATATACATCAATAAAGTGCCAGGTGCAGTTGTAAATCTATTCGAAATGAAGTGGCTCGTGCACATATTGAAACACAGTCTAAAATATGATTCATATAAAAAACACACAATTAATTAAAAAACAGATCAATACATAGGTGAAAAAGTCACATTCATAAAAAAGAGGAAAATCAAGGCCCACTTACTGCCGTTAGTTAATGACCCCATCTTGTCTTACTGTCTACCTAATTCAAAAGTAGATTAGGGATAATGATCATCCTTTCATTCATCTAGTTATCAAAAAAGTCACTAAGCAAGGAGAAAACACTACAGAAAGGTATAAAGTTCAGCGTCAGTATTCAGGCCCCTTGGATTTTCTGTGCCCAGAGTCACTATCCATCTTGATTCTGCACGCCTCAAGGCTAATTCTCTATCCCCTCCTCTGATCTTCATCGGGATATGCTCGATGCCAGAATATAAAAAGTTGTCATTTAGATTACCATCGTGTTCTTTCCAAATATGCTTGGCCATCACATAAGTAAAATCCCTATTAGTCACAGCCCGCAAATGTTGGAGGATACGTAGTTTTAATTTATTCACAGTACTTCCAACACATCGTTGGCCGCATCCACATTCTAGGAGATACACTACATGTGTAGTTTCACAGGTGATCCTCTCCTTAATAGGTTTCTTGAATCCTTGTAGAGTCATTACATCCACTCTGTTGCGGCCATAGTTGCATGCCTTGCATTTGGGACATTTAATAAACCCCTTATGTGATAGCCAGGTATTCTTTTGGGCATTTGTATTATTAAAGTAACTCTGGGTCAATAGGTTGCCCAACGATGGTACCTTTCTGTATGTGATGTTAACATGTTCTGGAATAAAAGGTTTAAGTTCCTGATCTTTCTTTAAAATATTCCAATGCTTAGTTATAACTTGTTTGACTCTGATGGTAGAGCTGTTAAAATCTGTAATAAATCTCATTGTTTCGACAGTCAATTCAGTGGGTGTCCCAGTCTTTTTAGGCAGCAGTAAATTGTCTCTCTTTTGTCTAGTGGCCCTCAAGCGTGCATTTTCCAAGACAGTGACTGGATATCCTCTTCTTAGGAATCTGTCAAACATCACGTCAACTTGTCTTGCGTACTCCTTCTCCTCCGAGCAATTCCTGAGAGCCCGCAGGAACTCTCCGTAAGGAATGCTCCATTTCAGGGCTTTGGGGTGTGCACTGTTTGCTGATAAAATACTGTTACATGACGTGGTCTTTCGGAAGAGGGTGGTGCACATTCTTCCATCCTCAATATATACCCGTATGTCTAAGTAGTCGATTGAGTTCCTACTGTACGTGTGGGTAAACTGTAGGTTGAGAGAGTTGTTGTTCAGTGATGACAGAAAATCTTTCAGATCACTCTCCTCTCCTTCCCATATGAGGAAGAGGTCATCGATGTACCGGACCCATAGCATCACCCTCTCCTGTTTAATATTGTTCTCTTCCGACCACAGACATTCTGGGGCCGATTCTGATGCGGGTTGGAAAAGCTTCCCGACCGAATCGGTTGGGAAATGGTGTCCGACCCACTCGGATCGGGAAAGTCCGACCGGCGGAGTAGGATGCATCCGGATACTTCCAGATACGATTTGGTTGAACTCCCATTGACTTCAATGGGAACATTTGTTCCTAACCGCATCAGAATTGGGCCCTCGGTCGGGAAGACACGTTCCCGATCCGATTTGGAAGGAGCAAATGCCGTTAGGAGGCCTTCCTAACCGCATCAGAATCAGGCCCTCGGTCGGGAAGCTTTTCCAACCCGCATCAGAATCGGGCCCTTAGTCTCCCAAAAGCCCATAGTTAAGTTTGCGTATGTCAGAGCAAATGAAGTGCCCATGGCAGTTCCTTGGTTCTGCCTATAAAACTTGCCATCAAAAATAAAAACATTGTTGGTAAGACAAAAGGACATCATTTCAAGGAGCATTTTAGTGTGACTCAATAAATTCAAGGAGCGTGATCTCAAAAAATATTCGCACGCTTTCAGGCCATCCTCATGGATTATTGAAGTATACAGAGAGACCACGTCAACCGTGGCCATGATATAACCTGGTTTCCCAGGGGTGTTGTTAATTCGATTAAAAAAGTCCATGGAATCACGTATATAGGATGGTAAGTCTGAAACATATGGAAATAAGAAGATATCAATGAATCTGGAGGTATTTTCTAGACGGGAACCATACGAACTGACAATAGGGCGGCCTAGGGGATTTTCAAGATTCTTGTGCACTTTGGGCAGTACGTAGAGAGTCGGCATAATGGGATACTTGGTCTGTAAATATTGTAATTCACCATCGTCAATTAGACCCTCTTCATGCCATTGATGTAATTTCATATGGTAAATGGACATGATATCATTGATCGGATTATTTTTTAGTCTCTCATAGTTGGCAGAAACCCCCAACTGTCTTCTGACCTCTTGATGATATTTAGTCCGGTCCATCACCACAATATTGCCGCCCTTATCAGACTGTTTGATAATGATATTCATATCTTGCCGTAGGTCTGTGAGCGCCCACCAGTCATCCTTGTTCATGTTGGAACTTCTCTGGTTTCTATTTTCTTTTTCCTTAACGTAGATATCCCTCAGGTCTTCTGCCACCAGCTCCTGAAAGATATCCACTTTATTTCCCGGGGTAACTATGGGCAGAACCTAGATTTTCCTTTACATCTACTGCTCACAGACATATTGGTTTCAATACCCATTACTGTACAAAAATCCGAGATGGTAGCCCCCTCAGGTATGGGTTCCTGGGGTTCCTCTTCACTTGTCAGTTCTTGTAACGTCCTCAAAGGTTCAATGTCTTCACCCGTGAGGTTAGTTAAAGAAGTTCTATATTCTGATCTTGTGTTATGGCTGGACCGATTGGCAAAGAACTTTCTCAGTTTGAGCTTCCTGCAGAACTTATATGGGTCCACCCTAGCTGACGCGAGATCCGTACCTGAGTCAGGGCAAAATGTCAAACCCTTATTAAGCAAATTTGTGTGTTTCTCATTTAAAATCTTACTTGATACATATATATTCACACACACACACACACACACACACACTCACACACATACAAATATATAAAAATCAGACATTAAACCCCACTGGCTGCATTTGTTTATTCTCAGCAGTCAAGAATGCTGTGAAAGAAAATAGACACATGGAAGAGCTCAGATAACGTGGTAGTGGTACTATGGCACACCTGTACCAGATTGTGACCCCGAGAGCACAGCTCTATGTTTTGTTTCAAATCTGTTTATTGAACATATGACATACAAGAAAATCAAACAGGCTGAAGGTATACATCCCTGTAAAAAAAAAACCATAAGATTAAGACCAAGATCCATTTTAGATAATAAAGTACTTCAATCAAAACTTGTAAGACAGAGCCGGAACCTGTCAGCACTGACCCAAACCACAGAGGAAAAAAAGAAAACTGAAATGAGAAGAGGAGCAATGTGTTATAACCCTTTCAAAGGCTATCTTGGTACATTCCTCTCATCGAGGCAGACCACAGTGAAATACCCAGTAATGCAAGAGTTATATGGGGCTCTGTCCTTGTCAAAGCGAATGAATGGTAAGTGGCCGGCTATGTTTATTTGACCCTATTCACATGTACTGTCCTCTAAATCTTCTAATATTCTGGACCGGGTAGCAACAGGGGCATATCACCAACTTTGAATACAAAAAGAGGGAAAACAAGCTCCCATCAGGGAGGGAGAGAAAAGGGAAGATGCACTGAAGATACCTTGGTGCTGGAGGGGGAGCAGGGGCCTCGTAAGGGAGGAAGAGACAAAGCTTCTCCTACTAACGTGACGGCGCTGGGGATTCCGGTTGCTGACCCCTAAAGTAAGGTTCAAGAGGATCGTCAAATAATTGTAAAGCTCGTAGTCTAGGGGGAGCCAGTCGAGAATGTTCAGTCTTGGAGAAATAGTGTATTAGTGGCTGCCAGATGCGAGTGAACTTAGCATCCGTGTGGTTGATACGGGCAGTAAGTGGTTCAAGGGCTAAAACATGCCATAAGCAGAGAAACCATGTGGCTACAGGGGGAGGATGAGGTTTCTTCCAGAATAAGGCTATGGACTGCCGGGCAGCTCTCAACATCTGCAAGATCAGACGCCAGTCCATGTATGTCATAGCAGTCAATGTCAAGGGTTGAATGCCTAATAGAGTGACAGTCGGAGAGGAAGGAATAGGGAATCCCACTACATCCTTAATGTGACTAAGACTCTCTTTCCAAAATACCTTGAGTCTCGGGCAAGACCACCAAATATGAATAAAGTCACCTCTGTCGTCCTGACATCTCCAACACGTCGGGGGGAAGTTTGGTAACATCTGTTGTAAACGGGCCGGGGTAAAGTACCATTGCGTCTTGAGTTTGTATGCCGATTTGCGTTGCGGCGTGCTATGATATACTTTCGGAATGTCGTGCCACAGTCGGTCCCAGCTCTTTGGGGGTATTTCCTCGCCTAAGTCCAAAGTCCATTTCGTTTGATATGTGTGGGATGAGGGCCAGAGCGAATGCTGTAAAACGGTGTAGGTGTGAGAAATCAGGCCCTTCGACCCCTCAAATTTGCGTACTAAGGCTTCAAAGGCAGTGAGTTGTCTAGTTGCACCTTGGATGTAAGCCTGGGAAAGTAGCCAGTGACGAATCTGATAGTATTGCATCCGCGCCCCCTCCGTAAGGTGAAAAGCTTTTTGCATTGATCAAAAGTAAGGAGTTTGTCGCCCTGAAACAGATCTTGAATGACACGACATTCGCCATCAGACCACGCGCTAAATGCTCGAGGTTGCAGCACAGGGGGGAACATGGGGTTGCGAACTATAGGTGTGTTAGGAGAAGGGAATGTGGTCAGACCACGAGAGACCGCCAATTTATCCCATATCTCTAGGACCGTTTTTGTGGGGGTGACTATATATGCACTACGCGGGTGGGCCCCGCGAGGGAGCCAAACCAGGTCCCACAAGGGTCTGCAGGAGACCGCCTGATCCATATGTAACCAATGTTTTTCGCTCTTGCAAACTACCCATTCTGATATGTACCGGAGATGACAGGCCCAATAATACTCCACGAGATTAGGGCACGCAAGTCCGCCTCGGTCCCGTGGTAACATCAGAATCCTATTAGAGAAGCGTGGACGAGACTTTCCCCATATAAAAGTGGTAAAATCCCATTGAAGAGACAGGATGTCAGTTTGCGGTATAGGGGTGGGAAGGGATTGAAATAAATATAATATCTTTGGGAGAAGTGACATTTTTATAGTGTTAATACGTTCTAACCATGCAAGAGGGAGA
This sequence comes from Calotriton arnoldi, assembly GCA_963921515.1. Lineage (NCBI taxonomy): Eukaryota > Metazoa > Chordata > Amphibia > Caudata > Salamandridae > Calotriton > Calotriton arnoldi. The sequence goes on from CAWUFW010003833.1 coordinate 841,623, forward strand.
CCTCTTCACCTACGCAATTCCTCCCAAATGGCGCCTCTATACCTAGGCCAATTAGCTGAGGTCCAGGATGAAAGCGAGGGGGTCAAATCTAAACCCAAATATTGTATCGACTTATCGGACCACTGCACCGGGAGCAGATTTTGCAGATCCTGGACCTCTGAGGCCGGAAGAGTAAGATTAAGGGCATGAGATTTAGCAAGATTGATCCGGAATCCCGACGCTCCCTCAAAAGACCGCAAAAGCGTAGCTAACGCTGGGAGGGAAGAGGACGGGGAGGAGAGAGAGAGAAGTCGATCGTCTGTGAAGAGGGAGATTTTATGATCGTATCCCCCAGAGGAATGCCCTGAATTGCAGGATCACGTCGGTTGGCAATGGCCAGAGGTTCCACTACTAAGGCGAATAACAGAGGGGATGGCGGGCATCCCTGCCTGGTGCCACGATAAATTGGAATGGAAGCGGTGAGACGTCCGTTAAGGCGAATGCGAGTAGTGGGCTGCGTATAGGAAGCCATCAATCTGGAAACCATCACGGGACCCAACCCCACCTTCCGTAGGACCTCCCAGGTAAAGCGCCAATCCACCCGATCAAAGGCTTTCTCAGCGTCAAGGGACACCAAGCAGGCAGGTATACCTCTATAGTGTGCCTTTTCCACAAGATGAGCGATCCGGCGAATGTTATCTGCCCCTTGGCGATGGTGAATAAACCCAACTTGATCAGGATCGATAAGACCCAGGAGATGAAGTTCCAGGCGGTTCGCCAGGATCTTAGTATAGATCTTAGCATCAGTATTTAAAAGGTTGATGGGGCGGTACGAGGTAGGCAGGGAAGGGTCCTTTCCTGGCTTTGGTACGAGGACTATCTCCGCTTCAGACATCATTGGAGTAAGGCCCGAGACATCCCTAAAACTATTAAAAAGTTGCAACAGGTGATCACGAAGCTGTGGATAAAAAGCCACCGGAAGGCCATCGGGACTCGGCGTCTTCCCCATTGGGAGCTGTTTCAGGGCCTTCGCTATTTCTTCGTGTGAGATGGGTTCCGCCATCAGTCTCCTATGATGGGAACCGATAGAGTCCCAAGGACAAGAATCGAGAAAGTCCGCTACTGCCTCGAGAGAGCAAGGGGTATCTGCATAGAGTTCCCTGTAAAAATGTGACAGAACCGAGCACTTATCGGGCTCCGAGATAGCCCATGAACCATCCGGGCGTTTAAGTTTGGCAATGTGTGCTCTTGTGGTTCGGGCCTGAAGGCGTCGCGCCAGGCACGCCCCAACCTTGTCCCCCCATATAAAATTTCTGTTTAAGGGTAAGCAAGAGTCTCTCTGCCTTATTAGTGCGGTGCAAACGTAGTTGACCCCGTAGCTCAGTGAGTAATCGTTTATTGCGAAGGGATGGTTGTAGATCTTTTCATTCTAAAGTTTTAATGTCCGCAGAAAGGAGGTCTCTAGTAAACGGGCTTCCCTGATTCTGGCTATCGATATAGAAGAAATAACCCCACAGATGGTGGCCTTAAAGGCATCCCACTGGATAGCTTCGGAGGTATCAGTAAATTCATTTACTACAAAGAAGGCCTAAATCTCTTTTCGGATATCCGCCACATCAACAGGATCGCGGAGGACCTGGGGTGGTAGTCTCCATCTAGGTGGAGTCTCTGTATGAGGTTTGGGGGGTTGTAAAGATATCGAGACGTGCGCATGATCTGATAAAGAAATATCACATATCTCAGCAACGACTAAAGCGTGTAGTAATGGTAAAGAAAGAAAATAGTAGTCAATGCGAGAGTATGATCGGTGTACGTGAGAAAGGAATGAGTATTCTTTGGAGTCAGGGTGCAAGTGTCTCCATGCGTACACTAATCCTAAGTCCGTAATGACATTTTTTAGAGTTGCGGACATGGCCCCAGCGCTTTGATACACTTGTGCCGTGCGATCCCACTCCGGATTCCATACCAAATTAAAATCCCCCCCAAGAATAATCGGCGTTGTGACTGATCGTAAGAGATTTCTAAGGTGGTAACGTAGAAATACATCCTGATTTTGATTGGGGGCGTATATGTTTACTAGAGTCAGGGGTAACCTACCCAGGGCATTTGGATTTTTAAGAACCTCCCGTCTGTAACTTTCATAGCTTTAGAGGACGTCACGTTCCAACCACCTTTAAGAAGGATGGCCACTCCACCAGTTTTCGAAGAGTAACAAGCCCAGTATTGCTGAGGATATTTAGGGTGGGAGATAAGGCGAGTGTCGGAGGAAAGCAAGTGAGTCTCTTGAAGGAAAATGATATCAGGGACTTGTCGGATGAGATATCGCCAGACTTGGTGTCTCTTATTGGGAGAGTTGAGCCCCTTAACGTTGAGCAAGAGAAACTTAATGGGGTTGGTCAAAATAAGTCTAAAAAGATGGTTCGCTCGCTACAATCAGTAAACCAACACTGTTGGTGTACATCCTCCCATCCCAGAACCCCATGACAAGGCAGCATGACCAGAAGCTCATCTGAAGCTACTGAACAAGCAAAGTACCTCCCAGCAATCCCCCAAGGTCCAAGGCCGTATCAACCCAGGCCCCGCCTCCCCAGCAGTAGCGCATCTAGAAAAGGGGGACAAAGGGATAGAGAAGGAACAAAGACAAAAAACACACTAATAGGTGGCCAACTGGGCCAAGCAAAGTCAGAGTCTATCAGGAACAGCCCAACGTCCTTAGGACAGGCCATTCTGGAGAAGTCACTCTCCGAATGGACCCTGAAAGAGGGGGGGTGGCAGGCGCAAGGAAGTTTGCGGGTCCCCACAGCCAGCGGCCTGTGGCAATACAAAATAAGCGAAAGCTTCATCCTCCACCGGGTCGTCACCGGAGAAGCCAGAGTCAACTCTAGCGGTAGCAGCGTCCAAAGACTCACCATCATAGTGTTTGAGTTCTTGGGAGTGGATTTGTGCTCTCGCAATGAATCAGCCCTCGTCCGGACAAAAGAGAAGCAGGAACAAATGTGTAGAAAGTTTATGTTGGATTGTCCTAATGCCCAGTGGCGTAGCTAGGCACTCTGCCGCCCGTGGCGGTCCCTGCCTTTTGCCGCCGCCGCCGGCGCCTAAGAGCGGGGGGTGGGGGAGGGGGTGCTGGCGATAAATTTACCTGCCGCCCCGAAATCTCGTGCCGCCCGGGGCTGCCGCCCCTCCGCCCCCCCTTGCTACGCCAGTGCTAATGCCTGATCACAAAGTTAGGTGCGAGAAGCATAAGAGAGTGGCTGCACCAAGGTCGAGTTATTCCTTATGGTCCGGTGATCGAGATTGCGGAGAGGAGTCACTCAAGGACCGGATTTGACTGATGATCTCCTGTTTGGCCTGAGAGGATTCCCGCTCCCGGAGGCGTCGCTTGTACTTAGGCGGCTTGACCATAGACCATTCTGGACGTAAGGGTCCTCCCAGGCGCCCCCGAGGAGAAGGCAAGTCATCACCCTCAGAGTCCAGCGGGAGCTGCAAGAGCTGTTTTGCTTCTGTCAATGAACGGAGAGCGCGTTGCTTCCCCTCCCAAGTGAACATCAGAGCAAAGAGATTGGTATTTAATGTTGAGGTCTCAGAGCTTATCCGTGACTGGTTTGAATTCTTTTCGCCTTCGCAGCATGGCCGGAGCCAGGTCCTGAAAGATCTGGATCGAAAGACCATTGTAAGAGATAGCTTTGGCCCCCTGAGTCTTCTTCAGAATAGCTTCTTTTTCAGCGAAGAAGTGAACCCGTGTGAGTATGTCCGGGATGAAGTCAGGCCGATTGCGACGGCCCGGGACTTGATGGGCCCTATCAAGCATCGGGGGAGAGGCTTCTTCATTCTCTTGAATGGCCTGGAGGAGATCCGCCGTATAGGCCACCATGTCCTTGCCTTCCGCTCCCAAGGGGACTCCTCTAATACGCAGAATGTTTCGCCTACTGCGATTTTCTTATTCCTCCTGCTTCAGCTGTAGGCTAATGTTTTGTTCCTCCAGTTCCGCCATCCTTCTCCACAGGCTCTTGTGATCCTCCGACCTAGCGTCCATGGTGTGCTCGAGGTCGTCCACCCTTCCGCCAATCTCTGTGACCTCCCGGCAAATGTCCTGCAACCCAGCTTTGAAATCTTGCTTGAGGGATCCAATTTCATCCTTAATCTCTTGGAGCAATGACGTCATGAAGGCCTGAGTGATCGGTGTCTCCGCGCCGGCCTTCTCTGGAGCAGAGACTGAAGGAACAGAGGCGTCGTGTGTCTGTATATTGGTTTTAGACCATAGGGATGTTACCGGGTTGTCTCGGGATGAGGCAGAGTCTGAGTCTTTGTTGGCCTTATTTTTGGGAGGCCCGGCTAAATAGCGAACTGTATCAGCGTCCCAGGTAGGCGGAATATGGCTTCCCTCAGGTTTTGAAGAAACCGCAGTGGGTAGTACAACAGGATCAATTGTACCTCAAGTTACAAAGTTCAGTCCCAACCGTAGACAAGGAGAACGACAGGGGGTGGTATGGATGCGGCCACCAGACCAGCCGTCCCCGATCAGTCCTCTCTGAAGGGGAGTCACACTATCCCCGGCGATCTTAAGCGATGTGCTACGCCTCAGGGCCTTTCATCTAGAGCCATTCAATCCCTTGGGAGCACCGCCGCAGCACCAGCTCTCGCCGCTTTCCCACAGTACTCACAGCTTGCTTAGTGGGGCCGCAAATGCCAGGCGAGGCCGATTAGAGGGTCCTCGTTTGCTTCGGTCTGGTCTCAGCAAGTTCCTTGGATGCGATCTTTTTGGGGGCAGGCACATGATGTGGCTCACAATAAGTAGGCCCGACTGCGACAGACGGCGTGGAAACGTCCCGCCTCCACTGCCTCTCACAGCAAGTCTCAGGGCCTCGAAGAGCAGTGGGAGCCCCCTTCTGTCAGCAGAGCTCCCGTCAATCTACACCCATCCGCTCAAGGACCCCAGCGCCAGCCAGAGTGCGAATGCAGGTCCCAGCAGCCAAACAGCAGGAAGGGCAGCCGGCTCCAACCCAAGCCCAACGGGGAGCTGCTCCAGGGGAGAGAGAGGCAGCGGCGTCGGCAAGGATGTCACAGTGCGGGGTGGGCTATTCCACTCTTGCCTCACCCCCAGCGAGGGCAGCGGCAGGCCCAGGCTCACGCCAACACTTACTGCACCAGATCTCCGGAGCCATGCGGATCACCTCGCCGTGGGAGTATCACCGGATCAGCATGCAGTGACCCAACAGAGCAATTGGCACAGATTCCAACAGAGTCAGGGCTCCCCAGCGGACAGGGTCCGTTTCACGGGCACCACCGCCCCAAATGCCGCGATCACCAGGCCAACGACTGCGGCCCGCCAAGGACGCTGTAATGGCGCTCCCAGTCCAAGATGGTGGTGGCGGATCTCGCCCCAGGCCGGTTGAAAAAGGCAAAGTCCTCAATTACAGCGGGCCGCTCGTTCAGCCCCAGAAGCACCCCTGATCCAGGCGCACACCAACACTCACTTCGCCTCAGCCCCGGGAGTCCGCAGTCCCCTCCGCCGTCACAGCGTCGCTGACCCAGGGTGTAGAGTTGCGTAGGTCCCGTGAGATCGCAGATCACAGCTTTGCCCCCGGGGGGATCGGGGGCCTCTCAGCGGGTAGGGTCTGACAGGTGGGCTCCTCCGCCTCTTCGCCCCAGGAGCTGCGTCCCCCCAGTCAAGAACTGCGACCCGTAGAGAACGCCGGAACGGAGCCCTCCATCCAAGATGGCGGCGGCGGGTCTTCGCTGAAGAGGAGTCGCAGGAATTAGAGCCCCCGGGTGCAGTGGGGCCTCCTCACCAGGTCCGGGAGCAGCTCCGATCTTTCCCCCACTAAGCGGCTCATATAGCGCCAGGCAGCAGACCCGGTGGCCGGGATTAACGGATTTAACAGGGCGCGATGGAGCAGAGACCCAGATACACACGTCTCACTCCATTCGCGTCTTGGCCATGCCCCTACAGCTCTATGTTTGACGTATTGACACATAGCTATGAGAGAGAGGGTCCACTGGGGACTGGCTTGATGGGGCCGGGGGGCTTCACTGAAAGGACCCACTGTGCAGGTGCCCTCCACCCAGCCTAGCTTCTGTCTCAGCTGAGATGTCCCCACAATCAACCAGTGCTGCAGTCCGTATCCTTAGTGTCCAGGCAGCCCAGCTTCCATCTCAGCTGAGAAGTGCCTATAATGAGCCAGCACCGCAGTCATTATCAATAGTGTTATGAGACAAGATTGATTCTGGCAGAGCTGCCCTTCTCCGAGCCCCAGGCAGTTCTCTTTCCTTTCTGACTCTTCTGTGCACTTCTCTTTGTCTGAAAATGTAGACAGAGACAGAAAATCTGTGGGGTCATATCTAAAGTATATTAAAAAAGATGCAGAGTCAGCTCGTGCCCAAGGGATCTGGCATTGTCCCAGCAGACGGATGGTAAAATTGTGCCCAAGACACACTTGTTCCCGAAGAAAGCTGGGACAGAATGTAAGACTGAGAGAGTCAGAGCCGGGAGCTGATAGCGGGAGGTAGACAAAAATTGATAAATAGACACAGATAGACAGAGATAAACAAATGAACAGACAGACAGATAGATAGAGAGAGAGAGCGAGAGAGAGAGAGAGAGAGAGAGAAAGATAGATAGATAGATAATTCTGTCTCTATGCCTCTCCCTGTCTCTACTTCCCCACCTTCTCTTTCTGTGTCTGTCTTTCTCTCACTCTTTCTCACCCTGCCTCTCTCGTTCTGTTTCCACTTTCCTTTCTTTGCCTCCACTGCTCTTCTCTTGCTCACCTTGTTTCTCTCTGCCTCCCATCTTTGTCTTTTAATGTCTCCCTCTGACCTCTCATTCTGCCTCTCCCTGCCGCTCTCTACCCCTCTCTCCATGCCTTTCCATAACTTTTCCTCTCTTTGTCTTTCTTACTCTTGCTGCTTCTCTCTCTTCTTGCCTCTCCCTGTCTCTTCATCTCTCCCTGTTTCCCTGCACTTGCCCATGTTCAATGTCTTGGCTCTTAGTCACTTGTGACCTAATAATGCTTATTTCTGAGATGCTCTTAGACTTGCAAATATTTAAATGGTCAGTTCTTTAGGTCCCTGCTGCTCGCTCAAGTGAAGCACTTCTGCCTCAATTGCTGTGAATTGCCTTCCAGCTGTGTCACACAGTCGGCCGGCTGGATCTGCGGGGGCAGGAGAGCTTTTTGGGCGCTTTCTTGCTCCCCGGGTGCGGGGATAGTAGATACTTTGATGATGCAAACAGGGAAGGTGGCCATGTGCCTTGTCTGGGGTCAAGAGGTCTTCTCAGATGTTGCTCTCATTGGTCAGAATGAGGATTGGGGGTCCTCCAATAATCTGTGTTGTTGCACACCCTCTCGCTGATGTCTTGTTATAATTACTTACTGGTAATCTCATTACTCTGAGTCCTTTCTTCCTTGATCCAGTCCTTACTTTTGAGGCATACTGAAGCTTTAGACCTTTTGGAGCTTATTTACAAGCCCGCTGTGGCGCCGGCGCGTCACTTTTGGTGACACCCGGCTGCGCAGATGACACAATCATATCTATCAGGCCACGGAAAGCCACAGTGCGTGGCTATGGATGGCTCATAGATATGGAGTAAGGCAAGGCAGTGCAAATCGCGGCGTCGCCTTACTCTGCACTCGGAGGCATTCCATGAGCCTTGTGGTGGGTTTTCCCACGCAACACCCATGGATTTTGACGCTGCCCCAGATTTACAAGATCATGTAAACCTGGAGAAGCGCCACATCCTTACATCTCGAGAGGTGAGGTGTAACCAGGAGATATTTCTTTATTTCTCCTTGTTTTTTCCTCTTTCTCAAAATGGCTCTTAGGATTGTAGGAAGGTGACCCTTCCTGGAGAAAATCAATGATGTCACTGACCATGTCATGAGTGATGTAATATGTGACGTCATCAGCAGTGCATTGCGGGGGCGCAAGTTATAGTTAGCTGAACTAACTATAACGGGGGAATTTCACGGGTTTTGTACGAGTGCAATGTCCAACTAACTATAACTGTCCCTAAAACCTATGGTTTTTTCAGTGAATTTCAAAGGTTTTTTAAATGCAAATTTCTAACTATAACGTGTCTGAAACCTATGGTTTTTTCAGTGAATTTCAAAGGTTTTTTAAATGCTAATTTCTAACTATAACGTGCCTGAAACCTATGGTTTTTTAAGTAAATTTCAAAGGTTTTTTAAATGCTAATTTCTAACTATAACGTGCCCCGCACCCTACCTTCACCACTGTGCAAACGCGCCCCGTGGCGCGTTTTAAGTTCATGATTAAGTCCCCTTGAATCATGAGGGTCCCTGGGGTCCAACTAGCCCACCGTGTACCTCCAGTATGCGCCTGGGAGCTGCGTTGCAGAGAGGTGTTCAGAGGCCACGCCCCTTTTTACACCTCTCTGCAACGCAGCTCTGTGGCGCTTTCTGGACATACATGGTGGGCTAGTTGGACCCCAGGGACCCTCAGGATTGAAGGGGATTTAATTCCCCATCTTAAAACGCGCCACGGGGCTTGTTTGCACACATGTCACCTGAAGCCCGCCCCCTCCCTTCACCACTGTGCAAACGCGCCCCGTGGCGCATTTTAAGTTGGGGGATTAACTCCCCTTGAATCCTGAGGGTCCCTGGGGTGCAACTAGCCCACCATCTACCTCCATTAAGCGCCACAGAGCTGTGTTGCAGAGAGGTGTAAAAAGGGGCGTGGCCTCAGAACACCTCTCTGCAACGCAGCCCCGTGGCGCATAGTGGAGGTTCCTGGTGGGCTAGTTGGCCCCCAGGGACCCCCAGTATTCAAGGGGAATTTGTTCCCCCTCTGCAAACGCGCCAGGGGGCGCGTTTGTAGAGTGCTGCCAAGGAGGGGGCGTGGCCTCCGGCGCGATGCCGGTCTTTTTTTTTTTTTAAGAAGGGGGGCTGTGTGGCCCTCCTACTTTTCCTAATTTATTGGCCCTGGGGACCCCATCCCCCACGGCCTGCCCCCTAATATTTAAAAAAAAAAAAGAATTTGGAAGGGGGCCGCGTGGCCCCCCTCCCGAGGCCTTAATCAGCCCCGGGGACCCCATCCCCCGGGGCTTGGCTTTTTTTTTTTTTTTATGTTTTGGAGGGGGGCTGCGTTGCCCCCCTCCTCAGGCCACTTATGGCCCCGGGGACCCCATCCCCCGGGGCCAACCTTTGTTTTTGTTTTTAATTTTTTTTTTTTAATTTTGGGGAGGGGGGCCGCATGGCCCCCCTCCCGGGCCACTTGTAGCCCCGCAGACCCCATCCCCCAGGGCTGGCCCTCTCTGTTGGGGACCGTGGGGGGGGTCCCCAATCCCCCCATGGTCCCGCCGGCTCCCCGCGTCCCTCGGGAGCCGGCATTGCTTTTCCACATGGGGAGCTGCTAAGATGCAGCTCCCCGTGTGGAAAAGCAATCGTCTTTGGTTTTGGAAGAGAGAGCAGGTTTCCTGCTCTCTCTTCCAAAAACAAAGCAGTTTGCTATGACAGGATGGGAGCCGCAAGGCTCCCGCCCTGCCATAGCAAACTACAGTGTCCTTGGTGGTCCCCAGGGCCATCAAGGGCTCCAGGAGCGAGGGCCGCGCGGCCCCCATCCCATCCTGTGCACAGCCCCGGGGAGATGGTGTTCCCCGGGGCTCGGGAGTCCGAAACGGACCCCCACATTGTAATTCTTAGTGCCCCGGGGAGGTGGCGGTCCCCGGGGCTGCGGGAGGGCCGAGTGCCCTCCTGCACCATTTTAAATTGAAAGCCCCGGGGGATGGCGGTCCCCGGGGCTTGGGGGGGCCTTAGAGGCCCCCCAGCATTATTTCAATAAACCCCACATGCCCCCGGGACTTTGGCCATCCAGGGGCAAAATAGCATCGAAGCGCGGGAGACCGCGCTTCGATCTTTTTTTTTTATCGGCGGGATCCGCGCACCCTAAGCGCATCCCGCCGATTTAAAAAAAATGCTTTTTTCTGCCCAGGCGGTCCTTGTGGGACCCCCTGAGCAGACCTAGGGGGTCAGGGTGTTTCTACCCTGCCCCCTTTGTGCGTTTTGCGCACTTGTTTCTGTGCCTCGGTTCTACCGAGGGACAAAATGGCTGCCAACACTTCCTGATTTGGAGTGTTGACAGCCAATTAGCATGCAGCTCGTGATCGGGAGGGTACGCGGACCCTACTCGGCCATAGATATATATGTGATTTTACTTTTGATTTTCTCAGGAACTACTGAACGGATTTACACCATTTAAGCAAAAGGCACGACTCTGAACCAAGGGCTACCTTTTTGCCAAATTTGGTGTAATTCCGTTCAGCAGTTCGGGCTGTAGCTGCGATGAAAGGTTCCTATGGAAAATTGCATGAGGAAAACACGTTTTGGGACCCCCCTTTTTTCTCGGCCCCCGCTTGCCGAATCACCCCGAAACTTTCAAGATAGGAGCGGACCGGAGCGGGCCACAAAGTTTGAAAATTTCGCGAAGATTCGTCAACCGGCGCCAAAGTTATTTCAAATAGAATGTTGCGGATTTCCTATGGAAAATAGGTCCTAACTATAACTATCTACTGGCAACTGCCAGTAGATAATATATATATATATATATATATATATATATATATATATATATATATATATATATATATATATATATATATATATATATATATATATATATATATATATATATATATATATATATATATATATATATTTTCCTTCCAGCCTCTCTAAGGACATGCCCTGATACACGCCACTTTCCCAGGGCAAACAGAAGAACGGCACACCAAAAAATCCTTTATGACGAGGTGCTTTATTTAAAGTTCAATCAGCAACCACACGTCATGGAGCCAAACCAAGCAAAGTGCAGAGGTGCATAACAACCAAAAGCTGACCCACGCGTTTCGGCCAGAGCCTTCTACTGGGTCATAGAGTGATACATAGAGTGTCGATTTAAAGGGAAATCACTACCCTTTAACCATCACCAATTAAAATCAAACATTTGTTTTAAAGGGGACACAGTCAAAATCATTCTAACTTTCTCATTCTAATTGTGAAAAGAAAAGATCAGATTGCAACGCTGCAGATGAACAGGTAATGTTAAAACAATTCTTGTAAAGTACACAGACTTGTAGGGACATTTTGACAAAATTACCAAAATCCAATTTTCAAAATATATCTGGCATATAGATTGTGCAAAAATCACATAGAATCATATAAAACTGTGTAAATCCATTCAGAGAGGACCAATTTCATACACACTCCCAAAGATCTTTAGCATTAAAAATTCTTTTCACATTAACAAACTTTTCAACATTACGAAATTTGTCACAGAGATTTGGGGTGAGGCTGTTTTCGGCCCTCCATGTTAGTATGAGAATGCCAAGGGCAAAACACCCGAGCCAGTCTCCAACACGAACCAAGATAAATCAAAAGATAATAGACCATAACCCTATTCCATACATGGAACATTTAGGGTAAGGATAAGACCACTGCACCAGATACTATAATGGACCAATGTTCAATCCATGATCTAAACAAAAGTGTAAAGAACGGAGAGTGAGAGATCCTACACACTTCACCGAAATTTTGATATCCAACGGTGAGTACTGAGAAACACCCCTTCCATGTAAATTATCTAAAAATACAATCAGATAAATTCATTTCACATTAATTAAATTAAAGTGCACTGTGCATGTTTCTGTCAAGTACAAAGATCTCATAAAGAAATTCCTCTCAGTTATACTCTCAAAAATTGCATATATGCAATAAAAGTGCTAAGTGCAGTTATCATTCTATATGGAAGAAGAGTGGCTCATGCTTATGTAAACTTAATAATAAGGATACATTCATCACCCACCTTGCTGCAGCCTTCTGCACTAGGTGAATTCAATATAATCCTCCTCTCCAAAATTGCACATACATCAATAAAGTGCCAGGTGCAGTTGTAAACCTATTCGAAATGAAGTGGCTCGTGCACACATTAAAACACAGTCTAAAATATGATTCATATAAAAAACACACAATTAATTAAAAAACAGATCAATACATAGGTGAAAAAGTCACATTCATAAAAAGAGGAAAATCAAGGCCCACTTACTGCCGTTAGTTAATGACCCCATCTTGTCTTACTGTCTACCTAATTCAAAAGTAGATTAGGAATAATGATCATCCTTTCATTCATCTAGTTATCAAAAAAGTCACTAAGCAAGGAGAAAACACTACAGAAAGGTATAAAGTTCAGCGTCAGTATTCAGGCCCCTTGGATTTTCTGTGCCCAGAGTCACTATCCATCTTGATTCTGCACGCCTCAAGGCTAATTCTCTATCCCCTCCTCTGATCTTCATCGGGATATGCTCGATGCCAGAATAGAAAAAGTTGTCATTTAGATTACCATTGTGTTCTTTCCAAATATGCTTGGCCATCACATAAGTAAAATCCCTATTAGTCACAGCCCGCAAATGTTGGAGGATACGTAGTTTTAATTTATTCACAGTACTTCCAACATATCGTTGGCCGCATCCACATTCTAGGAGATACACTACATGTGTAGTTTCACAGGTGATCCTCTCCTTAATAGGTTTCTTGAATCCTTGTAGAGTCATTACATCCACTCGGTTGCGGCCATAGTTGCATGCCTTGCATTTGGGACATTTAATAAACCCCTTATGTGATAGCCAGGTATTCTTTTGGGCATTTGTATTAGTAAAGTAACTCTGGGTCAATAGGTTGCCCAACGATGGTACCTTTCTGTATGTGATGTTAACATGTTCTGGAATAAAAGTTTTAAGTTCCTGATCTTTCTTTAAAATATTCCAATGCTTAGTTATAACTTGTTTGACTCTGATGGTAGAGCTGTTAAAATCTGTAATAAATCTCATTGTTTCGACAGTCAATTCAGTGGGTGTCCCAGTCTTTTTAGGCAGCAGTAAATTGTCTCTCTTTTGTCTAGTGGCCCTCAAGCGTGCATTTTCCAAGACAGTGACTGGATATCCTCTTCTTAGGAATCTGTCAAACATCACGTCAACTTGTCTTGCGTACTCCTTCTCCTCCGAGCAATTCCTGCGAGCCCGCAGGAACTCTCCGTAAGGAATACTCCATTTTAGGGCTTTGGGGTGTGCACTGTTTGCTGATAAAATACTGTTACATGACGTGGTCTTTCGGAAGAGGGTGGTGCACATTCTTCCATCCTCAATATATACCCGTATGTCTAAGTAGTCGATTGAGTTCCTACTGTACGTGTGGGTAAACTGTAGGTTGAGAGAGTTGTTGTTCAGTGATGACAGAAAATCTTTCAGATCACTCTCCTCTCCTTCCCATATGAGGAAGAGGTCATCGATGTACCGGACCCATAGCATCACCCTCTCCTGTTTAATATTGTTCTCTTCCGACCACAGACATTCTGTCTCCCAAAAGCCCATAGTTAAGTTTGCGTATGTCAGAGCAATTGAAGTGCCCATGGCAGTTCCTTGGTTCTGCCTATAAAACTTGCCATCAAAAATAAAAACATTGTTGGTAAGACAAAAGGACATCATTTCAAGGAGCATTTTAGTGTGACTCAATAAATTCAAGGATCGTGATCTCAAAAAATATTCGCACGCTTTCAGGCCATCCTCATGGATTATTGAAGTATACAGAGAGACCACGTCAACCGTGGCCATGATATAACCTGGTTTCCAAGGGGTGTTGTTAATTCGATTCAAAAAGTCCATGGAATCACGTATATAGGATGGTAAGTCTGAAACATATGGAAATAAGAAGATATCAATGAATCTGGAGGTATTTTCTAGAAGGGAACCACACGAACTGACAATAGGGCGGCCTGGGGGATTTTAAAGATTCTTGTGCACTTTGGGCAGTACGTAGAGAGTCGGCATAATGGGATACTTGGTCTGTAAATATTGTAATTCACCATCGTCAATTAGACCCTCTTCATGCCATTGATGTAATTTCATATGGTAAATGGACATGATATCATTGATCGGATTATTTTTTAGTCTCTCATAGTTGGCAGAAACCCCCAACTGTCTTCTGACCTCTTGATGATATTTAGTCCGGTCCATCACCACAATATTGCCGCCCTTATCGGACTGTTTGATAATGATATTCATATCTTGCCGTAGGTCTGTGAGCGCCCACCAGTCATCCTTGTTCATGTTGGAACTTCTCTGGTTTCTATTTTCTTTTTCCTTAACGTAGATATCCCTCAGGTCTTCTGCCACCAGCTCCTGAAAGATATCCACTTTATTTCCCGGGGTAACTGTGGGCAGAACCTAGATTTTCCTTTACATCTACTGCTCACAGACATATTGGTTTCAATACCCATTACTGTACAAAAATCCGAGATGGTAGCCCCCTCAGGTATGGGTTCCTGGGGTTCCTCTTCACTTGTCAGTTCTTGTAACGTCCTCAAAGGTTCGATGTCTTCACCCGTGAGGTTAGTTAAAGAAGTTCTATATTCTGATCTTGTGTTATGGCTGGACTGATTGGTAAAGAACTTTCTCAGTTTGAGCTTCCTGCAGAACTTATATAGGTCCACCCTAGCTGACGCGAGATCCATACCTGAGTCAGGGCAAAATGTCAAACCCTTATTAAGCAAATTCGTGTGTTTCTCATTTAAAATCTTACTTGATACATATATATTCACACACACACACGCACACACACACACACACACACACACACACACACCACACACACACATAAAAATCAGACATTAAACCCCACTGGCTGCATTTGTTTATTCTCAGCAGTCAAGAATGCTGTGAAAGCAAATAGACACATGGAAGAGCTCAGATAACGTGGTAGTGGTACTATGGCACACCTGTACCAGATTGTGCCCCCGAGAGCACAGCTCTATGTTTTGTTTCAAATCTGTTTATTGAACATATGACATACAAGAAAATCAAACAGGCTGAAGGTATACATCCCTGTAAAAAAAAACCCATAAGATTAAGACCAAGATCCATTTTAGATAATAAAGTACTTCAATCAAAACTTGTAAGACAGAGCCGGAACCTGTCAGCACTGACCCAAACCACAGAGGAAAAAAAGAAAACTGAAATGAGAAGAGGAGCAATGTGTTATAACCCTTTCAAAGGCTATCTTGGTACATTCCTCTCATCGAGGCAGACCACAGTGAAATACCCAGTAATGCAAGAGTTATATGGGGCTCTGTCCTTGTCAAAGCGAATGAATGGTAAGTGGCCGGCTATGTTTATTTGACCCTATTCACATGTACTGTCCTCTAAATCTTCTAATATTCTGGACCGGGTAGCAACAGGGGCATATCACCAACTTTGAATACAAAAAGAGGGAAAACAAGCTCCCATCAGGGAGGGAGAGAAAAGGGAAGATGCACTGAAGATACCTTGGTGCTGGAGGGGGAGCAGGGGCCTCGTAAGGGAGGAAGAGACAAAGCTTCCCCTACTAGCGTGACGGCGCTGGGGATTCCGGTTGCTGACCCCTAAAGTAAGGTTCAAGAGGATCGTCAAATAATTGTAAAGCTCATAGTCTAGGGGGAGCCAGTCGAGAATGTTCAGTCTTGGAGAAATAGTGTATTAGTGGCTGCCAGATGCGAGTGAACTTAGCATCCGTGTGGTTGATACGGGCAGTAAGTAGTTCAAGGGCTAAAACATGCCATAAGCAGAGAAACCATGTGGCTACAGGGGGAGGATGAGGTTTCTTCCAGAATAAGGCTATGGACTGCCGGGCAGCTCTCAACATCTGCAAGATCAGACGCCAGTCCGTGTATGTCATAGCAGTCAATGTCAAGGGTCGAATGCCTAATAGAGTGACAGTCGGAGAGGAAGGAATCCTTAATGTGACTAAGAATCTCTTTCCAAAATACCTTGAGTCTCGGGCAAGACCACCAAATATGAATAAAGTCACCTCTGTCGTCCTGACATCTCCAACACGTTGGGGGGGAAGTTTGGTAACATCTGTTGTAAACGGGCCGGGGTAAAGTACAATTGCGTCTTGAGTTTGTATGCCGATTTGCGTTGTGGGTGCTATGATATACTTTCGGAATGTCGTGCCACAGTCGGTCCCAGCTCTTTGGGGGTATTTCCTCGCCTAAGTCCAAAGTCCATTTCATTTGATATGTGTGGGATGAGGGCCAGAGCGAATGCTGTAAAACGGTGTAGGTGTGAGAAATCAGGCCCTTCGACCCCTCAAATTTGCGTACTAAGGCTTCAAAGGCAGTGAGTTGTCTAGTTGCACCTTGGATGTAAGCCTGGGAAAGTAGCCAGTGACGCATCTGATAGTATTGCATCCGCGCCCCCTCCGTAAGGTGAAAAGCTTTTTTGCATTGATCAAAAGTAAGGAGTTTGTCGCCCTGAAACAGATCTTGAATGACACGACATTCGCCATCAGACCACGCGCTAAATGCTCGAGGTTGCAGCACAGGGGGGAACATGGGGTTGCGAACTATAGGTGTGTTAGGAGAAGGGAATGTGGTCAGACCACGAGAGACCGCCAATTTATCCCATATCTCTAGGACCGTTTTTGTGGGGGTGGCTATATATGCACTACGGGGGTGGGCCCCGCGAGGGAGCCAAACCAGGTCCCACAAGGGTCTGCAGGAGACCGCCTGATCCATATGTAACCAATGTTTTTCGCTCTTGCAAACTACCCATTCCGATATGTACCGGAGATGACAGGCCCAATAATACTCCACGAGATTAGGGCACGCAAGTCCGCCTCGGTCCCGTGGTAACATCAGAATCCTATTAGAGAAGCGTGGACGAGACTTTCCCCATATAAAAGTGGTAAAATCCCATTGAAGAGACAGGATGTCAGTTTGCGGTATAGGGGTGGGAAGGGATTGAAATAAATATAATATCTTTGGGAGAAGTGACATTTTTATAGTGTTAATATGTTCTAACCATGCAAGAGGGAGACCTCTTCACCTACGCAATTCCTCCCAAATGGCGCCTCTATACCTAGGCCAATTAGCTGAGGTCCAGGATGAAAGCGAGGGGGTCAAATCTAAACCCAAATATTGTATCGACTTATCGGACCACTGCACCGGGAGCAGATTTTGCAGATCCTGGACCTCTGAGGCCGGAAGAGTAAGATTAAGGGCATGAGATTTAGCAAGATTGATCCGGAATCCCGACGCTCCCTCAAAAGACCGCAAAGCGTAGCTAACGCTGGGAGGGAAGAGGACGGGGAGGAGAGAGAGAGAAGTCGATCGTCTGTGAAGAGGAGATTTTATGGTCGTATCCCCCCAGAGGAATGCCCTGAATTGCAGGATCACGTCGGTTGGCAATGGCCAGAGGTTCCACTACTAAGGCGAATAACAGAGGGGATGGCGGGCATCCCTGCCTGGTGCCACGATAAATTGGAATGGAAGCGGTGAGACGTCCGTTAAGGCGAATGCGAGTAGTGGGCTGCGTATAGGAAGCCATCAATCTGGAAACCATCACGGGACCCAACCCCACCTTCCGTAGGACCTCCCAGGTAAAGCGCCAATCCACCCGATCAAAGGCTTTCTCAGCGTCAAGGGACACCAAGCAGGCAGGTATTCACCATATTGTGCCTTTTCCACAAGATGAGTGATCCGGCGAATGTTATCTGCCCCTTGGCGATGGTGAATAAACCCAACTTGATCAGGATCGATAAGACCCGGGAGATGAAGTTCCAGGCGGTTCGCCAGGATCTTAGTATAGATCTTAGCATCAGTATTTAAAAGGGCGATGGGGCGGTACGAGGTAGGCAGGGAAGGGTCCTTTCCTGGCTTTGGGACGAGGACTATCTCCGCTTCAGACATCATTGGAGTAAGGCCCGAGACATCCGTAAAACTATTAAAAAGTTGCAACAGGTGATCACGAAGCTGTGGATAAAAAGCCACCGGAAGGCCATCGGGACTCGGCGTCTTCCCCATTGGGAGCTGTTTCAGGGCCTTCGCTATTTCTTCGTGTGAGATGGGTTTCGCCATCAGTCTCCTATGATGGGAACCGATAGAGTCCCAAGGACAAGAATTGAGAAAGTCCGCTACTGCCTCGAGAGAGCAAGGGGTATCTGCATAGAGTTCCCTGTAAAAATTTTACAGAACCGAGCACTTATCGGGCTCCGAGATAGCCCATGAACCATCCGGGCGTTTAAGTTTGGCAATGTGTGCTCTTGTGGTTCGGGCCTGAAGGCGTCGCGCCAGGCACGCCCCAACCTTGTCCCCCCATATAAAATGTCTGTTTAAGGGTAAGCAAGAGTCTCTCTGCCTTATTAGTGCGGTGCAAACGTAGTTGACCCCGTAGCTCAGTGAGTAATCGTTTATTGCGAAGGGATGGTTGTAGATCTTTTCATTCTAAAGTTTTAATGTCCGCAGAAAGGGAGGTCTCTAGTAAATGGGCTTCCCTGATTCTGGCTATCGATATAGAAGAAATAACCCCACAGATGGTGGCCTTAAAGGCGTCCCACTGGATAGCTTCGGAGGTATCAGTAAATTCATTTACTACAAAGAAGGCCTAAATCTCTTTTCGGATATCCGCCACATCAACAGGATCGCGGAGGACCTGGGGTGGTAGTCTCCATCTAGGTGGAGTCTCTGTATGAGGTTTGAAATGAAAAGACCATTTATTAAGCGCGGTAGCTACCCTCAGGCGTCCTAGCGCTATGGACAACGCATACAAGAAGACAATTGAAGTTATTCAGTTTTATTGAAGAGCAGAGTTTTTAGGTGTTTACGGAACAGAAGTAAATTGGGTTCTGATCGCATATAAAAGGGAGGGAGTTCCAGAGTTTAGCTGAGTTATAGGAAAAAGACCGACCCCCACATCTGACTCTCTTGATCCTAGGAACTGTCGTAAGGAGAGAGGATGCTGATCTAAGCTGTCTATTTGGATGGTAAGGGGTGATCAGTGAATGATTAATGACAGCACCTGTTCTCCAGAAAGCACGGTGAACAATGCACAGGGTCTTAAATTCGATTCTTTCCCTGACTGGGAGCCAATGAAGGCTCTTCAGTCCGGGTTTGGCTGAAAGTCGACGAGGAATCTGAAGCAGAGTTCGGGCAGCGCAATTTTGAATTATCTGGAGCTTGCGTAAGGTAGCTTGAGGGGCCCCTAAATAGAGGGCGTTCCCAAAATCCAGACGAGACAGAATGAGTCCCTGGACCATAATCTGTCTCGCTTGAAAAGGCAGCAAGGGGAGAATCTTCCGCAGAAGCCTGAGTAGACCAAAACAGGTGGCTGATAATTTAGCTGCTTGACAATTAAAGTCAAGGGACTTATCCAACCAGATTCCCAGGCTCTTGATCGTATCCTTTGGCGTGGGAGCAGGGCCAAGGCAGGAGGGCCACAATGAGTTGGTCATAAGTTTGGGGGTTACCTAAAAGCATCAGCTCAGTTTTGTCTCCATTCAGTTTAAGACATGACAATGTCATCCATTTGGTCACTTCCTCTAAGCAATCCCTCAGGCTATTATTCGCGGTGTGTATCTGATTAAGAGCCACCACTAGCTGAGTGTCGTCAGCATAGGTAATGATTTTTATTCCGAACGGACGGACTATCTCAGCCAGTGGGCTCATGTATATATTAAATAGCGTAGGGCTCAAGGAAGAGCCCTGTGGTACACCGCAGCCAAGATGTTTGCTAGGGGAAGTGATGTCACCCTCAAAGACCTGGAAGGAGCGGTCTGAAAGAAAAGATTCAAACCAGGCAATTGCTTTTCCTGAGACTCCTAAACCGGTGAGTCGATGAAGTAAGATGTTGTGGTTTACAGTGTCGAAGGCTGCGCTTAGGTCAAGGAGGATAATTGCTGCAGATCCTCCCTGATCCAGAATCTTCCTGGCCTCCTCCGTCACTGCAACCAGAGCGGTTTCGATCCCATGCATGGGATGGAATCCCATCTGGGAAGGGTCGAGCAGATGATTAGTCTCGAGGAACTCTGCCAACACCATGTTGGCATGTTTCTCCAAGATCTTGCTCAACCAGGGCAACAAGGAGATCGGTCGATAGTTGCTAGGGTCATCTTGGTCTAAATTAGGTTTTTTAAGAAGGGCTTTAACCATAGCCCGTTTCCAGGGAAGCGGGACGGTGCCTGCGGACAGGGAGGCATTAAGCAGGTCAAGTATAGTAGGAAGGACGTTGTCAATGACTGACAGCAAAGTGCGCGGGGTGCCGGGTCGTTGGGGAGCCGGATTTGACCTGATGCATGATGGTTTCTAACATGATGGGATTAAGTGGGGGAAAGAATTCTAGTGTGGCCAGCGGCTGGATCCCTGATTCAAGCGATTTAGTGAGTGGAAGGTCAGTCTGAACAGGGGAAAAGGAAGTGTAAATGGTTTGTATTTTTTGAGAGAAGAACTCTGCCAGGTTATTGCAGCGAGTTTGTGCATTGATGGGATTTGGGGGTTTTTCAGGGAGCTTAAGGAGGGTTTTCGCAATGCGAAATATTTCTTTAGGCCTAGAAGCGGCTGCATTAATTTTTTCTTCGAAGAAGATCGATTGTGCAGTTTTAATTTCATTTTTATAAATCTTTATCGCTTCTCTATATGCAGTTTTGCTGGAAGGGGAGTAGTCCAGTCGCCATTTCCTTTCTAATTTTTTACATTGGCGTTTCATTTCCCGTAATCCAGGGGAATTTGGGGGGTTGTAAAGATATCGAGACGTGCGCATGATCTGATAAAGAAATATCACATATCTCAGCAACGACTAAAGCGTGTAGTAATGGTAAAGAAAGAAAATAGTAGTCAATGCGAGAGTATGATCGGTGTACGTGAGAAAGGAATGAGTATTCTTTGGAGTCAGGGTGCAAGTGTCTCCATGCGTCCACTAATCCTGAGTCCGTAATGACATTTTTTAGAGTTGCGGACATGGCCCTAGCGCTTTGATACACTTGTGCCGTGCGATCCCACTCCGGATTCCATACCAAATTAAAATCCCCCCCAAGAATAATCGGCGTTGTGACTGATCGTAAGAGATCGCTAAGGTGGTAATGTAGAAATACATCCTGATTTTGATTGGGGGCGTATATGTTTACTAGAGTCAGGGGTAACCTACCCCAGGGCATTTGGATTTTTAAGAACCTCCCGTCTGTATCTTTCATAGCTTTAGAGGACGTCACGTTCCAACCACCTTTAAGAAGGATGGCCACTCCACCAGTTTTCGAAGAGTAACAAGCCCAGTATTGCTGAGGATATTTAGGGTGGGAGATAAGGCGAGTGTCGGAGGAAAGCAAGTGAGTCTCTTGAAGGAAAATGATATCAGGGACTTGTCGGATGAGATATCGCCAGACTTGGTGTCTCTTATTGGGAGAGTTGAGCCCCTTAACGTTGAGCAAGAGAAACTTAATGGGGTTGGTCAAAATAAGTCTAAAAAGATGGTTCGCTCGCTACAATCAGTAAACCAACACTGTTGGTGTACATCCTCCCATCCCAGAACCCCATGACAAGGCAGCATGACCAGAAGCTCATCTGAAGCTACTGAACAAGCAAAGTACCTCCCAGCAATCCCCCAAGGTCCAAGGCCGTATCAACCCAGGCCCCGCCTCCCCAGCAGTAGCGCATCTAGAAAAGGGGGACAAAGGGATAGAGAAGGAACAAAGACAAAAAACACACTAATAGGTGGCCAACTGGGCCAAGCAAAGTCAGAGTCTATCAGGAACAGCCCAACGTCCTTAGGACAGGCCATTCTGGAGAAGTCACTCTCCGAAGGGACCCTGAAAGAGGGGGTGGCAGGCGCAAGGAAGTTTGCGGGTCCCCACAGCCAGCGGCCTGTGGCAATACAAAATAAGCGAAAGCTTCAACCTCCACCGGGTCGTCACCGGAGAAGCCAGAGTCAACTCTAGCGGTAGCAGCGTCCAAAGACTCACCATCATAGTGTTTGAGTTCTTGGGAGTGGATTTGTGCTCTCGCAATGAATCAGCCCTCGTCCGGACAAAAGAGAAGCAGGAACAAATGTGTAGAAAGTTTATGTTGGATTGTCCTAATGCCTGATCACAAAGTTAGGTGCGAGAAGCATAAGAGAGTGGCTGCACCAAGGTCGGGTTATTCCTTATGGTCCGGTGATCGAGATTGCGGAGAGGAGTCACTCAAGGACCGGATTTGACTGATGATCTCCTGTTTGGCCTGAGAGGATTCCCGCTCCCTGGCGGCTTGACCATAGACCATTCTGGACGTAAGGGTCCTCCCAGGTGCCCCCGAGGAGAAGGCAAGTCATCACCCTCAGAGTCCAGCGGGAGCTGCAAGAGCTGTTTTGCTTCTGTCAATAAACAGAGAGCGCGTTGCTTCCCCTCCCAAGTGAACATCAGAGCAAAGAGATTGGAATTTAATGTTGAGGTCTCAGAGCTTATCCGTGACTGGTTTGAATTCTTTTCGCCTTCGCAGCGTGGCCGGAGCCAGGTCCTGAAAGATCTGGATTGAAAGACCATTGTAAGAGATAGCTTTGGCCCCCTGAGTCTTCTTCAGAATAGCTTCTTTTTCAGCGAAGAAGTGAACCCGTGTGAGTATGTCCGGGATGAAGTCAGGCCGATTGCGACGGCCCGGGACTCGATGGGCCCTCTCAAGCATCGGGGGAGAGGCTTCTTCATTCTCTCGAATGGCCTGGAGGAGATCCGCCGTATAGGCCACCATGTCCTTGCCTTCCGCTCCCAAGGGGACTCCTCTAATACGCAGATTGTTTCGCCTACTGCGATTTTCTTATTCCTCCTGCTTCAGCTGTAGGCTAATGTTTTGTTCCTCCAGTTCCGCCATCCTTCTCCACAGGCTCTTGTGATCCTCCGACCTAGCGTCCATGGTGTGCTCGAGGTCGTCCACCCTTCCGCCAATCTCTGTGACCTCCCGGCAAATGTCCTGCAACCCAGCTTTGAAATCTTGCTTGAGGGATCCAATTTCATCCTTAATCTCTTGGAGCAATGACGTCATGAAGGCCTGAGTGATCGGTGTCTCCGCGCCGGCCTTCTCTGGAGCAGAGACTGAAGGAACAGAGGTGTCGTGTGTCTGTATATTGGTTTTAGACCATAGGGATGTTACCGGGTTGTCTCGGGATGAGGCAGAGTCTGAGTCTTTGTTGGCCTTATTTTTGGGAGGCCCGGCTAAATAGCGAACTGTATCAGCGTCCCAGGTAGGCGGAATATGGCTTCCCTCAGGTTTTGAAGAAACCGCAGTGGGTAGTACAACAGGATCAATTGTACCTCAAGTTACAAAGTTCAGTCTCAACCGTAGACAAGGAGAACGACAGGGGGGTGGTATGGATGCGGCCACCAGACCAGCCGTCCCCGATCAGGCCTCTCTGAAGGGGAGTCACACTATCCCCGGCGATCTTAAGCGATGTGCTACGCCTCAGAGCCTTTCATCTAGAGCCATTCAATCCCTTGGGAGCACCGCCGCAGCACCAGCTCTCGCCGCTTTCCCACAGTACTCACAGCTTGCTTAGTGGGGCCGCAAATGCCAGGCGAGGCCGATTAGAGGGTCCTCGTTTGCTTCGGTCTGGTCTCAGCAAGTTCCTTGGATGCGATCTTTTTGGGGGCAGGCACAGGATGTGGCTCACAATAAGTAGGCCCGACTGCGACAGACGGCGTGGAAACGTCCCGCCTCGACTGCCTCTCACAGCAAGTCTCAGGGCCTAGCGAGCAGCGGGAGCCCCCTTCTGTCAGCAGAGCTCCCGTCAATCTACACCCATCCGCTCAAGGACCCCAGCGCCAGCCAGAGTGCGAATGCAGGTCCCAGCAGCCAAACAGCAGGAAGGGCAGCCGGCTCCAACCCAAGCCCAACGGGGAGCTGCTCCAGGGGAGAGAGAGGCAGCGGCGTCGGCAAGGATGTCACAGTGCGGGGTGGGCTATTCCACTCTTGCCTCACCCCCAGCGAGGGCAGCGGCAGGCCCAGGCTCACGCCAACACTTACTGCACCAGATCTCCGGAGCCATGCGGATCACCTCGCCGTGGGAGTATCACCGGATCAGCATGCAGTGACCCAACAGAGCAATTGGCACAGATTCCAACAGAGTCAGGGCTCCCCAGCGGACAGGGTCCGTTTCACGGGCACCACCGCCCCAAATGCCGCGATCACCAGGCCAACGACTGCGGCCCGCCAAGGACGCTGTAATGGCGCTCCCAGTCCAAGATGGCGGTGGCGGATCTCGCCCAGGCCGGTTGAAAAAGGCAAAGTCCTCAATTACAGCGGGCCGCTCGTTCAGCCCCAGAAGCACCCCTGATCCAGGCGCACACCAACACTCACTTCGCCTCAGCCCCGGGAGTCCGCAGTCCCCTCCGCCGTCACAGCGTCGCTGACCCAGGGTGTAGAGTTGCGTAGGTCCCGTGAGATCGCAGATCACAGCTTTGCCCCCGGGGGGATCGGGGGCCTCTCAGCGGGTAGGGTCTGACAGGTGGGCTCCTCCGCCTCTTCGCCCCAGGAGCTGCGTCCCCCCAGTCAAGAACTGCGACCCGTAGAGAACGCCGGAACGGAGCCCTCCATCCAAGATGGCGGCGGCGGGTCTTCGCTGAAGAGGAGTCGCAGCAATTAGAGCCCCCGGGTGCAGTGGGGCCTCCTCACCAGGTCCGGGAGCAGCTCCGATCTTTCCCCCACTAAGCGGCTCATATAGCGCCAGGCAGCAGACCCGGTGGCCGGGATTAACGGATTTAACAGGGCGCGATGGAGCGGAGACCCAGATACACACGTCTCACTCCGATTCGCGTCTTGGCCATGCCCCTACAGCTCTATGTTTGACGTATTGACACATAGCTATGAGAGAGAGGGTCCACTGGGGACTGGCTTGATGGGGCCGGGGGGCTTCACTGAAAGGACCCACTGTGCAGGTGCCCTCCACCCAGCCTAGCTTCTGTCTCAGCTGAGATGTCCCCACAATCAACCAGTGCTGCAGTCCGTATCCATAGTGTCCAGGCAGCCCAGCTTCCATCTCAGCTGAGAAGTGCCTATAATGAGCCAGCACCGCAGTCATTATCAATAGTGTTATGAGACAAGATTGATTCTGGCAGAGCTGCCCTTCTCCGAGCCCCAGGCAGTTCTCTTTCCTTTCTGACTCTTCTGTGCACTTCTCTTTGTCTGAAAATGTAGACAGAGACAGAAAATCTGTGGGGTCATATCTAAAGTATATTAAAAAAGATGCAGAGTCAGCTCGTGCCCAAGGGATCTGGCATTGTCCCAGCAGACGGATGGTAAAATTGTGCCCAAGACACACTCGTTCCCGAAGAAAGCTGGGACAGAATGTAAGACTGAGAGAGTCAGAGCCGGGAGCTGACAGCGGGAGGTAGACAAAAATTGATAAATAGACACAGATAGACAGAGATAAACAAATGAACAGACAGACAGATAGATAGAGAGAGAGAGCGAGAGAGAGAGAGAGAGAGAGATAGATAGATAGATAGATAGATAGATAATTCTGTCTCTATGCCTCTCCCTGTCTCTACTTCCCCACCTTCTCTTTCTGTGTCTGTCTTTCTCTCACTCTTTCTCACCCTGCCTCTCTCGTTCTGTTTCCACTTTCCTTTCTTTGCCTCCACTGCTCTTCTCTTGCTCACCTTGTTTCTCTCTGCCTCCCATCTTTGTCTTTTAATGTCTCCCTCTGACCTCTCATTCTGCCTCTCCCTGCCGCTCTCTACCCCTCTCTCCATGCCTTTCCATAACTTTTCCTCTCTTTGTCTTTCTTACTCTTGCTGCTTCTCTCTCTTCTTGCCTCTCCCTGTCTCTTCATCTCTCCCTGTTTCCCTGCACTTGCCCATGTTCAATGTCTTGGCTCTTAGTCACTTGTGACCTAATAATGCTTATTTCTGAGATGCTCTTAGACTTGCAAATATTTAAATGGTCAGTTCTTTAGGTCCCTGCTGCTCGCTCAAGTGAAGCACTTCTGCCTCAATTGCTGTGAATTGCCTTCCAGCTGTGTCACACAGTCGGCCGGCTGGATCTGCGGGGGCAGGAGAGCTTTTGGGCGCTTTCTTGCTCCCCGGGTGCGGGGATAGTAGATACTTTGATGATGCAAACAGGGAAGGTGGCCATGTGCCTTGTCTGGGGTCAAGAGGTCTTCTCAGATGTTGCTCTCATTGGTCAGAATCCAGATTGGGGGTCCTCCAATAATCTGTGTTGTTGCACACCCTCTCGCTGATGTCTTCTTATAATTACTTACTGGTAATCTCATTACTCTGAATCCTTTCTTCCTTGATCCAGTCCTTACTTTTGAGGCATACTGAAGCTTTAGACCTTTTGGAGCTTATTTACAAGCCCGCTGTGGCGCCGGCGCGTCACTTTTGGTGACACCCGGCTGCGCAGATGACACAATCATATCTATCAGGCCACGGAAGCCATGGATGGCTCATAGATATGGAGTAAGGCAAGGCAGTGCAAATCGCGGCGTCGCCTTACTCTGCACTCGGAGGCGTTCCATGAGCCTTGCGGTGGGTCTTCCCACGCAACACCCATGGATTTTGACGCTGCCCCAGATTTACAAGATCATGTAAACCTGGAGAAGCGCCACATCCTTACATCTCGAGAGGTGAGGTGTAACCAGGAGGTATTTCTTTATTTCTCCTTGGGGCATATTATCAAGAACGGCGTTAAAATTATCGCCGGTTTAGCGGCAGAAAACTGCCGCTAAAGCGGCGATAATGGGCTTGATAATATGCCCTGGAGAATTCCAATAGAAGTCCAGGATCACAGCAGAACATGGGCTTCTATTGGAATTCTCAAGGGCATATTATCAGGCCCATTATCGCCGCTTTAGCAGCAGTTTTCAGCCGCTAAACCGGCGATAATTTTTAACGCCATTCTTGATAATATGCCCCCTTGTTTTTTCCTCTTTCTCAAAATGGCTCTTAGGATTGTAGGAAGGTGCCCCTTCCTGGAGAAAAACAATCCTGCCGATAACACAGGCACCCTTGCACCATGGTGCAAGGGTGCCTGCGGTGGCGCTAGGCAGACGAAACGGTGCCAGCGCAGGGAGAAAGGACAGGAATGCACCATATTGCATAAATATGGTAAATTCCTGCCCTTTCACTTTGGCGCAGGGCAGCGCAGCAAGGTGCCTTGCTGTGCTGCCTTGCTGTGCTGCCTTGCTGTGCTGCCTTGCTGTGCTGCCTTGCTGCGCTGCCTTGCTGTGCTGCCTTGCTGTGCTGCCTTGCTGCGCTGGCCCACGCGAAATCCTCGCAGATAAGGGCCTTCATGTCGAAGTAGTACATACTAAACAGCATCGACACGCAAGGAGAATCATTCATTTTCAAAGTACTAGCAACAGTATCATAGTGAGTACGGTAGTGATTCACGCATATAGATGTAGAGGCCACACTGCTGCTTTATACATTTCTCAAATTAAAGCTCCCTGAAGTTCCGCCCATGAAGTAGACCTGCTTTTTGTAAACCTACCCTGAACCCTCCCAGGGCAAGGCCAACGCTTTTGTGAATCTATGCAGCCAGATGCAAAGGATGGTTTCAACCCTTCCCTAGCCGGCCAAAGTTGACACAAAGAATTCCCCTTCCTAAAGGCAGAGACTCTCCCTAGGTATGTCTGAGCTGCTGTCTTCACATCCAGAGTATGGAGAGACACTCCTTACACATTCCTGCATCTGGGGCAAATTCAGGCAGAATCGCCTCCTGCTGCATATATACCTTGGAACTCAATTTGGGAAGTAGGGAAGATTCACTTTAAGAACCAGTCTGTCAGAAAAAAGTTTTAAATATGGAGGTTGGGAGCACAACCCCCCACCCCCATCCCCCAGTTCCTCCAGCCTCCTTGCAGATGTAGTTGCCACCAGGAAGAAAAAAACTTTCTAAGTTAGATATTGTAATGGCACCGACTGCAACTGTTAAAAAAAATGTCTCTGAACGAAGTACAGAACTAACGACACATCCCATTCTGGTACACTTTTATTTACTGGTGGCCTAGACAAAGGAAGACTCCTCAGCATTCTGGACATACAGGACTTTACTCTCCTGGCCCACCCCGGGTTCCCTAAAGGATCTAACTGCTGACCATTGCAGTTTAAGGGTTGCTACCTCTATTCTCAATGAAAGCCCTTTCTTTAGAAAAACTAGGATTTTCACCTCACTGCACGACATAGGGTTGCAGTCATTCTTAACACACCATTTCTGGAAGGAAGAGGACATGTCTGAAGAGCTCTTCTTCGAGAGTCATCTGTCAGGGATGGCTCTCAGGAGAACCCTCTCTTCTGTGGGCCCAACCTCTTCATTACCAGGCTGTTTACATTTTAGAGGACAAAGAACACCTCTGGTCATTGTCCGAGGTGATGAGAGGGACCGGGACAGAGTCCATTCCTGACACCCTCCACCTCTGATGCGGAAAAGGGAAACAGGAACAGAGGGTCCAAAAATCAGCACTACCTTCTCTTTCTTCCTCTTTATCTTCATCAGTGCCTTATCGATCAGCCAAGGACAGGTCATGGCATCCAC
This sequence comes from Calotriton arnoldi, assembly GCA_963921515.1. Taxonomy (NCBI): domain Eukaryota; kingdom Metazoa; phylum Chordata; class Amphibia; order Caudata; family Salamandridae; genus Calotriton; species Calotriton arnoldi. The sequence continues at coordinate 869,913 of CAWUFW010003833.1, forward strand.
GCCAAAGGCCCCCACACTTTTGAATCACGAAATTAAATTTGGGTAAAGAGAGTTTGGTTGTGTGGAAAAGGATCTACCTGTGGGTGACCCATCCTCAAACAAATCCTTCTGGACATTACTGGATGAAGCAGAAATCCAACGATGAGATCAAGAGCTCGCTCAGCCTATCCGCCGCCACATTTTCCACCACCCGAATATGGATCGCAGTCAAAGAGTAGAGATTCTGCTCTCTCCGTTGAGAGATCTGAACAGCCAGGGAGGCTGAGGGTGAGGGCAAGCGCCTCCTTCTTTGTTCAAATACCCCGCCCGTTCTGTTGTCTGCTTTGATCATGTCCGATGCTCCGAGGATTTTGTTTGCAAACTTCAGAAGGGCCAAGCTGACCACCCCACCCCCTCCCAGCTTCAAGAAGGAAGCGTGTGCAGAGCTGACCATGTGCCTGGCTTCTTCTGAGTTCCTTACAGCTGTCCATCCATGTCCACTGGCATCTGTTGTGGTTGACCTTGCAGGAAGAGAAGGACACATTTTGTTGGGTGAGATTGAAAACCTCCAACTCAGGCCATTCTTCATTTCTGGGATGAACAGGATTTAAGATGCACAAATTTTGGATGCCATTGAGCATGGCGATGGTTAACTAAGAGTCCCAAGTGAAATCTCACCCATGGAGCCTGTGCTACCATCACTGTCTCGCCTCCTTGGACCTGGAAGCAACTCTTAGCGATGGAGACGTTTGGATTAATATGGCTCAAAAATGTTTTCTCTTTATGACTCTACTGTACAGAAGAGATGCTATTCTCTTCTTGATCCAATTCTTGAGGGATGATTCCTGCCAGTTAATCAGAAACCCCTGTTTCTGTAAGAGAACTATTGCTTGCTTCACATGATGAATGGCAGTCTGTTCACAAGGACCATGCACCTGCCAATCACAAAGATAAGAGTGAACTGGTGTTCCTCTGTTGTGTACAAGGGCTTTTAGTGGTGCCATCAACTTGGTAAATACCTGTGGAGCAGATTTCAGACGAAAAGGTAGCACACAAAGTTGGAAATGATGATTGCCCACTCTAAAACGCAGACACCTGTAGAGATCTTTAAATATAGGAAAGTAGAGGTAAGCATCTTGAAGATCTATCTTTACTATGAATTCTCTCATTTGGGGTGATTTTCTGCACACCGTCCATTTTGAAATGAATTGTCTCTCCCCTCTTATCCACCCTTTGTAAGCCCATAAAAGAACAGTACCTACCAGAAGCCTAGCCACTAGGATTTCCCTTTCCTTTCTCTTGTTCTAGTTCTGGAGCAGCAGCCTTCTTTGCCAACAGATCTGCAAGTCCTTGCCAAAAGGAATCCATCTTGCTTTGATGCCTTGAAACAGGCTTAGGGGTGGAGGCCTGGATACCAATTCAATAGGATAATCTTGATTACCCTGTTCAACACGCAAAGACCCACCACATCTTCCCTCCATATGTGAAGAAAGTCTTGGATGTGCTCCCCAACATGATCTTCTGACCTCTCTACTGATATATAGTCAGGAGCGCTAAACCTTCTGAGCTGTCACTCGTGCGGCGGAAGAAGATCTCTCACTGTTAGAACCTCTGGGCTGAAAGCATTTTCTTCTCTTTAAGTGACTATTGCAATTAGCAGATGAAGAGACATGATATGGGTGGTAAATTCTCCCCTTTATAAGGAAAGGAGCACTCTATGTCTTGAAAGATGTGGCTACCAGAGCGTTCAACTGCTCAGCAAATAATTTTACTCCTGAAATGGAATTGTAATGACTACAGAATTTCACAATTCTTCATTTTCCAAACTCTCAACCATAGTTGATGTCTGATTAAGACTGCCCTCTCTGGCTGCTAATGAGGATGGCTTAAGACCATCACCAGAGACATCTGAAATCAATCTGGATGGTTGCTTCATGCTGGCTAAGAGTTCTGAACAATCCCCTCCTTCCTGCATTATTTGTGAAAGAGTTTAGAAGTCTTGACCATCGACTGGGCAGCATACACTGAAGAGATTCCAGTTCTAATAGCAAGGTTTGTGGCTAAGTCTTTCTGAGCACAGCTTCGATCTTTTTATCCACCACATCAGAGCGGGAAGAATCTTCGGGGCTCACAGACGACCTACCCCAACAGTGTACCGAGACAGCCAGGATTGCATCCAGCTGGACAGTATGAGGCAAGGTTGCATCCCCATCCTCCAGGAGATATAGCGCCAAATGTATGAAGCGTTTTCAATTCGGTAATCTGTCGTACGTAGGTTAGTGACTGTGAAAAGGACAAATTCCCGCTTTTCACTACATGGTTATGCTGCTGGTCATCTTGTACTGTATTGTGAATTGACAAATCCCCGCACTTTATTATATGGTTTTAATTTTGAAAGTTTTTATTATAGCATTAGATTGTAATCTTCGTAAAAGCCCCCTAAGTATCCATCGATGGTGATCTGATTTGTTATGGATCAATCCTCTTGGCACTTGAAAGTTTATTGAATGGTTTCCATATATATGTTTTTCCTTGTTTTTATATGATATGATGAATTAAGTGCCGTACAAATCCAGAAAATCTCTCTTTTTATGGAGTGTAATGTTGATTTTTACATGTATCTTTTTCCTTTTATGTGGAACTCTTCGGAGTCCCAAATCATAATAAATAAACTGTAAACTGTATAAATAAACTGTGAAAAGGTACACTTGGAATGTATCAATGTGGTGTTCTGTCCCAGTTGCAAGAATTAAGTTGCAAACTAAATTTTACAGACACGCTGTTTTTGCGACTGGAATCTGAAATTACCTATTACCGATTACCAATTTGCGTTCTAGGTTTGGAATGTCCTATTGGTTCGCTAATTGCAAATTCTGCGAGATTTAGTGGAATTCCGTGAAGGGACAGAGTGGGCACCGCAAAGTGCAGTCCATACCCCTCGGTGCCCTTACATAAGCATGTTAGTGCCCGAGGGGTATCCACTCCAGTTCATACCACTCAGCGCCCTTACATACTAATGTAAGTGCAACAAGGGGTATGCACTGCAATACGGTGCAGTGCATTCCCCTTGGTGCCCTTTCATAAGTATATATGGGCACCAAGGGGCATCTACTCCAGTGCAGTGCATACCCCTTGGTGCCCTTTCATAAGTATGCGAGTGCACCGAGGGGCATCTACTCCAGTGCAGTGCATACTCCTTGGTGCCCTTTCATAAGTATGCAAGTGCACCGAGGGGCATCTACTCCAGTGCAGTGCATACTCCTTGGTGCCCTTTCATAAGTATGCAAGTGCACCGAGGGGCATCTACTCCAGTGCAGTGCATACTCCTTGGTGCCCTTTCATAAGTATGCAAGTGCACCGAGGGGCATCTACTCCAGTGCAGTGCATACCCCTTGGTGCCCTTTCATAAGTATATATGGGCACCGAGGGGCATCTACTCCAGTGCAGTGCATACCCCTTGGTGCCCTTTCATAAGTATGCAAGTGCACCGAGGGGCATCTACTCCAGTGCAGTGCATACCTCTTGGTGCCCTTTCATAAGTATGAAAGTGCACCGAGGAGCATCTACTCCAGTGCAGTGCATTCCCCTTGGTGCCCTTTCATAAGTATATATGGGCACCGAGGGGCATCTACTCCAGTGCAGTGCATACCCCTTGATAGCCTTTCATAAGTATGAAAGTGCACCAAGGGGCATCTACTCCAGTGCAGTGCATTCCCCTTGGTGCCCTTCCATAAGTATATATGGGCACCGAGGGGCATCTACTCCAGTGCAGTGCATACCCCTTGGTGCCCTTTCATAAGTATATATGGGCACCGAGGGGCATCTACTCCAGTGCAGTGCATACCCCTTGGTGCCCTTTCATAAGTATGCGAGTGCACCGAGGGGCATCTACTCCAGTGCAGTGCATACCCCTTGGTGCCCTTTCATAAGTATGCAAGTGCACCGAGGGGCATCTACTCCAGTGCAGTGCATACTCCTTGGTGCCCTTTCATAAGTATGCAAGTGCACCGAGGGGCATCTACTCCAGTGCATCGCATACCCCTTGGTGCGGTTTCATAAGTATATATGGGCACCGAGGGGCATCTACTCCAGTGAAGTGCATACCCCTTGGTGCCCTTTCATAAGTATATATGGGCACCGAGGGGCATCTACTCCAGTGCAGTGCATACCCCTTGGTGCCTTTTCATAAGTATGCAAGTGCACCGAGGGGCATCTACTCCAGTGCAGTGCATACCTCTTGGTGCCCTTTCATAAGTATGAAAGTGCACCGAGGGGCATCTACTCCAGTGCAGTGTATTCCCCTTGGTGCCCTTTCATAAGATATATGGGCACCGAGGGGCATCTACTCCAGTGCAGTGCATACCCCTTGGTGCCCTTTCATAAGTATGAAAGTGCACCGAGGGGCATCTACTCCAGTGCAGTGCATTCCCTTGGTGCTCTTTCATAAGTATGCAAGTGCACCGAGGGGCATCTACTCCAGTGCAGTGCATACCCCTTGGTGCCCTTTCACAAGTATATATAGGCACCGAGGGGCATCTACTCCAGTGCAGTGCATACCCCTTGGTGCCCTTCCATAAGTATATATGGGGACCGAGGGGCATCTACTCCAGTGCAGTGCATACCCCTTGGTGCCCTTTCATAAGTATATATGGGCACCGAGGGGCATCTACTCCAGTGCAGTGCATAGCCCTTGGTGCCCTTTCATAAGTATGCGAGTGCACCGAGGGGCATCTACTCCAGTGCAGTGCATACCCCTTGGTGCCCTTTCATAAGTATGCAAGTGCACAGAGGGGCATCTACTCCAGTGCAGTGCATACTCCTTGGTGCCCTTTCATAAGTATGCAAGTGCACTGAGGGGCATCTACTCCAGTGCATCGCATACCCCTTGGTGCGGTTTCATAAGTATATATGGGCACCGAGGGGCATCTACTCCAGTGCAGTGCATACCCCTTGGTGCCCTTTCATAAGTATATATGGGCACCGAGGGGCATCTACTCCAGTGCAGTGCATACCCCTTGGCGCCCTTTCATAAGTATATATGGGCACCGAGGGGCATCTACTCCACTGCAGTGCATACCCCTTGGTGCCCTTTCATAAGTATGCAAGTGCACCGAGGGGCATCTACTCCAGTGCAGTGCATACCTCTTGGTGCCCTTTCATAAGAATGAAAGTGCACCGAGGGGCATCTACTCCAGTGCAGTGCATTCCCCTTGGTGCCCTTTCATAAGTATATGGGCACCGAGGGGCATCTACTCCAGTGCAGTGCATACCCCTTGGTGCCCTTTCATAAGTATGAAAGTGCACCGAGGGGCATCTACTCCAGTGCAGTGCATTCCCCTTGGTGCTCTTTCATAAGTATGCAAGTGCACCGAGGGGCATCTACTCCAGTGCAGTGCATACCCCTTGGTGCCCTTTCACAAGTATATATAGGCACCGAGGGGCATCTACTCCAGTGCAGTGCATACCCCTTGGTGCCCTTCCATAAGTATATATGGGCACCGAGGGGCATCTACTCCAGTGCAGTGCATACCCCTTGGTGCCCTTTCATAAGTATATATGGGCACCGAGGGGCATCTACTCCTGTGCAGTGCATACCCCTTGGTGCCCTTTCATAAGTATGCGAGTGCACCGAGGGGCATCTACTCCAGTGCAGTGCATACCCCTTGGTCCCCTTTCATAAGTATGCAAGTGCACCGAGGGGCATCTACTCCAGTGCAGTGCATACTCCTTGGTTCCCTTTCATAAGTATGCAAGTGCACCGAGGGGCATCTACTCCAGTGCATCGCATACCCCTTGGTGCCCTTTCATAAGTGTATATGGGCACCGAGGGGCATCTACTCCAGTGCAGTGCATACCCCTTGGTGCCCTTTCATAAGTGTATATGGGCACCGAGGGGCATCTACTCCAGTGCAGTGCATACCCCTTGGTGCCCCTTCATAAGTATATATGGGTACCGAGGGGCATCTACTCCAGTGCAGTGCATACCCCATGGTGCCCTTTCATAAGTATATATGGGCACAGAGGGGCATCTACTCCAGTGCAGTGCATACCTCTTGGCGCCCTTTCATAAGTATGCAAGTGTACCGAGGGGCATCTACTCCAGTGCAGTGCATACCACTTGGTGCCCTTCCATAAGTATATATGGGCACCGAGGGGCATCTACTCCAGTGCAGTGCATACCCCTTGGTGCCCTTTCATAAGTATATATGGGCACCGAGGGGCATCTACTCCAGTGCAGTGCATACCCCTTGGTGCCCTTTCATAAGTATGCAAGTGCACAGACGGGCATCTACTCCAGTGCAGTGCATACTCCTTGGTGCTCTTTCATAAGTATGCAAGTGCACCGAGGGGCATCAACTCCAGTGCATCGCATACCCCTTGGTGCGGTTTCATAAGTATATATGGGCACCGAGGGGCATCTACTCCAGTGCAGTGCATACCCCTTGGTGCCCTTTCATAAGTATATATGGGCACCGAGGGGCATGCATCGAGGGGCATCTACTCCAGTGCAGTGCATACCCCTTGGTGCCCTTTCATAAGTAATATGGGCACCGAGGGGCATCTACTCCAGTGCAGTGCATACCCCTTGGTGCCCTTTCAAAGTGCACCGAGGGGCATCTACTCCAGTGCAGTGCATACCTCTTGGTGCCCTTTCATAAGTATGAAAGTGCACCAAGGGGAATCTACTCCAGTGCAGTGCATTCCCCTTGGTGCCCTTTCATAAGTATATATGGGCACCGAGGGGCATCTACTCCAGTGCAGTGCATACCCCTTGATAGCCTTTCATAAGTATGAAAGTGCACCAAGGGGCATCTACTCCAGTGCAGTGCATTCCCCTTGGTGCCCTTCCATAAGTATATATGGGCACCGAGGGGCATCTACTCCAGTGCAGTGCATACCCCTTGGTGCCCTTTCATAAGATATATGGGCACCGAGGGGCATCTACTCCAGTGCAGTGCATACCCCTTGGTGCCCTTTCATAAGTATGCGAGTGCACCGAGGGGCATCTACTCCAGTGCAGTGCATACCCCTTGGTGCCCTTTCATAAGTATGCAAGTGCACCGAGGGGCATCTACTCCAGTGCAGTGCATACTCCTTGGTGCCCTTTCATAAGTATGCAAGTGCACCGAGGGGCATCTACTCCAGTGCATCGCATACCCCTTGGTGCGGTTTCATAAGTATATATGGGCACCGAGGGGCATCTACTCCAGTGCAGTGCATACCCCTTGGTGCCCTTTCATAAGTATATATGGGCACCGAGGGGCATCTACTCCAGTGCAGTGCATACCCATTGGTGCCCTTTCATAAGTATGCAAGTGCACCGAGGGGCATCTACTCCAGTGCAGTGCATACCTCTTGGTGCCCTTTCATAAGTATGAAAGTGCACCGAGGGGCATCTACTCCAGTGCAGTGCATTCCCCTTGGTGCCCTTTCATAAGTATATATGGGCACCGAGGGGCATCTACTCCAGTGCAGTGCATACCCCTTGGTGCCCTTTCATAAGTATGAAAGTGCACCGAGGGGCATCTACTCCAGTGCAGTGCATTCCCCTTGGTGCTCTTTCATAAGTATGCAAGTGCACCGAGGGGCATCTACTCCAGTGCAGTGCATACCCCTTGGTGCCCTTTCACAAGTATATATAGGCACCGAGGGGCATCTACTCCAGTGCAGTGCATACCCCTTGGTGCCCTTCCATAAGTATATATGGGCACCGAGGGGCATCTACTCCAGTGCAGTGCATACCCCTTGGTGCCCTTTCATAAGTATATATGGGCACCGAGGGGCATCTACTCCAGTGCAGTGCATAGCCCTTGGTGCCCTTTCATAAGTATGCGAGTGCACCGAGGGGCATCTACTCCAGTGCAGTGCATACCCCTTGGTGCCCTTTCATAAGTATGCAAGTGCACAGAGGGGCATCTACTCCAGTGCAGTGCATACTCCTTGGTGCCCTTTCATAAGTATGCAAGTGCACTGAGGGGCATCTACTCCAGTGCATCGCATACCCCTTGGTGCGGTTTCATAAGTATATATGGGCACCGAGGGGCATCTACTCCAGTGCAGTGCATACCCCTTGGTGCCCTTTCATAAGTATATATGGGCACCGAGGGGCATCTACTCCAGTGCAGTGCATACCCCTTGGTGCCCTTTCATAAGTATATATGGGCACCGAGGGCATCTACTCCACTGCAGTGCATACCCCTTGGTGCCCTTTCATAAGTATGCAAGTGCACCGAGGGGCATCTACTCCAGTGCAGTGCATACCTCTTGGTGCCCTTTCATAAGTATGAAAGTGCACCGAGGGGCATCTACTCCAGTGCAGTGCATTCCCCTTGGTGCCCTTTCATAAGTTTATATGGGCACCGAGGGGCATCTACTCCAGTGCAGTGCATACCCCTTGGTGCCCTTTCATAAGTATGCAAGTGCACCGAGGGGCATCTGCTCCAGTGCAGTGCATACCTCTTGGTGCCCTTTCATAAGTATGAAAGTGCACTGAGGGGCATCTACTCCAGTGCAGTTCATTCCCCTTGGTGCCCTTTCATAAGTATATATGGGCACCGAGGGGCATCTACTCCAGTGCAGTGCATTCCCCTTGGTGCTCTTTCATAAGTATGCAAGTGCACCGAGGGGCATCTACTCTAGTGCAGTGCATACCCCTTGGTGCCCTTTCACAAGTATATATAGGCACCGAGGGGCATCTACTCCAGTGCAGTGCATACCCCTTGGTGCCCTTCCATAAGTATATATGGGCACCGAGGGGCATCTACTCCAGTGCAGTGCATACCCCTTGGTGCCCTTTCATAAGTATATATGGGCACCGAGGGGCATCTACTCCTGTGCAGTGCATACCCCTTGGTGCCCTTTCATAAGTATGCGAGTGCACCGAGGGGCATCTACTCCAGTGCAGTGCATACCCCTTGGTCCCCTTTCATAAGTATGCAAGTGCACTGAGGGGCATCTACTCCAGTGCAGTGCATACTCCTTGGTTCCCTTTCATAAGTATGCAAGTGCACCGAGGGGCATCTACTCCATTGCATCGCATACCCCTTGGTGCCCTTTCATAAGTGTATATGGGCACCGAGGGGCATCTACTCCAGTGCAGTGCATACCCCTTGGTGCCCTTTCATAAGTGTATATGGGCACCGAGGGGCATCTACTCCAGTGCAGTGCATACCCCTTGGTGCCCCTTCATAAGTATATATGGGTACCGAGGGGCATCTACTCCAGTGCAGTGCATACCCCATGGTGCCCTTTCATAAGTATATATGGGCACAGAGGGGCATCTACTCCAGTGCAGTGCATACCTCTTGGCGCCCTTTCATAAGTATGCCAGTGTACCGAGGGGCATCTACTCCAGTGCACTGCATACCCCTTGGTGCCCTTCCATAAGTATATATGGGCACCGAGTGGCATCTACTCCAGTGCAGTGCATACCCCTTGGTGCCCTTTCATAAGTATATATGGGCACCGAGGGGCATCTACTCCAGTGCAGTGCATACCCCTTGGTGCCCTTTCATAAGTATGCAAGTGCACAGAGGGGCATCTACTCCAGTGCAGTGCATACTCCTTGGTGAACTTTCATAAGTATGCAAGTGCACCGAGGGGCATCTACTCCAGTGCATCGCATACCCCTTGGTGCGGTTTCATAAGTATATATGGGCACCGAGGGGCATCTACTCCAGTGCAGTGCATACCCCTTGGTGCCCTTTCATAAGTATATATGGGCACCGAGGGGCATGCACCGAGGGGCATCTACTCCAGTGCAGTGCATACCCCTTGGTGCCCTTTCATAGAGTATATGGGCACCGAGGGGCATCTACTCCAGTGCAGTGCATACCCCTTGGTGCCCTTTCATAAGTATGCAAGTGCACCGAGGGGCATCTATTCCAGTGCAGTGCATACCTCTTGGTGCCCTTTCATAAGTATGAAAGTGCACCGAGGGGCATCTACTCCAGTGCAGTGCATTCCCCTTGGTGCCCTTTCATAAGTTTATATGGGCACCGAGGGTCATCTACTCCAGTGCAGTGCATACCCCTTGGTGCCCTTTCATAAGTATGCAAGTGCACCGAGGGGCATCTGCTCCAGTGCAGTGCATACCTCTTGGTGCCCTTTCATAAGTATGAAAGTGCACTGAGGGGCATCTACTCCAGTGCAGTGCATTCCCCGTGGTGCCCTTTCATAAGTATATAGGGCACCGAGGGGCATCTACTCCAGTGCAGTGCATACCCCTTGGTGCCCTTTCATAAGTATGAAAGTGCACCGAGGGGCATCTACTCCAGTGCAGTGCATTCCCCTTGGTGCTCTTTCATAAGTATGCAAGTGCACCAAGGGGCATCTACTCCAGTGCAGTGCATACCCCTTGGTTCCCTTTCATAAGTATATATGGGCACCAAGGGGCATCTACTCCAGTGCAGTGCATACCCCTTGGTGCCCTTTCATTAGTATGCGAGTGCACCGAGGGGCATCTGCTCCAGTGGAGTGCATACCCCTTGGTGCCCTTTCATAAGTATGAAAGTGCACCGAGGGGCATCTACTCCAGTGCAGTGCATTCCCCTTGGTGCTCTTTCATAAGTATGCAAGTGCACCAAGGGGCATCTACTCCAGTGGAGTGCATACCCCTTGGTGCCCTTTCATAAGTATGCAAGTGCATCGAGGGGCATCTACTCCAGTGCAGTGCATACTCCTTGGTGCCCTTTCATAAGTTTGCAAGTGCACCGAGGGGCATCTACTCCAGTGCATCGCATACCCCTTGGTGCGGTTTCATAAGTATATATGGGCACCGAGGGGCATCTACTCCAGTGCAGTGCATACCCATTGGTGCCCTTTCATAAGTATATATGGGCACCGAGGGGCATCTACTCCACTGCAGTGCATACCCCTTGGTGCCCTTTCATTAGTATGCAAGTGCACCGAGGGGCATCTACTCCAGTGCAGTGCATACCCCTTGGTGCCCTTCCATAAGTATATATGGGCACCGAGGGGCATCTACTCCAGTGCAGTGCATTCTCCTTGGTGCCCTTTCATAAGTATATATGGGCACCGAGGGGCATCTACTCCAGTGCAGTGCATACCCCTTGGTGCCCTTTCATAAGTATATATGGGCACTGAGGGGTATCTACTCCAGTGCAGTGCATACCCCATGGTGTCCTTTCATAAGTATATATGGGCACAGAGGGGCATCTACTCTAGTGCAGTGCATACCTCTTGGCGCCCTTTCATAAGTATGCAAGTGTACCGAGGGGCATCTACTCCAGTGCAGTGCATACCCCTTGGTGCCCTTTCATAGGTATGCAAGTGCACCAAGGGGCATCTACTCCAGTGCAGTGCATACCCCTTGGTTCCCTTTCATAAGTATATATGGGCACCGAGGGGCATCTACTCCAGTGCAGTGCATACCCCTTGGTATTTTGTATTTTTTTTTTTTTTGTATTTGCAAAGTTTTCTATAGCGCTGGCTAGACCCGGAGGTATCAGAGCGCTTTACATGAGGATCAGCGAGTTACAGGATACATAGTTATATCAGTTGAATCAGCGAGTTACAGGTTACATAGTTACATCAGTTAGAATCAAAAGAGTCACAGAGGAGGGAGGAGGGGGAGGGAAGGAAACACAAATGGGGGAGACGAGGATGACCATGTCAGATGACCGGCTGGGTAGGTGACGGCCAAGGGGCCAGACTCCTCTATAGCTGCATAGGACAGCTCCACCGGGCATCGGCCAAGGTTGCTCGGGCTCCGCGGTGTGAATCCGCGGTATGTATGAATCACTTAACACTGTGGACTCTCTCAGAGGGGCATCTGAGACTCCAGGGCATAAATGCTGGATCCCTCCCCAACAAGGGGAGAGGAGTGCTTTGGCAAGGGGCACATTCAAGGAGGCCGTTTTAGGCCATTTTCCGCTATGTGTGAATCCCTTAACACTGTGGACTCTCTCAGAGGGGAATCTGAGACTCCGGGGCAAAAATGCTGGATCCCTCCCCAACAAGGGGAGAGGGAGTGCTTTGGCAAGGGGCACCTTCATGGAGGCCGTTTAGGGACAGTTGAGCAGTAGGGGAGGACCTATACAGCAGAATGGGGGAAATGAGAGTAGGTACGCTGGTACAGACGCCTCATGCCCTAGAGCAGCTAGCGTTGGAGGTAATAGGAAAAAGCCAGGAAAATAATGAGTAGTCTGCCAAAATGAACATAGCTTAATCAAAATCAGTTACCCTCATGGTCTAAAATGGGAGGGCTAGCAGTAAAAAGCGAGTTAAAGGGTGAAGAGAGCGTAGGCAGAATATGAAGATCGCAGAGACATTGGAAACAAATGATTGCGGAGGGAAAGGAAAGATGTGGCCCGGGGGGAAAGTTTGGCCGACATTTTAAGGTCAGGCCGGGACAGGCAGTAACACAGGGGCGGTCACCGGGGGTGCTGGAAAGACCCGGAGGAGTCAGCGTGCTTACAGGGGTATTGGTAAGATACAAAATTACACAGAGTTAACAAAGGATAAATGCAGTGTTGCCCAATACGAACCGTGGCATTAAAGCATGTGAGTAATCGGGGGGGGTGGGGTGTCGACATGACATAAAAATAGTGGGGGGAACAGAGGTATCAGCAATAGTCTTAGACGATGCGTAGATCCGTGGAGAGGAGAGATGATCAAAAGTAGTCCAGTTGGAGACCAGAGGTACGGACCAGGTCGCAAGATGGCGGAACGGGACAGGAGTGACAATCGGAGAAGGTCACAAAATGGTGGGGTGCAAAAGCGACGTAGTCCAAAAGTCCGATGGAGTAGTTCTTACCTCCACTCAAAACCTCCAAGCTGTCCCAGACGTCTTACGGGAGGCAAGCCAGGCGGGATGGCAGTAGGAAAAGCAGCTGCAATCAAGTCTGGAGGTGGAGGGAGGGTCAGGAGGGGGGAGAGCCTCAGCCCGGTTTCTCAGCGGCCATCCGGAAAAATAAAGTCAGGCATCGGTGGCGTTGCGATGGGATCCGCTGAAAGGCGGCGAGGAAGAAGTCAGGAAGCGGAGATGAGCCTCCATATCCCGCTCGATCAGGCCCCCCCCCCCCGGCAAACGAATATAACATTGGCAGCAACAGCGGGTTGTTCGGAGACAAATGCCAATGCACAGAGCGTAGTCTCGAGTGAGGTCCGGTCGGTGGATATTTTCCGCAGTGTAGTGCTGCCTTGGCTTTAGTCTGGACGGCGGGCGAGCAAGCTCCAAGCCGGAGCCAGAATTAAAGATGAACTACGGGACCACTCCGGGGGGCTAGTTCCTGGCGCCACCGGCAGGAGGGGCTCGATCCTGGCCCACGGGCAGGAGAGGCTTTGGGTCTTGGCCAGCGGCTCCCCTGCCTTCCTCGGAGCGCCACGGCAAGCTTGAGCTTTGCAAGGGAGACGGCTTGGATGCATTCATTATCCGTGTTATTCCTTGGTGCCCTTTCAAAAGTATATATGGGCACCGAGGGGCATCTACTCCAGTGCAGTGCACACCCCTTGGTGCCCTTTCATAAGTAAGCAAGTGCACTGAGGGGCATCTACTCCAGTGCAGTGCATACCTCTTGGTGCCCTTTCATAAGTATGTAAGCACTCCGAGGGGCATCTACTCCAGTGCATACCCCTTGGTGCCATTTCATAAGTATATATGGGCATCTAGGGGCATCTACTCCAGTGCAGTGCATACCCCCTTCGTGCCCTTTCATAAGTATATATGGGCACCGAGGGATATCTACTGTATTGCAGTGCATACCCCTTGGTGCCCTTTCATAAGTATGCAAGTGCATCGAGGGGCATCTACTCCAGTGCAGTACATGCCCCTTGGTGCCTTTTCATAAGTATGTAAGCACTCCGAGGGGCATCGACTCCAGTGCAGTGCATACCCCTTGGTGCCCTTTCATAAGTATATATGGGCACAGAGGGATATCTACTCTATTGCAGTACATTCCCCTTGGTGCCCTTTTATAAGTATATATGGGCACCGAGGGGCATCTACTCCATTGCAGTGCATACCCCTTGGTGCCCTTTCATAAGTATGCAAGTGCATCGAGGGGCATCTACTCCAGTGCAGTGCATACCCCTTGGTGCCCTTTCATAAGTATGTAAGCGCTCTGAGGGGCATCTACTGCAGTGCATCGCATACCCCTTGGTGCGGTTTTATAAGTATATATGGGCACCGAGGGGAATCTACTCCAGTGCAGTGCATACCCCTTGGTGCCCTTTCATAAGTACATATGGGCACCGGGGGCATCTACTCCAGTGCAGTGCATACCCCTTGGTGCCCTTTCATAAGTATGCAAGCGCTCCGAGGGGCATCTACTCCAGTGCAGTGCATACCCCTTGGTGCCCTTTCATAAGTATATATGGGCACCGAGGGGCATCTACTCCAGTGCAGTGCATACCCCTTGGTGCCCTTTCATAAGTATGTAAGCGCTCCGAGGGGCATCTACTCCAGTGCAGTGCATACCCCTTGGTGCCCTTTCATAAGTATGCAAGTGCACCAAGGGGCATCTACTTCAGTGCAGTGCATACCCCTTGGTGCCCTTTCATAAGTATGCAAGTGCACCGAGGGGCATCTACTTCAGTGCAGTGCATACTGTAAGAAAGTGGCTCTGTATATACTGTTCCCAAATAGGTATAGTGTGCACAGAGTCCACAGTCCCCAGTGGCTTGGCAGAGGCTAAAGTTAGATATAACCTTACTCTCTAAAGTGGTAGCTTGGTCGAGCAGTAAGGCAGTATCAGAGGACAGTGTAAAGCATTTGTTGTACACACTCAATCAGCAAATGAAGTCACACACTCAAGAACTGAACTCTAGGCCAATTTGTTTTGTATATATAAAAAAAAATATATACAGTTTTTATTTTAGAACCAAGGAAGCTTGATGCAGGTATGCAGATAAAATACTTTTCAATTACAGGTACTGAATGAATACTTTTTCAAAGGCAAGTGCACTTTGTACTTTAGAGTTTGCAGTAGTTGTCAGGTTATTGTACAATTCCAGAAAACTCAATACATTACTTTCAATGGACTCTTTAAGATAAATGCATGTAAATCACATTTGGATTACTTTTTGTAACTCAGTACTGGATCATGGATTCAGCACCGGGGTAGTACCTGGAAACAGTTGTGTAAAATCGTTTTAGTCAAACATATGATTTTTAAGCAATATTTAGCTGTTTCAAAAGTGGACACTTTGAAGAATTTTTGCACAGAATCCCCAATGTTATCCTATGGAAGGAATTTCAAGTTAAAGGTACGGTACGTTACGATTACTTTTGTAACCCCAATGATGGACCAGGGATTCAACACGAGGACAGTACCTGCAAACAGTTGGAAAAAGTCGGGTTAGTGATTCGTGCGATTTTTAAGGAATTTCTTTAGTTTTGAAAAGTGGGCACTTAGAAACTTTTCCGGTAAAAATGTCTCAATGTTATCCAATGGCAAAAAAACAAGTATTGGTTTTTAAGGAGTTAATCGGTCTTGTTCGGATCAGTGCTGGAGCCTTTTCTCCAGCACTGGGATCTCTCCTGGAATCAGGTGAGAATTTTCGAATTCGGGCTTCGGTCGATTTTTAAAGAATATTTGCAACTTTCAAAATTGGACACTTAGAAGAATTTCCGAGTGAAAATGTCTCAATGTTATTCAATGGCGAAAAACAAAGGAACGGTTTTGAACAGGTTAATCGGTCTTGTTCGGGTCAGTGCTGGGGTCTTGTCTCCAGCACTGGGGTCTCTCCTGGGTTCAGGTGAGATTTTGCGTATTCTGACTTCGTGCGATTTTTAAGGAATATTTGCAACTTTCGAAATTGGACACTTAGAAGAAATTCCAAGTGCAGCCAGCCAATGTTACCTATGGAGGAATTTCAAGTGGACGGTTTTAGGGCAAACACTCGACTGGCGAATTTGATCTTCTGGGGGTAGACTCAGGGGTCTCCCAGGGTCAGGATGATGTGATCTCTACACCCTCAGCGGCACTAGGGCGGCCGGATGCAGAGTGCTGTTGGGCCGTTGGGCGCCCAATGGTTTCCTATGGAGAAGCTGCCTGATGAACAAACACTGCAAGCTCGGGGACGGAGATTCTTCAGGTGTGACCACCACTTCGAGAGGTAAGTTGGGAAGGTAGAGGACGGGTAGACACCCAGGAGTTGGGCACAGGGGGCCTTGGGGCGCCAGGTGCAGGGGTGTCTTTTGGTGTCGGAAATCTTACCCTCTGATGATCGCGGTAGGAGGGGTCCCTTGTTCTGAGGCTGCAGGCGTCGTCAGGGTCGTCGAGGAGGGTCCGTGGGTGCTGGATACTGGGTCCCAGTCACAGGTGGGACGTCCTCGTGGTGTTGATTCACCTCAGCTCGGGCCAGGGTCGGCGGGTGCAGAGAGGTGTGGATTCGCGGTTCCGGGCCAGGGCCTGGTCTTGTAGCTTTTCTTTAAGCAGTACCACTGCTCGTGGGAGTCCCTGTCTTGAAGTCTGTGGCAAGGCAGTCAGGACCTCCGGGTTTGGTGAGGTTGCTGACCACAAGGGAAGCCGGGTTTTCGCAGGAGCAGGTTCAGGGGTCGACAGGCCGGTAGGGCTGGGGCCAAGTCAGTTCTCGTCGTCTCTTTGTTAGCAGCTGCCCGGCTGGTCTTCTTGCTTCGTCTTCTTTCTTCTTTTCTTCTCGGGATCTGAGGAAGGAAGGTTCAGGGTGCCCCTAAATACTAAATTTAGGGGCGGTTACAGGTAGGTAAGGGCAGGGACCAAATGGGTCCCTTCCCTGGGGTGGGTACACTCCTATTCTGCCACTCTCCATTGGGAGGGGGGCAGGAGCCTGTCCCTGGTTGGCTAGGTCCCCCATCCCCAAGATGGCGGGGACTCGAGTTTGTGCTTCACCTCGCCTCCCCCACCTTAGGGGTGGAGTTGGTAGAGGTGGGCACAACCCATTTCCTGCCTCTGGTTTTCCCGCCGGTTCTCCCGCCAGAAGTGGGGGTAGAACCAGTGGGGACCAGTTTGCTGGGAGCAGCAAAAGGTCTGAGGAAGCTCAAAAGGCGACAGGCCTTTGAAGCTTCCCCTGCCCATCCTGGGGGAGCAGGCTTTGGCACCTCGCCCCAGGATGTGCATTGTTTCAGGCCCCTGAGAGCAGATGGCTCTCAACCCAGGGGTCCAGAAACATGTCTGGTGGTGGCAGCCTGGGCAGCCACTCAGTCCAGGCACTGGAGGTCGGGTTGGTTTCAGGGGGCATCTCTGAGATGCCCTCTGTGTGCTTTTTACATTAAATCCCACACTGGCATCAGTGTGGGTTTAATGTGCTGAGAAGTTTGATACCAAACTTCTCAGTCTTCAGTGCTGACATCATGGTGCTGTGGAGTCCGTAATGACGACCTCCCAGCACCATATACTTTTGAATGGCAGCACTGCACTTACAATGCCCAAGAATGGACTTGAGCACTGTAGGGGTACAGGGCTCATGCACCTGTACCCACAC
The DNA here is from genome assembly GCA_963921515.1 of Calotriton arnoldi. Lineage (NCBI taxonomy): Eukaryota > Metazoa > Chordata > Amphibia > Caudata > Salamandridae > Calotriton > Calotriton arnoldi. The sequence continues at coordinate 887,319 of CAWUFW010003833.1, forward strand.
CACTGGCATAGGGCACCCAGCTAGAGGGGTGACTGAGGTATGCCAGGGCAGTGTTGTTGCTGGCATGGCACACAGGGATGTGTGCCATGTCGACTCTTCACTTTTGCTCTGCACCAAAACACGCAGCCTGCAAAGGCAGTGTGTGTGTGTAAAGGTACAGGGTCCCTAAGGGTGGCACAATAAGTGCTGCAGCCCTTAGGGGCCTTTCCTGGTCACAGTGCCCTGGGTACCTGTGGTACCATTTACCAGGGACTTTACCTGTGGCCAGGATTGCCAATTGAGGTTAGGCATCACTGCAGTTTTAGGGAAGGAACACAGGCCCTGGGTACCTGATTGGCAGGAGCCCAGGGCACACTCAGTCAAAGCACATCAGCAATTCAGCAAAAAGTGGGGGGCATACCATGCAAGAAAGATGGCACTTTCTCACACATACCCCTTGGTGCCCTTTCATAAGTATAAATGGGCACCGAGGGGCATCTACTCCAGTGTAGTGCATACCCCTCGGTGCCCTTTCATAAGTATATATGGGCACCGAGGGGCATCTACTCCAGTGCAGTGCATGCCCCTTGGTGCCCTTTCATAAGTATATATGGGCACCGAGGGGCATCTACTCCAGTGCAGTGCATACCCCTTGGTGCCCTTTCATAAGTATGCAAGTGCACCAAGGGGCATCTACTCCAGTGCAGTGCATACCCCTTGGTGCCCTTTCATAAGTATGTAAGCGCTCCGAGGGGCATCTACTACAGTGCATACCCCTTGGTTCCTGTGGTGTTCTCCGCATAAAGAAGACTCAGGAACACTTCAGGTAAGATACAGGTCCAATTTATTCACCCCAGCCATCAACTGCTCGCATCTAACTGCCAGCGACAGAATCTCATTATCATTGGGATTCTACAACTAACAATGATGTCATGGCTAAAGAAGTTCCATTTGGAACACAGAGTGAAGTGCAATGTCACACACCTTCCCTCTTTACAACAAAGGAAGATGATAAGGAAGAAAACAAGAGAACAAGCAAAGAGGTAAAAAGGTGTAGAAACAGAAAAACAACCAAAATGAGAAACTAGTAAACTTAACAAACATAGTCTTTCATATACAGAGGTTGTCTTCGTATTCTCTGACTCGATTGATGAGAGCAGGTGTGATCCTTTCCATCCAACTCCGATTTTGTTTGAAAATCCAAGACCGGCTCATCAGTGGAACTGACCACAACAACTCTACTCTTATTCCATATTCTACCATCTTCGGTTTTCACAGCATTCTTAAACATCTTAACAACTTGCCTAACACCCGTATACTTTGACCAAGGCTGACAACCAACAGGTGCTTTAATTTTTACAAAGTCGCCCTCTTTTACATCTTTTAACTGAACACATTTTTTCTTGTCAAAATAGGCTTTTCTTGCCCATTGTTTATCAATCTCTCTGAGCCTCCAATCACCTGCCTGGTTGTCTCTCAAACCTTTGTTAAGCCTCATCCATCCTGGGCACAACTTAGAATTAGAAGCCCTACCCTTGAATAATTCAAAGGGAGATCTCCCGGTGGAAGTGTGAGGAGACATGCGATAAGCCGTGATCCTATCTTGCAGGACAATTTTCCAATTTAAATTACTTGCCCTGGCCAACTGAATACTTTCCTTGAGAGTTTTATTAACTCTCTCCACCGCCCCATTGGTTTCGGGATGATAGACAGAACTCCTTTTGTGGGCTATACCACATTCTCTCAAATATAACTGCATTTCCGTTGAACAAAACTGTGGCCCATTGTCTGAAAGAATACAATTGGGATAACTTTCTCTCTTGAATATTTCTTCCAAGAACTTAATCACACTGGCCGAAGAGATATCTCTTACGGAATTCACTTCAACCCATCTTGAGTACAGATCCAGGACAACAATTAAATAGGGAGTATCACTCACTCCATGCAGTGGACCCACAATATCGATAGCAATCTCATCCCAGGAATGTTTAGGTAATTCTCTACACACCATGGGTAACTGCCTAGTTTTTAGAATCTTGTCACTGGCACAACACTCCATGCAATCACGAACCATCCTTTCAACTTCCTTGTCCATCCCTGGCCACCAGAATTGCATTCTTAAGTATTCCTTTGTTTTTACAATACCTAAGTGACCAACGTGCGCAAGGTTGAGAAGTTTAGTACGAACACCACTTGGTGGAATAAGTCTAGTCCCACGGACAAGCAGGCCATCCATCACAGATAACTCGTCACTGACTGATAGCCAAGATTTACCCAGAAGTTTATTCTTGCCTGACTCCAGTAAATCAATAACAGTTTTAATTTCTTGATCTTTGGCAAGTTCCGTTTTCCATTCAGTCTCATCAATCGCACCTAGCGTAACCTCACAGACATTCACATCATCATCCAACAGACAACCCTCGTCCATGTCAATTCCTTTGCAGTCTACTAACCGTGATAGACAATCCGCAGAGTGATTGATGGCACCTGGGATATAATCTACATCAAAATCAAACTCTTGCAAAGAAATTATCCACTTCCTTATTCTAGATGAGATGGCATCAAGTCCTTTTTTGAAAAAACTTCCTTTAAAGGTTTATGGTCAGAGAGAACCTTTACCTTCGTACCCCATATCAAATTCTTAAATTTCCTCAAAGCCCAAAAGATGGCCAATGACTCCTTCTCGATAACCGAGTAGTTCAGTTCAGAGCCCCTCAAACACCTTGAAGCACAGGCAATCAATCGTTCAACTGCACAATCTTTTTGAAGAAGAACCGCTCCCAATCCTTTTGCGCTGGCATCCGTCAAAATGTATGTCTGATGACCAGGCACAAATGCCTGTAAAGACGGAGCTTTCCTCAAATCCTCCTTAATGGAGACAAACTCTCTAGCACACTCATCACTCCACTCAAAAACCACATTTTTGCCTGTTAACCTTCTTACATTTTGGGTCTTGTCTGAATAACCAGAAATAAACTTGCAGTAAAACTCAACCATGCCTAAAAAAGACAACAACTCCTCCTTGTTGCAAGGTTCACTTATATTCACAATGGTATTGACCAGTTCTTTTTTAGGAAATACACCCTGCCCAGTGATACTATGACCTAGATAATTGACCTCCTCTACCGCAAACTTACACTTGTCTTTTTAAGTGTCAGACCAGCTTTCCTTAAACTTTCTAAGACTGAACACACTCTCGAGAAATGTTCAGCCTTGTTACTACCGTAAATCAAAAGATCATCCTGATAACACCTAACACCTGGAAGCCCCTTGAGAACATTAAACATGATCCGTTGGAAAACAGAGGCCGCTGAAACCAGACCAAAAGGCATTCTAAGAAATTTAAACGTACCTATGGGGGTTACAAAGGCCGTTAAGTCCTGAGAGGTCTTGTCTAGCTCCACCTGATGATAGGCGGACGCTAGATCCAGAGTGGTGAAGTATTTGGCACCCGCCAAAGTGCTGACAATTTCATCAATATTGGGCAAGGGAAACCTGTCAACAATTACATCCTTATTGAGGGCACGCAAATCAATGCAAAGCCTAATCTCTCCACTAGCCTTCTTAGCAACGACAATGGGGGACAACCACTCAGTTACCTCTACCGCTTCAATAACTCCTACATCAATCAAACGTTGGATCTCTTTCTCTACACTGGGCTGCTCGTTCAAAGGCACCCTCCTGACCTTGGCAACAACTGGTACTGCACCCTCCTTTAATTTTATGCGGTGTTTATAACCTCTCAGACATCCCAACTTGTCATCAAACACATCAGAGAAACGTTCGGCTAGAACTTCTGCAGGATTATAAACAACCTGTACCTGTACTTGAGGTACAGCATTTGGATTAAGAGAGACACCCAACAAACGTTGATGAGGCCACCCCAAAAGTGCATCCCCTTTTTTTGCAACATATATCTTCCCTGCTGTTATTCGTCCACTCAACTCACAGTTCCCTTACGTGCTTATGTAAGGGCACCGAGGGGTGTGCGCTGTACTGCAGTGATTTAAACAGGGCTGGAAGAGGCAACAGTCCCTCTATGTTTAAATCACTGCAGTTTAAAGTTTAATCTGCAGCGGTTTTCAAACACAGAGGGACTGCTGCCTCTTCCCGCCCTGTTTAAAAACCAATTCCAGTGCTGATTGATTCCGCCAGTGTAGTGGCAGAATATATTAGTAGTTCCACGTTACATGAGCAACTCTGAATTACTAAATTCCCCCAATTCCGCCCACCCCTAGTGCAAACTGTAGCAGGGTGAAACTCAGTTTTTTCTCCACAATGGCTGTTCTGTCTGCTATGGCGATGAGGATGAGGCTGGGTGCTCCACACCACCACAAGAGAAGGCGAGGACAGGAGCCCATTCTCTGAGTCAGGGTGACTGCTTCAGCAGTCTGAGGAGGGGGTATATAGCATGTATAGACTTTGCAGCACTGTTATTTAAGTTTGAATTACCACGTTAGACCCCGTGTTTTGTAGGGACACACAGAAGTGTTTCAATACCAACCTACATTCAGGTACTATGCTGCCTAAACCTTTTAGCCTCAGGAACCTATAAGGGGTGGACATTCCATAAAGTGCTTGTTTGTGATTTTTTCACATTTTATTCTATGCTATGATGCTAACATTCACAGATATATTTTCCCAGCTCACAACAAGACTAGCAACAAACAAAATCCGATTTTTCTCATTGGCCCATTTCCCCCAGGTTATTGGCTGTGCTGATGGAACACACGTCCTGGTTCTTCATCCGAGGGCCACTGAGTTTTTGTACAGGAATGGGAAGAGTAAATACTCTTTACATTCCAACAGTTTGAAATGCTGCCTCTTTCATTTCTGACCTTGTGGCTAAGGGGCTGATCTATATCTTGGTGGATGGAGTAATTACTGTTGCCATGGCAGAGTACTTCACCCCCCTTGGTGAGGGTCCGTCTGCTGCTGCTGCCACATCTCTTGTACTGTGGGGATGATTTTCTGTTAGGTATTTCTACATTTCAATTTTACATTTAATAAATCCATATTATATAGTTGTGTTTTTCATTTGTGTTAAGTGTTAGTGCTTATTCGCTATGCAGATGGATTTTAACCTCCGACCTCCATACATGTACAAGGAGTTACCGCTGTTATAATAATGTTAACAAGTGAGCAAGGGCAGTTAGTTATAGAGAGTACTCTTGGGCTGCTTAAGGCGAAGTTGTGCTGCGCTCATCAGAGTGGGGGAGTCCTTCAGCTTCACCTCAAGTGGCATGCACGATTGTGGCAGTGTGTGCTGTGCGGTACAATATAGCAACACGAAGAAGGTTTCAATGGAGCCGGACAGCTCGGAAGAAGAGGAGGACCACCCACCCCGCAACCCATCCCACAACCCACCCCACCACCCATCCCAAGATGGAAGCACAGCTGCGCATAGAGGACAGATGCAGTTACATTACCAACAATCATTTTTGAGGTAAGTGTATTACTGCAGAAACATGCAACGTGAGGTAGGCAGAGCCAAATGCAGAAAACACATTTTATTTTCATGTTCATGCACTGAAGAGTCACGGTGGCTGGGAAACTTTTATTGTAACAAAATTTTGTCTAACAAAGTAATGTCAAAAAATACATTTTGCTTTTGGATTTCATAAATATATACATTCACCACCCATGGGAGGGGCCTCTATAGATTGGTTGCAACCTTTCGACTTCTTCATCAGCCTGACTGCATGCACACCTTGATCCAATAGCATCAGAGATAGAGATACTACTGTGGCAAGAAGCCTCCTCACCCTCCAGGGCAGAGGTCGAGTCCTCCTCACCCTCCCGAGCAGAGGTTGAGTCCTCCTCACCCTCCCGAGCAGAGGTCGAGGCCCACATACCAATGCGGGTAGAAGCCTCCTCACCCTCCAGAGCAGGGGTCGAGGCCCACATATCAATGCGGCTAGAAGCCTCCTCACCCTCCAGAGCAGGGGTCGAGGCCCACATACCAATGCAGCTAGAAGCCTCCTCACACTCCCGAGCAGAGGTCGAGGTCCACATACCAATGCGGCTAGAAGCCTCCTCACCCTCCCGAGCAGAGGTCGAGGCCCACATACCAATGCGGCTAGAAGCCTCCTCACCCTCCCGAGCAGAGGTCGAGGCCCACATACCAATGCGGATAGAAGCCTCCTCACCCTCCCGAGCAGAGGTCGAGGCCCATATACTAATGTGGCTAGAAGCCTCCTCACCCTCCCGAGCAGAGGTCAAGGCCCAGATACGAACGCGGCTAGAAGCCTCCTACCCCTCCTGAGCAGAGGTCGAGGCCCACATACCAATGAGGCTAGAAGCCTCCTCACCCTCCTGAGCAGAGGTCGAGGCCCACATACCAATGCAGATAGAAGCCTCCTCACCCTCCCGAGCAGAGGTTGAGGCCCAGATACCAATGCGGCTAGTAGCCTCCTCACCCTCCAGAGCAGAGGTCGAGGCCCAGATACTAATATGGCTAGAAGCCTCCTCACCCTCCAGAGCAGAGGTCAAGGCCCACATACCAATGTGGCTAGAAGCCTCCTCACCCTCCAGAGCAGAGGTCGAGGCCCATATACTACTGTGGCTAGAAGCCTCCTCACCCTCCAGAGCAGAGGTCGAGGCCCATATACTACTGTGGCTAGAAGCCTCCTCACCCTCCCGAGCAGAGGTCGAGGCCCACATACCAATGCGTCTAGAAGCCTCCTAACCCTCCAGAGCAGAGGTCGAGGCCCATATACTACTGTGGCAAGAAGCCTCCTCACCCTCCCGAGCAGAGGTCGAGGCCCACATAACAATGCGGCTAGAAGCCTCCTCACCCTCCAGAGCATGGGTCGAGTCCTCCTCACCCTCCAGAGCAGGGGTCAAGTCCCACATACTACTGTGGCTAGAAGCCTCCTAACCCTCCAGAGCAGGGGTCGAGGCCCACATACCAATGCGGCTAGAGGCCTCCTCACCCTCCAGAGCATGGGTCGAGTCCTACACACTACTGTGGCTAGAAGCCTCCTCACCCTCCAGAGCAGGGGTAGAGTCCCATATACTACTGTGGCTAGAAGCCTCCTCACCCTCCAGAGCAGAGGTCGAGGCCCACATTCTACTGTGGCTAGAAGCCTCCTCACTCTCCAGAGCAGGGGTAGAGTCCCACATACAACTGTGGCTAGAAACCTCCTCACCCTCCAGAGCAGTGGCCGAGTCCCACATACTACTGTGGCTAGAAGCCTCCTCACCCTCCAGAGCAGAGGTCGAGGCCCACATACTACTGTGGCTAGAAGCCTCCTCACCCTCCAGAGCAGAGGTCGAGGCCCACATACCAATGCGGCTAGAAGCCTCCTCACCCTCCAGAGCAGAGGTCGAGGCCCAGATACCAATGTGGCTAGAAGCCTCCTCACCTTCCAGAGCAGGGGTAGAGTCCCACATACAACTGTGGCTAGAAGCCTCCTCACCCTCCAGAGCAGGGGTAGAGTCCCATATACTACTGTGGCTAGAAGCCTCCTCACCCTCCCGAGCAGGGGACGAGTCCCACATACTACTGTGGCTAGAAGCCTTCTCACCCTCCAGAGCAGAGGTCGAGGCCCACATACTACTGTGGCTAGAAGCCTCCTCACCCTCCAGAGCAGAAGTCGAGGCCCATATACTACTGTGGCTAGAAGCCTCCTCACCCTCCAGAGCAGAGGTCGAGACCCACATACTACTGGGGCTAGAAGCCTCCTCACCCTCCAGAGCAGAGGTTGAGCCCCACATACTAATGACCCTAGAAGCCCCCTCACCCTCCAGAGCAGGGGTCGAGTCTCACATTCTATTGTGGCTAGAAGCCTTCTCACCCTCCAGAGCAGAGGTCGAGGCCCACATACTACTGTAGCTAGAAGCCTCCTCCCCCCAGGGCAGGGGTCGAGTCCCACATACCAATGCGGCTAGAAGCCTCCTCACCCTCCAGAGCAGAGGTCGAGGCCCAGATACCAATGCGGCTAGAAGCCTCCTAACCCTCCCGAGCAGAGGTCGAGGCCCATATACCAATGCAGCTAGAAGCCTCCTAACCCTCCCGAGCAGAGGTCGAGGCCCATGTACTACTGTGGCTAGAAGCGTCCTTACCCTCCAGAGCAGAGGTCGAGGCCCACATACTAATGCGGCTAGAAGCCTCCTCACCCTCCAGAGCAGAGGTCGAGGCCCACATACCAATGCGGCTAGAAGCCTCCTCACCCTCCAGAGCAGAGGTCGAGGCCCAGATACCAATGCGGCTAGTAGCCTCCTCACCCTCCCGAGCAGAGGTCAAGGCCCAGATACGAACGCGGCTAGAAGCCTCCTCCCCCTCCTGAGCAGAGGTCGAGGCCCACATACCAATGAGGCTAGAAGCCTCCTCACCCTCCTGAGCAGAGGTCGAGGCCCACATACCAATGAAGATAGAAGCCTCCTCACCCTCCTGAGCAGAGGTCGAGGCCCAGATACCAATGCGACTAGAAGCCTCCTCACCCTCCAGAGCAGAGGTCGAGGCCCAGATACTAATACGGCTAGAAGCCTCCTCACCCTCCAGAGCAGAGGTCGAGGCCCACATACAAATGCAGCTAGAAGCCTCCTCACCCTCCAGAGCAGAGGTCGAGGCCCATATACTACTGTGGCTAGAAGCCTCCTCACCCTCCCGAGCAGAGGTTGAGGCCCAGATACCAATACGGCTAGTAGCCTCCTCACCCTCCAGAGCAGAGGTCGAGGCCCAGATACTAATATGCGATACAAAAGGGGATGATGGACGGAACGCTTGAGCCAATCAAACACTCACCCCCAGTCAACTGATCTGGGTTTAATCCATCATCATTCTTTAGCTCACTCCACCACCCCAGTTCAGACATGGCCATATGCAAATCAGTCTGACCCTGTGCCTCATGGGAACAGTCCAGCCCGAACTGCCAAGCCATGTCTTCCCTGGACCGGAAACAAGCATCCTAGGACCGGTTTCTGGCATTCCAGCCGTCATCAGCCTTTTGTATCGCTTTGTTCGCCCTAAGTTGGCGGGGGTATGCCCAGACGTGGGTCCCTTGCTCACTTTGCCACTGGATTCAAGCAAGCCTGGCTGATGACGGCTGGAATGCCAGAAACCGGTCCTAGGATGCTTGTTTCCGGTCCAGGGAAGACATGGCTTGGCAGTTCGGGCTGGACTGTTCCCATGAGGCACAGGGTCAGACTGATTTGCATATGGCCATGTCTGAACTGGGGTGGTGGAGTGAGCTAAAGAATGATGATGGATTAAACCCAGATCAGTTGACTGGGGGTGAGTGTTTGATTGGCTCAAACGTTCCGTCCATCATCCCCTTTTGTATCGCACAGATACTAATATGGCTAGAAGACTCCTCACCCTCCAGAGCAGAGGTCAAGGCCCACATACCAATGTGGCTAGAAGCCTCCTCACCCTCCAGAGCAGAGGTCGAGGCCCACATACCAATGTGTCTAGAAGCCTCCTAACCCTCCAGAGCAGAGGTCGAGGCCCATATACTACTGTGGCAAGAAGCCTCCTCACCCTCCCGAGCAGAGGTCGAGGTCCACATAACAATGCGGCTAGAAGCCTCCTCACCCTCCAGAGCATGGGTCGAGTCCTCCTCACCCTCCAGAGCAGGGGTCAAGTCCCACATACTACTGTGGCTAGAAGCCTCCTAACCCTCCAGAGCAGGGGTCGAGGCCCACATACCAATGCGGCTAGAAGCCTCCTCACCCTCCAGAGCAGAGGTCGAGTCCTACACACTACTGTGGCTAGAAGCCTCCTCACCCTCCAGAGCAGAGGTCGAGGCCCACATACTACTGTGGCTAGAAGCCTCCTCACCCTCCAGAGCAGGGATAGAGTCCCATATACTACTGTGGCTAGAAGCCTACTCACCCTCCCGAGCAGGGGCCGAGTCCTACACACTACTGTGGCTAGAAGCCTCCTCACCATCCAGAGCAGAGGTCGAGGCCCACATACTACTGTGGCTGGAAGCCTCCTCACCCTCCAGAGCAGGGGTAGAGTCCCATATACTACTGTGGCTAGAAGCCTCCTCACCCTCCAGAGCAGAGGTCGAGGCCCACATACTACTGTGGCTAGAGAGCCTCCTCACCCTCCCGAGCAGGGGCCGAGTCCCACATACTACTGTGGCTAGAAGCCTTCTCACCCTCCAGAGCAGAGGTCGAGGCCCACATACTACTGTGGCTAGAAGCCTCCTCACCCTCCAGAGCAGAAGTCGAGGCCCATATACTACTGTGGCTAGAAGCCTCCTCACCCTCCAGAGCAGAGGTCGAGACCCACATACTACTGGGGCTAGAAGCCTCCTCACCCTCCAGAGCAGAGGTTGAGCCCCACATACCAATGACCCTAGAAGCCCCCTCACCCTCCAGAGCAGGGGTTGAGTCTCACATTCTATTGTGGCTAGAAGCCTCCTCACCCTCCAGAGCAGAGGTCGAGGCCCATATACTAATGTAGCTAGAAGCCTCCTCCCCCCAGGGCAGGAGTCCAGTCCCACATACCAATGCGGCTAGAAGCCTCCTCACCCTCCAGAGCAGAGGTCGAGGCCCAGATACCAATGCGGCTAGAAGCCTCCTAACCCTCCCGAGCAGAGGTCGAGGCCCATATACCAATGCAGCTAGAAGCCTCCTAACCCTCCCGAGCAGAGGTCGAGGCCCATGTACTACTGTGGCTAGAAGCGTCCTTACCCTCCAGAGCAGAGGTCGAGGCCCACATACCAATGTAGCTAGAAGCCTCCTCACCCTCCAGAGCAGAGGTCGAGGCCCACATACCAATGCGGCTAGAAGCCTCCTCACCCTCCAGAGCAGAGGTCGAGGCCCAGATACCAATGTGGCTAGAAGTCTCCTCACCCTCCAGAGCAGAGGTCGAGGCCCAGATACCAATGCGGCTAGAAGCCTCCTAACCCTCCCGAGCAGAGGTCGAGGCCCACATACCAATGCGGCTAGAAGCCTCCTCACCCTCCAGAGCAGAGGTCGAGGCCCAGATACCAATGCGGCTAGAAGCCTCCAAACCCTCCTGAGCAGAGGTCGAGGCCCATATACCAATGTGGCTAGAAGCCTCCTAACCCTCCCGAGCAGAGGTCGAGGCCCATATACTACTGTGGCTAGAAGCCTCCTCGCCCTCCCGAGCAGAGGTCGAGGCCCATATACTACTGTGGCTAGAAGCCTCCTCACCCTCCCGAGCAGAGGTCGAGGCCCACATAACAATGCAGCTAGAACCCTCCTCACCCTCCCGAGCAGAGGTCGAGGCCCACATAACAATGCGGCTAGAAGCCTACTCACCCTCCCGAGCAGAGGTCGAGGCCCACATATTACTGTGGCTAGAAGCCTCCTCACTAAGCCTGGGCGTAGTTCGCGAAGTAGCGCTACGCGAAGCTACGCAAAGTGCAGTTCGCACCACGCGAGCTACGCGTAGCACTACGCAAAGCTACGCAAAGTGCAGTTCGCACTACGCGAGCTACGCGTAGCACTACGCGAACTGCGTAGTGCACTGTTCGCAATGATTGCACAGTGCCGGATGCTTGTCCGCACTGTGCAATCATTGAAAACGGCATCTTGCACAGTGCGAGCTGTCTTTTACTGCCGCTCGAGTAGATTTTTACTCGAGCGGCAGTTTTCTCAACGCGGACTGGTAGTTTCTCATCGCGAGCGGTCGCGAGCATACACGACCACTCGCAATGAGAAACCTGACCTCCCGCGTTGAGAATCTCGCCGGGAGGTTTATTTTCCACGCTCGCGATCGGCAACTTGATGTTGCTGATCGCGAACGAGGAAAAAGTCTCGCCGGGATGTCATTTTGCTTGCTCGCGGTCGCCAACTTGACGTTGAGGACCGCGAGCAAGCAAAAAATGACCGCTGCACTAGGCTACGCTACGCGTGTTTGCACTGTGCTACGTGCAATTCGCGTTGTGCGAAGTAGCGCAAACTTCGCAAACTACGCGAGCGTAGCGTAGTGCTTTGCCCAGGGTTACTCCTCACCCTCCTGAGCAGAGGTCGAGGCCCACATACCAATGCGGCTAGAAGCCTTCTTACCCTCCAGAGCAGGGGTCGAGTCCCACATACCAATGCGGCTAGAAGCCTCCTCACCCTCCAGAGCAGGGGTCGAGGCCCACATACCAATGCGGCTAGAAGCCTCCTCACCCTCCAGAGCAGGGGTCGAGGCCCACATACCAATGCGGCTAGAAGCCTCCTCACACTCCCGAGCAGAGGTCGAGGTCCACATACCAATGCGGCTAGAAGCCTCCTCACCCTCCCGAGCAGAGGTCGAGGCCCACATACCAATGCGGCTAGAAGCCTCCTCACCCTCCCGAGCAGAGGTCGAGGCCCACATACCAATGCGGATAGAAGCCTCCTCACCCTCCCGAGCAGAGGTCGAGGCCCATATACTACTGTGGCTAGAAGCCTCCTCACCCTCCCGAGCAGAGGTCAAGGCCCAGATACGAACGCGGCTAGAAGCCTCCTCCCCCTCCCGAGCAGAGGTCGAGGCCCACATACCAATGAGGCTAGAAGCCTCCTCACCCTCCTGAGCAGAGGTCGAGGACCACATACCAATGCAGATAGAAGCCTCCTCAGCCTCCCGAGCAGAGGTCGAGGCCCAGATACCAATGCGACTAGAAGCCCCCTCACCCTCCAGAGCAGAGGTCGAGGCCCAGATACTAATACGGCTAGAAGCCTCCTCACCCTCCAGAGCAGAGGTCGAGGCCCACATACAAATGCAGCTAGAAGCCTCCTCACCCTCCAGAGCAGAGGTCGAGGCCCATATACTACTGTGGCTAGAAGCCTCCTCACCCTCCCGAGCAGAGGTTGAGGCCCAGATACCAATGCGGCTAGTAGCCTCCTCACCCTCCAGAGCAGAGGTCGAGGCCCAGATACTAATATGGCTAGAAGCCTCCTCAACCTCCAGAGCAGAGGTCAAGGCCCACATACCAATGTGGCTACAAGCCTCCTCACCCTCCAGAGCAGAGGTCGAGGCCCATATACTACTGTGGCTAGAAGCCTCCTCACCCTCCAGAGCAGAGGTCGAGGCCCATATACTACTGTGGCTAGAAGCCTCCTCACCCTCCCGAGCAGAGGTCGAGGCCCACATACCAATGCGTCTAGAAGCCTCCTAACCCTCCAGAGCAGAGGTCGAGGACCATATACTACTGTGGCAAGAAGCCTCCTCACCCTCCCGAGCAGAGGTCGAGGCCCACATACCAATGCGTCTAGAAGCCTCCTCACCCTCCCGAGCAGAGGTCGAGGCCCACATAACAATGCGGCTAGAAGCCTCCTCACACTCCAGAGCATGGGTCGAGTCCTCCTCACCCTCCAGAGCAGGGGTAAAGTCCCACATACTACTGTGGCTAGAAGCCTCCTAACCCTCCAGAGCAGGGGTCGAGGCCCACATACCAATGCGGCTAGAGGCCTCCTCACCCTCCAGAGCAGGGGTAGAGTCCCACATACTACTGTGGCAAGAAGCCTCCTCACCCTCCCGAGCAGAGGTCGAGGCCCACATACCAATGCGTCTAGAAGCCTCCTCACCCTCCCGAGCAGAGGTCGAGGCCCATATACTACTGTGGCTAGAAGCCTCCTCACCCTCCAGAGCAGGGGTAGAGTCCCACATACTACTGTGGCTAGAAGCCTCCTCACCCTCCAGAGCAGAGGTCGAGACCCACATACTACTGGGGCTAGAAGCCTCCTCACCCTCCAGAGCAGAGGTTGAGCCCCACATACCAATGACCCTAGAAGCCCCCTCACCCTCCAGAGCAGGGGTCGAGTCTCACATTCTATTGTGGCTAGAAGCCTCCTCACCCTACAGAGCAGAGGTCGAGGCCCATATACTACTGTAGCTAGAAGCCTCCTCCCCCCAGGGCAGGGGTCGAGTCCCACATACCAATGCGGCTAGAAGCCTCCTCACCCTCCAGAGCAGAGGTCAAGGCCCAGATACCAATGCGGCTAGAAGCCTCCTCACCCTCCAGAGCAGGGGTCGAGTCCCACATACTAATGCGGCTAGAAGCCTCCTCACCCTCCAGAGCAGAGTTCGAGGCCCACATACCAATGCGGCTAGAAGCCTCCTCACCCTCCAGAGCAGAGGTCGAGGCCCAGATACCAATGTGGCTAGAAGCCTCCTCACCTTCCAGAGCAGAGGTTGAGGCCCAGATACCAATGCGGCTAGAAGCCTCCTAACCCTCCCGAGCAGAGGTCGAGGCCCACATACCAATGCGGCTAGAAGCCTCCTCACCCTCCAGAGCAGAGGTCGAGGCCCAGATACCAATGCGGCTAGAAGCCTCCTCACCCTCCCGAGCAGAGGTCAAGGCCCAGATACGAACGCGGCTAGAAGCCTCCTCCCCCTCCTGAGCAGAGGTCGAGGCCCACATACCAATGTGGCTAGAAGCCTCCTCACCCTCCAGAGCAGAGGTCGAGGCCCATATACTATTGTGGCTAGAAGCCTCCTCACCCTCCCGAGCAGAGGTCGAGGCCCACATACCAATGTGTCTAGAAGCCTCCTAACCCTCCAGAGCAGAGGTCGAGGCCCATATACTACTGTGGCAAGAAGCCTCCTCACCCTCCCGAGCAGAGGTCGAGGTCCACATAACAATGCGGCTAGAAGCCTCCTCACCCTCCAGAGCATGGGTCGAGTCCTCCTCACCCTCCAGAGCAGGGGTCAAGTCCCACATACTACTGTGGCTAGAAGCCTCCTAACCCTCCAGAGCAGGGGTCGAGGCCCACATACCAATGCGGCTAGAGGCCTCCTCACCCTCCAGAGCATGGGTCGAGTCCTACACACTACTGTGGCTAGAAGCCTCCTCACCATCCAGAGCAGAGGTCAGGTCCTCCTCACCCTCCAGAGCAGGGGTCGAGTCCCACATACAACTGTGACTAGAAGCCTCCTCACCCTCCCGAGCAGGGGCCGAGTCCCACATACTACTGTGGCTAGAAGCCTCCTCACCCTCCAGAGCAGAGGTCGAGACCCACATACTACTGGGGCTATGTTAGACCTGTCAGCCCTAGGGTGGTCTTGCCCTGTTTTTTCCCTTTTGCGCCTCATTTTTGCCACCATATTTTTACTGGACCTAGGTCTCCGGGCGCCTTGCCACTGCTGGCCAGTGCTGAGGCGCAGGTGCTCTCTCACTAAAGATGGCTGCCACAGGCCCCTGCTACTGCAGAAGGGCCTTACACACATACACGCTAGTAGCCAGGGTCAGGCTGGGACATAGGGATACAGTATCCATCCCGTCCCCGCCTCTGGGCCACATAGCTAGATAGGCGGAAGGTTCCAGAACCTTCCGGGCTGTGGGAGGAGTTATGTTTTGCCGCCTTTAGGAGGGTCACCTGACCTAGGGGTATAAGAGGCTTGGAGGGAAAACCTTTTAGTCAGTTAGGTTGGAGCACCACTGAACCTGGGAGAACCTGCGCTGGAGTATAGGCTTTAGGGCCTAGGGGGAGACCTACACTACTGCTCCTGACAGGACTGAGGCCCTGCTGAAGTAAGATAGCTGAGGAACGCCCACCACCCACTGACCTTGCCCAGTGTGAGGGGACCCAGGGAACCACCTTCAGCGTGCTGGGAGGAACATCAAGCAACCCCAGAACCACCAACTCACACCCCCCCTCAGAAGAAGAACTTTCTGACAGGAAACTTTTGTCACAGACATTATAATAAACCATTCCTGACAAGATTCTGAAACCAAGTAACTGGAACCATGAACCTGACAGCCAGCCAACCCAAGCTGAATCTTCAACTGGGGATCACGAGGTAAAGCGCCGTGCCCTAAGCGCTAGACCTTCACCCCCTATCCATCCCTGCCTGCAGCTGGACTGTCCCCACGAACCCTTCCCACGCAGCCCTGCTCATAGGCTGCCAGCGCGCTCCGCGCTGTATCTCCCCTGAAAGGAAGTTGCCCCCTAGCCACTAACCTCGTGGCTACTCTCTGCTGGTGCGGCCGTCGCCGTGTGAGGAGCGCTGTGAAGACAGCCGGGGCCCCTCTGAGTTTATAGTGGTGAGGTGCGCCGTCCGCGCCCTCACCGAAGCCTGCAGGATCACCCCCGAGACCACCGCTGTGGCCCTGGTACCTGTACCCCGTGGTAGGGGCGACGACGTGCTGCCCGTGCTGTGGGCACGGTGAGGTAATCGCCCGGAGGGGCTCCACTGCCAGCGGGAGCCCCCGGATCATCCCCGTGGCCGCCGCTGTCCGGGCCGGAGAAGAGAAGGCCGCACGGGACCGAAGAGCAGGAGGTGGGAGGCGTTGCCCGGCAACGCGAGGAGCAGCCGCGTCAGGGGCCCCGCCCCCGAAAAGGCCGCAACGGGATTGGTCCCTGCCGGAGCCCAGGGAGGAACGACGCCGGAGGGGCTCCACTGCCAGCGGGAGCCCCCGGAAGATCCCCAAGGCCGCGCAGGGATTGGACGACGTCCTCGGCCCACCCCCAGCGCGTACGGAGGTCGGCGAGGGACTCCGTGTGCAGCAGAGGGAAGCGGGAAGCCGTCTGAGAAGGACTGCCGGCTCCCGCTCCCTTTCCATCCTAATACCGCTGACTCCACGGGGGCCGGAGGAGAGCAATACCGGCCCCCCAACGACCCACGACGCCAGTGCGAGGCCCCTCAGCCCAGTCTGGGCTCACAGAACCAACACGTGGGCCGAACCCTAACGGGCCCAGTCGCATGGAAGAGCGACCACCAACACAACAGCAGGTGAGCCCGGGAGGCCCCTAGGGCTCCAGAGAACGCCACTGGGGGCCGGGGGCCAGCATTCCCTGGGGAGCTAAAGAGGGAGAAGCCCTCATTAACGTTTTGCAAGGCGAGGCCCCGGTGAGGAGAGGGCCAAGCCTGATTTAACCCTTACCTCCCCTTGTAGACATAGGAATCCTCAATTATAGGGAAGCCCCAGTATTACGGACATGTTGAGGGGTTCCCTCTAGTATTTCCCTCAGCTTATTTTTGCGCCTGCTTTACTGATTGTCTAGGCCTGCTGAATATGCCTATGAGGAAATGTCCTTGCCTGAAGGGAAGGTAATTCATTGAAGTGAACTCCAGTGTACCCTGCCAAGAGTTGAAGTGTTTTCAGGTTGCAGGTGTACCGGATTGGCGACGCCCTTTGTACTGCCTATGGGGGTGCCTAGACAAATGCAGGCCCTGGTTAAAATGTAACGTAAAGTGCCTATGTACTCATAATTTAATATTCATGAAGTGAATTACATGTTCTAGGCCATATTTTATTACTGCACCCGGTGATCGTTATGGGTGCTGTGTTTAGAGGATGATTCCTGCGGCTTTTTAGTGGCCTACACTGTTGATGGTATTTTTAAGAAGAATGTGCACCAGTTGAATAACGTAATGATTTGCAATGTAAAGCTGAAGTAATCTGCCTCATCTGATGCACCGCTGATTTACATAAAAGAACTTGATTTTAATTACGCAAGCCTGGTGTGGTGTCCTATTATTGCTTCGCATTTCTGAGTCAAAGTAAGAGTGTGCTGCACAACTGCCTTACACATTGCCTTCGCGTGCCTTCCCCACTTTGCGCCATGCTACCGTAACGGACTCGGTAACCCCGTTTCAAACATTGGTGTTCAGCGGTGGGATAAGGACTGGTATTGTGCAGCACCCTACAGTGACTCAGTGTGCGCCGCAATTAGACACCTAGTGAAATGCAAGTACTAGGAATTCTCTTGTGATTGCCGATTGTGTTAGTCCTGCGGTAGACCTGCTACCTACAATTTAGAACCCCTTCCTTAAATTGTCTGGGACCCCACCTAGGAGGATGGAGTTTGAGTTAGCCGACCTAGAGAGGTATACGGTGACGCAGCTCAAGGAGTTCTGCCTAGAGAGGGGGTGGCCGTCAAGCGAGGCGCCAGGAAGGAGGTGCTTCAGAAAGCTTTGAGGGCATGGGTAATGGCGCCACCCGGGGGAAGAGGGGAGGAGGAGCAGAGGGAGGCAGACGACCCAGGAGAACTGAGCCTACTGAACATTGACGTCAGCGAGAATGTGTTGCCAGGAAGACGTTCCAGGTCAGGCAGTAGTGCGTCAGGGGGAGTTTGTCAGCAGAGGAATTCGAGGACAGGAGGGAGCAAAGGCAATTGACATTAGAGCTTGCTAGGATGGAAAGGGAGCGAGAGCAGGCAAGGCTAGCCATGGAGGAAAGGAGGCTTGCACATGAGCTTAGCCTGAAAGAACTAGAGCTCCGAGCCTTGCAAATGGAGATGGAAGGCAAAGTGAATGGTGGCAGCGTACCTGCTGGGGTTCCACAGGAGCCCAAATTTTATCTACCCAGGGAAGTGATAGCCAGCTTTAGCGTGGGTGATGACATCGACAAGTGGTTGGCGGCGTACGAGGTAGCTTTGGTGGCCCATAGAGTTCCTGAGAGCTACTGGGGGGGAGGTCTCTACAGGTACATACCTCCACCAGTAAGGGACACACTTTTAACTTTGGATAAGGGGGAGCAGACTAACTACCCTATCATGAAGGAGGCCCTGCTCAGGAAGTTTGGCCTCACCCCAGAGAAGTACCGCCAAAAGTTCCGCAACAGCCACAAGCTCAACACACAAAACTGGGTGGATTTTTATGATTATGCCCGGAAGGCATTGGAGGGTTGCGTGCGTGGCAGCAACATTGACAATTACACTGGGCTGTACGACCTGTTCTTGAGAGAGCACCTCCTCGAGAAATGTTTTCCGGAGCTGCGCCAGTACATGGTGGACCGCAAGCTGACCAACCCAAGGGAGCTTGCAGAGGAGGCAGACACGTGGGTCAGCACTCGGGTGTCCCACAAGGGAGCCGGGGCAGACCCCCCGAAAGGTGGACGGGGGTTCCCCCAGAAGAAAGAGGGGGGAGATAAAAAGAGGGAGTTCTTTAAAGGTCCCCAAAATAGACCGCCTGGGAGAGGGGTAGGTTCCCCATCCCAATCTGGATTCCAGAAACCCACTTACCCTGACAGGAGTCAGCAGCCCAGAACTGTCCGGTGCTACGAGTGCGGGGAGGTTGGGCACTACAAGGGGTATCCCCAGTGTCGCAAGAGAACCCTAGCCCCCACAGGAGGTAAGAGCCCCGGGGTGGCCAGTGTAGCGCTTGGGGAGGAGTTGTCCCTAGGTAGGGGAGGTGAGTGGACAGGCTTGACCTTAGTTTCCCTGGGGGATAGAGAGATCATCCCACGGGTTCAGGTACCCGCGAACACTGCCAAGTATCGGCAGAGGGTCCTGGTGAACGGGGAGGAGGTGGAGGCTCTGAGGGACACAGGTGCCAGCATGACGATGGGGAGACGTCAGCTGGTGTCCCCAGAGCAGGTGATTCCTGAGGAGTTCCACCCGGTTGTGATGGCTGACAATAGCCTGGGTCATTACCCCGTGGCCCAAGTTCCCTTTGAGTGGGGAGGAGTATCAGGTCTGATGAAGGTTGCGGTGAGCCCTGCCATGCCAGTTGACTGTCTGCTGGGCAACGACTTGGAACATACTGCCTGGAGGGAGGTAGAGTTCAATGCCCATGCTGAGATGTTGGGGTTACCAGGATGGACTTGCATTATCACGCGGTCCATGGCTGCCCGACAAGGGACTCAGCCCGGGTTGGAGCCTGAAATAATGGCCCAGCCCACTGCTGGACGAGGAGATGTCCGGGAGGAGACACCCGGTGAGATGGATGGGGAGCCCGCGGAGGTGACCCCGGAGTCCGCTGAGGTGGTTGGTTTTCCCGTGGGGGACCTGCCGACCCCTGCAGAGTGGCAGGTGGAAGGAGGGCCTACCCGGGAGGAATTTTGCCGGGCGCAGAGGGAGTGCCCTACGCTTGAAGGCATACGGCAACAGGCCGAAGCCCAAGCAGCTGGAACAGAGACTGGTAACTACCATGTCTACTGGGAGGATGGTCTCCTCTACAGTGAGCCTAAGGCTCCGGTGCATGGGTCCTCAAGGGCCGTGGTGGTCCCCCAATGCTACCGGGCCTTTCTGCTAGAGTTGGCACATGAGATACCACTAGCAGGACACCTGGGCCAGGACAAGACGTTTGCGCGTTTGGTCCCACATTTTTACTGGCCCAGGATGCGCGTCACTTCTGACACTTTTTGCAAGACCTGCACCACTTGCCAAGCGAGCGGCAAGACAGGGACTAAGGTGAAGGTCCCTCTAGAACCTCTCCCAGTGGTCAATACCCCTTTTGAGCGAGTAGGGATTGACATTGTCGGGCCGTTGGATCCGCCGACTTCTGCTGGACATAGGTTCATTTTGGTGCTAGTAGACCACGCCACCCGGTACCCAGAGGCAATACCTCTGAGGACCATCACGGCACCGGTGGTGGCGCGGGCCCTCATGGGGATTTTTACCCGAGTGGGATTCCCCAAGGTCGTGGTGTCAGATAGGGGCACGAATTTCATGTCGGCCTACATGCAGGCCATGTGGAAGGAGTGTGGAGTGACCTACCGGTTCTCCACTCCTTACCACCCCCAGACGAACGGGCTCGTGGAGCGCTTTAACAAAACCTTGAAGGGGATGATCAGGAGCCTACCCGAGGACTTAAGAAGGAAGTGGGACGTCCTCTTACCCTGTCTGCTCTTCTCCTACCGAGAGGTGCCGCAGAAGGGGGTCGGTTTCAGCCCCTTTGAGCTGCTCTATGGCTACCCCGTTCGGGGGCCCCTCAGTCTTGTCAAGGAGGGGTGGGAGAAGTCTTCCTCGAAGCTTCCCCGTGATGTGGTCAGCTATATGCTGGCGTTCCGCAGCCAAGTGGCCAAGCTGTGGAAGGAGGCCTCGGACAACCTAGAGGCAAATCAGGCCGTCATGAAGCAATGGTATGACCGGAACGCGCGGACGGTAGAGTTAGACGCTGGACAGAAGGTGTGGGTCATGGAGCCAGGAGAGCTTAGCGCCCTCCAGGACAGGTGGACTGGACCATTTGAGATCCTGGAAAGGAAAGGCCAGACCACGTATGTCGTCGATGTGAAGACCCCCCGTCAACCCCACAGGGTGTTCCACGTCAACCGCCTGAAGCCACACCAGGAGCGTTCCGAGCTCACTCTCCTGATGATAACGGATGGAAGTGAGGAGGAGGAGAGTGAGCCTCTGCCAGACCTTCTGGCGGCCCATGAGAAGGATGGTTCGGTAGAGGGAGTGGTCCTCGCCCCATCCTTGACCCCAGAGCAACAGAGGGACTGCCGCCAGGTCTTGGGGCAGTATGCCTCGTTGTTCTCCCTCATGCCTGGAATCACGCACCTGTGTACCCATGATGTGGACACAGGGGACAGTCCGCCAGTGAAAAACAAGTCTTACCGGCTGTCCGATAAGGTCAAGGCTAGTATCCAGGGTGAGGTTACCAAGATGCTAGAACTGGGGGTGATTGAGCCTTCCAGTAGCCCTTGGGCTAGTCCGGTGGTGTTGGTGCCGAAAGCGGCCCCCCCGGGCACCACACCAGAACTTCGGTTCTGTGTGGATTATCGTGGACTCAACTCAGTCACCAAGACCGACGCTCACCCGATCCCTCGGGCGGATGAGCACATTGACCGGCTGGGAGCAGCCCGGTATCTGAGTACCATTGATTTAACGTCAGGCTATTGGCAGATCGCCATGGCGGAAGGAGCAAGGGAGAAGACTGCGTTCTCCACCCCCGAGGGCCACTTTCAATTTCAGGTGATGCCCTTCGGGTTGAAAAATGCTCCAGCCACTTTCCAGCGGTTGGTGAACCAGGTGCTGTCTGGCCTAGAGGCCTTCTCTGCTGCCTACCTGGATGACATAGCTGTCTTCAGTAGCAGCTGGGAGGACCATCTGCAGCATCTCCAGGAGGTGCTACAGGCTTTGCAACGGGCTGGTCTAACCATCAAGGCCAGCAAGTGCCAGATTGGACAGGGATCTGTCGTGTACCTGGGACATCTGGTGGGCGGAGGTAAGGTGCAACCCCTCCAAGCCAAGATTGAGACCATCATGGCCTGGGAGCCCCCAAGACCCAAACAGAGGTCCGAGCTTTTCTCGGCCTCACGGGATACTACCGCCGGTTCGTCAAGGGATATGGAACCATCGTGGGCCCATTGACGGAATTGACTTCGAAGAAGCAGCCACGCAGAGTCATCTGGACGGCTGCCTGCCAGGAAGCCTTTGAGACCCTTAAACGTGCCATGTGCACCGCACCGGTGCTCAGGACCCCAGACTTTGGACGGGAGTTTATCGTGCAGACAGACGCTTCTGAGCATGGCATAGGAGCTGTGCTCTCGCAGCTGAATGACGATGGCCAAGACCAGCCAGTGGCCTTCATCTCCCGAAGACTACTCCCCGGGAACAGCGGTGGAGTACCATCGAACGGGAAGCCTTTGCTGTGGTTTGGGCTGTAAAGAAGTTGAGGCCATATCTTTTTGGTTGTCACTTCTTGATCCAGACCGACCACAGACCCCTTCGCTGGCTCATGCAAATGAGAGGCGAAAACCCCAAATTGTTGAGGTGGTCCATTTCCCTCCAGGGGATGGACTTTCGGGTGGAACATCGACCCGGTGTAGACCACGCCAACGCTGACGGTCTCTCCCGGTTTTTCCGCCTTAGCGAAGAGAACTCCCTAGAGGTTGGGAAGCTCTCCCCTCTTTCGGCTGGGGGGGACGCGTGTTAGACCTGTCAGCCCTAGGGTGGTCTTGCCCTGTTTTTTCCCTTTTTGCGCCTCATTTTTGCCACCATATTTTTACTGGACCTAGGTCTCCGGGCGCCTTGCCACTGCTGGCCAGTGCTGAGGCGCAGGTGCTCTCTCACTAAAGATGGCTGCCACAGGCCCCTGCTACTGCAGAAGGGCCTTACACACATACACGCTAGTAGCCAGGGTCAGGCTGGGACATAGGGATACAGTATCCATCCCGTCCCCGCCTCTGGGCCACATAGCTAGATAGGCGGAAGGTTCCAGAACCTTCCGGGCTGTGGGAGGAGTTATGTTTTGCCGCCTTTAGGAGGGTCACCTGACCTAGGGGTATAAGAGGCTTGGAGGGAAAACCTTTTAGTCAGTTAGGTTGGAGCACCACTGAACCTGGGATAACCTGCGCTGGAGTATAGGCTTTAGGGCCTAGGGGGGAGACCTACACTACTGCTCCTGACAGGACTGAGGCCCTGCTGAAGTAAGATAGCTGAGGAACGCCCACCACCCACTGACCTTGCCCAGTGTGAGGGGACCCAGGGAACCACCTTCAGCGTGCTGGGAGGAACATCAAGCAACCCCAGAACCACCAACTCACACCCCCCCTCAGAAGAAGAACTTTCTGACAGGAAACTTTTGTCACAGACATTATAATAAACCATTCCTGACAAGATTCTGAAACCAAGTAACTGGAACCATGAACCTGACAGCCAGCCAACCCAAGCTGAATCTTCAACTGGGGATCACGAGGTAAAGCGCCGTGCCCTAAGCGCTAGACCTTCACCCCCTATCCATCCCTGCCTGCAGCTGGACTGTCCCCACGAACCCTTCCCACGCAGCCCTGCTCATAGGCTGCCAGCGCGCTCCGCGCTGTATCTCCCCTGAAAGGAAGTTGCCCCCTAGCCACTAACCTCGTGGCTACTCTCTGCTGGTGCGGCCGTCGCCGTGTGAGGAGCGCTGTGAAGACAGCCGGGGCCCCTCTGAGTTTATAGTGGTGAGGTGCGCCGTCCGCGCCCTCACCGAAGCCTGCAGGATCACCCCCGAGACCACCGCCGTGGCCCTGGTACCTGTACCCCGTGGTAGGGGCGACGACGTGCTGCCCGCGCTGTGGGCACGGTGAGGGAATCGCCCGGAGGGGCTCCACTGCCAGCGGGAGCCCCCGGATCATCCCCGTGGCCGCCGCTGTCCGGGCCGGAGAAGAGAAGGCCGCACGGGACCGAAGAGCAGGAGGCGGAGGCGTTGCCCGGCAACGCGAGGAGCAGCCGCGTCAGGGGCCCCGCCCCGAAAAGGCCGCGACGGGATTGGTCCCTGCCGGAGCCCAGGGAGGAACGACGCCGGAGGGGCTCCACTGCCAGCGGGAGCCCCCGGAAGATCCCCAAGGCCGCGCAGGGATTGGACGCACGTCCTCGGCCCGCCCCCAGCGCGTACGGAGGTCGACGAGGGACTCCGTGTGCAGCAGAGGGAAGCGGGAAGCCGTCTGAGAAGGACTGCCGGCTCCCGCTCCCTTTCCATCCTAATACCGCTGACTCCACGGGGGCCGGAGGAGAGCAATACCGGCCCCCCAACGACCCACGACGCCAGTGCGAGGCCCCTCAGCCCAGTCTGGGCTCACAGAACCAACACGTGGGCCGAACCCTAACGGGCCCAGTCGCATGGAAGAGCGACCACCACCACAACAGCAGGTGAGCCCGGGAGGCCCCTAGGGCTCCAGAGAACGCCACTGGGGGCCGGGGGCCAGCATTCCCTGGGGAGCTAAAGAGGGAGAAGCCCTCATTAACGTTTTGCAAGGCGAGGCCCCGGTGAGGAGAGGGCCAAGCCTGATTTAACCCTTACCTCCCCTTGTAGACATAGGAATCCTCAATTATAGGGAAGCCCCAGTATTAAGGACATGTTGAGGGGTTCCCTCTAGTATTTCCCTCAGCTTATTGTTGCGCCTGCTTTACTGATTGTCTGGGCCTGCTGAATATGCCTATGAGGAAATGTCCTTGCCTGAAGGGAAGGTAATTCATTGAAGTGAACTCCAGTGTACCCTGCCAAGAGTTGATGTGTTTTCAGGTTGCAGGTGTACCGGATTGGCGACGCCCTTTGTACTGCCTATGGGGGTGCCTAGACAAATGCAGGCCCTGGTTAAAATGTAACGTAAAGTGCCTATGTACTCATAATTTAATATTCATGAAGTGAATTACATGTTCTAGGCCATATTTTATTACTGCACCCGGTGATCGTTATGGGTGCTGTGTTTAGAGGATGATTCCTGCGGCCTTTTAGTGGCCTACACTGTTGATGGTATTTTTAAGAAGAATGTGCACCAGTTGAATAACGTAATGATTTGCAATGTAAAGCTGAAGTAATCTGCCTCATCTGATGCAACCGCTGATTTACATAAACGAACTTGATTTTAATTATGCAAGCCTGGTGTGGTGTCCTATTATTGCTTCGCATTTCTGAGTCAAAGTAAGAGTGTGCTGCACAACTGCCTTACACATTGCCTTCGCGTGCCTTCCCCGCTTTGCGCCATGCTACCGTAACGGACTCGGTAACCCCGTTTCCAACAGGCTAGAAGCCTCCTCACCCTCCAGAGCAGAGGTTGAGCCCCACATACCAATGACCCTAGAAGCCCCCTCACCCTCCAGAGCAGGGGTCGAGTCTCACATTCTATTGTGGCTAGAAGCCTCCTCACCCTCCAGAGCAGAGGTCGAGGCCCATATACTACTGTAGCTAGAAGCCTCCTTCCCCCAGGGCAGGAGTCCAGTCCCACATACCAATGCGGCTAGAAGCCTCCTCACCCTCCAGAGCAGAGGTCGAGGCCCAGATACCAATGCGGCTAGAAGCCTCCTAACCCTCCCGAGCAGAGGTCGAGGCCCATATACCAATGCAGCTAGAAGCCTCCTAACCCTCCCGAGCAGAGGTCGAGGCCCATGTACTACTGTGGCTAGAAGCCTCCTTACCCTCCAGAGCAGAGGTCGAGGCCCACATACTAATGCGGCTAGAAGCCTCCTCACCCTCCCGAGCAGAGGTCGAGGCCCATATACTACTGTGGCTAGAAGCCTCCTCACCCTCCCGAGCAGAGGTCGAGGCCCACATAACAATGCGGCTAGAAGCCTACTCACCCTCCCGTGCAGAGGTCGAGGCCCACATATTACTGTGGCTAGAAGCCTCCTCACCCTCCTGAGCAGAGGTCGAGGCCCACATACCAATGCGGCTAGAAGCCTTCTTACCCTCCAGAGCAGGGGTCGAGTCCCACATACCAATGCGGCTGGAAGCCTCCTCACCCTCCAGAGCTGGGGTCGAGTCCGACATACTACTGTGGTTAGAAGCCTCCTCACCTTCCAGAGCAGGGGCCGAGTCCCACATACCAATGCGGCTGGAAGCCTCCTCACCCTCCAGAGCTGGGGTCGAGTCCGACATACTACTGTGGTTAGAAGCATCCTCACCTTCCAGAGCAGGGGTCGAGTCTCACATACCAATGCGGCTAGAAGCCTCCTCACCCTCCAGAGCAGGGGTCGAGTCCCATGTACCAATGCAGCTAGATGCCTACTCACCATCCAGAGCTGGGGTCGAGTCCCACATACTACTGTGGCTAGAAGCCTACTCACCCTCCAGAGCAGGGGTCGAGGCCGACATACTACTGTGGCTAGAAGCCTCCTCACCCTCCAGAGCAGGGGTCAAGTCCCACATACTACTGTGGCTAGAAGCCTCCTACCCTCCAGAGCAGGGGTCAAGTCCCACATACTACTGTGGCTAGAAGCCTCCTCACCCTCCAGAGCAGGGGTCGAGGCCCACATATCAATGCGGCTAGAAGCCTCCTCACCCTCCAGAGCAAGGGTCGAGGCCCACATACCAATGCGGCTAGAAGCCTCCTAACCCTCCAGAGCAGAGGTCGAGGCCCACATACCAATGCGGCTAGAAGCCTCCTAACCCTCCAGAGCAGAGGTCGAGGCCCACATACCAATGCAGCTAGAAGCCTCCTCACCCTCCAGAGCAGGGGTCGAGGCCCACATATCAATGCAGCTAGAAGCCTCCTCACCCTCCAGAGCAGAGGTCGAGGCCCACATACCAATGCAGCTAGAAGCCTCCTAACCCTCCAGAGCAGAGGTCGAGGCCCACATACCAATGCGGCTAGAAGCCTCCTCAACCTCCAGAGCAGGGGTCGAGTCCCACATACCAATGCGGCTAGAAGCCTCCTAACCCTCCAGAGCAGAGGTCGAGTCCCACATACCAATGCGGCTAGAAGCCTCCTAACCCTCCAGAGCAGAGGTCGAGGCCCACATACCAATGCGGCTAGAAGCCTCCTCAACCTCCAGAGCAGGGGTCGAGTCCCACATACCAATGCGGCTAGAAGCCTCCTCACCCTTCAGAGCAGAGGTCGAGGCCCACATACCAATGCGGCTAGAAGCCTCCTAACCCTCCCGAGCAGAGGTCGAGGCCATATACCAATGCGGCTAGAAGCCTCCTCACCCTCCAGAGCAGGGGTCGAAGCCCACATACTACTGCGGCTAGAAGCCTCCTCACCCTCCAGAGCAGAGGTCGAGGCCCACATACTACTGTGGCTAGAAGCCTCCTAACCCTCCAGAGCAGAGGTCGAGGCCCACATACCAATGCGGCTAGAAGCCTACTCACCCTCCCGAGCAGAGGTCGAGGCCCACATACCAATGCGGCTAGAAGCCTCCTCACCCTCCCGAGCAGAGGTCAAGGCCCACATACTACTGTGGCTAGAAGCCTCCTCACCCTCCAGAGCAGAGGTCGAGGCCCACATACCAATACGGCTAGAAGCCTCCTCACCCTCCAGAGCAGAGGTCGAGGCCCATATACTACTGTGGCTAGAAGCCTCCTCACCCTCCAGAGCAGGGCTCGAGGCCCAGATAGCAATGCGGCTAGAAGCCTCTTCACCCTCCCGAGCAGAGGTCGAGGCCCACATACGAATGCGGCTAGAAGCCTCCTCACCCTCCCGAGCAGAGGTCGAGGCCCACATACCAATGCGGCTAGAAGCCTCCTCACACTCCCGAGCAGAGGTCGAGGCCCACATACCAATGCGGCTAGACGCCTCCTCACGCTCCCGAACAGAGGTCGAGGCCCACATACCAATGCGGCAAGAAGCCTCCTCACCCTCCCGAGCAGAGGTCGAGGCCCACATACCAATGCGGCTAGAAGCCTCCTCACCCTCCAGAGCAGAGGTCGAGGCCCATATACTACTGTGGCTAGAAGCCTCCTCACCCTCCAGAGCAGGGCTCGAGTCCCAGATACCAATGCGGCTAGAAGCCTCCTCACCCTCCCGAGCAGAGGTCGAGGCCCACATACCAATGCGGCTAGAAGCGTCCTCACCCTCTCGAGCAGAGGTCGAGGCCCACATACCAATGCGGCTAGAAGCCTCCTCACACTCCCGAGCAGAGGTCGAGGCCCACATACCAATGCGGCTAGACGCCTCCTCACGCTCCCGAGCAGAGGTCGAGGCCCACATACCAATGCGGCTAGAAGCCTCCTCACCCTCCCGAGCAGAGGTCGAGGCCCACATACCAATGCGGCTAGAAGCCTCCTCACCCTCCTGAGCAGAGGTCGAGGCCCACATACCAATGCAGATAGAAGCCTCCATACCCTCCCGAGCAGAGGTCGAGGCCCAGATACCAATGCGACTAGAAGCCTCCTCACCCTCCAGAGCAGAGGTCGAGGCCCAGATACTAATACGGCTAGAAGCCTCCTCACACTCCAGAGCAGAGGTCGAGGCCCACATACAAATGCGGCTAGAAGCCTCCTCACCCTCCAGAGCAGAGGTCGAGGCCCATATACTACTGTGGCTAGAAGCCTCCTCACCCTCCCGAGCAGAGGTCGAGTCCCACATACCAATGCGGCTAGAAGCCTCCTCACCCTTCAGAGCAGAGGTCGAGGCCCACATACCAATGCGGCTAGAAGCTTCCTAACCCTCCCGAGCAGAGGTCGAGGCCATATACCAATGCGGCTAGAAGCCTCCTCACCCTCCAGAGCAGGGGTCGAAGCCCACATACTACTGCGGCTGGAAGCCTCCTCACCCTCCAGAGCAGAGGTCGAGGCCCACATACTACTGTGGCTAGAAGCCTCCTAACCCTCCAGAGCAGAGGTCGAGGCCCACATACCAATGCGGCTAGAAGCCTACTCACCCTCCCGAGCAGAGGTCGAGGCCCACATACCAATGCGGCTAGAAGCCTCCTCACCCTCCCGAGCAGAGGTCAAGGCCCACATACTACTGTGGCTAGAAGCCTCCTCACCCTCCAGAGCAGAGGTCGAGGCCCACATACCAATACGGCTAGAAGCCTCCTCACCCTCCAGAGCAGAGGTCGAGGCCCATATACTACTGTGGCTAGAAGCCTCCTCACCCTCCAGAGCAGGGCTCGAGGCCCAGATAGCAATGCGGCTAGAAGCCTCTTCACCCTCCCGAGCAGAGGTCGAGGCCCACATACGAATGCGGCTAGAAGCCTCCTCACCCTCCCGAGCAGAGGTCGAGGCCCACATACCAATGCGGCTAGAAGCCTCCTCACACTCCCGAGCAGAGGTCGAGGCCCACATACCAATGCGGCTAGACGCCTCCTCACGCTCCCGAGCAGAGGTCGAGGCCCACATACCAATGCGGCTATAAGCCTCCTCACCCTCCCGAGCAGAGGTCGAGGCCCACATACCAATGCGGCTAGAAGCCTCCTCACCCTCCAGAGCAGAGGTCGAGGCCCATATACTACTGTGGCTAGAAGCCTCCTCACCCTCCAGAGCAGGGCTCGAGTCCCAGATACCAATGCGGCTAGAAGCCTCCTCACCCTCCCGAGCAGAGGTCGAGGCCCACATACGAATGCGGCTAGAAGCCTCCTCACCCTCCCGAGCAGAGGTCGAGGCCCACATACCAATGCGGCTAGAAGCCTCCTCACACTCCCGAGCAGAGGTCGAGGCCCACATACCAATGCGGCTAGACGCCTTCTCACGCTCCCGAGCAGAGGTCGAGGCCCACATACCAATGCGGCTAGAAGCCTCCTCACCCTCCCGAGCAGAGGTCGAGGCCCACATACCAATGCAGCTAGAAGCCTCCTCACCCTCCCGAGCAGAGTTTGAGGCCCATATAC
This sequence comes from Calotriton arnoldi, assembly GCA_963921515.1. NCBI lineage: Eukaryota > Metazoa > Chordata > Amphibia > Caudata > Salamandridae > Calotriton > Calotriton arnoldi. The sequence goes on from CAWUFW010003833.1 coordinate 916,890, forward strand.
TACTGCGGCTAGAAGCCTCCTCACCCTCCCGAGCAGAGGTCAAGGCCCACATACCAATGCAGCTAGAAGCCTCCTCACCCTCCTGAGCAGAGGTCGAGGCCCACATACCAATGCAGATAGAAGCCTCCATACCCTCCCGAGCAGAGGTCGATGCCCAGATACCAATGCGACTAGAAGCCTCCTCACCCTCCAGAGCAGAGGTCGAGGCCCAGATACTAATACGGCTAGAAGCCTCCTCACACTCCAGAGCAGAGGTCGAGGCCCACATACAAATGCGGCTAGAAGCCTCCTCACCCTCCAGAGCAGAGGTCGAGGCCCATATACTACTGTGGCTAGAAGCCTCCTCACCCTCCCGAGCAGAGGTTGAGGCCCAGATACCAATGTGTCTAGAAGCCTCCTCACCCTCCAGAGCAGAGGTTGAGGCCCAGATACTAATATGGCTAGAAGCCTCCTCACCCTCCAGAGCAGAGGTCAAGACCCACATACCAATGTGGCTAGCAGCCTCCTCACCCTCCAGAGCAGAGGTCGAGGCCCATATACTACTGTGGCTAGAAGCCTCCTCACCCTCCAGAGCAGAGGTCGAAGCCCATATACTACTGTGGCTAGAAGCCTCCTCACCCTGCCGAGCAGAGGTCGAGGCCCACATACCAATGCGTCTAGAAGCCTCCTAACCCTCCAGAGCAGAGATCGAGGCCCATATACTACTGTGGCAAGAAGCCTCCTCACCCTCCCGAGCAGAGGTCGAGGCCCACATAACAATGCGGCTAGAAGCCTCCTCACCCTCCAGAGCATGGGTCGAGTCCTCCTCACCCTCCAGAGCAGGGGTCAAGTCGCACATACTACTGTGGCTAGAAGCCTCCTAACCCTCCAGAGCAGGGGTCGAGGCCCACATACCAATGCGGCTAGAGGCCTCCTCACCCTCCAGAGCATGGGTCGAGTCCTCCTCACCCTCCAGAGCAGGGGTCGAGTCCCACATACAACTGTGGCTAGAAGCCTCCTCACCCTCCAGAGCAGGGGTAGAGTCCCACATTCAACTGTGGCTAGAAGCCTCCTCACCCTCCAGAGCAGGGGTAGAGTCCCAGATACTACTGTGGCTACAAGCCTCCTCACCCTCCCGAGCAGGGGCCGAGTCCCACATACTACTGTGGCTAGAAGCCTCCTCACCCTCCAGAGCAGATGTCGAGGCCCACATACTACTCTGGCTAGAAGCCTCCTCACCCTCCAGAGCAGAGGTAGAGTCCCACATACAACTGTGGCTAGAAGCCTCCTCACCCCCAGAGCAGGGGTAGAGTGCCAAATACTACTGTGGCTAGAAGCCTCCTCACCCTCCCGAGCAGGGGCCGAGTCCCACATACTACTGTGGCTAGAAGACTTCTCACCCTCCAGAGCAGAGGTCGAGGCCCACATACTACTGTGGCTAGAAGCCTCCTCACCCTCCAGAGCAAAGGTCGAGTCCCACATACTAATGCGGCTAGAAGCATCTCCACCCTCCAGAGCAAGGGTCGAGGCCCACATACTACTGTGGCTAGAAGCCTCCTCACCCTCCAGAGCAGGGGTCGAGTCCCACATAATACTGTGGCTAGAAGCCTCCTCACCCTCCAAAGCAGCGGTCGAGGCCCACATACTACTGTGGCTAGAAGCCTCCTCACCCTCCAGAGCAGGGGTCGAGGCCCACATACCAATGTGGCTAGAAGCCTCCTCACCCTCCAGAGCAGGGGTCGAGTCCCACATACTACTGTGGCTAGAAGCCTCCTCACCCTCCAGAGCAGAGGTCGAGGCCCACATACCACTGCGGCTAGAAGCCTCCTCACCCTCCAGAGCAGGGGTCGAGTCCCACATACTACTGTGGCTAGAAGCCTCCTCACCCTCCAGAGCAGGGGTCGAGGTCCGACATACTACTGTGGCTAGAAGCCTCCTCACCCTCCAGAGCAGGGGTCGAGGCCCACATACCAATGCGGCTAGAAGCCTCCTCACCCTCCAGAGCAAGGGTCGAGGCCCACATACCAATGCGGCTAGAAGCCTCCTCACCCTCCAGAGCAGAGGTCGAGGCCCACATACCAATGCGGCTAGAAGCCTCCTAACCCTCCAGAGCAGAGGTCGAGGCCCACATACTACTGCAGCTAGAAGCCTCCTCACCCTCCAGAGCAGGGGTCGAGGCCCACATATCAATGCAGCTAGAAGCCTCCTCACCCTCCAGAGCAGAGGTCGAGGCCCACATACCAATGCGGCTAGAAGCCTCCTAACCCTCCAGAGCAGAGGTCGAGGCCCACATACCAATGCGGCTAGAAGCCTCCTCAACCTCCAGAGCAGGGGTCGAGTCCCACATACCACTGCGGCTAGAAGCCTCCTAACCCTCCAGAGCAGGGGTCGAGGCCCACATACCAATGCGGCTAGAAGCCTCCTAACCCTCCCGAGCAGAGGTCGAGGCCATATACCAATGCGGCTAGAAGCCTCCTCACCCTACAGAGCAGAGGTCGAGGCCCACATACTACTGTGGCTAGAAGCCTCCTAACCCTCCAGAGCAGAGGTCGAGGCCCACATACCAATGCGGCTAGAAGCCTACTCACCCTCCCGAGCAGAGGTCGAGGCCCACATACCAATGCGGCTAGAAGCCTCCTCACCCTCCCGAGCAGAGGTCAAGGCCCACATACTACTGTGGCTAGAAGCCTCCTCACCCTCCAGAGCAGAGGTCGAGGCCCACATGCCAATACGGCTAGAAGCCTCCTCACCCTCCAGAGCAGAGGTCGAGGCCCATATACTACTGTGGCTAGAAGCCTCCTCACCCTCCAGAGCAGGGCTCGAGGCCCAGATAGCAATGCGGCTAGAAGCCTCTTCACCCTCCCGAGCAGAGGTCGAGGCCCACATACGAATGCGGCTAGAAGCCTCCTCACCCTCCCGAGCAGAGGTCGAGGCCCACATACCAATGCAGCTAGAAGCCTCCTCACACTCCCGAGCAGAGGTCGAGGCCCACATACCAATGCGGCTAGACGCCTCCTCACGCCTCCCGAGCAGAGGTCGAGGCCCACATACCAATGCGGCTAGAAGCCTCCTCACCCTCCCGAGCAGAGGTCGAGGCCCACATACCAATGCGGCTAGAAGCCTCCTCACCCTCCAGAGCAGAGGTCGAGGCCCATATACTACTGTGGCTAGAAGCCTCCTCACCCTCCAGAGCAGGGCTCGAGTCCCAGATACCAATGCGGCTAGAAGCCTCCTCACCCTCCCGAGCAGAGGTCGAGGCCCACATACGAATGCGGCTAGAAGCCTCCTCACCCTCCCGAGCAGAGGTCGAGGCCCACATACCAATGCGGCTAGAAGCCTCCTCACACTCCCGAGCAGAGGTCGAGGCCCACATACCAATGCGGCTAGACGCCTCCTCACGCTCCCGAGCAGAGGTCGAGGCCCAAATACCAATGCGGCTAGAAGCCTCCTCACCCTCCCGAGCAGAGGTCGAGGCCCACATACCAATGCGGCTAGAAGCCTCCTCACCCTCCCGAGCAGAGGTCGAGGCCCATATACTACTGCGGCTAGAAGCCTCCTCACCCTCCCGAGCAGAGGTCAAGGCCCACATACCAATGCGGCTAGAAGCCTCCTCACCCTCCTGAGCAGAGGTCGAGGCCCACATACCAATGAAGATAGAAGCCTCCTCACCCTCCTGAGCAGAGGTCGAGGCCCAGATACCAATGCGACTAGAAGCCTCCTCACCCTCCAGAGCAGAGGTCGAGGCCCAGATACTAATACGGCTAGAAGACTCCTCACACTCCAGAGCAGAGGTCGAGGCCCACATACAAATGCGGCTAGAAGCCTCCTCACCCTCCAGAGCAGAGGTCGAGGCCCATATACTACTGTGGCTAGAAGCCTCCTCACCCTCCCGAGCAGAGGTCGAGTCCCACATACCAATGCGCCTAGAAGCCTCCTCACCCTTCAGAGCAGAGGTCGAGGCCCACATACCAATGCGGCTAGAAGCCTCCTCACCCTCCCGAGCAGAGGTCGAGGCCCACATACCACTGTGGCTAGAAGCCTCCTCACCCTCCAGAGCAGGGGTCGAAGCCCACATACTACTGCGGCTAGAAGCCTCCTCACCCTCCAGAGCAGAGGTCGAGGCCCACATACTACTGTGGCTAGAAGCCTCCTAACCCTCCAGAGCAGAGGTCGAGGCCCATATACTACTGTGGCTAGAAGCCTCCTCACCCTCCCGAGCAGAGGTCGAGGCCCACATACCAATGCGGCTAGAAGCCTCCTCACCCTCCAGAGCAGAGGTCGAGGCCCACATACTACTGTGGCTAGAAGCCTCCTCACCCTCCCGAGCAGAGGTCGAGGCCCACATACCAATGCGGCTAGAAGCCTCCTCACCCTCCAGAGCAGAGGTCGAGGCCCATATACTACTGTGGCTAGAAGCCTCCTCACCCTCCAGAGCAGGGCTCGAGGCCCAGATAGCAATGCGGCTAGAAGCCTCCTCACCCTCCAGAGCAGAGGTTGAGCCCCACATACCAATGCGGCTAGAAGCCTCCTCACCCTCCCGAGCAGAGGTCGAGGCCCACATACCAATGCGGCTAGAAGCCTCCTCACACTCCCGAGCAGAGGTCGAGGCCCACATACCAATGCGGCTAGAACGCCTCCTCACGCTCCCGAGCAGAGGTCGAGGCCCACATACCAATGCGGCTAGAAGCCTCCTCACCCTCCCGAGCAGAGGTCGAGGCCCACATACCAATGCGGCTAGAAGCCTCCTCACCCTCCAGAGCAGAGGTCGAGGCCCATATACTACTGTGGCTAGAAGCCTCCTCACCCTCCAGAGCAGAGGCTCGAGTCCCAGATACTAATGCGGCTAGAAGCCTCCTCACCCTCCCGAGCAGAGGTCGAGGCCCACATACGCAATGCGGCTAGAAGCCTCCTCACCCTCCCGAGCAGAGGTCGAGGCCCACATACCAATGCGGCTAGAATCCTCCTCACACTCCCGAGCAGAGGTCGAGGCCCACATACCAATGCGGCTAGAACGCCTCCTCACGCCTCCCGAGCAGAGGTCGAGGCACACATACCAATGTGGCTAGAAGCCTCCTCACCCTCCCGAGCAGAGGTCGAGGCCCACATACCAATGCAGCTAGAAGCCTCCTCACCCTCCCGAGCAGAGTTCGAGGCCCATATACTACTGCGGCTAGAAGCCTCCTCACCCTCCCGAGCAGAGGTCGAGGCCCACATACCAATGCGGCTAGAAGCCTCCTCACCCTCCTGAGCAGAGGTCGAGGCCCACATACTAATGCAGCTAGAAGCCTCCATCACCCTCCCGAGCAGAGGTCGAGGCCCAGATACTAATGCGGCTAGAAGCCTCCTCACCCTCCAGAGCAGAGGTCGAGGCCCACATACACAATGCGGCTAGAAGCCTCCTCACCCTCCCGAGCAGAGGTCGAGGCCCATATACTACTGTGGCTAGAAGCCTCCTCACCCTCCCGAGCAGAGGTCGAGGCCCACATAACAATGCAGCTAGAAGCCTCCTCACCCTCCAGAGCAGGGGTCGAGGCCCATATACTACTGTGGCTGGAAGCCTCCTCACCCTCCAGAGCTGGGGTCGAGTCCCACATACTACTGTGGTTAGAAGCCTCCTCACCTTCCAGAGCAGGGGTCGAGTCCCACATACCAATGCAGCTAGAAGCCTCCTCACCCTCCAGAGCAGGGGTCGAGTCCCACATACCAATGCAGCTAGATGCCTACTCACCATCCAGAGCCGGGGTCGAGTCCCACATACTACTGTGGCTAGAAGCCTCCTCAACCTCCAGAGCAGGGGTCGAGGCCGACATACTACTGTGGCTAGAAGCCTCCTCACCCTCCAGAGCAGGGGTCAAGTCCCACATACTACTGTGGCTAGAAGCCTCCTACGCTCCAGAGCAGATGTCAAGACCCACAGACCACTGCGGCTAGAAGCCTCCTCACCCTCTAGAGCAGAGGTCGAGTCCCACATACTACTGTGGCTAGAAGCCTACTCACCCTCCAGAGCAGGGGTCGAGGCCGACATACTACTGTGGCTAGAAGCCTCCTCACCCTCCAGAGCAGGGGTCGAGGCCCACATATCAATGCGGCTAGAAGCCTCCTCACCCTCCAGAGCAAGGGTCGAGGCCCACATACCAATGCGGCTAGAAGCCTCCTAACCCTCCAGAGCAGAGGTCGAGGCCCACATACCAATGCGGCTAGAAGCCTCCTAACCCTCCAGAGCAGAGGTCGAGGCCCACATACCAATGCAGCTAGAAGCCTCCTCACACTCCAGAGCAGGGGTCGAGGCCCACATATCAATGCAGCTAGAAGCCTCCTCACCCTCCAGAGCAGAGGTCGAGGCCCACATACCAATGCAGCTAGAAGCCTCCTAACCCTCCAGAGCAGAAGTCGAGGCCCACATACCAATGCGGCTAGAAGCCTCCTCAACCTCCAGAGCAGGGGTCGAGTCCCACATACCAATGCGGCTAGAAGCCTCCTAACCCTCCAGAGCAGAGGTCGAGGCCCACATACCAATGCGGCTAGAAGCCTCCTAACCCTCCCGAGCAGAGGTCGAGGCCATATACCAATGCGGCTAGAAGCCTCCTCACCCTACAGAGCAGAGGTCGAGGCCCACATACTACTGTGGCTAGAAGCCTCCTAACCCTCCAGAGCAGAGGTCGAGCCCCACATACCAATGCGGCTAGAAGCCTACTCACCCTCCCGAGCAGAGGTCGAGGCCCACATACCAATGCGGCTAGAAGCCTCCTCACCCTCCCGAGCAGAGGTCAAGGCCCACATACTACTGTGGCTAGAAGCCTCCTCACCCTCCAGAGCAGAGGTCGAGGCCCACATGCCAATGCGGCTAGAAGCCTCCTCACCCTCCAGAGCAGAGGTCGAGGCCCATATACTACTGTGGCTAGAAGCCTCCTCACCCTCCAGAGCAGGGCTCGAGGCCCAGATAGCAATGTGGCTAGAAGCCTCTTCACCCTCCCGAGCAGAGGTCGAGGCCCACATACGAATGCGGCTAGAAGCCTCCTCACCCTCCCGAGCAGAGGTCGAGGCCCACATACCAATGCAGCTAGAAGCCTCCTCACCCTCCCGAGCAGAGGTCGAGGCCCACATACCAATGCGGCTAGAAGCCTCCTCACGCTCCCGAGCAGAGGTCGAGGCCCACATACCAATGCGGCTAGAAGCCTCCTCACCCTCCCGAGCAGAGGTCGAGGCCCACATACCAATGCGGCTAGAAGCCTCCTCACCCTCCAGAGCAGAGGTCGAGGCCCATATACTACTGTGGCTAGAAGCCTCCTCACCCTCCCGAGCAGAGGTCGAGTCCCACATACCAATGCGGCTAGAAGCCTCCTCACCCTCCCGAGCAGAGGTCGAGGCCCACATACGAATGCGGCTAGAAGCCTCCTCACCCTCCCGAGCAGAGGTCGAGGCCCACATACCAATGCGGCTAGAAGCCTCCTCACACTCCCGAGCAGAGGTCGAGGCCCACATACCAATGCGGCTAGACGCCTCCTCACGCTCCCGAGCAGAGGTCGAGGCCCAAATACCAATGCGGCTAGAAGCCTCCTCACCCTCCCGAGCAGAGGTCGAGGCCCACATACCAATGCGGCTAGAAGCCTCCTCACCCTCCCGAGCAGAGTTTGAGGCCCATATACTACTGCGGCTAGAAGCCTCCTCACCCTCCAGAGCAGAGGTCAAGGCCCACATACCAATGCGGCTAGAAGCCTCCTCACCCTCCTGAGCAGAGGTGGAGGCCCACATACCAATGCAGATAGAAGCCTCCATAACCTCCCGAGCAGAGGTCGAGGCCCAGATACCAATGCGACTAGAAGCCTCCTCACCCTCCAGAGCAGAGGTCGAGGCCCAGATACTAATACGGCTAGAAGCCTCCTCACACTCCAGAGCAGAGGTCGAGGCCCACATACAAATGCGGCTAGAAGCCTCCTCACCCTCCAGAGCAGAGGTCGAGGCCCATATACTACTGTGGCTAGAAGCCTCCTCACCCTCCCGAGCAGAGGTCGAGTCCCACATACCAATGCGCCTAGAAGCCTCCTCACCCTTCAGAGCAGAGGTCGAGGCCCACATACCAATGCGGCTAGAAGCTTCCTAACCCTCCCGAGCAAAGGTCGAGGCCATATACCAATGCGGCTAGAAGCCTCCTCACCCTCCAGAGCAGGGGTCGAAGCCCACATACTACTGCGGCTAGAAGCCTCCTCACCCTCCAGAGCAGAGGTCGAGGCCCACATACTACTGTGGCTAGAAGCCTCCTAACCCTCCAGAGCAGAGGTCGAGGCCCACATACCAATGGAGCTAGAAGCCTACTCACCCTCCCGAGCAGAGGTCGAGGCCCACATACCAATGCGGCTAGAAGCCTCCTCACCCTCCCGAGCAGAGGTCAAGGCCCACATACTACTGTGGCTAGAAGCCTCCTCACCCTCCAGAGCAGAGGTCGAGGCCCACATACCAATACGGCTAGAAGCCTCCTCACCCTCCAGAGCAGAGGTCGAGGCCCATATACTACTGTGGCTAGAAGCCTCCTCACCCTCCAGAGCAGGGCTCGAGGCCCAGATAGCAATCCGGCTAGAAGCCTCTTCACCCTCCCGAGCAGAGGTCGAGGCCCACATACCAATGCGGCTAGAAGCCTCCTCACCCTCCCGAGCAGAGGTCGAGGCCCACATACCAATGCGGCTAGAAGCCTCCTCACACTTCCGAGCAGAGGTCGAGGCCCACATACCAATGCGGCTAGACGCCTCCTCACGCTCCCGAGCAGAGGTCGAGGCCCACATACCAATGCGGCTAGAAGCCTCCTCACCCTCCCGAGCAGAGGTCGAGGCCCACATACCAATGCGGCTAGAAGCCTCCTCACCCTCCAGAGCAGAGGTCGAGGCCCATATACTACTGTGGCTAGAAGCCTCCTCACCCTCCAGAGCAGGGCTCGAGTCCCAGATACTAATGCGGCTAGAAGCCTCCTCACCCTCCCGAGCAGAGGTCGAGGCCCACATACGAATGCGGCTAGAAGCCTCCTCACCCTCCCGAGCAGAGGTCGAGGCCCACATACCAATGCGGCTAGAATCCTCCTCACACTCCCGAGCAGAGGTCGAGGCCCACATACCAATGCGGCTAGACGCCTCCTCACGCTCCCGAGCAGAGGTCGAGGCACACATACCAATGTGGCTAGAAGCCTCCTCACCCTCCCGAGCAGAGGTCGAGGCCCACATACCAATGCAGCTAGAAGCCTCCTCACCCTCCCGAGCAGAGTTTGAGGCCCATATACTACTGCGGCTAGAAGCCTCCTCACCCTCCCGAGCAGAGGTCAAGGCCCACATACCAATGCGGCTAGAAGCCTCCTCACCCTCCTGAGCAGAGGTCGAGGCCCACATACCAATGCAGATAGAAGCCTCCATACCCTCCCGAGCAGAGGTCGAGGCCCAGATACTAATACGGCTAGAAGCCTCCTCACACTCCAGAGCAGAGGTCGAGGCCCACATACAAATGCGGCTAGAAGCCTCCTCACCCTCCAGAGCAGAGGTCGAGGCCCATATACTACTGTGGCTAGAAGCCTCCTCACCCTCCCGAGCAGAGGTTGAGGCCCAGATACCAATGTGTCTAGAAGCCTCCTCACCCTCCAGAGCAGAGGTTGAGGCCCAGATACTAATATGGCTAGAAGCCTCCTCACCCTCCAGAGCAGAGGTCAAGGCCCACATACCAATGTGGCTAGCAGCCTCCTCACCCTCCAGAGCAGAGGTCGAGGCCCATATACTACTGTGGCTAGAAGCCTCCTCACCCTCCAGAGCAGAGGTCGAAGCCCATATACTACTGTGGCTAGAAGCCTCCTCACCCTGCCGAGCAGAGGTCGAGGCCCACATACCAATGCGTCTAGAAGCCTCCTAACCCTCCAGAGCAGAGATCGAGGCCCATATACTACTGTGGCAAGAAGCCTCCTCACCCTCCCGAGCAGAGGTCGAGGCCCACATAACAATGCGGCTAGAAGCCTCCTCACCCTCCAGAGCATGGGTCGAGTCCTCCTCACCCTCCAGAGCAGGGGTCAAGTCCGACATACTACTGTGGCTAGAAGCCTCCTAACCCTCCAGAGCAGGGGTCGAGGCCCACATACCAATGCGGCTAGAGGCCTCCTCACCCTCCAGAGCATGGGTCGAGTCCTCCTCACCCTCCAGAGCAGGGGTAGAGTCCCACATACTACTGTGGCTAGAAGCCTCCTCACCCTCCAGAGCAGGGGTCGAGTCCCACATACTACTGTGGCTAGAAGCCTCCTCACCCTCCAGAGCAGGGGTAGAGTCCCATATACTACTGTGGCTAGAAGTCTCCTCACCCTCCCGAGCAGGGGCCGAGTCCCACATACTACTGTGGCTAGAAGCCTCCTCACCATCCAGAGCAGAGGTCAGGTCCTCCTCACCCTCCAGAGCAGGGGTCGAGTCCCACATACAACTGTGGCTAGAAGCCTCCTCACCCTCCAGAGCAGGGGTAGAGTCCCACATTCAACTGTGGCTAGAAGCCTCCTCACCCTCCAGAGCAGGGGTAGAGTCCCAGATACTACTGTGGCTACAAGCCTCCTCACCCTCCCGAGCAGGGGCCGAGTCCCACATACTACTGTGGCTAGAAGCCTCCTCACCCTCCAGAGCAGAGGTCGAGGCCCACATACTACTCTGGCTAGAAGCCTCCTCACCCTCCAGAGCAGGGGTAGAGTCCCACATACAACTGTGGCTAGAAGCGTCCTCACCCTCCAGAGCAGGGGTAGAGTGCCATATACTACTGTGGCTAGAAGCCTCCTCACCCTCCCGAGCAGGGGCCGAGTCCCACATACTACTGTGGCTAGAAGACTTCTCACCCTCCAGAGCAGAGGTCGAGGCCCACATACTACTGTGGCTAGAAGCCTCCTCACCCTCCAGAGCAGAAGTCGAGGCCCATATACTACTGTGGCTAGAAGCCTCCTCACCCTCCAGAGCAGAGGTAGAGACCCACATACTACTGGGGCTAGAAGCCTCCTCAACCTCCAGAGCAGAGGTTGAGCCCCACATACCAATGACTCTAGAAGCCCCCTCACCCTCCAGAGCAGGGGTCGAGTCTCACAAACTATTGTGGCTAGAAGCCTCCTCACCCTCCAGAGCAGAGGTCGAGGCCCATATACTACTGTGGCTAGAAGCCTCCTCCCCCCAGGGCAGGGGTCGAGTCCCACATACCAATGCGGCTAGAAGCCTCCTCACCCTCCAGAGCAGAGGTCGAGGCCCAGATACCAATGCGGCTAGAAGCCTCCTAGCCCTCCCGAGCAGAGGTCGAGGCCCATATACCAATGCGGCTAGAAGCCTCCTAACCCTCCCGAGCAGAGGTCGAGGCCCATGTACTACTGTGACTAGAAGCCTCCTTACCCTCCAGAGCAGAGGTCGAGGCCCACATACCAATGCGGCTAGAAGCCTCCTCACCCTCCAGAGCAGAGGTCGAGGACCACATACCAATGCGGCTAGAAGCCTCCTCACCCTCCAGAGCAGAGGTCGAGGCCCAGATACCAATGTGGCTAGAAGCCTCCTCACCCTCCAGAGCAGAGGTCGAGGTCCAGATACCAATGCGGCTGGAAGCCTCCTAACCCTCCCGAGCAGAGGTCGAGGCCCACATACCAATGCGGCTAGAAAACTCCTCACCCTCCAGAGCAGAGGTCGAAGCACAGATACCAATGCGGCTAGAAGCCTCCAAACCCTCCTGAGCAGAGGTCGAGGCCCATATACCAATGCGGCTAGAAGCCTCCTAACCCTCCCGAGCAGAGGTCGAGGCCCATATACTACTGTGGCCAGAAGCCTCCTCACCCTCCCGAGCAGAGGTCGAGGCCCATATACTACTGTGGCTAGAAGCCTCCTCACCCTCCCGAGCAGAGGTCGAGGCCCACATAACAATGCAGCTAGAACCCTCCTCACACTCCAGAGCAGGGGTCGAGGCCCATATACTACTGTGGCTGGAAGCTTCCTCACCCTCCAGAGCTGGGGTCGAGTCCCACATACTACTGTGGTTAGAAGCCTCCTCACCTTCCAGAGCAGGGGTCGAGTCTCACATACCAATGCAGCTAGAAGCCTCCTCACCCTCCAGAGCAGGGGTCGAGTCCCACATACCAATGCAGCTAGATGCCTACTCACCATCCAGAGCCGGGGTCGAGTCCCACATACTACTGTGGCTAGAAGCCTCCTCACCCTCCAGAGCAGGGGTCGAGGCCGACATACTACTGTGGCTAGAAGTCTCCTCACCCTCCAGAGCAGGGGTCAAGTCCCACATACTACTGTGGCTAGAAGCCTCCTACCCTCCAGAGCAGATGTCAAGACCCACAGACCACTGCGGCTAGAAGCCTCCTCACCCTCTAGAGCAGAGGTCGAGTCCCACATACTACTGTGGCTAGAAGCCTCCTCACCCTCCAGAGCAGGGGTCGAGTCCCACATACTACTGTGGCTGGAAGCCTCCTCACCCTCTAGAGCAGGGGTTGAGGCCCACATACCAATGCAGCTGGAAGCCTCCTCACCCTCCAGTGCAGGGGTCGAGTCCCACATACTACTGTGTCTAGAAGCCTCCTACCCTCCAGAGCTGCGGTTGAGTCCCACATACAACTGTGGCTAGAAGTCTCCTCACCCTCTAGAGCAGGGGTCGAGTCCCACATACAACTGTGGCTAGAAGTCTCCTCACCCTCTAGAGCAGGGGTCGAGGCCCACATACCAATGCGGCTAGAAGCCTCCTCACCCTCCAGAGCAGGGGTCGAGTCCCACATACTACTGCAGCTAGAAACCTCCTCACCCTCCAGAGCAGGGGTCGAGTCCCACATACCAATGTGGCTAGAAGCCTCCTCATCCTCCAGAGCAGGGGTCAAGTCCCACATACTACTGAGGCTAGAAGCCTCCTCACCCTCCAGAGCAGGGGTCGAGTCCCACATACCAATGCGGCTAGAAGCCTCCTCACCCTCCAGAGCAGGGGTCGAGACCCACATACCAATGCGGCCAGAAGCCTCCTCACCCTCCAGAGCAGGAGTCGAGTCCCACATACCACTGTGGCTAGAAGCCTCCTCACCCTCCAGAGCAGAGGTCGAGTCCCACATACTAATGCGGCTAGGAAGCCTCCTCACCCTCCAGAGCAGAGGTTGAGTCCTCCTCACCCTCCAGAGCTGGGGTCGAGTCCCACATACTAATGCGGCTAGAAGCCTCCTCACGCTCCAGAGCAGAGGTCGAGACCCACATACTACTGTGGCTAGAAGCCTCCTAACCCTCCAGAGCTGGGGTCGAGTCCCACATACCAATGCGGTAGAAGCCTCCCCATCCTCCAGAGCAGAGGTCGAGACCCACATACTACTGGGGCTAAAAGCCTCCTCACGCTCCAGAGCAGAGGTCGAGACCCACATACTACTGTGGCTAGAAGCCTCCTAACCCTCCAGAACAGGGGTCGAGTCCCACGTACCAATGCGGCTAGAAGCCTCCCCATCCTCCAGAGCAGAGGTCAAGACCCACATACTACTGGGGCTAGAAGCCACCTCACCCTCCAGAGCAGAGGTCGAGTCCCACGTACCAATGCGACTAAACATCCTCACCCTCCAGAGCAGGGGTCGAGTCCCACATACTACTGCAGCTAGAAGCTTCCTCACACTCCAGAGCAGAGGTCGAGTCCCACATACCAATGCGACTAAAAGCCTCCTCACCCTCCAGAGCAGGGGTCGAGTCCCACATACTACTGCAGCTAGAAGCCTCCTCACCCTCCAGAGCAGGGGTCAAGTCCCACATACCAATGCGGCTAGAAGCCTCCTCACCTTCCAGAGCATGGGTCGAGTCCCACATACTACTGTGGCTATAAGCCTCCTCACCCTCCAGAGCAGGGGTCGAGACCCACATACCAATGCGGCTAAAAGCCTCCTCACCCTCCAGAGCAGGGGTCGAATCCCACATACTACTGTGGCTAGAAGCCTCCTCACCCTCCAGAGCAGGGGTCGAGTCCCACATACCAATGCGTATAGAAGCCTTCTCACCCTCCAGCGCAGGGGTCGAGTACCACATTCTACTGTGGCTAGAACCCTCCTCACCCTCCAGAGCAGGGGTTGAGTCCCACATTCTACTGTGGCTAGAAGCCTCCTCACCCTCCAGAGCAGGGGGCGAGTCCCACATACCAATGTGGCTAAAAGCCTCCTCACCCTCCAGAGCAGGGGTCGAGTCCCACATACTACTGTGGCTGGAAGCCTCCTCACCCTCTAGAGCAGGGGTTGAGGCCCACATACCAATGCAGCTGGAAGCCTCCTCACCCTCCAGTGCAGGGGTCGAGTCCCACATACTACTGTGTCTAGAAGCCTCCTACCCTCCAGAGCTGCGGTTGAGTCCCACATACAACTGTGGCTAGAAGTCTCCTCACCCTCTAGAGCAGGGGTCGAGTCCCACATACAACTGTGGCTAGAAGTCTCCTCACCCTGTAGAGCAGGGGTCGAGGCCCACATACCAATGCGGCTAGAAGCCTCCTCACCCTCCAGAGCAGGGGTCGAGTCCCACATACTACTGCAGCTAGAAACCTCCTCACCCTCCAGAGCAGGGGTCGAGTCCCACATACCAATGTGGCTAGAAGCCTCCTCATCCTCCAGAGCAGGGGTCAAGTCCCACATACTACTGAGGCTAGAAGCCTCCTCACCCTCCAGAGCAGGGGTCGAGTCCCACATACCAATGCGGCTAGAAGCCTCCTCACCCTCCAGAGCAGGGGTCGAGACCCACATACCAATGCGGCCAGAAGCCTCCTCACCCTCCAGAGCAGGAGTCGAGTCCCACATACCACTGTGGCTAGAAGCCTCCTCACCCTCCAGAGCAGAGGTCGAGTCCCACATACTAATGCGGCTAGAAGCCTCCTCACCCTCCAGAGCAGAGGTTGAGTCCTCCTCACCCTCCAGAGCTGGGGTCGAGTCCCAAATACTAATGCGGCTAGAAGCCTCCTCACGCTCCAGAGCAGAGGTCGAGACCCACATACTACTGTGGCTAGAAGCCTCCTAACCCTCCAGAGCTGGGGTCGAGTCCCACATACCAATGCGGCTAGAAGCCTCCCCATCCTCCAGAGCAGAGGTCGAGACCCACATACTACTGGGGCTAAAAGCCTCCTCACGCTCCAGAGCAGAGGTCGAGACCCACATACTACTGTGGCTAGAAGCCTCCTAACCCTCCAGAACAGGGGTCGAGTCCCACGTACCAATGCGGCTAGAAGCCTCCCCATCCTCCAGAGCAGAGGTCGAGACCCACATACTACTGGGGCTAGAAGCCACCTCACCCTCCAGAGCAGAGGTCGAGTCCCACGTACCAATGCGACTAAAGCATCCTCACCCTCCAGAGCAGGGGTCGAGTCCCACATACTACTGCAGCTAGAAGCTTCCTCACACTCCAGAGCAGAGGTCGAGTCCCACATACCAATGCGACTAAAAGCCTCCTCACCCTCCAGAGCAGGGGTCGAGTCCCACATACTACTGCAGCTAGAAGCCTCCTCACCCTCCAGAGCAGGGGTCAAGTCCCACATACCAATGCGGCTAGAAGCCTCCTCACCTTCCAGAGCAGGGGTTGAGTCCCACATACTACTGTGGCTATAAGCCTCCTCACCCTCCAGAGCAGGGGTCGAGACCCACATACCAATGCGGCTAAAAGCCTCCTCACCCTCCAGAGCAGGGGTCGAGTCCCACATACTACTGTGGCTAGAAGCCTCCTCACCCTCCAGAGCAGGGGTCGAGTCCCACATACCAATGAGGATAGAAGCCTTCTCACCCTCCAGCGCAGGGGTCGAGTACCACATACTACTGTGGCTAGAACCCTCCTCACCCTCCAGAGCAGGGGTTGAGTCCCACATTCTACTGTGGCTAGAAGCCTCCTCACCCTCCAGAGCAGGGGGCGAGTCCCACATACCAATGTGGCTAAAAGCCTCCTCACCCTCCAGAGCAGGGGTCGAGTCCCACATACTACTGTGGCTAGAAGCCTCCTCACCCTCCAGAGCAGGGGTCGAGGAACACATACTACTGTTGCTAGAAGCCTCCTCACCCTCCAGAGCAGGGGTCAAGGCCCACATACTACTGTGTTTAGAAACCTCCTCACCCTCCAGAGCAGGGGTCGAGTCCCACATACCAATGCGGCTATAAGCCTCCTCACCCTCCAGAACAGGGGTCGAGGCCCACATACTACTGTGGCTAGAAGCCTCCTCACCCTCCAGAGCAGGGGTCGAGTCCCACATACCACACCGGCTAGAAGCCTCCTCACCCGTCAGAGCTGGGGCCGAGTCCCACATACTACTGCGGCTAGAAGCCTCCTCCCCCCAGGGCAGGGGTCGAGTCCCACATACCAATGCGGCTAGAAGCCTCCTCACCCTCCAGAGCAGGGGTCGAGTCCCACATACCACTGCGGCTAGAAGCCTCCTCACCCTCCAGAGCAGGGGTCGAGTCCCACATACTACTGTGGCTAGAAGCCTCCCACCCTCCAGAGCAGAGGTCGAGTCCCACATATCACTGCGGCTAGAAGCCTCCTCACCCTCCAGAGCAGAGGTCGAGTCCTACATACTACTGTGGCTAGAAGCCTCCTCACCCTCCAGGGCAGGGGTCGAGTCCCTCATACTACTGTGGCTGGAAGCCTCACCCTCCAGAGCAGGGCGCGAGGCCCACATACCAATGCGGCTAGAAGCCTCCTCACCCTCCAGAGCAAAGGTCGAGTCCCACATACTAATACGGCTAGAAGCCTCTCCACCCTCCAGAGCAAGGGTCGAGGCCCACATACTACTGTGGCTAGAAGCCTCCTCACCCTCCAGAGCAGGGGTCGAGTCCCACATAATACTGTGGCTAGAAGCCTCCTCACCCTCCAAAGCAGCGGTCGAGGCCCACATACTACTGTGGCTAGAAGCCTCCTCACTCTCCAGAGCAGGGGTCGAGGCCCACATACCAATGTGGCTAGAAGCCTCCTCACCTTCCAGAGGAGGGGTTGAGGCCCACATTCTACTGTGGCTAGAAGCCTCCTCACCCTCCAGAGCAGGGGTCGAGGCCCTCATACTAATGCGGCTAGAAGCCTCCTCACCCTCCAGAGCAGGGGTTGAGTCCCACATACCAATGCGGCTAGAAACCTTCTCACCCTCCAGCGCAGGGGTCGAGTACCACATACTACTGTGGCTAGAACCCTCCTCACCCTCCAGAGCAGGGGTTGAGTCCCACATACTACTGTGGCTAGAAGCCTCCTCACCCTCCAGAGCAGGGGTCGAGTCCCACATACCAATGTGGCTAAAAGCCTCCTCACCCTCCAGAGCAGGGGTCGAGTCCTACATACTACTGTGGCTAGAAGCCTCCACACCCTCCAGAGCAGGGGTCGAGGAACACATACTACTGTTGCTAGAAGCCTCCTCACCCTCCAGAGCAGGGATCAAGGCCCACATACTACTGTGTTTAGAAACCTCCTCACCCTCCAGAGCAGGGGTCGAGTCCCACATACCAATGCGGCTAGAAGCCTCCTCACCCTCCAGAGCAGGGGTCGAGGCCCACATACTACCGTGGCTAGAAGCCTCCTCACCCTCCAGAGCAGGGGTCGAGTCCCACATACCACTCCGGCTAGAAGCCTCCTCACCCGTCAGAGCTGGGGCCGAGTCCCACATACTACTGCGGCTAGAAGCCTCCTCCCCCCAGGGCAGGGGTCGAGTACCACATACCAATGCGGCTAGAAGCCTCCTCACCCTCCAGAGCAGGGGTCGAGTCCCACATACCACTGCAGCTAGAAGCCGCCTCACCCTCCAGAGCAGGGGTCGAGTCCCACATACTACTGTGGTTAGAAGCCTCCCACCCTCCAGAGCAGAGGTCGAGTCCCACATATCACTGCGGCTAGAAGCCTCCTCACCCTCCAGAGCAGAGGTCGAGTCCTACATACTACTGTGATAGAAGCCTCCTCACCCTCCAGGGCAGGGGTCGAGTCCCTCATACTACTGTGGCTGGAAGCCTCACCCTCCAGAGCAGGGCGTGAGGCCCACATACCAATGCGGCTAGAAGCCTCCTCACCCTCCAGAGCAGGGGTCGAGTCCCACATACTACTGTGGCTAGAAGCCTCCTCACCCTCCAGAGCAAAGGTCGAGTCCCACATACTAATACGGCTAGAAGCCTCTCCACCCTCCAGAGCAAGGGTCGAGGCCCACATACTACTGTGGCTAGAAGCCTCCTCACCCTCCAGAGCAGGGGTCGAGTCCCACATAATACTGTGACTAGAAGCCTCCTCACCCTCCAAAGCAGCAGTCGAGGCCCACATACTACTGTGGCTAGAAGCCTCCTCACCCTCCAGAGCAGGGGTTGAGGCCCACATTCTACTGTGGCTAGAAGCCTCCTCACCCTCCAGAGCAGGGGTCGAGGCCCACATACTAATGCGGCTAGAAGCCTCCTCACCCTCCCGCGCAGAGGTCGAGTCCCAGATACCAATGCGGCTAGAAGCCTCCTCACCCTCCCGAGCAGAGGTCGAGACCCACATACGAATGCGGCTAGAAGCCTCCTCACCCTCCCGAGCAGAGGTCGAGGCCCACATACCAATTCGGCTAGAAGCCTCCTCACCCTCCCGAGCAGAGTTTGAGGCCCATATACTCCTGCGGCTAGAAGCCTCCTCACCCTCCCGAGCAGAGGTCAAGGCCCACATACCAATGCGGCTAGAAGCCTCCTCACCCTCCTGAGCAGAGGTCGAGGCCCACATACCAATGCAGATAGAAGCCTCCTCACCCTCCCGAGCAGAGGTCGAGGCCCAGATACTAATACGGCTAGAAGACTCCTCACACTCCAGAGCAGAGGTCGAGGCCCACATACAAATGCGGCTAGAAGCCTCCTCACCCTCCAGAGCAGAGGTCAAGGCCCATATACTACTGTGGCTAGAAGCCTCCTCACCCTCCCGAGCAGAGGTTGAGGCCCAGATACCAATGCGGCTAGAAGCCTCCTCACCCTCCAGAGCAGAGGTTGAGGCCCAGATACTAATATGGCTAGAAACCTCCTCACCCTCCAGAGCAGAGGTCAAGGCCCACATACCAATGCGTCTAGAAGCCTCCTAACCCTCCAGAGCAGAGGTCGAGGCCCATATACTACTGTGGCAAGAAGCCTCCTCACCCTCCCGAGCAGAGGTCGAGGCCCACATAACAATGCGGCTAGAAGCCTCCTCACCCTCCAGAGCATGGGTCGAGTCCTCCTCACCCTCCAGAGCAGGGGTCAAGTCCCACATACTACTGTGGCTAGAAGCCTCCTAACCCTCCAGAGCCGGGGTCGAGGCCCACATACCAATGCGGCTAGAGGCCTCCTCACCCTCCAGAGCATGGGTCGAGTCCTCCTCACCCTCCAGAGCAGGGGTCGAGTCCCACATACTACTGTGGCTAGTAGCCTCCTCACCCTCCAGAGCAGGGGTAGAGTCCCATATACTACTGTGGCTAGAAGTCTCCTCACCCTCCCGAGCAGGGGCCGAGTCCCACATACTACTGTGGCTAGAAGCCTCCTCACCATCCAGAGCAGAGGTCAGGTCCTCCTCACCCTCCAGAGCAGGGGTCGAGTCCCACATACAACTGTGGCTAGAAGCCTCCTCACCCTCCAGAGCAGGGGTAGAGTCCCACATACAACTGTGGCTAGAAGCCTCCTCACCCTCCAGAGCAGGGGTAGAGTCCCAGATACTACTGTGGCTACAAGCCTCCTCACCCTCCCGAGCAGGGGCCGAGTCCCACATACTACTGTGGCTAGAAGCCTCCTCAACCTCCAGAGCAGAGTTCGAGGCCCACATACTACTCTGGCTAGAAGCCTCCTCACCATCCAGAGCAGGGGTAGAGTCCCACATACAACTGTGGCTAGAAGCCTCCTCACCCTCCCGAGCAGGGGCCGAGTCCCACATACTACTGTGGCTAGAAGACTTCTCACCCTCCAGAGCAGAGGTCGAGGCCCACATACTAATGTGGCTAGAAGCCTCCTCACCCTCCAGAGCAGAAGTCGAGGCCCATATACTACTGTGGCTAGAAGCCTCCTCACCCTCCAGAGCAGAGGTAGAGACCCACATACTACTGGGGTTAGAAGCCTCCTCACCCTCCAGAGCAGAGGTTGAGCCCCACATACCAATGACTCTAGAAGCCCCCTCACCCTCCAGAGCAGGGGTCGAGTCTCACATTCTATTGTGGCTAGAAGCCTCCTCACCCTCCAGAGCAGAGGTCGAGGCCCATATACTACTGTGGCTAGAAGCCTCCTCCCCCCAGGGCAGGGGTCGAGTCCCACATACCAATGCGGCTAGAAGCCTCCTCACCCTCCAGAGCAGAGGTCGAGGCCCAGATACCAATGCGGCTAGAAGCCTCCTAGCCCTCCCGAGCAGAGGTCGAGGCCCATATACCAATGCGGCTAGAAGCCTCCTAACCCTCCCGAGCAGAGGTCGAGGCCCATGTACTACTGTGACTAGAAGCCTCCTTACCCTCCAGAGCAGAGGTCGAGGCCCACATACCAATGCGGCTAGAAGCCTCCTCACCCTCCAGAGCAGAGGTCGAGGCCCAGATACCAATGTGGCTAGAAGCCTCCTCACCCTCCAGAGCAGAGGTCGAGGTCCAGATACCAATGCGGCTAGAAGCCTCCTCACCCTCCAGAGCAGAGGTCGAGGACCACATACCAATGCGGCTAGAAGCCTCCTCACCCTCCAGAGCAGAGGTCGAGGCCCAGATACCAATGTGGCTAGAAGCCTCCTCACCCTCCAGAGCAGAGGTCGAGGTCCAGATACCAATGCGGCTAGAAGCCTCCTCACCCTCCAGAGCAGAGGTCGAGGCCCAGATACCAATGCGGCTAGAAGCCTCCAAACCCTCCTGAGCAGAGGTCGATGCCCATATACCAATGCGGCTAGAAGCCTCCTAACCCTCCCGAGCAGAGGTCGAGGCCCATATACTACTGTGGCTAGAAGCCTCCTCACCCTCCCGAGCAGAGGTCGAGGCCCATATACTACTGTGGCTAGAAGCCTCCTCACCCTCCCGAGCAGAGGTTGAGGCCCACATAACAATGCAGCTAGAACCCTCCTCACCCTCCAGAGCAGGGGTCGAGGCACATATACTACTGTGGCTAGAAGCCTCCTCACCCTCCCGAGCAGAGGTCGAGGCCCATATACTACTGTGGCTAGAAGCCTCCTCACCCTCCCGAGCAGAGGTCGAGGCCCACATAACAATGCGGCTAGAAGCCTACTCACCCTCCCAAGCAGAGGTCGAGGCCCACATATTACTGTGGCTAGAAGCCTCCTCACCCTCCTGAGCAGAGGTCGAGGCCCACATACCAATGCGGCTGGAAGCTTCCTCACCCTCCAGAGCTGGGGTCGAGTCCCACATACTACTGTGGTTAGAAGCCTCCTCACCTTCCAGAGCAGAGGTCGAGTCTCACATACCAATGCGGCTAGAAGCCTCCTCACCCTCCAGAGCAGGGGTCGAGTCCCACATACCAATGCAGCTAGATGCCTACTCACCATCCAGAGCCGGGGTCGAGTCCCACATACTACTGTGGCTAGAAGCCTCCTCACCCTCCAGAGCAGGGGTCGAGGCCGACATACTACTGTGGCTAGAAGCCTCCTCACCCTCCAGAGCAGGGGTCAAGTCCCACATACTACTGTGGCTAGAAGCCTCCTACCCTCCAGAGCAGAGGTCAAGACCCACATACCACTGCGGCTAGAAGCCTCCTCACCCTCTAGAGCAGAGGTCGAGTCCCACATACTACTGTGGCTATAAGCCTCCTCACCCTCCAGAGCAGGGGTCGAATCCCACATACTACTGTGGCTGGAAGCCTCCTCACCCTCTAGAGCAGGGGTTGAGGCCCACATACCAATGCAGCTGGAAGCCTCCTCACCCTCCAGTGCAGGGTTCGAGTCCCACATACTACTGCAGCTAGAAACCTCCTCACCCTCCAGAGCAGGGGTCGAGTCCCACATACCAATGCGGCTAGAATCCTCCTCACCCTCCAGAGCAGCGGTCAAGTCCCACATACTACTGCGGCTAGAAGCCTCCTCACCCTCCAGAGCAGGGGTCGAGTCCCACATACTACTGTGGCTAGAAGCCTCCTCACCCTCCAGAGCAGGGGTTGAGTCCCACATACTACTGTGGCTGGAAGCCTCCTCACCCTCTAGAGCAGGGGTTGAGGCCCACATACCAATGCAGCTGGAAGCCTCCTCACCCTCCAGTGCAGGGGTCGAGTCCCACATACTACTGTGTCTTCAAGCCTCCTACCCTCCAGAGCTGCGTTCGAGTCCCACATACAACTGTGGCTAGAAGTCTCCTCACCCTCTAGAGCAGGGGTCGAGTCCCACATACAACTGTGGCCAGAAGTCTCCTCACCCTCTAGAGCAGGGGTCGAGGCCCACATACCAATGCGGCTAGAAGCCTCCTCACCCTCCAGAGCAGGGGTCGAGTCCCACATACTA
Organism: Calotriton arnoldi; assembly: GCA_963921515.1. Classification (NCBI taxonomy): domain Eukaryota; kingdom Metazoa; phylum Chordata; class Amphibia; order Caudata; family Salamandridae; genus Calotriton; species Calotriton arnoldi. The sequence continues at coordinate 939,257 of CAWUFW010003833.1, forward strand.
CTGCAGCTAGAAACCTCCTCACCCTCCAGAGCAGGGGTCGAGTCCCACATACCAATGTGGCTAGAAGCCTCCTCATCCTCCAGAGCAGGGGTCAAGTCCCACATACTACTGAGGCTAGAAGCCTCCTCACCCTCCAGAGCAGGGGTCGAGTCCCACATACCAATGCGGCTAGAAGCCTCCTCACCCTCCAGAGCAGGGGTCGAGAGCCACATACCAATGCGGCTAGAAGCCTCCTCACCCTCCAGAGCAGGGGTCGAGTCCCACATACCACTGTGGCTAGAAGCCTCCTCACCCTCCAGAGCAGAGGTCGAGTCCCACATACTAATGCGGCTAGAAGCCTCCTCACCCTCCAGACAGAGGTTGAGTCCTCCTCACCCTCCAGAGCTGGGGTCGAGTCCCACATACTAATGCGGCTAGAAGCCTCCTCACGCTCCAGAGCAGAGGTCGAGACCCACATACTACTGTGGCTAGAAGCCTCCTAACCTTCCAGAGCTGGGGTCGAGTCCCACATACCAATGCGGCTAGAAGCCTCCCCATCCTCCAGAGCAGAGGTCGAGACCCACATACTACTGGGGCTAGAAGCCTCCTCACGCTCCAGAGCAGAGGTCGAGACCCACATACTACTGTGGCTAGAAGCCTCCTAACCCTCCAGAAAAGGGGTAGAGTCCCACGTACCAATGCGGCTAGAAGCCTCCCCATCCTCCAGAGCAGAGGTCGAGACCCACATACTACTGGGGCTAGAAGCCACCTCACCCTCCAGAGCAGAGGTCGAGTCCCACGTACCAATGCGACTAAAAGCATCCTCACCCTCCAGAGCAGGGGTCGAGTCCCACATACTACTGCAGCTAGAAGCTTCCTCACACTCCAGAGCAGAGGTTGAGTCCCACATACCAATGCGACTAAAAGCCTCCTCACCCTCCAGAGCAGGGGTCGAGTCCCACATACTACTGCAGCTAGAAGCCTCCTCACCCTCCAGAGCAGGGGTCAAGTCCCACATACCAATGCGGCTAGAAGCCTCCTCACCTTCCAGAGCAGGGGTTGAGTCCCACATACTACTGTGGCTATAAGCCTCCTCACCCTCCAGAGCAGGGGTCGAGACCCACATACCAATGCGGCTAAAAGCCTCCTCACCCTCCAGAGCAGGGGTCGAGTCCCACATACTACTGTGGCTAGAAGCCTCCTCACCCTCCAGAGCAGGGGTCGAGTCCCACATACCAATGCGGATAGAAGCCTTCTCACCCTCCAGCGCAGGGGTCGAGTACCACATACTACTGTGGCTAGAACCCTCCTCACCCTCCAGAGCAGGGGTTGAGTCCCACATTCTACTGTGGCTAGAAGCCTCCTCACCCTCCAGAGCAGGGGGCGAGTCCCACATACCAATGTGGCTAAAAGCCTCCTCCCCCTCCAGAGCAGGGGTCGAGTCCCACATACTACTGTGGCTAGAAGCCTCCTCAACCTCCAGAGCAGGGGTCGAGGAACACATACTAATGTTGCTAGAAGCCTCCTCACCCTCCAGAGCAGGGGTCAAGGCCCACATACTACTGTGTTTAGAAACCTCCTCACCCTCCAGAGCAGGGGTCGAGTCCCACATACCAATGCGGCTATAAGCCTCCTCACCCTCCAGAACAGGGGTCGAGGCCCACATACTACTGTGGCTAGAAGCCTCCTCACCCTCCAGAGCAGGGGTCGAGTCCCACATACCACACTGGCTAGAAGCCTCCTCACCCGTCAGAGCTGGGGCCGAGTCCCACATACTACTGCGGCTAGAAGCCTCCTCCCCCCAGGGCAGGGGTCGAGTCCCACATACCAATGCGGCTAGAAGCCTCCTCACCCTCCAGAGCAGGGGTCGAGTCCCACATACCACTGCGGCTAGAAGCCTCCTCACCCTCCAGAGCAGGGGTCGAGTCCCACATACTACTGTGGCTAGAAGCCTCCCACCCTCCAGAGCAGAGGTCGAGTCCCACATATCACTGCGGCTAGAAGCCTCCTCACCCTCCAGAGCAGAGGTCAAGTCCTACATACTACTGTGGCTAGAAGCCTCCTCACCCTCCAGGGCAGGGGTCGAGTCCCTCATACTACTGTGGCTGGAAGCCTCACCCTCCAGAGCAGGGCGCGAGGCCCACATACCAATGCGGCTAGAAGCCTCCTCACCCTCCAGAGCATGGGTCGAGGCCCACATACCAATGCGGCAAGAAGCGTCCTCACCCTCCAGAGCAGGGGTCAAGTCCCACATACTACTGTGGCTAAAAGCCTCCTCACCCTCCAGAGCAAAGGTCGAGTCCCACATACTAATACGGCTAGAAGCCTCTCCACCCTCCAGAGCAAGGGTCGAGGCCCACATACTACTGTGGCTAGAAGCCTCCTCACCCTCCAGAGCAGGGGTCGAGTCCCACATAATACTGTGGCTAGAAGCCTCCTCACCCTCCAAAGCAGCGGTCGAGGCCCACATACTACTGTGGCTAGAAGCCTCCTCACTCTCCAGAGCAGGGGTCGAGGCCCACATACCAATGCGGCTAGAAGCCTCCTCACCTTCCAGAGCAGGGGTTGAGGCCCACATTCTACTGTGGCTAGAAGCCTCCTCACCCTCCAGAGCAGGGGTCAAGGCCCACATACTAATGCGGCTAGAAGCCTCCTCACCCTCCAGAGCAGGGGTCGAGTCCCACATACCAATGCGGCTAGAAACATTCTCACCCTCCAGCGCAGGGGTCGAGTACCACATACTACTGTGGCTAGAACCCTCCTCACCCTCCAGAGCAGGGGTTGAGTCCCACATACTACTGTGGCTAGAAGCCTCCTCACCCTCCAGAGCAGGGGTCGAGTCCCACATACCAATGTGGCTAAAAGCCTCCTCACCCTCCAGAGCAGGGGTCGAGTCCCACATACTACTGTGGCTAGAAGCCTCCACACCCTCCAGAGCAGGGGTCGAGGAACACATACTACTGTTGCTAGAAGCCTCCTCACCCTCCAGAGCAGGGGTCAAGGCCCACATACTACTGTGTTTAGAAACCTCCTCACCCTCCAGAGCAGGGGTCGAGTCCCACATACCAATGCGGCTAGAAGCCTCCTCACCCTCCAGAGCAGGGGTCGAGGCCCACATACTACTGTGGCTAGAAGCCTCCTCACCCTCCAGAGCAGGGGTCGAGTCCCACATACCACTCCGGCTAGAAGCCTCCTCACCCGTCAGAGCTGGGGCCGAGTCCCACATACTACTGCGGCTAGAAGCCTCCTCCCCCCAGGGCAGGGGTCGAGTCCCACATACCAATGCGGCTAGAAGCCTCCTCACCCTCCAGAGCAGGGGTCGAGTCCCACATACCACTGCGGCTAGAAGCCGCCTCACCCTCCAGAGCAGGGGTCGAGTCCCACATACTACTGTGGCTAGAAGCCTCCCACCCTCCAGAGCAGAGATCGAGTCCCACATATCACTGCGGCTAGAAGCCTCCTCACCCTCCAGAGCAGAGGTCGAGTCCTACATACTACTGTGGCTAGAAGCCTCCTCACCCTCCAGGGCAGGGGTCGAGTCCCTCATACTACTGTGGCTGGAAGCCCCCTCACCCTCCAGAGCATGGGTCGAGGCCCACATACCAATGTGGCAAGAAGCCTCCTCACCCTCCAGAGCAGGGGTCGAGTCCCACATACTACTGTGGCTAGAAGCCTCCTCACCCTCCAGAGCAAAGGTCGAGTCCCACATACTAATACGGCTAGAAGCCTCTCCACCCTCCAGAGCAAGGGTCGAGGCCCACATACTACTGTGGCTAGAAGCCTCCTCACCCTCCAGAGCAGGGGTCGAGTCCCACATAATACTGTGGCTAGAAGCCTCCTCACCCTCCAAAGCAGCAGTCGAGGCCCACATACTACTGTGGCTAGAAGCCTCCTCACTCTCCAGAGCAGGGGTCGAGGCCCACATACCAATGCGGCTAGAAGCCTCCTCACCCTCCAGAGCAGGGGTTGAGGCCCACATTCTACTGTGGCTAGAAGCCTCCTCACCCTCCAGAGCAGGGGTCGAGGCCCACATACTAATGCGGCTAGAAGCCTCCTCACCCTCCAGAGCAGAGGTCGAGACCCACAAAACCATGTTAGCACAGTTTAACTGGCTTCTAGACGTGATGTAACCTGCCCAAACGTTTTGCAACATCTTTGCTACAGTCTGACATTTCTTGCTGGATATCTATAGTGCGACGACTGAGTATCCCTGTTGCAGTTGCAATTTTTAAATACTTTTCCCAAAATGATACAACTTAAATACAACATGATGATCTCTTTAATTTTCTTGCAGTGCCTCCTCCTTCATTCAACTTGTCAATACTATTAATTATAGTAGGCATGCCTCCATCCATGTTTAGTGCTTAATTGTTTTATTGGAATTTCTAGCACTGTCTTTTCAATGTGTACAAATTCAGATCTAGATGGTGTGGCACCTGTGTAGAACTATCAAGAAAGTAAAACAAGAGTTACCTCACTATTTCTTTATCAAGGCAAGCGAATCGCTCACCTTGACAAAGTAAGCAAAATGGGGATGAACCTCTAATTATTCAAAATAAGAGGGAAAACTCCTGTTTTTTCAGTGGACTCTCAACTCACAATGTGGCATGCTTCTTCATAGAGTCCTCACCCGGTAAGGATACCTGGTACCAGGTGGGCTCCACCCCACTTCTTTTAGCGGAGGGAAACTTGATAAAATAGTCTATAGCATTTTTGAAAACTCTACAACATTTTTCAAACAGGGGGATTGGAAGAGAAAGAAAGAGAATAAAAAATGTCTAGGGTTATGAAATTGATATTTTAGTAGTGGTAGACAGCCCTGACATGGGTAAAAACAAGAGATAGGAATGAATGAGCACCCCTGCCCGGTGGTCAACATGTTTCAGCTGGTAATGCCCAAAGGTGTTCTGGCATTCTTCAGGACTGACCAAGTCCCTCACTAATTATGAGAACTAAGTTATTTCAGACTCTAGATTATCATTATAGGTGATTGCGGGACAGTATCACGCACTCAACTCATGAAACCAATAAAGCATATACTAACACCGTCTTGTGCCACCAGCCTCATTTAGGGATCTCATCCCCCTTTCACTTCCTGGTCAAGGTGAGCGAATCACTTGCCTCGATAACGAAATAGTGAGATACTCCTCTTTTTGGTTTCTTGATAGTTATAAATAGGAGACTTAGGTATTTTTTCTCCCTATTTCCCTGTTTGCTCTGTTCTTGCACCGTTATCATCGGGTATTGCTGGAAGCCGTGGTCATGGTAGTAAGAATGTTTGCCTCCTGAGTCTCTAGATAAAGATGTTTGCCGAACAGTGTGTAGCTGGCCGTACATTTCTTGAGGATCCAAATGTTTGTGTTCTTGTAGGGACTGATTTCTCAGACAATGTTGATGATATTATTATTTCTATTGTTGGTGCCATTGTTATTCTCCACATCATCTGCATTGTCCACACTGTGGTCATCATGTTCTTCTCTGATATTGTCTTTTTCTCTGTATCTAAAATGTAATATAAATAACATTGCAATGTAGTAGTTTTATAATGCTATATACGAGGATATGTACAAGTTAAAGTATCTTACACGTATAATGCATTCGTTTTATTTCTTGCCTTTTCAGGATCATGCCACTAAAGATTACAAAAATTGTAAATTCAATGATCTGGACCTTATAATACAATAGTAAACAATGCATTTGTGTTATAAACAAAAACATTGAAGACTTTGAATAAACCGCATATCCCATAATGCATTTTGATGAACATAATAAAAGTAAATATACTATCCTATTAAATGAGCCCAACTCAATTTTAATGTGTTTAGTCAAAATTAAATGACACTGATAAAAACATTTTTAAAAGTCAATTTATTATTCCTGCATGTTATAGCCTCCGTAGTGAGGATGCTCTTGATGGCTTCATCCATTGCTGTTGCTGGTGGCTGGGTAGAAGCCCCCCCCCCTCCAGTGACAGCAGTTTCCTCCTCCCAGTGGCGGCCGGTGACATTTGAAAGTGGTGAGCGTAAAATGATTGTCATACAGCACTGTAGCGAGCGAGCGTAGCGAGCGAGCCCGAACACCCTAAGGAGGGTTCGGGGGGGTTTTCCCCCCGAGAAAATTTTGAAAAAAGAGTGGAAAAATGGTGCATTTTCAAGCAAATTTGAGAAAGCAGGAAGGTTAATAAAGCAATTGTGAAAGTGCAGTTATTACATTAATAAAGAAATGTCATATAACATAGGTAGCTGCTTATTCAGTATAACCACAGCCATTTAATTCAATTAGCACCTTACAGGAACAGCAATGTCTTCTGATAGCCATTATTAAGGAGAAACATTTGTGCTTAAAGCATATCACCCAGAGACAGGAAACGGACCATTTAAAACAATCTCCTCAAGACATATTTCAGGAACTGATGCCTCACTCGCCCCGGGACGGCCTTACCCACTGTCACATCTGTCTATTGCCCCCGCAATCAGGTGTTCATCATCAGCCCAGCAACAGCACCCATGGACAGGCCAATCCTCTACCACTAGAGTGATTCACCACATTCGGGCAAGCTATCATTCGTCACCAAGGACGTCTGTTTTTTTCTCCAGTCTTTTTTATAGCGCACTGACTGTCCGCCTAGCTAACATGCCATTGCTCCTACGTTCTTAATCTAAAAACGAAAACATTATCTATCATGCAGCGATAATTTTAAACATGGTTAATGTTAAAATGTTCCCACTCTCTAATGACGCTGTTAGTGTTTTTGCGTAAGCGAGCTTTCACCGAAATCTAAATTTAGAAGCGGGATGACCAGAAAAAATACAATGTAGGCATCAGACGATGTTACACCCACTGCCCACAATGTGTCCCATTATCAAACAAGCATGTACAGGTGTTTTTGGCAAGGAAGAGGGTTGTAAAATTCTCCATTTCCTAATATTGTCAATTTCTGGAAACAATAAAATCTGAAGAATGGTCTTTCATTATGAACTGGCGGTTGTTGTGGAGATGAAATGTTCGTAACCACATTAGCAGATATTTTTTCCACTTGGCAGAGTTACAAACATCTCTGATAAATACCCGAGGATGCAGTAAAAATGCCAGGAAGTACAGACGCACTGGGCATGCCCTAATAATGAGCACAGATGCCTGCAATGTCACTTTGGGGTAAAGGGAAGTGTGTGGTAGTGACTAACAGACACAATGGACATATATTTCTCAGATTATCAGCCCAGCAGCATCTGAATATAGCAGAAGGCTGCCGCCGCCGCCGGTAAAAGTAGCACAAACTCGGCACTTTCTGCATTTTTAATTCCCTCAATCATCCAAAACGTTTTAGGGAGGACTTTTGCAGAGGTAACAGCTCCTGCTACTGTCAGAAGAGTATCGCCAGCGTAGGGGCAGACACACCTACACCCACCCACAGAAGTCATGCAAAGCCCCCTTGTGCACTCAGAGATGCACTGCACAGCGGTCAATCTAGATAATAATGTGGCACGACGGACTCCCCTTCTAGGACACCACGTGCTTGCAGAAGAACGGCAGCACCATGTAAGGGCACGTGGACCGGGCGCACACAAACACTACCCATCTGCTTCATGGGTGGTGTCTGCTCATCTTTGAGAACCGCGAGCCCTGCGGAGACTCGCCAACCAACGCAGCGCGGCCCAAACATGGGGCGAGTGTCAAACAAGGCTACCGCCGTCTGTTATTGTTTCAAGGCACATCAATTATGACCTGGCGCAGATGGATCATGTAACTGCGGTCCCTAATTGTTGTGGGTATGGAACAAAGTCTGTTTCTCCTCACAGCAACGTCATTGATTTGCTTCTCTCATCTAAAGTAAACATTACTGCGGTCCCTAATTGTTGTGGGTATGGAACAAAGTCTGTTTCTCCTCACAGCAACGTCATTGATTTGCTTCTCTCATCTAAAGTAAACATTACTGACTACACGTTGCAGAGTGTACACAGCCTGGTTTATACACTTTGTATGAGCTCACACATCTTCAATAGGTTCGTTGTATACACATCTCCCAGTCCCACCATCAGCTAATTATGTTCATTGTCACCCACATAATGTTGCTTGTAACTCACACAGTTCTCATTGTCACCCACACAATGACGCGCTTGTAACTCCAACAGTGCTCATTGTCAGAAGGCCTACCGGATTTTTGGCTGCCTGGATAACCAAGCGCCTACCTTCCATTTGGGACAAGCAAAAGAGGGGGCAGCGACAAGAGAAGATATATTCAATTTTAAAGCAAGGGTTAATATTCGCGTACCTTCTGACTAAAGTGCTACTACACGAATCACGATACGAGCCACCCACCACGAGCAGTAGTCAAGGCTCAAGACACCGGCACGAGGTCGACTCTGTCGTCTGTGTGGTGTCGTGTGGCGGCGCGGAAACGTGACTGCTGCGCTGCGACGTAGCAGGAACGAAATGGCCAATCACTACTGCATGGCTTCACATAATAGCCACAGTGATTGGCCATACAAGTGCGGCTGCGGCAGTGCCACCACCCACGCGCGGCACCCAATCTGTGGTATGCCTGCCCTCAGGCTCAGGCTGCGCGGTGTCTCAGCCAATCCTGGCGCTGCTTGCAGCGCCAGGATTGGCTAAGAGCAGGGTTACTCACCGCCCTGTATGAAGCAAAGCACCCTGTCCCTCCTCGCCAGTCGCTCTGCGGGAAGGTAGTAGTGTGCGCATGTTCGGGCTGGTCATAAAAATGACCAGCCCAAAAATGGACATGCTCACTACTGCTGCAGCTGCGCTGAGTCTGTCACTCAAGCTGCCGCAGCCCCACCCCCTTCAGCGCCGTCCGCGTCCGCTTGCCTCGAGTCGGGCGTGTCCCGGTAGCTGCCCGCGGGTAGCGTATCTATTCAAAAAGTAAAAAACAAAGTCTCGTCGTGGTGACTTTGTTTTTTACTTTTTTAACTTAAGGAAGTTGGTGGCAATTTTTATTTTAGCATGACGGTCGTCGGTGGGGCAACGCCCCAACGCCCCCAATGGACGCACCGCCACTGCCTCCTCCTACTGGCCAGCTTTTCTTTTGTTTGTGAACGGAGTTCGTACCACCACTTCCTAATGTCAGCAGTGCTGTGTGTGGTTACACCCCCAGCATTTGTCCTTTCTTGGATATGGGTCCATAATCTTTCATTGGTGGCTTCAGGGACAGTTAGGGAGGTCTTCCTGAAGAGATGGTCATTGCTCCTTGTAGGAAGCTGGCTCTCGATGTAGTGCATCAAAATGAGGTACACTGTGTAGAGAGTCCAGGCGACCCTTATTGGTTTACAGAGGCACAAGTAACAAGCTCAAATGCTCTTTTTTAGGGTAGTGTGGGCAAGCAGTGTAGGCTTATCAGAGGGTAGTGCTAAGCATTTGTTGTACTCACAGAAGCAATAAATGTGACACACACTCAAGAATAAATCCGAGACCAATTTAGAAAAATAACACACATTTTTACATACATTTCAACACCAAGAACTTCATTTTCAAGTAAGTACTTTTCAAGATAATGATTTTCACAGGTAAGTTAAATGTTTACTACAATGCGTCTTTACGCGATAATGCTTTCCTATGGGAACAAAGGCACATACTGCATACAGTTACTTGTGAGATGTTTCCGGGGGTCCCCTTCAAGGATTAAGGTGACAGAGGGCCAAGGTCCAAAGAACCACCAGGAGTTAGTCTTTATATGCCATGGAGTGTCCAGCTGCAGAGGTGCTGCTCGGGTTGTTAGTTTTGCGCTCTACAGCAAAAGAGAGGAGGGGGCCACATGGAAACATGGTGCAGAAGGGGACTTGTGGACAAGTCCGGGAGCTCCTAACGGGGGGCTCAGTTTGTGAGGGCCTAGGGAGCAAGGGAGCACAGTCGGCTTCCGGGATCCTGGGCTGTGATGCTTGGGTGCAGAATGGTTAGGTCAGCTGGGCTTGTGCATTATGGGCACTCATGATTGACGGCCTCACCGGTTTATGGAACAAAAACAGGACAGCTGGGCCACTCTCGAAGTGAGTCTCTGTGGTGCTGACCTCCCTCGGCGGCTGCTCGGTATTGGAGTCATTGGAGTTTGGATTGGACTCAAACAGACTTTGGTTGCTGCAAGGGGTCCGGTATCCCGGGGACTGGTGCTGTACGGCTCCGGTTGGTCCTGGCGTCTTCGCATTTGGTGGGGAGATGGATCTGAACTCCTGGAGCATGGTGACCTCTTCCTGGGTGGTTGCTAGGTCGGTGAGACTGGGTAGCAGCAGAATGGTGGACCCGACTTTGCTATTTGGTGCTTGCAAGCTGCAGGGGAGTAGCTCCTCTACTCCAAGGGAGATTGCTAGCAATTTGTGGAGTGGTGGCAGTCCACCAGGGTTCTTGGCAGATGCACAGCGGCAGGATGAGTCGGCTTGTTGCGATTGTAAGGACAGGTGCAGGCAGGCAGGGTTTGGCACCAAAAAGTCTGCAGCTGATCCTCAGTTCTCGTTTTCCTCACTCTTCTTTGTCCTCTTCTTCTTGTATCTGTTGAATGTTCCTTGTGTGAGGGGTGCCACATAAATACTTAATTTAGGGGCGTTAAAGGGAGTGTAAAGTAGTAGCCAATGGTCTACTTACCTTTGCGTTGCATACACCCCCTATATGACCACTGCCGGTGGGGCGTGGGAATGACCCTGACCCAGTGTATCTAATTTCACAAAAAACAAGATGGTGGAATTCTCCTTTTTGTATTCTCTTCAGGTAGCCCACCTTAGGGGTGGAACTAGCCTAATAGTCGACATGCCCACTGAATAGCGTATTTTCCTGCCTGTCCTGGAGCCAAATGGGCCCTATGCGGGGGGAGGGGCATTTCCCCTTTCTGAGGTAAGCCGCTGTCTCATGTCAAAGGCGGCAGAGTCCTATGAAACCTCCTGCCTTGATATGCTGATTACTACTCATCCTGCTTGGAGGAGGTGATGTTAATATGGATATTGATGAGTTTATCAACAAAAATGAACTATCATCCTTATTAATAAAAACACCCTGAACTCCACATCTACCTCGGCACGCAAGTATGTAGTAAGGCAGGCCCTAATTGATGGGTCACAAGGGGAAGGGTGTATAGCTGGCAGGCAAACATGTGGGCAGGAAACTCTCGATCAATCCCATAGATAGGCGCAGCGGCATCAGAATGGTCAGGGGAGATTGCCCCCAATAAAGCACATATGGCCCAAGGGGATATACGTGCTTCAAAAAACACCATAAATTCAGATGCCATGAATGAGGAACACATAGTTAAATAGTTAATCAGGACCTAGCACACAGCTGCCCATGGCAGACATCTGGACACACTCACCACTGGCCACACTGTGAGCAGGCAAGGTCGAGACCCAATTGTAGTAACCATTTGACCATTAATTTATGACTCTAAGGCAGCAACCAGCATTCCTCACCATATATGGTACACAGGAAAACCTTTATTGCTTATTGTAAATGGTATATAAGCCTAAGAACTGAATGTAAATTTAAACAGTCTTCAGACCTCATGCCTGTAACTGTTCTCCCGGCCGAATTGTTACATTAAACACACTGTTCCTGTTTTGCCAAATGCCTCTTATCTTCTGTTTTTACGAAGGAATTCGAACCCAAGCAACAGTGACAACACCTTCGGCCGGAGCAGGCATTGTTTCTGCCTTCCGAGAACGTAGGCTGTCACCTGTAGGAGTCAGAAACCTGTCTATGATGGCAGGCTGGTCTACACTAGTCAGCCAGTATACAAGGTTTTCAGGGGGCACCTCAAAGGTGCCCTCTGGGTGCATTTAATAATATATCCATCACTGCAATCAGTGTGGGTTTATTAATATGAGGTGTTTGATACCAAACACCATAGGTTTCAGTGAAGCCATCATGTAGCTGGGGAACTCGTAATGACCAGTGTCTAGCACACGTACTTAAGATGGCTTCCCTGTTCACTTGTACTATCTAGTAATTGAACTAGACAGCACAGGGGACATCTGCTCATGCAGATGTGACCACACATGTACTATAATTAAGGCTTCCGGTTTCCGTTTTTGCTGATTTTTACAGATAAATACAGACAGAAAACAATGTTTTTCCTGTCTGAATTTATTTTTAAAAGCGGAAAAATACTGAAAAGGGTGCTTCTGGTGAGAGATTCTCCATGCTGTATTTTATGAATTCCATGCAAAAGCGGAGCAGATATACAGCATGGAGGGTTAAAAAATACAGGATGAGAGTTCCTTAAATACTGGCGTATGTTAACAAATATTCGTAGTAAAATGCTAATATGTACTTGTGAGTGTAGTCTTTTGTTATACGCAGCTTCTTAATTTGCTAAAACGTGAAGGCGTTCATGTATAAGTGCACATCCAAGAGTTAAATAAACATGGAAATATACCATTTTACAGCTTCATTTATTGTCAAACACAAAATAAATGTGGATAAATACCAATAAGATGGCCAAAATATAATTATGGATTAACACAGATGAAAATGTAAAAAAAAAACATAAAACAGGGAGTCCTAACTATAATGCACCCTGCCTTAGGGCTGTAGGGCGTGCCGTAGGTGACACTTACATATATTAGATGCAGTGACTTTGGCATGGCACACAGTGAGTGTCCCATGTCGTGTTTTCACTCATGGTTCGCACCATGACACGCAGTCTACAATGGCAGCCTGCATGAGTATAGTGGCGGGTCCCTTAGGATGGCACAACACATGCTGCAGCCCTTAGGGACCCTCTTTAGTACCCAGGCCATAGGTACCAGGGTACCATTTATTAGGGTCTTGCCAATTGTGGAACAATTGCAAAGTGAGCTTGTTTTTGGGAAAGATCGCTGGCATTGGACACCTGGTTAGCAGGAATCCAGTGCACTTCAGTCAAAGTTGCATCAAATACCAAGCAAAAAGTGGGGGTGACCATGTCAAGAAGGGGAACTTTCCTCCACTCCTCAACTCTATATCAAAACGTATTTGGCGAGCAGTTGGACGCTACGGTGACTAAAGCTTTTATGACATAAAGCATTTTTCCTTTTTTAGACATGAGTCCATATTCTTTTACGGGTGGCTTTATCCACAGGTAGGGAGTCCTTCCCAAAGAGTTGGTCATTGTTAGCTACACGCTCCTGCACTCCATAGCAGTCATATCATCTGAGAGGGTTTGCTTGTGCTTTCTTGATAACTTCTCTGCCTGCCCTTCCTGCGGTGCCATTTTGCCAATACGATATACTTTGGAGTCCAAACAGGTGCTCGCTGGAAGCTTGCGTGTAGTGCAGCACCACAATGCATTTCCTGATTGTGATGTCATCAGTGAGTGTGTGCGCCATTCACTTTTTGTGATCATTTACGAATTGCTTTTACCAATTTGGTATTTTAAGTAAGCAAATCTAAAGAAATCGCTATTAGGAACATGTACGCGATAGTGCATTTCTGTTACCGAATCATAATATGCGATTTCTTATGAATCGCAAATTACGATTGGTAAAGCTAACAATAGTACATGCGGTCCATAATTTATCGTGGCTCTAGCAGTGCTGAGGCAGTCTGCGCCTTTCCTCTCCCTCATAATCAGTGATTTCATCCAATCATGCATGGGCAGTCGGTCCAAATGGTTTGTCACATCGAGGAAACAAGTTGAACAATTCTGATCCTCAGGCTCAACAAATTGAAAATCCAAATTGCTCCTCCCGTGAGCCAGAAGTTCCTTCGCTTCCTCTCTTCTGATATACTTGCAGGTAGCAGAGGAGCTTTGGGTAGAAGATGAACAAGACAAAGAAGAGGACTCATCCCGTCCCTACCCCTGCCTTTCTTCTTCTTCGCTTTAGCAGCTCCTGAGGCTTCCTCCACAGCCTCTTTGACTCTTCTTTCAGCTTGAGACTTGCTGTAAGCCTTACCCATGTTTGTTGAGCTTACAGCTCCCCTACTGGGGTCCTTCTGGTCTGTCACCGTCCTCTTCGACAGAAGCCAATCCCACATGCCTTGCATGCGAAGCCCTGGTCCCCTCCATTGTTCTAATGACCTAACAAACCCAGAGACACTTAGAGAGCCCCTTCCAGTCACGTGGGTCTCCTTGAACCAACTGCCCCCTTTGGAAAGAATTCTCTATGTGGTCTTTTTTTTATTTATTTTGAACACAGTTCCATTGCCTTGACTGTAGGTGCTGCGGCGCAATGGAAAAAATCAATAGTGGCAGCGGGATCTAGCGTTACACATGCACGCGCATCTCCCTTACGCAGATTTCAACCCGAGAGCTTCTTTGGGCAAAATCCTCTTGCTCTGCACACACCAAGCATGCCTCCTTATAGCCCCATCCCTGTCACACCACTAGGTTCTTAGAGTAGGCCACCCTACTCTGCAGAGGCAGCCTTTCTGTTCCTTGTGTGTTGCTCTCCAGCGCAGCTGAAGCCGCGGCGGCTCGCAGGGGAGACTCCTTTTGACTGTGGGACCTCCTGCAGTGGCGTAAGAATAGCCCCCACAGCCCCAAGCTCCAGAGGGCCCCCTCCGTCACTGTGCTTGGGTGGCGGGCCCTTAACCTGAGAGCTCCCGATTGGGGCTGGAGCATCGGGGGGCACTCCATGTACTTTGCAGGGGGGGGCCCTCAAGTTTAGTTATGCCACTGACCCCCCGCCCTGCCAGTGTTCCGACAATCTTCAATGTCTAATGTAGAAATTGATGCTGGCATCCACCAGCCTTCCAGCTTAGCCAGTAGGAGAGACAAGTGAAAAAAGAGCATTTGGTAGGGAGGAGGGGTCCTGTATTGGGCGGACATACTGTTTGCCATAACAGAAATAGAAAGGGGACTAAGGAACAGTAGTTTGTTGGAGAAGAAAAGTTTCTCAAACGTAGAGGTAGGCGAGTGTTGCAGGGTGGAATATTATGTGGTATGGCTGGGAGACCTTACCATGCAATATTCTCACAATACACAGAGGATGATCCTTGGATTCAACAATAATAATCCTTAGCTCAGTCCTGGTAGTGTGGCAAAGAGCGGTCCGGCATGACTGGAGGAACATGTGCTAAGCATTTTACAGTACCATTATGGTGTATAAGAAATTGAAACGACTCAAAAGAAATCCAACACACATTTATAAATAGAGTGTATTTTATATAAATATAGACACCAAAATGAACTTTGTATCATACATACGACCGGAGTTGTGGATTTTTAAAGCGTTCATAAATAGATGCACTTTAAGCTGTCAAACGGGTCCCATTGAAATGAATGGGGGAAAACACAGGTGACACCGGCCACTTGCAGGTGAGTTCAAACGAACTCTCGTGGGGGTAAGCTCTAGTGGGCCCCTAGACCAAGCCTCAACAGCCAGCTCTCCTTTACCTTGCCCAGGGAGTCTGGGTGCAGAGGTTTTTTGGCTGTCCTTGATGCTGACTGGATCCGCGGGTGCTGTCAAAAAGATGTAGCACTCTGCAAAACAGCACTTACGTGATGGGGCTAGACTCTACCCTCGGGAAATAGAGGCCTTTGGGTCCCAGGACCCAGATTCCACAGCTGGAACTTTGCTATCGCGTCCGGCAGCTCCGGGTGCAGAGGTAGCCTGGCAGCTGTCAACCACAGGAGGGTCGAGCCAAAGATGCTTTGCCACACACTCGATGTCGTGACCTTGAGGATGCAGGATCACAGCAGCGAGGTCGTTGATGATGTTGGTCACTATTGCTGGGACATGCCCATGAAGAGAAGATGTCCTTGCAGGGGTTGGTCACCAGGCTGGCAAACAACAAGCCTTGGTTGCAGCAAATGTAGTCCACAGCTACTTCGATGGCTGGAGGTCGGGGGGAGTACGGTAGCAGCTCCAAACTTGGTGTGAGCCTGACTACAACTCCTAGCATGCACTTCACCACTTTTCTTTGGGATAGCTTGCAACAGGCCCTGTGGATGACACTTCTTGTGACACAGCACAATGATTTACCTGCAACTTGCAGGGGACTATTCCCAATAGTCCAGGGGAGTCTGACTCGATTTCTGGCATCCACTGGGGTCCCCCTTGACGGGAGAGTCAGCCATAGACTTAAGTCTTTCATGCAGTTCCAGTATTCCAGGACTTAAATGTCCTCTCTTTTCTCTCTGGCAAAGTCCAAATCCTGTTGTCGGTGGCCAGTTGCTCCGTGGCATTCTTCTTCTGAACCTTTTACAGAATTGAGGTTCTGGTGTCATGGGAGCCCCTTAAATCCGAGTTTAAGGGGTGTTAAGGGTGTGAGGAACAGTGGCCAATGGACTAGCTGTCCCTGCACTGAATTCGCCCCTGAGGTGACAACATCCTGTGGGTGTACGTCACCTTTCTACAGAGAGACCTCTAATTTAGAATCTTTCAAAATGGCGGAACCCTTCCTTGGCTGCACAGACCTCCTAGCCCACCCTAAAGGTGTGGCTAGCCTTTTGGAGGTGTACGCCTCCTGACTACCTAATTTTCCCACCTGTCTGCATGGACAGGGTGGGAAGAGCTTTGTCCTCGAGTGGAGGACAAGTAATTACACATCAAGGGCGGTGAAAGCCTTTGAGGATCACCGCCTTGATTGCTGTAAACAGCAGCCATCCTGAGAAGGTGGAGATGTGGCCTCCTTCCTGCCCAGGCCTTTGTCTCTGTCCAGGGGAAGTGCCAGCACAACCAACCAGGAGGGAAGACTCTTGTCTTGGCAGAAAATGGCATGGGATACCTGCCAGGGCACTGAAGCACTAAACCTTAGGTGGGCACCCACTCAGGGTGGCACCTACATGCATGCCAGCCCACCCTCGACATGAGAATCGTGTTGGAGGTGAAAAAGCATGGTTTTTTACACCAAACATGACACAACTCAGTCGCTCCGTAATGGATCAAGCTATCTCGTGTTCTCTCAGTAGCCAGACCATATTACTCTATGGACCGCAGGTCACTTACAGGAAAACCTTGCTTTACAGGGTTACTGTAGGGATATATATGTGTAAACATGTATACTGCAGCACATGAGAGCAATAAAGAAAAATGACCATACATACCCCATTGCACGCCACTTCAAGGAGATGCATGCCAGTAACCTAGATCACCTCTCGTATTATTTGATTGATTCCATCCCAATGCCCAGGAGAGGGGGTAACAGAGAAGCAAAATTGAGACGCCTGGAAACTCAGTACATTATATAACTAGATACCAAGACCCCCAACGGACATAATTCTAGTGAGGATTTCCACACTTGGTTATATTAAATATATTAATATTAGAACCACTCCTCATTTGATGACTAGTCTATATCAAACCTCTGGCACATGCATATTATCACAAACTATTCTGATGGTACTTCCATCTAACCATCGAGCTTGCTGCCTAAATAGCATTTATGCTTTAATGAAACCTGGAACTGTTTTTTTAAATCTATACAGTTTTTAAATGTAGTTAGTAATGGACCATGGAACAGGGGCTGTTCCAGGTAAACACACGTTAGTTCTTAAGGCACCAAGCACTTTAGACAACACAGAAGATAATTCTCACGTAAGAGATAGGTTGGTCAAATGCTAATTAATTGGGCCAGGTTAAACTCTTGTGATCAGCATTGGGACATGTTTTATCAATGTAGGTATTGTTTGAACAATAATTTGTGTATTTAACAAACATTGTCAATGGTTTTTATATTATCATATTAACCAATTGAAATTGAAACACTAAGTTTTTAACATGTTTTATTATTAACACTATTTATACCAAAATAACCTTTTATGTATCGTATATATGCAAATTGGTTTTAGTATGTGCATTGATATATGCAAACATCAACCCTTTCGAACGTTTTTAATTTAATGACGTTTTTTGCTGAATTTGCACAGTCCTATTCAAGGACATATGTAAGGATTTGAAGTATTTCTTCTTTGTCTATCTCCTCATTTTTTGCACTAGTGTGGCACCTTGCACTTTAAAAGAGATTGCGTAACTCCTAGAGCGCGTCATGTGATCAAGGCCGAGTCAAGCCGAAACGCGTCATGGCGGTTGTGGTGAATGGGCAAATAAACTGAAAAATGAATGCACAAAGACTGGGTTCGCCTCCGTTTGTTCCCAAGGAGAAGGGAAGTGGCAGAGAACGGTGGAGAGAAATATATATATATACACACCTTTAATATAATGCACTCTACCTCCTGTGTTTAGGTGGACAACCTTAAGAGTACAACTCTTACCGAGGACAACCTAAAGAGTGACTTACTTACATTAAGGCAGTGGTGTGGCTTTGCAGCACCTGGTGTGTGCAGAGTCACTCTCGAGCAGACAGGCTGCTCGTGCAGGGCGGCACTGGCAGACCTGCAGACATACTTTTACTTGGGTCACACAGGGTGGCACAAACAGCACTGCAGCCCTGGTGACCCCTTTACCATCCTTGCCATGGGTACCACTGGTACCATATGCTAGGGACTTATAAGGGGGCAAAGTGCCTTGCCAGTTGGGTGCACCAATTCACATCACTTTTAGGAAAAGAGCACGAGCACTCAGGCCTGGTTAGCGCCCCAGAGCACTATCAGAATCAAAAACCAGCATCTAGCAGTCCAAAATGGTGGCAACAGGTTGGGGGGGGGGCATCTGCAAAGAATTCCAGTTTGCTACATTGAGCAACTTAAAGCTCAAGACAGGCTTGAACCTGAAGCCTGGCTCTGGCTCAGCTCGAGGTCTTTTAGGAATCTCAAGTCAAAAACAAGCTAAGCTTTCACAGAAAGCAATGGGGCCTAGTGGGTACAGCTGCTGACCCTGTATCCTCAAGAACTGGGTTGAATCCTGGCCTATGCTCAGCATCCTGTGAATCCCAGCAAAACTTCCTGTGCTGAAAATAAAAAGGGTAACCTAGTCTGTGTCTGTTATGAAGCACTCTAATGTCCTTGGGCAAGGTTTGCTCTTTGTAAAACTACCCAAAATAAAATGTGGATTATGCCTGCCACCCACGCTTTATTCAATCAATCAATCAATCAATCAATCAATCAATCAATCAATCAGGTATTTGTGAAGCACGATAATCACCTGTGAGGTTCTCAAGGTGCTGGGGGGAGACGCGTGCAGCTCTGCCTCATCCAAAGAGCCAGGTTTTGAGGCTCTTCCTGAAGGTATGCTTAGTGGGGGAAACGTGTGATGTTGAGCGGGAGCTCGTTCCCGGTCTTTGCCGCGATGTAGGAGAAGGCTCTTCCACCCGCTCTGGCTCTGTGGATGCGGGGCGTTTCGGCAAGGGCGAGGTCGGCGGAGTGGAGGCTTCTGGTGGGTGCGTGGAAGGAGACTCTTTCGTTCAGGTACTGGAGTCCGGTGTTGTGGAGGGATTTGTAGGCGTGAGTGAGCAGCTTGAAGGTTATTCTCTTCTCAACAGGGAGACAGTGGAGGTCTCGTAGGTGCTGGGTGATGTGGTCATGTCGTGGGATGCCGAGGACGAGTCTGGCGGCAGTGTTCTGGATGGTCTGGAGTTTTCAGAGCAAGAATTTGTTGATTCCGGCATAGAGGGTGTTTCCATAGTCCAACCTGCTTGTTATGAGTGCGTGGGTGACGGTCTTTCTGGATTCGGGGGGGATCCATTTAAAGGTCTTGCGGAGGATACAGAGGGTGTTGAAACACGTGGAGGAGACGGCGTTGATCTGTCGGGTCATGGCGAGCTTTATTTTCCTCCTCCAAGAATTATTGACACAGCCTTAACCTTTAATGTCAGGAAGAGCTACCCACCATTTGGCTGAACTGCACAGTGCAAAATTGTAAAATCTGGGCTCAATCTCAGTTTCACTGCTTGAGCAAACTGTGTGATTCTAGGCAAATACTTTATTTCACTAAGACCCCTGTTTGTTCATTATGACATATGAGATTACCTTCAAATATGCAAGTTCAAGATTGCTCGTTCAAAGAAAACTGTTGTGTTTGTTTTAATAAACTATAATTTTGCGCCATGCATAATAAGAATCTAGGCAACATTTAAGGTGTACATGACAACTAACTTGCCTTAGTTCACTAATAGAATTGTCATCAGGAATTGACAGGAATTTTTCTTAGTTCATGTAAAATACACTCACTTTTAATAAATACTTTTTAAATACGGTGAAACGCTTTGCGTGTTAAAGAAATACACTTTCCTGAATTCTGAAGACACCTGTCATATTCGAACGTGATGTTTGTTGCATGATAAACATGGGCAATATTTTCATGTCTCGGCTCGTGCACGGGCTCTTAGAGCCAGACCCGAACCTTGGCTCGGCTCTCCCTGTTAATTAGTTGGCTCGCCCTCCTCTACTCAAAAGTAAGAACTGGAGTGAGGAAGGAAACAGAGAGGTAACGGCCCTTTCTTTCTGAAATCAGTCTCTAGTTTCCAAGACCAGGGGAGCCGCTGCTCGTTGCTTGGGGAATGCGGCGGCCAGTGCTTGTTTCAGCGATGTGCGTCATCTCGTCGGCTGGGCTGATGGCAGGGGGTCTGTAGTGCCCAGAGTGGGGGCTTGAGAACACGTGTTGGCACTTGAAGCTGTGTAGGAAACCTTTGATAACAAGGCTGTACTGGACGTACCGGGCATTGGGCGTTTCCCCTGGAGGCTGAAAGGGTGTGGGGGGTCACATTTGTTACTGGGGGACGGTTTTGAAGCAGTGGAGCAGTTTTAAAAGTGCTGCAGAGTTCCTTGTATATTCAACAGTTTTCAGTCAACAAAAAAAGTGCCAAGATAGCTCTGGTGATTAATGTACCTGCTGGAGAGAGATCGGAGTTTTGTCTAGTGGCAGCTTTGACTCATCTAAGGTAGCGCAGAGGGTTAATATGCCTGCTGCAAAGAGCATGTACTATGCGGATCAAAGAACGAGATTTTATGTGCACAGCTCAGTGGGTTACTGCTTTTGTCACAGAGATCCTTTTTTATTGTGCAGTTCATAAATTACAATCATAATCTAGGTTAGAAAGATATGTTTTTCCCAGGCTTTCATTATTCTAATTTTGCTAAAAAGGGTTTGTTTGGGTAGAAATAAATTCTTATTAGTAAAGTCCACCCTAAGCACTGTGTTACGGTCTGGATCCTGAGTTTGTGCTTCCCCAGAGCAAGAACTCTTAAAGAATGCCCACCAGTATGGATGATGTGAATCCTACACCTTGTAGTCCCCATCGTCGTATGTAACATTTTCTATACACTGATTTACACATGTATGATTCATTGTCTCTGTATGTGTGTGTGTGATGTAAAGTGCTCTGACACCCTACACTGGTATGAGAGACGCTTTAAAACAAATCAAATACACGTGAGAGAGGGGCTATGGAGAGATAAGAGGCCCTGTTGGAGGGTGGTAGTGAGGGAATCATTGAAGAGCCCCTACAAAGATTGTTCTACCCTAGTGCACAGTAAGGTCATCATTTACTAGGCTTTAAAAACTAATACAATTGAATATATAATAAAAAATGTGTTGTAGAATGCACAATTTTCCCCCAAATTTTCTTGGAGGGAGAACCCCCAAGCCCCCTTATATTGGTCAGGCTCGCTTGCTTGGCTCCTGGCTATGCACCGTATGGGGACCAGTTTGACAATACTTGCCTGGGCTGCTTTGGGGTCACGACCGGCCCTGATCGATAACCTAGATGAACTGAAAGCTGAAAACACAAGCTTGGGCACATCCGGCCGGAAGTTTGACGTTCCTCGTATCTAGGCCTCGACCCCCCCAATTGAGCAAGATTCAAGGTGACTTTTGTTCCCTAGCTAGGTGCTGGGCCACCCTTTGAGCAATATTCGAGGTGACCTTAGACCGTATCTAGGCCCGATGCCCCACTGCACGCTCCTATCGATGCCAGCTGCTCTCTGTTCTGGGCCAGCGCCTCTGGTGATCTTGTTATCCGGGCTTTCAGTGTGGAACAAAAAGAGCGGGGTCTCTAAAAAGGGCGTGGACCGTGTAATCAAGGGCGTGGCTGAACCATAAACTACACTCTGTGATCCCTAGTGAGCCATCCAACTGGTACTTTTGATCCAGCGGGTTACTAGCAACAAGCATTCACACACCGAATACTCACCTGGGCCCATTCATTCATACTACGCTAGCAATTTCCGCTGGTGGGTCAGTTGTACTCTTTATCAAAAAAATCCCTGCTACCAATTACTTTTCTGATTGAAGAGTAATGACTTACCAATGGACCCTTTGCTAATTGGGAAGTTTAAAATGAGTGACGTTCATTACAATTCATAAATTCTAAAATAATCACTGAGTCAAGAAGTTTTAAAATGTTTATCTAAAGTTTTAACAGAGTAAAATACAGAACCACATGGTTCTTAATCGTATATCAAGGATGAAGCATAATAATCAATTATCGATCAATGACGGTTCCCCAGAAAGAAGAAGATAGAGACAGCAGCACAACTAACGGTTGCATTTATATTTACCTAAAGGTGCGAGACACCAAACCCCTTGGCCAAGGAGTTGTAAAAGATCGGTCCCATAAAGGATGAAGATCAGAGACCTCCGTACCAGGTTCAGGACAGGTGACCTCTCTATCAACGACGCCTGCGTCGTTCCCCTCTCTGATACTTCGCTCCTCCTCGAGTTCCTCCGTGTCTTCCTTCTAATGGATTCCGCCGCCCCCACCTCAGGACCTTTCTGGACAGCGGTTCAGTCTGCAGTCGATCAGCTTGTATGTCTGAGCTACAGTGTCCTAATGCCAATGCCGGTTCTTGAGCTTGTGGTTGTGCTAGTTAATTAACTAATTCTATATCTATTATACCCTTCTACTCCCAGGTACCTCCCATTAATGTTTCAAAATTATGGGCCCACTACTTCTGATTGGACGGGGACAGGGGTTGATCCTCACACCATGTCATTTTAGTTCAATTTCTTTAAGCCCATTGTTTTAAAATACCGCCCATCACAATTAATACATTTGCTTTATTTCCCACCCGTTTCCTATTGATTTAGCAATACATTTTTGTATACAATTGTATCATCTTCAGGTACATTTCGGATGAACTTGTGAACCAGGCTTCGCGACCTTTGGAGAGCTTCCAAGTTGACTTCATCGCTTCCTTTGGTCAGCCTTTCAGGGCGCATGTGCAGAACCAATGTCTCTCTAGCTGCAGTTCAACCAACCCAGGCCCATTTACGAACTAATAAAAGTCAAAGAAGAAATATTAAAATCACAATATAAATGGTTTCACTGTATACCCACTTTGTCTACTCTATTCCCATTTATTTATAAATCTATTCGCATTAATAGCATTAGAATACCACAGCTTTAATTGCAGCGTATGCGCAAGCTTTAGCACATGAAAACTTTAAGCAGCCATTTTAATACACACTGCGCAGAAGCAAAGATTTCCCTCCAAGCAAAGAAAGACGTCACACCACGTGATATGGTTGACACATGCGCAATGAAATTCCCGCTCATTAGCGGCCATTTTAGATTTAGACAAGCGTTACTTGTTAGTTTAAACACATAGGCAAGCTTCCCTCGTTTTGTATTGATGTGTGCATTGGTTAGTAGGGACATTACAAAGATTAATAATTAATACTGTGAGAGGATTGCTTACGAGCAAGTCTCATTGTGAGTTCTTGCTCCATCAATCCCCTCTCTGATGGCGTTTCTGAGCCATCAAAATACTACCCACAACCAGATGCCAACTTTTAGCATAAAATTGTCTCACTTTCATTTTTGCACTTTCTATTTTTATCATCTCCTTTCAGTTTCTTGTATAATTCACTTTTCAGATCTTCTAGTTCAATTTCGTCAAACTTTCGTTTCTTTCCTTTTCCTGTCACTCTATACATCTCATTCTTTCCACAACATTTGCACCATATTATTATTGACAGTACTATTATTGCTATCCCTGCTAAGGGTACTAATATTTGACCTATAAGTCCTTTCCCTACATTAGCAAACTAGGTACCAATTGACCTAATACTATTCGTCAATCTTGCCCATACACTATCAACTTCCAGTGGTTTAAGTTCATTCTCAAGTTTTGTTATATTTTGTATATATAATATATGTTCCAATTTCTGCACTTTTGTCAGGTATGTAAGTGCAACAGTGTTTCGTCTTCAATAATTTACAGACTCCGCCCTCTTTTGCTAATATTATATCAAGAGCAAGTCGATTCTGCATAACCAAAAATCTAATCGCAACCATCTCCGCATTAATCATAAGAAATCCTCCAGCAGTGTCCGTTGATAAACGATCAACCACTGTAGATAATTTACATATTTTCCTTGAGTTCAGAATTATTCCCACTGAAGGTATCAATGCACCAAATATATCACCTACAATTTCAGAAAAACTAGCTCTTTTACTACGTGTTAATTCACTATTATTTTCATTGCTCCCAGTGTTTCTTTTTACGTGGTATATTTTTGGAAATACTATTCCAAAATAACAACTTCCATACCACCGTGCAGGAAGCCTAAAATAAGCCTTATTTCCACACACATAATAGATTCCAGGAAAAACTGAATCTGTTCCTCCTTTTAGTCCCCAACCTCCAAGAATTAAGAAATTATGTTCACATTCACTGGTACCAATGAAAATATTGTTATACTCAGTCTTTAACCTATGTAGACAAATTTTCCCTGTCTTTACAAAATCCAGAGCCATAGCAGCTTGAGCCTTGCCAGGTGTGTAACTACCCTCTTTCTCAGCCCAAGGTGGCAGATGAGCCTTATGCTCAGAAGCTTTCTTTTGGAAATCTTGTCCTCTATTTTCCACTAAATTCAAAAATATCTTTTCTTCTTCATGTAAGGAACATGTTAGATTGCTTCTATGTGCATGTGTTATGTCTATCGATTTCATTGTTAAGAAAAATTCTCCCATAAACTGTGCATCTTGACTACTAAGCACAGGATTCATATTCTTTCGAATCGGAACCTCAGAAAATTCACATCCATGTCTGAATAATAATACTGAAGTCTCCCTGTTCTAAAAAATAAACTAGTCAATACACTACATGATATGCCATAAGTTAATGGTAAATGATGATATGTTAATCCTTCAGCTACTGATTCGGGTAATTTCATACAGACATAACAATTACTAACTTCCATGGTATCTACATATTGAAACAATAATTTTGTGAAAACATTCAAACTAGTGTTGTTATCTGTTACCTCATGATGAAACTCTGGTTCATCTTCTGCCTTTAATTCTACTCTATTACTTCTCAAGTTATCTACCCTACTCTTCGTTTCGTTGTTAATCTTTTTATCCATTATCAGAAGGTAAGGAATTGCTACGATCACAACTAACCATACTATAAGCACCACTACCAGACTACATATGCATATAGCACAGCATCTTTTACAACATTTCCGTTTCGGTCTCCCAGAAACTCTGTCGTCAGGCATTTTGACAAGGAAGATTTCTCTTCTTATCTTTTCTTTTCAAGACTTTAACGTTATCAAGGTGGTTTTATTCCTTTTTCATAGGTCAGTTCCGCACTTGTTCCTTCGTCACCACTTTCACTTGACTCTGAACTCTCCTAGTCTTCAAGGATTATATAAGTCCAATCAGGACCTTTAAATTTATTGTTTACAAGTTTCAGTCTTTTGCTTTTTCGTTTTTCAGTTCCACTTGTTTGTCCGGTTAGGCTTGTTACTTCATTTACTTGTTCTGGATCTTCACTTTTGGTTCTTATATGGTATTTCACTCTTTTAATGACACTAGGCCAATGATCACCTTTTCTGATCTTCTTTGTTTGCACTGTCTCTTCACTTCTTATTTCTTCTTCAGAAGTCTTTTTAATTTCAAGTTGTGGCACAGTTTGTTTTTCTTCAATTTCAGTTTTTTCTTCTATTTGTTCTTTTTCAGGTCTTATTGGTTTTTCTTCAGTTGCTCCATTGTGAGTTTCTGATAACTGACTTGGTTCAGCATTTGCATCTTCATGTTTGAGATTCTCGTGATCTTCTTCTTGAATGTATTTTCCTAGATCTAACTGGTCCTGATCACTGCTTATTGCACTTTCTTCTTCTGACCACGTTCTTCTAAACTTGTCTGTCCCTGCTCAAACTTTGTTGTTTTGTTGTTCATTTGAGCCCAATTTCCTCTCCTTATCTGGTCCTGCTCAGGTTCTATTATTGTTTCATTTTCCTGATCCTGAACGGCTTCTTCTTCACCTATCTGGTCTTCTCTAATTTCTTCTAATTTTGATTGGCTTCTAGTTCAGTTGTAAGCTTCTGGTACATCAACCACTGGTATCCAGTCCTGACTTGTGCTCGGTTGTTCTTCTTCAGCTTCTCTCGAATCCCTCACCTGAGATTCTTCAGCTGGGCAACCTTCAGCTTTTGAAAGAGACATCATCCACAATATTAACAACCCATACCTCCATAACTTGAAATTGTGGAAACGTTTTATAGACGATATCCTCATTTTTTGGAGAGGCGATCGCTCTACATGTGAGGAGTTTGTCACTTGGGTCAATAATCAAAATGAATTTTTAACATTTACCCACACCATCTCGGAGACCCACATTCCTTTTCTAGACCTGAAAATCCTACTGACGGGCGGGTCACTCAGCACCACACTGTATAGAAAACCCTCTGACCGCAACAGCCTATTACTATATAATAGTCACCATCCCAGAGCGCTGAGAGACAACCTCCCCTTCGGGCAGTTCCTACGCATCAGGCGTAACTGTACTAAGACCTCTGATTTTACAACAGAAGCCAGCACTCTGGCTACCAATCTCAAAGCAAGAGGTTACCCAGAACGCAGAATCAGGGTCTCCATGAAACGAGCTAGGAACAACCCCAGGAGGCCCTCCTTGAGGTACACCCTAAACCCACGGTAGACACTCTAACGTGTGTGACATCATTTACCCCTGACTCAGCTCGCATTAAGAAGATCATCTTAAAACATTGGGCTATCTTAGGTACAGGTGACCTATGCATCCCTAGGCCCCGGTTTGCATATAAACGGACACGGAATCTTAAGGATATCCTGATACACACTAGACCTAAACAAATTAAACAAAGCACACAACAGACCCTATGGGGACTTCCTCCAGTGACAGGGCACTACCCGTGTGGTTCTTGCGCAGTGTGTAAGCAGACTAAAGTGACTAAGGAGATCTGT
The DNA here is from genome assembly GCA_963921515.1 of Calotriton arnoldi. NCBI lineage: Eukaryota > Metazoa > Chordata > Amphibia > Caudata > Salamandridae > Calotriton > Calotriton arnoldi. The sequence continues at coordinate 966,221 of CAWUFW010003833.1, forward strand.
TTCTCCGCGAGTTTCAAGTGGACCCTCACCCGCCATACCAATTGCAATACAACACAATGCATTTATATGGTAACCTGTCCCTGCGGCCTGAGGTACATAGGTATGACAATGCATACAGTCAAGACCCGGATAACTGAACATAAAAGTAATATTAGATGTCAGAGGGTCACAACCAGACTATATACGCACTTTAAAGATACCAATCATCATCCTGATTCTCTCCAGTGGGTGATCCTGGAAGCCCACAATCAGATCTCACAATCGACGCTTTTCAGGATTGAACAGAGATGGGTCCATAGACTTTCTACACACCTTACAGGGCTCAATGATGACATTCCCTGGGGTTCACTGATTTAATCATATCCTTCCTCCAGTTCGTTACTAATGAGTAGAATATCCGATAACATCTGCTCTGGGGTACCATCCTATGCCTATCAGTGGTATGCCTTTTGACACCAGGACCACTGAACATGATCGATCTCCTTATATTTATGGGTATGTAGTCCCTACAGACAAATCATTCGTGAACCATCCACCTACACTTATGTCTGTCTCACTTTGTATGATTAACCTGGATACAACCCTGTTGTTACCAACTCCAACTGACACCAATTCACCTATGGTAAGCTTTCTCTATGCTACCTGCAGTATATCATCATGCACCAATGCTTACACGACCTTTATATTTATTTTTGATTCCCAAGCGTTTTGGTGATCATTATTATTAATATTCCTACGACACTTCGACACTAGATCTTTTTTAGACCCATATACAAGTTGCTAGACACCTTTCAGGGATCTACTTCACATACTTTTCCAAGATGGCCACCATATTTATCAGCATCTCATTAGAATGTCCACCTTGGCCCATAATCCCGTGAGTTCCACTTTGAACCGCAAGATGACTCGCGGACTGTGCTTTGACCAAGTATTATTGCCAACAATTAATACATTGACATACCCCATTGCCTCTGACTGCCAACTTCGTAGATGTCCACTATTGGCACCTGGATGGGACTGATTGTTCGCCCCCTCTGTTCATGGATAACGCTAGTATACACCTCTTAGTTACCCTTCTAAGATGGCGGCTTTATTTACGAGCTATTCATTATACCGTTTAGCATGGCCCGATATCTCGCGAGATCTCCCGGAACCGTGGTAAGATTCGCGGGCTCTGATTCAACATGGAGTATTTCTATCCACCGGACCAGTACCACTTTACCATCCCGGTTCCGGCGGCAGGGTAGGTCAGGGTACGAGCGCTCAACGAGTGTGGGTAAGTGAAACCCCCTTTCCCCCCAAACCCCCCCTTTTTTCTAGCCGGATCGCCCCGACGCCCAAACTAACATGTGGGTAGATGACTTGATCGGGGACGCTCTGAGTTCACATCTCCCACCCTCCCATTCCCTCTTGGAGGCATCGAACCCACTCTGCCCATCTGTGGTAGATGGAATCCCTAAGGGCAGATACCATGTTGACTCGTACACCGGTATTGGTTTGACAGTGTGCACACCAGCATGAGTAGTTACCGCCCGGGGATTGCCAATACATGGGATACACGGGCTCATGATTGCCTTAACAGGTGGTGGGAACTGGCAGCGGACCCTGGGCACCCGATTACTGTTAAGTGCCCCTGGTATGTTTCTGCCGCCAGAGCCCCGGGCCCCCCCGTGTGCCTTACACTGAGTACATTGGCTCACATTATGATTACATCCAGCCTCCTGTCTCCCCTCTCCATCATCTAGGACACACATTGGTGTCCATTTTGACCGCCGGACTCCGTTGCAGGCAATCCTAGTCAGCATCTTAGGTGAGCTGTGTTCTAGCACATATGTTTTTATTAAATTAATTCCAACCCTTGATTGTCCTTCCATTTTTTGTCATTACCATGTGTTTACTATGTATAGCTGGGATTTCCAACATACGATTGTTGCGAATGGTTTTAGTAATTTTTCCTCTCTTTTTAACACACCACAAGCACGGTGTAGAGCATGGGTGTGTATGCACTAAATACACCCACACCTTGTCTGAGTACATCTAATGTGATGCTGAGTAAATAATTTTAAATATGTATTTTTTGTCCCCACATTCAGGGCACCTACTTGAGTACATGGTATGTAGGTTTTTCACTTATCATGTCGTGTAGATAGTTATTTTTGGTCCTGATGAAATGCCTTGATCCTTCTGACGCAAAGAGCATGAAACATGTTGACCAGTAGAGAGTAGAGCATATATAGCTAGAAATCTTTCAGCTAGTTCATTGCCACTCTCCCTGTTTTTACTCAGGCAGTTTACCTCTCAGAATAAAACATTACTAGGACTAACTGACCTGTTTTAATCCACGCACTGCACATCTACACATACACTAGGCCCCTCACCCCCACTGCACCCAACGGCAGGAACAAAAGATCCCCGCCAAAGAGCCCCGTACTGGGTGCCCGTCAGGTATTGCACCGCCGACCTGACGAGGGGCAGGCTCATATGATGAAGCATGACACCTAGCTTGCTAGGTGTGTGAGAGCCCTAGTTCCGACAAGGGAATTCCCCCCTTGTTTTATACTGTAGGTAAGACGACCAACCCTGGTGTCTTCTTCAACTACACCCCCACATTCTTTTACTCAGACTCTGAGGAACTTCATACTTCCTTTGCTTACAACCTTCAGCTTCCTCAGTTATTGATGTTATCTAAGGATTCTCTTCTTCAGGGTCCGGTACCCTTTTGGTGTGGTTTACATGAATCCAATTAGACAATCCTGCACATTTCACTGCTGTATTCGTAACTAGTATAACCTGACAAGGTTCGCCCCACCTGGGTGATAGACACGTTTCTCTTGTGTGATGCTTTACAACCACCCAGTCTCCGGGATTCAGATCATGCTCTTGCTCAGGCTGCCTGGACACTGCGTCTTCCCCAACCTGGTGAGAGACAGAACGCACTAGCTCAGCCAATCCTTTGCAATAATCCAGAACCATATCATCAGTTATATTCAGCAGTTTACTTGTAGGAACATGTGCTTGTCTCATTGCTCTTCCCATGATTATTTTGTGCGGACTCAATCCGGTATTTCTATCTGGAATGCTTCTGAGTCCCATTAACACAAGTGGCAATGCATCTGGCCAATCTAATGATGTTGATGCACACATTTTTGCCAGTCTGGATTTTATTGTGCCATTTATTTGTTCAACCACTCCAGAAGCCTCTGGGCGATACGCACAGTGCAATTTTTGCTCAATTTGGAATGCTTCGCAAATTATTCTGATCACATCGTTGTTGAAGTGCCCTCCTCTATCTGATTCCAAAGTTACTGGGAAACCGAACCTAGGAATGAGTTCTCGTAGTAACAGCTTTGCGACTGTAATACTGTCATTCCTTCTAGTAGGGTAAGCCTCCACCCACTTTGAAAACAGACACACTATGACAAGTACATATTTTAGTCCTCTACATGGTGGTAACTGAATAAAATCAAGCTGCAATCTCACAAATGGACCCTCTGCCTTTTCCGATTTTTCCAAAACCAATTACTGTTTTCCTTCCTGGATTATTCATTTGGCAAGTTAAACATCTCTGGCAAAGACTCTCTGCTGCAGCCCTAAACCTTGGATTATACCAATTTTGTCTGAAGAGCCAAATCATAGCATCACTCCCTACATGTGTGTCTCCATGATACATTCTGGCCATTTGTGAAATCAGACAGTCGGGCATGACTCCACACATCGTCATCTGCCCTTTGAGAACATCCCATTTTAATCCACGCATTTCTTTCATTCTCATCAGCATCATCTTGCAGTCTTTTCACATCATTCCATGTTTCAGGTGGTGCATATAGCATAAGTTGGCAGCTGATTCCCATCCTTTCAACCCTTTTATTTACTGACAACCTGTTTTTTGCACAGTGTTGAGCCACCAAATCTGCATATCTGTTACCGACTACCACCCAGTCATCTCCTGACTGGTGTGCGGCACACTTCACCACAGCCAATTCTTTTGGTGATTGTATTGCTTCTAGTAGTTCTTTTAAAAACTGTCCATTTTTAATAGGGGAACCTGAAGAAGTCATGAAATCCCTCTGCATCCACAGTTGGCCAAAATCATGCACAACCCCATAACCATATTGACTATCTGTAAATATAGTTATTTTCTGATTCCTCCCAATTTTGCAGGCTTTAATTAAAGCAATTAATTCAGCTACTTGTGCAGATTTGACTCCTGGTAAATAGGATTGTAGTGTAGCTCCTATTTCCCTAATAGGCTCTGCGCATTGGAATAATATATCCTATAGGTTTGACATAGGACTAAGGTCAGTATGTCCCTATCGAGTATATTAAACTTAATTACTTGTGCCAGCTAGCTCAGAGGCCACTAGAAACTCCTTGACAACAAGAAGGGAGTAGTTTCTGGCAGCCGCAAAACATGACCACTGTGTTTCCCTTTAGAATCAGAACGTGTCCCAGAGTCGTGGAAACAATAGATAACTATTTCACTAAGCTCAGTCGTGCATGCTTAGTTTTCTCCAAGTTACACAGAAAGAAATAGACGGGCGTTTCAATAAAGGATTTATTGAACAGTCTTGTTTCTGGTGTAAGTAAAATGTGCTGTTACGATCACAAGACAGTATGCAAGATAAATAATGTACAGTGTGAGCAGTAGAAATAAATAATACTGCGATAGCATTATCTTTTAGTACATATGCATTTACATAAATAACACAGACTAAAAATGCGAGTACTCATAAGATGCATTGCTAAGCTAGTTCTACCCCAATGTACCTAACCTAACCTGGGTGTAGGAAGAGGGAAGAAGTAGGTGAAGTATTCCTTACTACGGTATACTAAGAGTATGTTAAGTCTAGTATGCATAGTATGCCAAGAGTCCCTCTAGGTTCTAGTCAGATCCATACCTGAAGAATGAGAGAGGTAGGAATCTCTTTGCCAGACTCGAACTCCAACACCCCGCAAGGGAAGTCAGATCACTGGAAGCTGGACTCTCTGCGTGCAGGGATGACAGCGTCTTCTCAGTGCGTTAGGCCGGGAAACGGGCTCCTCTGAAGTCGAGGTCTCCTCTGGTTTACAGGGGCTAGGGAAGGTATATTTATACCTGAGAGCACCTAAGAATGTTAGTATTGACGTGAGTTGGACAGCGAAAGACGTCATGAATGAACCCCCTAAGGAATAATGGTTCATGCATAATATATGAGTCCTTGAAGAAATCAATAGTCCTGGACTAGGGAAACTCCCGCAGCCTAAGGGTCTGTTCTTCATGAACTCGTTGTGACGTTAGGGTGGACGGATGTCAGAGACCATGCCTGTATTTGGAGTGCACGGTTTAATGCCTAAATAAGGGCTGGGATTTTATGCCTATATAAGGGCAGGGCGAATTGTGCCTATATAAGGACATGATATTGGAAAGCCCGTTTATGGATACCCTAAGAGGAATACAACACCCACTCCTCTTTCGTGTGTACGATAATACTAAAATGCTAAACATTTAAAATGCTAAACATTAAAATGGAGTACCGCATATTGCTAAAATTGTTCATAAAACCATTTATAAAAGGCATATAAAAAACCTATTAGAATGCAAAAAGGTACTGTACATATGAAGCATTGCTTTTCATTTCAGGCCTACAGTTCGAAAATAAATGCAATTGGAATGAAATAAGCAGTAATATTTACATGTGACAGAAAATGATCGATAAGTTACTCAAAAATCAAAGTCATTTCATGTCAAGAAAATTAATGAACTGTTTTAGACACACAAGATGACCAAGTGTCCATGGAAGTACCGTAAAGTCTGTATTATAAAGGCTAGTTCTACTTCAAGCAGATTGATGTGCCATTTTCGTTCAAAAAATGGGGAAAAAAAAAAAAAGTTCAATTTTGGTAGAGTTCCAAGTTGTTTTGAAAATGAAGGCCAAATTGTTACTGCATCTCTGGAACACTGTATGCTGAATCAGAGTCAGTTCATGGGTCTGGTGTAAACATGAGATCATCTATTTCTATAGACAAAACATCATCCACTGTTGTCGGTGTCAGTTGGAACACCTCGTGTAGTAGATTAATTGCACAGACATGGGAAGTATTGCTTCCAGCATAGGTTGCCTCAGCAATGTTCGCGTCCGTTGTTACCTGTGTGCCTGTAGTTCTTTCTCATACCTCAGCAGCAGCCGGAAGCGTCTGTGAGATCTCAATGAATGCTGACATCAGGATAGGAAGCCTCTGGGGACAACACAGAGCATGGGCCGTTATCGGGACCAGCAGAGTATCGACATCCGTTGGCGTTGCTGATGGAAATGTTAGACAGGTGTCCAACACGCATTCTTCACCGCATAGCAGGCATCGTAGAACAGGTAAGATGCAATCTTGCCAGATTGGTCGGAATGACAGGAACCAAGTTGTATTAAGGTCCCGTAGACGAGTCATGCCTAAAAGCCGTACTATTTGCTCACGGCACTTTCGTTCAAGGAGAGCTTTCTCCAGTTCGCTCGGAGAGATGTCTGCGAATAGGCTGGCCATAGCGCAATAGCAGGAAGAGAAATAGAATTCCGGAAACAAGTGCTAGAATTAATGGTATGCCACCAAACACCGAATGTGCAAAGTTCGGGATGATTCCGAGTATTGCCTGGAAAGGTGCTAACAGACCGGAGCAGATGCTCTTAAATACATGTAGAATTCCTGTTGTATCAGACATGTTGAAGATACGTGATATCATTTCTCCGAAATGTATAGGGCAGTTTGTACGTATTAAAGTCTGTATCTCAGCCGAAGTCCTTGCTATTTGTAGATCATAGGTTTCTTTGGCCGAGGTTAAAGGCACTGTTTGCTGTAAAAGCATGGCTTTCATTCTGCTTAAAGTATCAAATCTTATAAAAGAGACGTTCAGCGAAGGCCATAGAGGCGACTCCCTGACTGTGTCTATTGGGGCAAACAATACTTGCATACAGCAAGTGACCCTGGAGTTGACCGTTACTAGATATGGGATGCCGCAGCAGCATGCCGCAGCAGCCTTGATCATTCAGCATGAGGTAACTCCCATTAGAAAGTTGTCCAAACGTTGGATTAATCACAGCAGCTGATGTACCCTGCTGATGGCAAGACAAATTTTCCACTGAACCATTACAAGCCCCGTGCAAGGAAATGTCTTGACATATAAGTGAACCACTCAGTGCAAGTTTACAGTTTGAACCGCTCAAAAACACTTCACGATCCCCACTCCAACATCTATATGTATACGGTAAATCCCACGATGTCTTAATGTATTCCTTACCCAACCTTTCATATTTGCCTGCTCGCATTTGTCTGAGGCAATACTGAAACTGAAAAGTACTCACAGGTAATGTTATTTTGCCATGAATAAGCCATTCTGTAGCTGGTTTTTCTGCCACTGTGAACGGTAACTTGTCCAGTTTTTCAATGCTCAGCACTGTATACTTTGCTCCTCTTTGTGCCAGTTCGATCTGTTTATCAGTGAGATTGTATTCTGCAAACAGAGCCGTTGTGTTAATGAAACGCCAACGCACATAGCCTGCTCGCAAAGATTGCAGCGTCCAGCTTAATAACATAATAGAACGTAATTGAGACTGGCCTTGTTGTAACATCGCCAAATCTTGTTCTAGTATGTCGATAGCAGAGGATACAATGCCATCCAATGAATATATTCTGGAGGACAAAGTTGTTAACCCATTGTCGACCACAGAGAGTGTTTTCTCTAAATTAATACGATCAAGTTCACGTATTCGTTCTGCAGCCTCTATCTGTGATACTTTCCAAGCTTCATTATAAGCAGCATAAATGCCGGCATATATGAAACGTTTTTGACGCGGTTTTCTTGGTCCAAGCAAGAATTCCCTAAGGTCTGCGTCCTTTTTAAGTAAGGTTAAGTGTTGTTTCACATCCTGTAGTGTAGACTTATGCAGCCAATCGAGGCATAATTTTCCTACACTGTATGTTGTTACTACACCCGGATGTTGTCTTTGGACGTATCTTGGGTCTGGCCTATTTATAGTAAAGCCCTGAGTTTTATTCAGGATTCTTTCCTGACAGTTATTCGTGTCTGTGGGCCAGATCAACCATTTTTTCCAATCAGGATTAGATCTGTTGAGTTGTAGTATATTGTCAACTGTCACCACTGCCTTTGTATTATTATCACTGGCAGGTGTTGGTACAGAAGGTGTGTTCATCTCTTTGATCTTGGCTAATCCAAGACAAGATGTTTGATGGATGGTTTCATTCAAAAACATTATTTGTTCTGGGATGATACAGGCTCTAAATAAAGCTTCTATCCCTTGCACTTGCCAATCTTTAGTACCCCAGACTGTTTTGGTGTCTATTGTGTCTTTCCAAAAGTCGAAACCCTGTCTAGACAGTTGGGCATTAAATAACGTAGAATAAATCTGTTTTGTATTTGTTAACATAATTTTCAGTCCTGTCTTGTTTACATTTTTATAGTAAAACATTTCTGGATCAGATGTGTTGTAACCTGAAAAATATGGAAATTTGTTAGCAAATGTTTTTGAACTACCTTTAGGTGGTGTAGGACAATGTTCCCATTGGTTAAACATAAACACATTTCTTGGATATGCAGATTTATGCAAATAATGATGACCATAGTGGTTATAACAATACAGTTGTTCATAGTCTGATGAACCCTCTAAATATTCATTTTTAGAAAATGCAGCAGATTTTTCTAGGTCAAACATAATGTCATTTACAGTCTCAAAGTCCCAATCATCTGAATAGGTACTGGACGTAATTAGATCACTTAGTGAAATTTTAAACAAATGTGGAATGTTCAATTGTTCATTCGGGCCGAAGATATAATCTGTTTTGTCCCACACTATACCATCCTGTATAGGAACAGCTGTGATGTTCACTGATGACAAGTCTCTTGCTTCACGATGGGAAGATTTATGAGGTTTCAAAAGTACGTTCACGTCCTTTCCTTCAGTGTTCACATGGATGTATCTGCCACTTATAAGCATGCTTACAGTTGTTACCAAAGCTAGCCAGAGCAGGAAAACAAAAAGTCCAGATGTAATCCAGAGTTCAATCCATGGAGAAACCAAATAAGTCTTTTTCATAAATTGAAGAAAGTCTTGTACTTGCTGCTTGAATTTGAATGATGCTGGCGTCGTTTCAGGTTCACTCGGATCTTCTGAGAACGTATCAAAGTTAATGAAATAGCCAGAAGCAGTTCTGTCAATTGTTGGAATTGCAGCAGGATTTGTAGAAATAAGTGGAACCAGTTCATCACTTGCCACGTTGGTGTAGACAGGTGTATTTGGATGAACTGTTAGTTGGTGTTCAAGAGGGATGAGTTCCATTGCGTTGTTGCTTAGTCCTCCATCTGTTACAGCTGAATTCTCGATAGTTATCAGTCTTTCAGTCTGAACCTCTTGGATAGTAGCGAGAGGAGTGTGTCTGCTACTAGGTCGGAGTCCACGAGGCCTACTATTTAGTATTGGCCACATACTGTGGTTTGATGAGGTCGATGGACACAAATCTTTTCTCCTTTCTTCCAGCAAGGGGCGGCAGAAGTACTGTTCTTGTTCCTTGAACTGCTAGGACAGGTACTGGTTGTCTGTAAGAAGGGCCAAATTCCTTCTTGTCCGCAATCTTTTCTCTGACTCGATCCCCAACTTTTGGAATCCAGACAGGCCTTGCTGGGACAGCCGGTTGATCCCCAGTGGTGGTTGGCTGTAGGAATACGTTGCTTTGTTTTGATCTTAGTTCATTTAGTTCCTGTAAAACAGCCAAACGATCTTTGATATCAAAGGGTTTATTTTCCACCACTGTGCCTACGTGTTCAAGGTCTGGTACCCACATTCTTGTCCCAAATAGGATCTCATATGGAGTGACCCCCCCTAGACAACTTCTTGGCAGGTTGTTCAATGAGCGCTGAACCCCACTAAGGTGTTTGACCCACCCATCACCCGAACCTAATACCCTAGCTGTTATAGACTGCTTTATGTCCCGGTTTTTCCTTTCCACAACCAAATTTCCCTCAGGATGGAATGGAGAGGAGTACCGCAATGCAACGCTCTGACTGGCCATGGCTTCTTTGTAAGCCCGAGAGCTAAACGCAGGACCCTGGTCAGAATGTAGCGTGCCTATTGCGTATGTGCCGATAAAGACTCGCAAATCTTTTATAACAGTTCGAGCGTCAGCCGAGCGCTGAGGCCATAACCATAGGAACCTAGAGCATGAATCCACTGCAACCAAGATGTATTTATAGTTTCCGTCCCTTTGCAGGGGACCGCAGTGGTCAAGGTAAACACAAGCTAATGGTTTATCTGAAATTAACAGGGGTGTCTGCGCAGGACGTTTCACTGTGGAGACTTTCATCTGTTGGCTTATATCACATTCTAAAACATAGTTCTTTGTTTGTTTTCTAATACCAGGCCACCAATATCTTTGCTTGAGTAAAGATACTGATGCAGAAACACCTGCATGGGCAGAAGCTATCCCTTCATGTGCTGCTAGGATTAGTCCTAATCTGTGTTCCTTGTTTGGAATTACCCTATCCCCCACTCCAGGGATTCGAGCAAAAGGAACGTTGTTCGCATCAATTACATAAGAGTACTTGAGTGGAAACTTTTTTGGTAACGCTGCACTGCTGCCTTTGCTTGAAGCATTGACAGCCAATATTATCTCACCGTCTATTTTTGTTTTTGAACGAGTGATCGCAGCTACGGAAGCCGTCTGCACAGCCCCCTTTGCGGCTTCGTCAGCCAATGAATTCCCTGCAACGTGAACGCCATCACGTTGATGACTCAGTGTGTGAATCACGTGAGCCTTTGGTAGTTCGTTTTTCAACTGAACTACTTGTTCCCAAAGCAATTTATGCTTTATTGTGCCACCTTTCGCATCTTTGAAACCATTTTCAAGCCAATTGTGTATATAGTCATTATACGACTGAACACAGTAAAAGGAATCGCACACTATTAGTGTGGGGAATTCTCGATCTGTACTTTCAAGTGCCAGTTTGAATGCTTGTAGTTCAGCTCGCTGAGCTGTACAATCCCCTAGAGATTGTGTTTTTGTGACCATAGGTCTGAAGATGCCATCTCGCATGCGACCTTTAACGATAGCACACGCTGCACTGTAAGCTTGCTTACTCCCTATTGCGGGTTGTGCGGATCCGTCAGTGTAAATTATAAATTCGTACTGATCAAGAGGCAGAATTTCAGTAGGCAGAGGACATTCTTGTTCATATTGTAGGAATGCTTGTGTTTTTAAATCTGGATCAAAAACATATTCAACATCTGTTGCAGCAAGAGAATTAACCCATTGTATCCATCTTGGATGTAATGCTTTGGCATTTGGAATGCTTGCTTTTGTGACCGCTTCTAAAGCCGGTACTGCGGTTACGACAATAATGCGTTTCCCTTGGGCTAAGGCTCTTTCTTTTGCTACAGCGGTTTGAACTGCTGTCAGAATTTTTTCAGTTGAACTGAAGCGCATTTCCGCTTGTGTGTACAAATGAGATTTGTATGCAATTGGGATTTTGTCACCCTCATTGAAGGTTAAGTAGGTGAATCCGCTTTGACCCGAAATTATTCGGATCACCAAATTGCGTTGACTTACCCGTGTTTGTAAGTGATTTGTTGCTAACATGTTAGCCTGGAGTGAACGCAAGATTTCTGTGTGTTCTTGTGTCCAGTTTCTGATCGAAAAATCAGGTTTGATTAATGCGTAGAGAGATTTAACCCTTTCTGCATAATTTAGTATGTAAGTTCTTCCAAAATTTAGGAAACCCAGGATGGATTGTAAGTTTTTTAGCGTTTTTGAAGGTTGGAGCAGCGCACACTTTTCTAAAAGTTAGCTGCCAAGCTCTTGCCTTCACTTGAAAGCTCATATCCTAGAAATAGGACATTGAGATGGACAATTCTGGACTTTTAAAGTTGAACTTGTAGCCCTCAGAGGCGAAACCCAGTATAATGGTGCTCACCCTGTTCAAGTGTTTTTCCAGGTCATCGTCTGTCAGATATATGTCATCGACATAGGACAATGCCTCATTGTCATAAATTTGTAGTAACTCCAATACCCTCGCTGAGAATAAACCTGGGCTATTCTTGAACCCTTGTGGGAGTCGACAAAAGTGACGCTGGGTCCCCATTATGGAGAATGCTGTTAAGTACCTGCTTTCAGGTGCTATGTTTTGACAAAAGAAACCATTTGACATGTCTAATGTTGTTTTATATTTTTTACGCACAATGTTATTCATTAATGCTGTGCTATGTGCATTTTGCACTGCAAAAGTTTTAGAACAAGTGTTTAGGTGTCTGTGTAATCCAAAACTAGACGATATGTATTGTCTGGTTTGGAGACAGGAAACAAAGGATTGTTCATTGAGGAGGTGCATGTTTCAATCACCCCTTGATATTCAAGTTGATCTAAGATCTCCCTGACCTGTTTTTTAGCTTCTTGCTTTATTGGGTACTGCCGTTGTGCAGTTGGTTCATGTTTCAGATGTATTTTATGGTGAGGTGAATCCTCATCCCATCCTACATGATTTTTATATAATGCTGGGGCCTGGGCCACTGCCCATTTCCTGGCATATGTATATTTTAGGTGAATTGGAATATGGTTGGAGAAGGCAGGCATAATAATGTCCTCGCCGTGTGGGCACTCCCTGACAAATTGTGGTGGGCAGTCCTTTTCTGATAGAAGTATGTCATAGCCCCTTGATAGTCTTTCCCAAAAAAGTGCTTTCACCTGTCTAGGTTTGTCTCCCTCCATCCGGAGTGTTATTTCATATAACCTTTGTGGAGTACTAACCCTGGTGTCTACAGTCTCAACTGTGATGTACTCATTCAAGTCCACTATCTCCAGATATTCCTTCACGTTCTGGCGAACTATTGTGACTTCTGCTGCACTGTCCAGCATTGTCTGAGCCCATTCTCCGTTCTTGAGTTGTGTTCTTAGTATTCTCGGCATGTCTGATCTTCAGACCTGCTACTTTCTTTTTGGAGAATTGAGGTTTTGTTTTGTTTTTTGGAGCGTGTTTGTCGTCTTTCGATTTCACGCGTTCTTCTCTATGTTCTGATCGTCCTCTTCTTTCCGAAGTCTGTGATGAGATCTGAAAGGGACGAGAGGAACGTGTATCAGTATCTTGATACCTGTCAGGTTTTCTCAAATTATCCCTATTCCTGAGGTAATACCTCCTTTCACAGGGCTCCTTTTGAGGAGACCTACCTCGGGATTGAGAACGTTTTTCATTTGATTTTTGTTTAGTAGACTCCCACTTCTTTTTAGAAGGTGTAGGAGTTTGTTTAATTGAGTCCTTCTCAGGACTTTCAGATAGTTTCGGCTTCACTGGTCTTCCACCCAAACTATCTCTGCCTAATTCTGCATAAGATTGTTCAATTATTCTGGGTAGCTCAGTTTGATGTTCTGTAACATCGAATTCCCTTAATTTTTGGCGGATCGCCACTGCTGCTGCCTCCCCTTTAATATTAGATAATATTATTGTTGAGACCTGGTCGAAATTTTTCAGTAATTTCATACCTAAATTTAGAGCAGGCTCTGCCCCGTATTCGTTTTGAATTTGTTTTAGGACATCAGGTATTACTGCAATTGACGGAATGCCATGTGTTTTTGTATAGATGGCAGCAAAGACTGAGCCCCAAGTGGTGCAGTCTTCCAGTTGTGGTGTGATCCCCATCGGTAAACTGATTGTTAGGATTCTGTGTTTCTCATACGGGCTAGTATTTGGAAATACTGCTTCGATTTGAGTAATTTTTTGAGCTATCCAGAATGGAATTTGCTCACGTTTTGCGGGCATTTTACCCATGACTGCGTATAGAGTCTGTGGTGTAATTTTTAGTGTATTCCCCTGGTGAGGGGTTTGATTTGGAATTGTTAATGGTTGCTGGACTGTAAAAGTCTGCATGACATATTGGACCAATTGTCTGTAGATTTTTATTAACTCTGTGAGTTGAGTAAGTAAATCCTCATCTGACATCTCTTCAATGTCAGGATGAGGTGTGTAGCTGGCTAGAATCGGCCATGTTGCTCCTGGTCTACCTAGTGGACCGAGCCTAGTAATGTTTTTGTGATGTTTTAGGGCGCCTTTAAACCAGAGCTGATGCTCTTGGTATGTTAATGGAATTTCTATATCCTCGAAAGGAATGTATTCCTCTGGTGGATCATCTTCTTTGTAGAAGTGAAACATGTGTGTTACTGAATTGGATTCAGGAAATATTACCCATGAATAGAATACCTCTGTCTGAAAGGATTCATGTGCCTCTATCACGAAAACTGCTCTACCGCCTCTCGGTGGTAGGCCATGTTTTATAAGTTTTAGAGTGATGGCTCTTCTTAAGTTTAGAGCGATGTTTATTACACCCTCCTCGGTTTCATTTAAACCGGTAAAGTTAAAAACTGCTGGTAGGGCTGGATCAGCCACAGCTACACCGTCTTCGGCGTCTTCAGTCATTTTGTTTTTTGCAAAATGTAGAACAAGTTTCAAGGAAATAAAGATAAGGTGCACAATATTTTGGAACACTGTGTCCTTCAACGTTGAGCAAACAAAACAGCTAATATATAGGGTCCTGCCCTATGTAGCCGTGGTGGATACCTAACCCTGCCCACTCCAGACGTCTTTTGGAGTATATGGGTAGGGGTCTTGAGAGAAAAAGCATGGCTGAGTTACTCAGTATCTAACGTTGAATTACTGCCTTACCAAACCGTTGGGCGCCATGTAGTGTAGCTCCTATTTCCCTAATAGGCTCTGCGCATTGGAATAATATATCCTATAGGTTTGACATAGGACTAAGGTCAGTATGTCCCTATCGAGTATATTAAACTTAATTACTTGTGCCAGCTAGCTCAGAGGCCACTAGAAACTCCTTGACAACAAGAAGGGAGTAGTTTCTGGCAGCCGCAAAACATGACCACTGTGTTTCCCTTTAGAATCAGAACGTGTCCCAGAGTCGTGGAAACAATAGATAACTATTTCACTCAGCTCAGTCGTGCATGCTTAGTTTTCTCCAAGTTACACAGAAAGAAATAGACGGGCGTTTCAATAAAGGATTTATTGAACAGTCTTGTTTCTGGTGTAAGTAAAATGTGCTGTTACGATCACAAGACAGTATGCGAGATAAATAATGTACAGTGTGAGCAGTAGAAATAAATAATACTGCGATAGCATTATCTTTTAGTACATATGCATTTACATAAATAACACAGACTAAAAATGCGAGTACTCATACGATGCGTTGCTAAGCTAGTTCTACCCCAATGTACCTAACCTAACCTAGGTGTAGGAAGAGGGAAGAAGTAGGTGAAGTATTCCTTACTACGGTATACTAAGAGTATGTTAAGTCTAGTATGCCTAGTATGCCAAGAGTCCCTCTAGGTTCTAGTCAGCTCCATACCTGAAGAATGAGAGCGGTAGGAATCTCTTTGCCAGTCTCGAACTCCAACACCCCGCAAGGGAAGTCAGATCACTGGAAGCTGGACTCTCTGCGTGCAGGGATGACAGCGTCTTCTCAGTGCGTCAGGCCGGGAAACGGGCTCCTCTGAAGTCGAGGTCTCCTCTGGTTTACAGGGGCTAGGGAAGGTATATTTATACCTGAGAGCACCTAAGAATGTTAGTATTGACGTGAGTTGGACAGCGAAAGACGTCATGAATGAACCCCTAAGGAATAATGGTTCATGCATAATATATGAGTCCTTGAAGAAATCAATAGTCCTGGACTAGGGAAACTCCCGCAGCCTAAGGGTCTGTTCTTCATGAACTCGTTGTGACGTTAGGGTGGACGGATGTCAGAGACCATGCCTGTATTTGGAGTGCACGGTTTAATGCCTAAATAAGGGCTGGGATTTTATGCCTATATAAGGGCAGGGCGAATTGTGCCTATATAAGGAGATGATATTGGAAAACCCGTTTATGGATACCCTAAGAGGAATACAACAGGATGCTTCGACTATTCCAGTTAATTCGCATACTGCATATGCTGCACTTAGTTTACCATCTTCATGCCTTTGGCATGAACCGTCCACAAACAGCTCCCTGTCTGGGTCTCTGAGAGGCAGTTCCTGTATATCAGGATGCGGTTTTGTGCACAATTCTGTGACTTGCAAACAATCATGTTCCTCTTCATCGTCTTTAACTTCCTCATGATACGGGTCTGGTAATAATGTAGCAGGATTTACAATTGTGCACCTGACAATAGTTAAATTTTCAGCACCTAAAATTATTCTTTCATATTTAGTCAGCCGACTAGGAGTAAGATGCTGAGTTCTTGTGCTTGTCAGCAGAATCACAACTGAGTGTGGAACAAACACTTTTACAGGATGTCCCATTACAATTGATTCACTTTGCTCAATGCTCAAACAGGTAGCAGCTACTGCTTTTAAGCAACCTGGCAACGCTGCTGCCACTGGGTCCAACTTAGCAGAAAAGTATGCTATAGGACGTCTGTCCAAACCATGTCTCTGAGTTAGGACTGAAAGTGCACAATTTTCTCTCTCATGACAGAATAATGCGAATCCTCTTGTATAATCAGGCATGCCTAGGGCAGGTGCTTCACACAAAGCACTTCTCAATTTTACAAGGGCTCCTACGCTCTCATCATCCCATTCAACTGGGTCCTTTGCCTTCTTTTTCGTCATTTGAATCAATGGTTTTGCTAGTAGAGAAAACCCTACTATCCACTGCCAACAATATCCCACTATTCCAAGGAACATTCTCACTTCTCTTTGAGTTACAGGCATTTGCATTCTTTTGATTAATTTTATTCTTTCAGAAGTTATCCTTCTTTTTCCCCTCTCAATTTGGTGTCCTAGATATTTAACTGCTGTTGTACAAAACTGTAGTTTTTCAGGTGAAACTTTATGCCCTTCTTCTGCCAAGTGATTTAATAGTGCAATGGAGTCGACAACACAGTCCTCTCTAGTGTTAGATGCCACTAGCAGATCATCTATATACTGCACTAAAACTGAACTTCCTGGCATCACTGGCTTTTCTAAGCACTTTTTCAATATTTGATTAAAGATGGAAGGACTCTCTGTGTACCTTTGAGGAACACGATTCCATACATATACTTTGTTCTCAAATTTAAATGAAAAAAGATACTGGCTATCTGGATGCAATGGTATGGAAAAGAATGCTTGACATAAGTCAATCACAGTAAACCATCCTGCTCTCCAGGGAATCTGGTATAGGATTACTGCAGGATTTGGCACTATAGGACAACAAGGTTCCACAATTTTATTTATTTCGCGTAAATCCTGAACAATCCTATACTTTCCACTAGGTTTCTTCAGACCCATGATTGGTGAATTACAAGGGCTACTCATTACTTCTTTTAATATGCCTTGTTTTACCATTCTGTTAATTTCCTCAATAACTCCTGCTTTTACTTCGGCACTCATTTTGTACTGTCTGGTATTTGGAAAAATTGCACCTTCTTTTACAATAACTTTTACTGGGTCTATCTTAGCCATTAGTCCTACTTCTTTCCCGGTGAAATCCCATACTATGGAATTTACTGTAGTTCTTAATTCTTCTGGCAACTCGTCTTTTGTTATCAAAGAGAACATCTCATCTACCTCTGTACCTTGCTTTGCAATCATAATTTTATATACATGGTCTTCATCCGGGGTCTGAACTGCAACACCATCCGGTGTGCAGAAAATTGTGCAGTTCATTTTACACAACAAATCTCGGCCCAATAAATTCACTGGACTGGAATCACACACTACAAACTGATGCATTTCTCTAAATTTTCCAATTTTTACTTCCATTGGTTCGGTAAGAGGTGTTTTAATTTTACGATTGGTCACACCCACAACTTGGATAGCTTCTCCAGAGAGAGGAAGGTCTGGGATGTCTGCTGTTCTCACAGTAGACCTGGTAGCACCAGTGTCCAAAAGGAAAGTGATATCGTTACCTCTTACTTTCCCTTCAACATATGGACCTGACTGATCTACCGGCAAGGATGCGCCAAGTACGCACTCCTTCTTCCCCTCTCCTAGGCACCGTCATTGGTCATATTGACAAAATTCATCCTGTAAAAGAAATTGTGAAGTTACATAATCATTCTTACCACTTCCTCCTTGATATCCGACGTCTGTACCGTGCTTTGCTCTGCTTACATTACCCTGTATAGGTGCAGGTGGTAACTGACTCTGAGGATTTACACCCTGCTGTGAGTCGTTCTGCGTCTGTGGATTTAAATTATGTTTTGGGCCATTATTATTTCGAATCTTTTTACATTCATCCTTCCAATGCCCCAACTTTCCGCATCCATGACAAGGAAATTTCTTTTTAACCTCTTCTCTACTCATTCGTCCTCTCACTTTACCACCATTTCCTGTATCACTATTTGTTCCAGAATCTTTTCCCTGATTATCAGTTGGATTATCCAAATTAATTCCCTGTCGCTCAGCCATTTTCACTTGAGCCCACATCACCTTCTCTTGTAGTTTCTTGTGCCTATCCTCAATGTCGTCTCCACAATATTTCGCATATTTCAAAATCTCGTCTATTGGTTTCCCTTGCCAGCACAACATGTGCTGCTTAATCATCTGACAAATCTCTGGTTTTAATCCATAAACAAATCGGTAAACAAACTGACTCATGTTTTTATCTCCAATGTCCTCAAATCCACTATACTGTTTAAATACCTGCAATAAACGTTCATAATAGGCATGTACCGATTCACTTGCTTCTTGGGTAGTTCGGTCTATTTTCACCCAATCCGTTTCTTTTGGTGGTATTTTCCCTTTCAAGTAAGTTATTACCTGCTGATACTTTTTCATTACATCACTTGATGGGGCACCTGTCTTTGGATCTCTACGATACTCTTCACTCGGCCAATCAATTGTGATTTTACAATCTGTCCACAAATCGGCAGGTACCACTATGTCGAACAAACCATCCAAATCCTTCAACAATACTTTTGACACTTTCACAAACCTCTCAACCTGCTTGTACCATTCAATGGGCTTTTCTCTCAACTTGGGAAAATCATTCGTAAATGACAGAATGTCCTGTCTATTCCATGGGACATGTACATAACCTCCTCCAGTTACTTCTCGCATCGGGTACATCTGATCTGCTTTCCCTGTTTCTTTCAATAAATATTCAGAAGTTGTTCTACTGTACCGTGCCTCTTCCTTTTTCTTTGTCTATCTAGTTTTCCATTTATCTAGATCTCCCCATTTCTGTAAAACTGACATTAATTCCTTTACTTGTAATTTTCGGCCAGAGGCATTCATGTTTTCTAAATCTTTGTCAGAAAAGTCTGCTCTATAGGGTTTCTGTAGCACTTTTTGACTTCCCTATTTCAATTCCCATCTGCAAGGCCAAATCTGATAATTTTTCATGAAATATCTTTACATTTCTAGTGATGCTTCTGCAGACGAACAATAGTTCTTCTTCATCGTAAGTGTTTAAACGATCTACTCCCACATTTCCTGCTATCATTTCTTCTAACTCGACTTTTAATTTGTAGATGTCCATGATCTTTGGGGTGAACTCTGTCTGTCTGATCCTTGTGCCCATCTTTCTAAGTCTTCTGGTGTAACTACTGTGGCACTCTTAGTTCCAGATGATGTTACTATATTTACATTTTTGGAGCAACCAGGAGTTATTCTTCTAGGAGTGCTATTTACAGATCCATTAAGGATATCATAGATTCACAATCACTGATTTAATCATCAATTATTACAGGTTCAGGTTTAGGAATTTCTACAGGTGTAGGCATCACCAATGGTTTCGGGTAATTTTCTTTGTTACCATATAAAGGAACTACTGGACCAATCGTTACCGGTATGGTCAGGGAATCAGGATGTATATTTAATTGCGTTATTTTCTGTATCAATTCTGCTCTGTTTTTGTCTATAGCTTCCTTCTCTTTATCCTAAAGTACCCTATTAACTTGTGGATTATGTAATACTTGCGGTACTAATGGTGTCTTTAAAAGTGGTGCACTAGGTGTACATCCACTTGTCCCTTCCTGATATGGTGGTGGATTCTTTAATATTTCTTCCATAAATTCGTCTTCAGAGTCTCCAAGACCTGTCAAATGTTTTGTCTTTTCTGTACATTTACTTCCTAACGAGTCTTCTGCCATTAATATTGGATACAAACCTTCTGTAAGCATCGCTCTTCTCCACTGCTTCATTTGACCGTCCCTTGACTCATTTTGGTATCTAGGGAAAAATCCCCGATAACCCCTACTGCTTCTCGCTCGGTCACGTTCGAATGCCTCCGTTTCCCATTCTTCTAAGGCTTCGTATTGAGTTAATCTTGGTCTAGGTTCTAAATCATTCATCCTCAATCTCAAATTTTGAATAATTCTCCCATTGAAAGTACCATTCTCTGGGAATGCTAATATTCCATAATTTTTGGTATATTCTATCCAATTTTCTAACCATACGCAAGTATGATAACCTCTCTCCATCATCATGAATGAAGCGGGCGTTTTTGCTGGTGGAATAATAATTCCTTCTCTAGTTTTGAAGGGTTTATCTTTCTTAAAATAATTTTTAACCTTCTGTAGAAATGACATTTTTCTCTTTTCTCCATACATTTTGGGTAAATATCTATGTATTGAATTATATTCTGCAAACCATAAGAATCTCTTGTCTGGACGGGTTCCTGTTAAGGTCGGATCACGTTTCCACATATATCTCCCACTTATCCACTAAGACTTCGGCTTCTATCCTACCAACCAATTAAATTCCAACTAACATTTGTCTCTGAACCAAGCCTAGCGCGGCTTTTCAGTGATGTCTATTTGACGACCCCTCCTTTACAATCTGCGCTTTGCAGTCCCTCGCTGTTTCGACCAATCCCAGCGTGACACCTGTGACGTCAGTATTACTCCTGACTACTGACCCCTCCTTTACAAGAGTCTTTCCACGCCCGCTGTTTCAACCAATCCCAGCGCGGCGTTTTGTGACGTCAACTCCCTCTCTGGCAGCTGACCCTCCCTTTACAAAATCATACGCAAAACTTTATTTTCTTTGTACTTCTTATTAAAATACAGTAACAACATAAAACATTCGCTATCGTGACAGTTTCGCTAACTTGAAAAGAATAGTTTCTCTCACACTTAGGGGCCGATTCCGATTCGGACCGGAAATCTCTCCGACCGAGCCGGACCCGGAGAGATTTCCGACCGAATCGGACCCTAGCAGTCCGACCGAACGAGTACGATGCACACGCATGCTATCGGACTCGATTCGGTCGGACTCCCATTGAAGTCAATGGGAGCCTGTCGTACGACGCGTACACGGGCTCCCATTGACTCAATGGGCACGACGCGAACAAGGGCGCCCCCTACAGCGTGTTCGCGTCGATGCGGGTCGCACCGTGCATGCATGTGTAGGGGGACCCATGTGTCCCCCTGTGTGCGACTCGCATGCCTACGCTTCCAGGGGGTCCGACACGGACCCCCAAAGTGCGGCTCCGACAGCTCCTTGGAGCCGGGCTGCGCGAGTCGGTCGGAGCGGTCGAGGTGCGCATCGTACTTACCCGGCCGGGAAACGTCTCGATTGCGAGGTGCGCGTCGTCCCCGTGTGAGTCGGTCGGAGCGGTCGGGTCCTGCGAACGAGTCGGTCGGAGATTTCGCGTCCCACGCATCGTACTCGCTCGCCCGGATGCACGTACGACTCGGTCGGGAAATAGGGCTCCGAATCGGATCCGGTTAAGCCGAATCCGATTCGGTGCCCTACCGGCCGAGATCGGAATCGGCCCCTTAGTGAAACCTTTCCATTTACTAAACATACACTACGAGTAAAACCCTTCCGTTTACTCTTCACGTAAGCTTCAGAAATACCTGCTACTTCTTCAATGTTACCCTTTCTAGGTGATATAACATCAGATTTTCACCAGCGTATTCCTTTGCTGTCACTCACACGCAGAGTCCCTAACGAGTACTGATAGCCCTGCTTAACTTTTCAGTACTATTTCTGCCTGACAGATAACCTCACTGCAGTATGGCTTCTACTTACCATCCGCTATTCAATTTTCCCCCGGGGAATTCTGGACAACATAAAACAAAACTCTTGAACAAACGGATGATTACCCAATTAACAAGGTACAACCATAACCATCCTCTGCTACCAGAAAACTGATCCAGCGGGTTACTAGCAACAAGCATTCACACACTGAATACTCACCTGGGCCCATTCATTCATACTACGCTAGCAATTTCCGCTGGTGGGTCAGTTGTACTCTTTATCAAAAAAATCCCTGCTACCAATTACTTTTCTGATTGAAGAGTAATGACTTACCAATGGACCCTTTGCTAATTTGGAAGTTTAAAATGAGTGACGTTCATTACAATTCATAAATTCTAAAATAATCACTGAGTCAAGAAGTTTTAAAATGTTTATCTAAAGTTTTAACAGAGTAAAATACACAACCACATGATACTTAATCGTATATCAAGGATGAAGCATAATAATAATTATCGATCAATGATGGTTCCCCAGAAAGAAGAAGATAGAGACAGCAGCACAACTAAAGGTTGCATTTATATTTACCTAAAGGTGCGAGACACCAAACCCCTTGGCCAAGGAGTTGGAAAAGATCGGTCCCATAAAGGATGAAGATCAGAGACCTCCGGACCAGGTACACGACAGGTGACCTCTCTATCAACGACGCCTGCGTCGTTCCCCTCTCTGACACTTCACTCCTCCTCGAGTTCCTCTGTGTCTTCCTTCTAATGGATTCCGCCGCCCCCACCTCAGGACCTTTCTGGACAGCGGTTCAGTCTGCAGTCGATCAGCTTGTATGTCTGAGCTAGAGCGTCCTAATGCCAATGCCTGTTCTTGAGCTTGTGGTTGTGCTAGTTAATTAACTAATTCTATATCTATTATACCCTTCTACTCCCAGGTACCTCCCATTAATGTTTCAAAATTATGGGCCCACTACTTCTGATTGGACGGGGACAGGGGGTTGATCCTCACACCATGTCATTTTAGTTCAATTTCTTTAAGCCCATTGTTTTAAAATACCGCCCATCACAATTAATACATTTGCTTTATTTCCCACCCGTTTCCTATTGATTTAGCAATACATTTTTGTATACAATTGTATCGTCTTCAGGTACATTTCGGATTAACTTGTGAACCAGGCTTCGCGACCTTGGAGAGCTTCCAAGTTGACTTCATCGCTTCCTTTGGTCAGCCTTTCAGGGCGCATGTGCAGAACCAATGTCTCTCTAGCTGCAGTTCAACCAACCCAGGCCCATTTACGAACTAATAAAAGTCAAAGAAGAAATATTAAAATCACAATATAAATGGTTTCCTGTATACCCACTTTGTCTACTCTATTCCCATTTATTTATAAATCTATTCGCATTATTAGCATTAGAATACCACAGCTTTAATTGCAGCGTATGCGCAAGCTTTAGCACATGAAAACTTTAAGCAGCCATTTTAATACACACTGCGCAGAAGCAAAGATTTCCTCCAAGCAAAGAAAGACGTCACACCACGTGATATGGTTGACACATGCGCAATGAAATTCCCGCTCATTAGCGGCCATTTTAGATTTAGACAAGCGTTACTTGTTAGTTTAAACACATAGGCAAGCTTCCTCGTTTTGCATTGATGTGTGCATTGGTTAGTACGGACATTACAAAGATTAATAATTAATACTGTGAGAGGATTGCTTACGAGCAAGTCTCATTGTGAGTTCTTGCTCCATCACTTTGACACAAGATTGAGTAAAACATGTGAAATATAAACAGGAACTAAAGCGCTGATATGGGTTACCTTAAAGTTTTTGGGATTGAACGATCAGAAATCGATCAGTGTTATTTGCCAGTAAACTGAAAGATGTGTATATAGGGTGCGATACGGACCCTTTAATTGTCCGTTTTTACTTAATAAGGGGTCTGGGACTCGGAGAGACCCGGCCCACTTAAAACCCGCTTGGTACGCATCTTGGTGTAAGCCCTCCCAGCTGCCGCTCCATGTGTGCTGTGCCACGCTAGAGGCACGTGTGTCTCTCAGGCACGGCGCCTAATCATACACTTAGCACTCACCCATGCCTCCCGCCCATCGCGCCTACTCTGCCTGCCCCTGCCTACTGCTTAAGACTTCAGTGCTGCACTCAGCACCTCTGCTGTCAGTGCCACGTTCAGAAGCCTGCTGCACCCGATGAGAACACATCCGGGTCCTCGCACTCAAGACTCACCATCCTTCTACATGTAGGTCACTCCAACCAACTCTCTGTCCACCCAAGCTTGCATGCACCACATGCATTATGTCCTGCACAGGAAACAGCGCCTCAAGGCCAAACTGTGGGAGTAGTGCGCTACGTAACTGCACCTGACAAACAATAACAATGGAACGGGCTGTATTCGACTGTTCTCCAGTGTTATGTAATTGTATGCAGGGTTTTAATGCCAAAGGTTCTCAGGGGCGTGGATTGGTCAGTAAGAGTGGAGGGGGGGGGGTTCTGGACCAACAGGTTTCCCATGAACCACGCTGGCATGTCGAGTAGAATACATTATACGGGATGCAGGGTATGAGGGGGGCTTAAGTGGCAGTGGAAAGAGAGAGGAGTGCGCATTGTTAGGGGTACTTAAAACACAATATCTTTCAAAGTAACGAACATTTTAGGGCCTTCAAAACTGAGACGAGAGAGAGAGAGAGAGAGAGAGAGTGTGTGTTTTAGTTTGTGTGTGCATGTAAAAATCGCAAGTGAAATCCGGCAGGTACCTCACCATACCTGTTGTGTACCTCAGTTAATGTTCCTGGTTAGTTTGCTGTAGGTTGTGTTGTGTGACCCGTCAGCTGGTGACACAGGCTCTACACGAAGGTGTGCACAGCTTTGTTGCCTCCTCCTCCCTCCCTTGGATGATTCAGTTTTTTTGTATTTGACGCAAGGTTCTTGAACAACACTTAGGGGCCGATTCCGATCTCGGCCGGTAGTGCTCCGAATCGGATTCGGCTTTACCGGATCCGATTCGGAGCCCTGTTTCCCGACCGAACCGTACGCGGGTCCGGCCGAGCGAGTACGATGCGAAATCGCCGACCGACTTCGTCCGGGCGTCCCGACCGCTCCGACCGACTCGCTCCCGGCTCGAACCGCTCCGACCGACTCGCTCGGACTCGACTCGCACCGCGCAATGGAGACGTTTCCCGGCCGGGTAAGTACGATGCGCGCCGCGAGCAGTCCGACCGAGCCGCGCACTCCGGCTCGTAAGAGCTGTCGGAGCCGTACTTTGGGGGTCCGTGTCGGACCCCCCTGTACGCGTAGCCGCGCGAGTCGCACACAGGGGGACCCATGGGTCCCCCTACCTATGCGTGTACGGCGCGAATCGCTCGCCGCGTACCCGCTGTAGGGGCGCCCTTGTCCGACTCCGCACCCATTGAGTCAATGGGAGCCCGCGTACGCGTTGTACGACCGGCTCCCATTGACATCAATGGGAGTCCGACCGACTCGAGTCCGATAACATACGGACGCATCGTACTCTGCTCGGTCGGACTGCACGGGTCCGATTCGGTCGGAAATCTCTCCGGGTCCGGCTCGGTCGGTGAAATTTCCGGCCCGAATCGGAATCGACCCCTAAATCTTATAGGTTTTTGTGACTTGTCTGGGTCATGTTGCTTGTTTCTGGTCCAGGGAGGACCTGGCCCGGCAGTTCGTGCTGGACTGTTCCCATTGGGTGCAGGGTCAAGACTGATTTGCATATGGCTGGGTCTAAACTGGAATGGAATGGCGTGCAAAAAAACGATGGATTCCATTTAACCAAGATCTGTGACTGGGGTGAATGTTTGATTTGTTCAGCATTCCATTCATCATCTGTTCTTTTTGCAATTGTCACCCTAAGTGGGAAGGGTATACCCAGACGTGGGTCCCGTGCTCGCTATGCTACCAGATTCAGCCTATACTGGCTGATGAGGGGTGATACCCTGAAACTGGTCCTAGGATGCTTGTTTCCAGTCCAAGGAGGACCTGGCCTGGCAGTTCAGGCTGGACTGTTCCCATGGGGAGCAGGGTCAAGACTGATTTGCATATGCCTGGGTCCAAACTGGAATGGCGTGGTGTGCAAAAAAAATGATGCATTTAACCCAGATCTGTGACTGAGAGTGAATGTTTGATTTGTTCAGCATTCCGTCCATCATCTGTTCTTTTTGCATGGGTCATGTTTCTATCTTTTCATGTATATGTTTGTTGTGTATTTCTTTTGGGTGGAGCCCATATTGTGGAGTCTGTTGCTTGAAGGTCTACCTTCCCCTTGACTGCCAGGGAGTAACTGAATCCTCATTGTCTCTGCATCTGCTGGTGGGACAGGAGGTCCATGTGGCTTTATATGTCCATCTGCGAGTAGTCCTTCTCGGCACTTCCACATTCATGTATTTATGGAAGTTTTTTTCACTTTTGTATAGAACTGAATCTGGGCAGTGATGGTTCGGGGAGCTTTAGGGCTCTGCCCTTACACATCTCCAACAACCCATGCAGTGGAGTAGCAAAGGGTGTCATGGACCCTACTGCAAGAAAGGACATTGCTCCCTCAGCACCAAGAAGAACAGAAAGAGGCAGCCACAGCGAGGACAGCAAGCACTTATGCTAGGAAAATGGGTCTACCCTGTGAAAACTCAGAGTTTTTCACATCTTGACCTCTGGGATTTGGCCCTCTGCTGTGGTTTAAGTCTTCCTCACATTCACTGTAAAGTCTATTAACATTTTTTTTTATAGAGTGTTATATAGCGCGAACTAGACCCGAGAACTCGGGTATCAGAGTGCTTCACATAAGCACCAGTTTCGTTACAGATGGACACATTCATTTTTGTTAGGCACGGGAAGATTAAGTGATTTGCCCAGAATCTCAGGATGTTGAGCGTCGTTGAAGAGATTCAAACCTGGTTCCCCAGCTTTGAGGTCGACCGCTCAAGCCGTAAGGCTACATCCTCTCCATTGGACTAGGAGCGCAGCCTATAGTGCCCGCCTTTGAATGTAAGGCCAACTGCCTGTGGACAGCTAGCCTAGGGCGCTCTGGGAAGGATGCAGAAGTGACATGTATGGAGAGGGCATGTGCTTTTTGCTTTTGAGGTTCAAATGGACATTGGGTGCGTCTGTTGTGCTCTGCTGTATGGAGACAGAGATGCACGTTGGGTCTCCAGCATGCGGGGGGTACATAAGATGGCGGATGGAGCCAGCCACCCAGGCAGGGATGCAGATTGAGGAAAATTCCTGCAAAGTGAAGGACTCTGAAGTGCACCAGGCTCAATTGAAGAAAGGAACAAGCCAGACGCCCCTTGAAGCTTAGGGGCAGTTCCTGCTCACTTCCCGCTTCATTCTTTCCCAGAAGTGTCACCGTAGACACTTTTGTATAGTGAGAGAGTGGAAAGGCCTCTCAGACTCTCCTGGTAGGGCACACCCAACTTTGCCCCTCTTCCTGCCACGTCTGAGTGAGAAACGACTTTATCCTGGTCAATCGAGTGATTACTCACAAAATGGCAGTAACTCCCTAAAACCAGCTCATGAGATGGGGCTCTGGAACCCTTACCTGTGTCTGCACACCCACCACAAATACTTAGTAGAAGCCCAGGACCTGGTGCCAGGATTCTTACTGGCCAGTTCCAGACCCACGCAGCAGACCAGACCCTACTTGAGCTTCAGAGGCAGATCTGTGAATGCAGACTTCCTTCTCAGGAGTGTATGAGCTGGAAAAGACCACTGTATGGTGAGTTACGCGCTGAATAGAGAAGATGGAACTGCCTCTTGGACACAGGGGATTGCCAGAGGAGAGCCAGGCCTGTGGAGTCAGCGGCACAGCCGCCTGGTGTCTGAGGAGCAGAGCAAGGCACTTGGGCCCTGCCCCACGAGAGAGGCGGTATCTACTCTGATGGAAGATACTAACCTGCTGGGAGATGGGTGATGGAGCTGTGTCCCTGCAGGAGCTTACCATCTAGAAAACAAGATCATAGCTATTCAGGAAGGATAAGGAATTATGACCACATGGAGAGGCCTCTAAGAAAGGGGCTGCTGTGTGGAGTAAAATGCTCAAACCCACGTATACATTGGTGCAGTGGTTGTGAAGTTATGGGCTTTCGAAGGGTGTGCTCATGTGCAGAGTGGGAAATCGCACCCCTTTTGGCATGGTCCCTTGTCTATTTCTTTTGACTGGACTGCTAGTAGTCATTCTCTGCACAATGATAATTCACTAACTGGATTGTCATTGCATGCATTTCCCTTAAAACATCAATAGAGATTGAAAGACTTATCACACGAGTGCTTGTTGTTGTATGTAAATGTGCTGTATTTAGTTTCTCAGCTGCAAGTGCGTCAACCTGCCTGTCTTTTGTACTGAGGCAGCATTGCCATATTGAAGAGGAGGGTCACACGTGTTCCTTTTGCAAGGATCCCGAATGGTAGTACTCCAGCGTAGAAGAGATAGCTCCCAATACCTTTCAATGGCTCCTTCTAGGACACAAGTTGTATAGTGCAGTCTGAGTTCATGGAAAGTTCATAGATGACGAAACTAGAGGTGGGCGGAACTTGCAGAGTTTTACTCCATGGAATTCTGCAGAGTTACCTAAAAACCCAGCAAGATTTCGCAGAGTTCCATGGGCAGTGGAATTCCAGTGCGTCGCACTGCTCATGCTGATTTTTAGTGCAGGGAGCTTGTCCGTTGCTGTAAAATCAGTGCAAATGACACCACGTGATATGCCAGAGAGTGCTGATTCTTTCTGCCACTCGAGTAGCTTATGCAACCCGAGTGGCAGCGTTCTCCATGCGAGCAGTAGCAACCTGCCGTGACCACCCGTGTTGAGAAACCTTGTTGGGAGGCAATCTAGTGCTTGTTTTTTCTCACTCACGAATAAAACTCCATCACATGGTGGTTGGCGGTGATTTTGCTGAACTCCATGCTCTAGGCAGAGCATGGAATGGACAAAACTCTGTGACCTCTGCCAGCGGAGTTTAGTGCCCACCCCCAGAGAAAACCAAGCAGGACTGATTGCCAGGAGAGTGAAAAAATATGTGTGGTCATTGGTAGGGGCATCTCACTATTCAGCATTTAGAGTTGCAGTATTTTGAAAAAAGTCAAACTGACTACTCACTTTGTAGAGTTTTAGTTGCGGAAGAGAAACCTGAGGTAAACAGAGGGTTCTGTCCGCATGGAGAACCAGAGGAGGGATAGCCCACATACCCACTCGGATTGCTATATCTGATGATGTTGAGCATGAAGCTTTGGGTTTGCACCGGCAACCTTTGACATAAAAACTACTCACCTCAGACTGCGGGACAAAGGCTGGTCACACACCTAAGAGACCCCTGACCTATGTGCGATCTGGAGGTCTGAGAACATGGGGCGGACAGACAGGCTAAAAAATCATTTTGTAGAGAGCTGGGAAGCAAAAGGATACTCCTGGAACTGTGTGGCAGGTTTGTGACGAACGTGACCAAAAACCAGATGTTTCTAAAAGAGTATAAGGGAGATAAGGTCCCCTGATAGCCCCAAGGACAAAACACGGCACCAAAGAGGACACCTCTTGTGAAGATGACCAGTTGACCAGATGCAGCTGGTTTGGCATTGATCTTTTGGAAGATTCTTGTTGGAACTTACAAGTCAGTGACAACTCTAGCTCCCACTCACTGTGAGCTGGAATCTAGAAGGACCTCTGTGAAGTTTGGAAGCTCTGAACTGTGCCACCCTGCACGAGACGGGTAACTCTCACCCAGCCACCCTGGCTGGCGCAGGGAGGCGTGCTGTGCTCATGGGGCGAGAGGAAGTCTCTCATAGCCACATGTGAGTACCGTGCAGGAACTTTCATTGACGCCCATGCAGTATGGCGTAGTAAGTGTGGAACAGAACTGTTGCTTTGAAAATCTACAACTTTGCAGTGAAAGATCCAAAGTTTTTTGATTGTGGCATTTTTTAATCATAAATTACTTTTGAATTATGCAAAATTGGCTGGCACATTACTGAGTGTTTCTTGATCCAAGCATTGTCCTGTTACTGCTGAACCTCAGCTCTCGTTCTCTGAAGTAGCCTTTTACCTCAGGCGTAGATTACTAAGGGGTGGATGAGGCTCTCTTAGTGAAACGTGCTTGCCTGAGTAGGAGCTCGCTGTGAGCGGTGGTGACCCTGCACCAGAGCAACCCAGCTTTCTACATGAAGCCCTTGTCAATTTCTTGTTGTGACCCCAAGGACGAGGGCATCTGCACCAACCACATGGGGCAGCACAAAGAGGAAACACTTCCCCCCAGACTGCAGCACAGGGAGACCACACGTATAAACCCATCCTGCTATGCTTCCCTTTGTGAAGACTTCAGGGAGGCAGATCTGTCTGTGGAGGGTGATGGAGGGTTGCTAAGCAACCTGGTAAACAAAGGGGAGATGCAGAGTATCCATGGTTCCCGTAACAAAGTATCTCAAGTCTGGTTACAATTGTGTCTTTGGCCTGCCTAAAAATCTGTTTGGGCTCCCTAGGCAGAGAGAACTGATGTTAATGACAAAGCCTGTAGGCTTGTGCTAAACGATTGATAATTGTTTGTCAGAAGCAGAAGACTTTTCTAGTGTCTTGTGAATGTTTTGACAAAGTACAGCGGCCTCACTGTGTTGATTGTGGAAAGCTATATATGTGCTGCAATTGGCCTGTATAGAGGTATTGGTAGTTTTATATGTTAGGGGCTGTGGGCCCTCAGATTGACACGAGGTATGTTGCAGATAATGTCTGAATGAATGAATGGATGGTTGAATAAATGAATAAACGAATGCATGGATTTATTGAGCGCGCGACTGCTTAAAAAGAGTGTAATGGCGCTATGTCGAATGTAAGATAAGAGATCTGCAGATTTGATTGGTGTAGTTAATTACTCCATGTGATAAATTGTAAGGTTAGTTGATTTGCCTCTCTTTGGAGGATTGTGAATTGGCATTCCCACTTAGAACTTGTTGACTATTTTGATATACACTTTACCAATATAATATTTTGCATATAGTTATAATTTCATGTGCAGTGTTTACCTGCTTGGGCATTAAAGTAGTTCCCTTTTTTATAAAAACAAAAAAGTAAAGGCATTGGGCGGGAAATGATATATTGTTATTCTCTGCATTACTGAGTTCTGCGTGTCCGACCCTTGTCTGCTCTCCATGGGAGCCTTGGACTGCGTTGGCATTGCCACCTTGAGAGTCAAGCGCTGAAGGAGGTTGCTTTCAGTTTGGAGTAACAATAGTACAGGACCCCTGGACACTAATGGTAAGGACCTCAATTTATAAAATCGGGGCCAAGTACACCCTGGATTCCTTCAAGATCCCTAAACCAGTTCTTATCCCTTACAGCCCTGCGCCCTGGGGTCCTGCACCCATGATACCCCCAAGCCTATGCCAGTCAACAGTGCATCTTCTCAAGCGAGCACCACATGAGAAACTGCAGTGTTTACGGACCATTTGTCATTAGTCCGTCATTGCTGTCATGCTCTCCAGTCCTGCCCTGACCAGGGCAAAGAGCCCCACTGCCCGTGAGGGTGTATATCAGGAAGAGTACAGCATTTTGGCCTCATTGTGAGTGGGTCGGGAAAGAAGGTGCTATTTATCGCACCTCATAAATAACAATACATGGGGCATATTAGCAAGAACCTCGTTAAAATTATCGCCGTTTTAGCGGCAGGAAACTGCCGCTAAAACGGCGATAATGGGCTTGCTAATATGCGTTATGGAATTCAATAGAAGCCCAGGTTAGATGTGCAGGACATCTAACCTGGGCTTCTATTGAATTCTATAACGCATATTAGCAAGTCTATTATCGCCGTTTTAGCGGCAGTTTCCTGCCGCTAAAACGGCGATAATTTTAACTAGGTTCTTGCTAATATGCCCCCATGTTATTTATTGAGTGCGATAAATAGCGCCTATTACGAGTTTTCGGTGAATAACGTGCAGATTTTGGGTGTTTAATGTACTAGAATCTGCATGCTGCAGTAAATATCAAACACATTCCTCCTGTTAAATTTCGGCAGGTTTGACCTGACGAAATTTAATGAAGGTTCAGGTATTTAAATGTGAATAATAAGGACCCCCTGTAGGTACTTCCAATTCCTAGGACAGGGCAATAATACTTTTGAAGTTAAATCCCTAGGCAATGAAAAAGGTCAGACTCTAATCACTGACTCAAGCAAAACCAAACATAATATAAAATACTCAGTGTCACTAGCGAATGTATTAAAATCTCATCATTTTATTCTTGTCTTTTATTTAAAAACATAGATAGAAATACACATGACATATACATACGAAACATATTAGACATATATGTCACAAATAAACAACATCTAAATGACCAATCAACAATGTACACAAAGCATCATAATTAAATGAATATTTAATAATGACAAAGGACCAACGACAAATGAAAAAACAAACAAAAACAGTGGCTATGCGATGGTTCTTCTTGTTTTTTCATTTGTCGTTGGTCCTTTGTCATTATTAAATATTCATTTAATTATGATGCTTTGTGTACATTGTTGATTGGTCATTTAGATGTTGTTTATTTGTGACATATATGTCTAATATGTTTCGTATGTATATGTCATGTGTATTTCTATCTATGTTTTTAAATAAAAGACAAGAATAAAATGATGAGATTTTAATACATTCGCTAGTGACACTGAGTATTTTATATTATGTTTGGTTTTGCTTGAGTCAGTGATTAGAGTCTGACCTTTTTCATTGCCTAGGGATTTAACTTCAAAAGGTTCAGGTATTTAATGCATCTGATAATTATCGGATGAGATAAATAACTTCCAACTCCCAAGTCCAACCTGTGTGCAGACAGGTGTTTACACACGGGTCGGAATACACCACCCACTGGAAGGCCAGTGATCAGACTTTGCATGTTGGACTGTGAGGCACTGCCCGAGGCTGGAGCTGAGAACATGGTTCCTGCCCACTCTTTGACTCTACCATAGAGGGTCTCAGGGTCAGTGACAGGGTAGTAAAGGACATATGCAGCCAGAAGCTGAGTCTCCAACCCAACTCTTTCCATAAATCAGGTCCTCAAGATGTTTTTAAAGCAGCCCAGACTGCCAGCCTTGTGCCTCTTGCCTGTAGGCCCTGGCACACTCACTTTGCCTTCTAGTTCTTGTTGAGGCCCAGGAGATGGAGTTATGAGCTGTGGCTTAAAGCCAAGACTCTAAACTCCAGCCTTCCACCACCAAAGGGGCCTACACTGAGGACGACAGGGAGCAAGGAAGGAACCACATGGAGTCATAGAACCAAGAAGCAACCATTGTGGACCCGCAGAACCAAGAAGTAACCACTTGGAGCCACAGAACCAAGAAGTAACAATATGGAGCCACAGAACCAAGAAGCAAAGAAGCAGCCACGTGGTGCCACAGAACCAAGATGGAACCACCATGGAGCCACAGACCAAGAAGCAAACCACCATGGAGCCACAGAACCAAGAACCAAACCACCATGGAGCCACAGAACCAAGAAGCAACCATGTGGAACCGCAGAACCAAGAAGCAACCACTGCGGACTCGCAGAACCAAGAAGTAACCATGTGGAGCCACAGAACCAAGAAGCACCCATGTGGAGTCACATAATAACAAAGAAGGAACCACTATACAGCCACAGAACCAAAAAGCAACCACCAGGTAGTCACAGAACCAAAAAGCAACCATCGTCAAGCCGCAGAACCAAGAAGCAGCTACATGGAGCCACAGAGCCAAGAAGCAACCACCGGGGAGTCACAGAACCAAAAAGCAACCACCATGGTTCCGCAGAACCAAGAAGTAACCACGTGGAGCCAGAGAACCAAGAAGTAACCACAGTGGACCTACAGAAAAAAGAAGCAACCATGTGGAGCTACGGAACCAAGAAGCAACCACGTGGAGCCACAGAGCCTAGAAGCAACCATGTGGAGCCACAGAGCCAAGAAGCAACCACTCTGGAGCCACAGACCCAAAATCAACCACCGTGGAGCCAGAGAACAAAAAATTAACCATGTGGCGCCACAGAAGCAAGAAGCAACCACCATGGAGCCACAGAACCAAGAAGCAAACCACCATGGACCTGTAGAACCAAGAACTAACCATGTGGAGCCACAGAACCAAGAAGCAACCATGTGGAGTCACAGAATAACAAAGAAGGAACCACTGTACAGCCACAGAACTGAAAACCAACCACCATGGAGCCACAGAACCAAGAAGCAGCCATCGTCAAGCCGCAGAACCAAGAAGCAACTACACGGAGCCACAGAGCCAAGAAGCAACCACCGGGGAGTCACAGAACCAAAAAGCAACCATCGTCAAGCCGCAGAACCAAGAAGCAACTACATGGAGCCACAGAGCCAAGAAGCAACCACAGGGGAGTCACAGAACCAAAAAGCAACCACCATGGATCTGCAGAACCAAGAAGTAACCACGTGGAGCCAGAGAACCAAGAAGTAACCACTGTGGACCCACAGAAAAAAGAAGCAACCATGTGGAGCTACAGAACCAAGAAGCAACCACGTAGAGCCATAGAGCCTAGAAGCAACAACGTGGAGCCACAGAGCCAAGAAGCAACCACTGTGGAGCCACAGACCCAAAATCAATCACTGTGGAGCCAGAGAACAAAAGATTAACCATGTGGCGCCACAGATGCAAGAAGCAACCACCATAGAGCCACAGAACCAAGAAGCAAACCACCGTGGACCCGCAGAACCAAGAACTAACCATGTGGAGCCACAGAACCAAGAAGCAACCACGTGGAGTCACAGAATAACAAAGAAGGAACCACTGTACAGCCACAGAACTGACAACCAACCACCATGGAGCCACAGAACCAAGAAGCAACCATCGTCAAGCTGCAGAACCAAGAAGCAACTACATGGAGCCACAGAGCCAAAAAGCAACCACCAGGAAGGTAGAGAACCAAAAAGCAACCACCGTGGACACGCAGAACCAAGAAGTAACCACCTGGAGCCAGAGAACCAAGAAGAAACCACTGTGGACCCACAGAACCAAGAAGCAACCATGTGGCGCCACAGAACCAAGAAGCAACTACGTGGAGCCACAGAGCCAAGAAGCAACCACATGGAGCCGCAGAGCCAAGAAGCAACCACTGTGGAGCCACAGAACCAAAAAGCAACCACTTTGGACCCTTAGAACCAAAAGGCAAATGCCATGGAGCCACAGAGCGAAAAAGCAACCACCGGGGAGCCACTGAACCAAAAAGCAACCATGTCGTGCCACAGAACCAAGAAGCAAACACCATGGAGCCACAGAACCAAGAAGCAACCATGTGAAGCCACCGAACCAAGAAGCAATCACTTGGACCGGCATAATCAAGAAGTAACCACGTGGAGCGACACAATCAAGAAGCAAACACAATGGAGTCACAGAACTAAGAAATAACCATGTGGAGCCACACAACCAAGAAGCAACTATGTGGAGCCACAGAACCAAGAAGCAACCACCATGGAGCCACAGAGCCAAGAAGCAACCACCATGGAGCCACAGAGCCAAAAAGCAACCACGTGGACCCACAGAACCAAAAAACAACCATGTGGATCCACAGAACCAAGAAGCAACCACCTTAGAGCCACAGAACCAAGAAGCAACCATTGTGGAACCACAGAACGGCTGACACACCAAGCGGAACCCAAGGGTTGGGCTTTCTGAGATGTTGAAGACAGTTGCCATCGATGTATCTTCTCGAAAGATGCTGCAGTTGTCCACATGTTTGTGACTTCAAGTGATTTCAATACTGAAGAGTGCACACTTATTTGTAGGGTATGCCACGTGTTAGGGCTGTATGGGAAGGGTTGACTTCGCCGTGAAGAGGTGGGAGCATCTTTTAGTCAAGATGAAGGAAGTGACCTGATTTGGGTCACCCGGGTCACTCACAACCACCTCTCAGCCTTCCATACAAATGAAGAGTCGGCCAGACAGTAGAGAATACAAACCAAGTTATTTATTAGTATTCACTCGAGCGGAGTCCAGTCTGACCAGCCTCCATAGACAGCTGCCGAGGGACTGACACTCACCAACATAACATCAGATATTATACATTTCCAATACCCAACAGGACCCGCCCAGACTGGAAATTTGCAGTTGGAGCAGGTTAAACAAAGGAGACACAGAAGGATGAGCTACCATCCTGAGACCAGGAACACGCTATCTTAGCTTCAAGGTTACTCAGCCCGTGCCCATCTCTCAGAGAGTGGGAGCAGGGTTACCTACAAGGAAAGGCATGCAAAACAGAACGGGCTATTCATTAGTGCAGCGAAGCTTAACCTTGAATAATAAAAGAAACAATTGAGGCTGCTGTCTGCTGAGGCAGACAGTATGAGACAGAAGCTTCATTTCGGTCATGGTACAAAATGGCGGCTAAATACAAAATGGTGCAGCAAATGCTAACTTAACTCGCATAATGCTAGAAGGAGTCAGTCAGCCAGACACATTTTCAGTCCAACAGAGACCCTCCTTTTAGCATTTGCTAACAATTATGTCTAATGCTACATGTAAAGTAAAAGGACTATTAGTATATGCCAGGACACACATGAGTAATATTCAAAAACACCCCCAGGAATAGACATTTAGGGGGTGAATATGATGGCTGGCGGATCGCCGCCGCCAGGCCGGCAGTGGCGATCCACCCGCCATCTCAACCTGATTTACCCCCCGCCATATTATCATGGCGGGGTGTAGCGCGGCAGACGCAAAGTGCGTCCGCCACCTTTCCGCCGGTCGGCAATCGTTCCGATTGCCGGCCGGGCGGAATTGGGCCTCAATATGGTGGCGGTGCCTAGCAGGCACCGCCATCCATATTAGGATGGGTGTGAATCAAGGCCTTTCCATGGCGGGGATGCCGCCATGGAAAGGCTGGCAGGGATTCACTTTGGGGGCCCGTTGCGGGCCCCCAGGGGGGTGGGGGGCTGCACTTGGTGGGTACCTATGGTACCCCCCTACATTGCCATGCACAAGGTGGCAGGCACTGCGCGGTGCCTGCCAGGTTGTGCATGGCAATGCACAACATGCCTTTTCACCATTGCGGCGGGTGCTGCTTACAGCAGCACCCGCCGCAATGTTGGAAATGTGGAATGCGACCGCCAGGGTGGCGGTCGCATCCTAATTAGCGGTGCGGGACCGCCACATGTATGGCGGCCGGTTCCAGCACCGCGAGGATGGCGGGCGGACTAAAGTCCGCCTGCCATCCTAATGGGCCCCTAAGTCGTTGGCAGCCTGCATATTCATTAGGGACGTTGTCTGAGATGGATAGGAACATCAACACTTAAAATTATTCATATATTCAATATTAGGAATTAGGAATAGAAGTTGCAAGGGAGGTGATAGAACCAAAGATACCCTCATCTATCTGCATTATTTCGTGAATATCCTTCTGCAACATAATCGCAGCAGTGTCACGGACTGTCTTCTGCGGCTTAGGGGTGAGGAGTGTTGTACAGTAAGAGCAGCATAAGGGAAGACACTGCACCAGAATGCAACAGACAACTAGAATCACAACAAAGTAGATCACCTTTTCCAGAATCCAACCCTCATCCACTAAAGAGGGACCAACTCCAATTTCCGCTTTCCATTCCCTTGACATTCTCCAAAATATCTAAAATGTGTTGGGTAATATTCTTCTCCATATTTGTGATCCCGACTACACACTGGTCTCCTACTACTACGCACACACCACCGCTCTTAGCTAAGATGAAATCAACTGCATAT
Organism: Calotriton arnoldi; assembly: GCA_963921515.1. NCBI lineage: Eukaryota > Metazoa > Chordata > Amphibia > Caudata > Salamandridae > Calotriton > Calotriton arnoldi. Next base: position 1,003,863 of record CAWUFW010003833.1, read on the forward strand.
CTTGTTTACTCAGAGTATATTCGCATACTCTCCAACTGGGTGGTGATGTCACGTAAGGCAGCTACTGTAGAGTTAGACAGTATCTGCAGCTTACATCCAAAATACTCCCTGGCCCTTTCACCCCTGGCCACAGCGGTACCACCAAGCGTAATAATGGAGGAAAGTATATACCCAAAGGTGATAGCATTACTATAATTATTGACCTCTAGGTCTGTCACTCCGTCGCAAAATCCCTTTGTTAACGTCCTTTTAACCCACCTTATATTTTGTTTACTATACTTACAAGGCACCCCAAGAGGAAGCACCATTCCCAAAGCCACGTCCTCAGTACCATTATGAACATTGGAATAAGTACCATTAGACAAGAAGTAAAATCCTGGGTGTGCATAAAGTGGACCTTGGTAATCTACAGGAGCATATCTGGTGTTCATTCCCACTGTACTCGGATCATCTTTCCTCACTGAAGACTATGGGGCCGATTCCGATCTCGGCCGGTAGGGCTCCGAATCGGATTCGGCTTTACCGGATCCGATCCGGAGCCCTGTTTCCCGACCGAATCGTACGCGGGTCCGGCCGAGCGAGTACGATGCGAATTCGCCGACCGTCTCGTCCGGGCGTCCCGACCGCTCCGACCGACTCGTTCCCGGCTCGAACCACACCGACCGACTCGCTCGGACTCGACTCGCACCGCGCAATGGAGACGTTCGCCGGCCGGGTAAGTACAATGCGCGCCGCGAGCAGTCCGACCGAGCCGCGCACTCCGGCTCGAAAGAGCTGTCGGAGCCGTACTTTGGGGGTCCGTGTCGGACCCCCTGTACGCGTAGCCGCGCGAGTCGCACACAGGGGACCCATGGGTCCCCTACCTGTGCGTGTACGGCGCGAATCGCTCGCCGCGTACCCGCTGTAGGGGGCGCACTTGTCCGACTCCGCACCCATTGAGTCAATGGGAGCCCGCGTACGCGCTAGTGACGACCGGCTCCCATTGACTTCAATGGGAGTCCGACCGACTCGAGTCCGATAGCATACGGACGCATCGTACTCGTTCGGTCGGACTGCACGGGTCCGATTCGGTCGGAAATCTCTCCGGGTCCGGCTCGGTCGGAGAAATTTCCGGCCCGAATCGGAATCGACCCCATTGTATTCTTGAACAATATCAGTCCAGAACAATTTTATGCATAAGAAAGCGTCAGTACTATTTACTATCGAACGGCATGCGGGATAGTAACCTGCTTCTCGAGTGACTGTCAAATCTTGATAATGCCAAACTCGTTAAAGTTATGTTCTATTCCTCCATATACAGATTGTCACAATACACATTAATGTTACAACCTGGGTATCCCTTCCCTCGTGGCTTCCTATAATACAAACAGGGACCCGGATATCCCATCCCGAACTCACCCTTTACCTTTACAAATTGTGGTGGGCGAACATATGTATAATTAACCAGTGACAATGGGTAAGCAGTCCACAAACTCGTAACAGATTCGGTAGGATAGCATGCTGTACCTTCTCCAAAGAATTTCCTGTGCGTATCTAGAAATACATTGCTTGGGATTGTTCTTTTGGCACGAACGGGAGAAACAATCTTGTATATAACACATGATGGGGCATTACAATTGCACTCCAAAACCCAGGACACCCCTCCCAAAATCAACAACAGTAGTGGGGAGAGGAGTTGGCCTAACGGCTAGGGCGGTCGACCTCAAATCTGGGGAACCGGGTTCGAGTCTCGGCAAGGACGCGCTACATCCTGTGATTCTGGGCAAATCACTTAATCTCCCCGTGCCTAACAACAATGACTGTGTCCTCATGTAACGCACCTGGTGCTCGTGTAAAGCGCTCTGATACCCGATGCCTTTGGGTTAAGTTTGCGCTGTATAAAACTCCGTAAAAAAAAAAAGTATCAATACAAAAACAGCACAGAGCACCTTTTTCTTAGCAGACCAACTAGACCAACCAGACCCATTCTGCCCGAAACGTGGGGCTGCAAAGGGCTGTTCTTCCTACATAATTGGGCGACCAAATGGGTAAATTTGTGAATCAGAGGAAAGGACATGCAATGAAGCCAATAATGTTAAAGCAAGGAAAGGGGCAAGTGTTCCAGCGTCCATCAGAGTCTCGCTGGTAGACTCCTATTGTTCATCTACGGTGGTGCTGTTGAGCACTTTCTGGTGGAGCCGTGTGACCGCAGCCCTTTCTGAAGAAAACCCACGTCATTCAGGGTAGTGTACCCCCCTTTTGTTTTCGGGGGAGCACGTCGAATTCACCCTGTCCAATGTCTTAACAATGCACCAATCTCCCTTTCCTTAAACTACCGTTGGTACCACAGGCAAGGTACACCCTATTCTTCTTCCTTGCAGTCCATCCCTGCTAATCTGACTTTTCCTTTGGTGCACTGTTCTTCCGTCGGGGACGCAGATTGTACCTAACTACTCCAGGAGTGGTCAGCAAAAAGGGGCTCAGACTCAGAGGGACCAATGGGCAGGGGCTCAAACACAGATGGGCCAATAAGCTGGGGCTCCTAGGTGGCCCTAATCTCAGGTGGCACCGCCTCATTCAACACTGCATTGCTCTCCTCCTCGGTGGGTGCCCACGTCAGTCATGCATCTGAGAAGGGAACGAAGCGCGGTACCTGGTCCGTTTCAGAGTCGGTGATTCCATCGAGCACCCAGCGGTCATAGGGCAACAGAAGGGGCACCCTCCTGCAGTGGGTAGAATGAATCCAATTCTTCCGACCGTTTATCTTCACTGCCATGCGGGTGGCGAGGAGGACCTGGAGAGGCCCCTTCCAATGCCGCTCCAAACTGCCTTTCCTCTGCTAGTTCCTCACCAGGATGTAGTCACCAGGTCTGATATCATGGCCTGGCCCCTCAGGAGCTGGCGGCAAAGCTTCATGAATCTGTTGATGAATAGAGCGAAAGTTATTAGTCAACTCATATAAGTAATCCACAAGGAAAGGGTATTCTATCTCGGAAAACCTACGAGGTCGCGGGACGCCCCAGACATTCACCGGGCGGCCAAACACGACCTCGTACGGGGACAACCCTGTCCTAGTGTGAGCCGTGGCTCTTGTAGACAACAAAGACAATGGTAAAGCATCTGCCATTGCAATCCTGTGCTCTCTTTGATCTTTGCCAGCTTCAGTTTGAGAGTACCATTGTACTTCTCAACCAAACCTGCCGACTGGGGATGATTTGCAGCATGAAATTTCTGCTTGATGTGCAAACCACCGCACACCAACTGAATAACCTTTGAGTTGAAGTGACTTCCATTGTCACTCCAAATACTAAGACATATTTCAGATTATTGACTCGTTCCATTTCGATGAAATCCATCTGGAGAACCTTGAAAGGGAAGGAAGGCGATGCAAAATTACCAGGAGGTGTAGGGGTGCCTTTTCCAGGATTATACATCATTCATACCATACAGTACTTCACAAGGTGAGCAGCAACTTTGGGAATGTTGTTATTCTGCCATACAGGGTCTAACAGCTTACATATTCCCTTTGCACTAATGTGAGCTGGCCCGTGCGCCATAGTAACCATAGGAAGGACATATGCATCCGATAGCATCCATCTCTGCCTCTCTGACTTGTCAGTCCAGCACCCATCCTCATCCAAACGTGCCGTACTTTCCTGCCATACTGCTAACTCCTCAATCGTTGCCTCGCTCTGGATCTCTTTGACATTGTCCAGAGTGTCCTCAAACATGGTGGCCTCAGGTACCCACCTGGCAGGACCCGCTGCAAACATCTTTTTCATCTTTGTTCGAGCTGCCTCCTTAGCTATCTGACCTGTAAATGCATTTCCTCTCCCCACATCATCAGTGATTGCTTTGTGGGCACTACATTTCACTATAGCCAATTTCTTAGGGAGTGTCAGGGCAGACAAAAGCCTATGTATAAGTGGCCCATTCTGAATACGCGTCCCATGGGATGTGAGGAACCATCTCTCTGCCCAGAGCCGCCCAAAATTATGGGCAACCCCGAAGGCAAACTGGCTGTCAGTGTAGATATTGACAGCCACTCCCTTGCTCAACTTACAGGCTCTAATATGGGCGATCAACTCAGCTGCCTGGGCGGACTGATAAGGAACTCGTGATGTCTTGTCTACCGTGTGCAACGTAGTGAGTGCATATGCTGCGGTGGTGGTGCCATCTGGTAATTTGAAACAAGAGGATCACTGACAGAATATCGAGATACAAAAATATCGGGACATAAATATTGTTGTCAAAAATATCGACCTCCTATCTTCATAATGGTAAGTACAAAAATATTGAAAAAAATATTGTTAAAAATATCGAAGTACAAAATATTGTTTTTTTATATGTTTAAAAAATAATGTAAAATAAATTAAATAATACATTTAACTTAAAAAAAATATTTAGATTTATTTGTAAATTTTAACAACTATAAGTAATAAATGTAATTTAAAAATAAATTAAACATACATATATAAAATGTAATTGTCATAATCCCCCCTCCCGGCTTCTGTTGAACCCTGTCTCACCTCGAGACGAAGTGAACGCGTCCAGGCGTCCTCATTTCCGTCCCGTCACGATAGCGGGACAAAACTACACTTCCCGTGATGCCTTGCGGGTGGCGCGCTGCCGTCAGGGAGAGCGGAAGGAGTCTTAAGCACATCCGCCTCCGCGCAGCACTGCTGATTATTCTGGAGATCCCACGGAGGAAGCATCGGACGTTCTTGTGAGCTGCTCCTTCCAGTATCCTAGTAATGGTCCGGTAAGGGTGTCGTAACACCGCCTACACTGTTCTTGAACCTTGGCTTGACTAGGCCTGGGCGACGTTCGCAGAGTTTTGCTACGCGGAACTCCGCGAAGTTAAAAAAAAAACTCTGCGAAGTTCCGTGAGTGGCAGAGTGCAGTGCGAACTGCAGTTTGTGCTGGTATTTCTGCTGCTCGGGTAGAAATTCTACCCGAGCAGCAGCTCGCGCTTACCGTTCGCGATCGCAAGAAGGGAAAAAACTCTGCTGCACATCGCGGAGAAAACTCTGCAAACTCCGCGAACGGAACGTAGTTCACCGCCCAGGCCTAGGCTTGACTAAGTAAGCGTAACTGTGCCACGCAACCTACGGAACCTTGCGCTGTGGAGGCATTACGCCTCATTCATGTAGTACGGTGTCCCTCCCTGTTGGTGAGAGGCACGTTTGTCCTCTCGTGCAGGTGGTAGGGATACCTGCATTTCAGACGCATTGTGTGCTTCATTAATCACTGCGGTGTTCCTCCCTGTTGGTGAGAGACACGTATGTCCTCTCGTGCAGGTGGTAGGAATACCGGCATTTCTTGGAGCACTTAAACTAACTCGGCGGCCCATCCTGTGCCCGGACTAGAAAGAGGCACTTGTCTACGTTGTATGTCTTCATGTGTGTTTGTACCTTGTGCAGTCCTTGTTGTTATTCTGAAAAGGTGCAGCATAACATGGTGCAGTTGGGTGTTAACAATGTATAACACGCGCAAAATGTCCTTATCGTATATTTCACTAAATGGCAAGTGAAGTATCACTTACATGTTAGCACATTTGATTTATGGATTTATTATATGTTTTGTCCTCTATGTTCAGGCTGCATACAAATAGCAGGGAACAGTAGACGAGCCAGTGGTACTATCTCTTACTACCCTGTGATGCCAGGCCTGGTGATATCTGGGTAGGTCTGGTTTAAGTTAAGGAACCTGGGGGCCCATTACGATACCCGGCGTAAATAAATCCGCCAGGCATGGAAGCGGCAAAAATCCGCCCGCACACACCGCCTGAACACCGACCACGCCATTACGATTACACAAACCGAAAACCGCCATCGGCGGAAAAAGCACACAAAATACCGCCCGCCAACGTCCGAGTCGGAGTCAAACCGCCCGCCACGGACGGAAACACGCACGACAACACAAAACCGCCCGCCCTCACGGCCGACACACCGCACGTGAAATTACGATCGCACCGACATGAGCGCGGAAAAACCACAAATATACCGCCCGCCAGCGCAAACAACGCCGATGAGAATCGACACGGCAGAAGCCATGGCGCCAACGTACCTGCACAGAAACCATCCGCACACAAAACCAATAGCACACAACATGGCCAACAAGTCCACACAGCAAGGCACGCACAAATACACAAGCACAGTACACATCCCGAAAACACCCCCCGGACAAACAAAAAATACAAAGGCCAGAACCCCAGACACAACACACCTGAAAACAACAGACCATGAGGACACACCCACATAGGTGAGTACAAAAGCAGCACTCCCACAGACCACAACCCCTTGCTACATTGCAAACCAGAGAGGAGAGGAGAGGACACAGTGACACAGCAAGGACAGCAGCACACCACAGAAACGCACACATCACAACCACCACCACCCACCACCAAACACCACCACCACTACCACCACCACCAAACACCGGCACCACAAACCCCCTGCACATTACACAACACACACCGCACCAGCACCACAAACACCATGGCACCACAAAGAATGCCCAAGTTCACGCCCATGGAGCTGACGGTCATGGTCGACGAGATCATCAAGGTGTACCCACAAATCTATGGGAACATGGTCCAGCACACACCACTAGCCACCAGAAACAGAATGTGGAACCGGATCGTAGACCAGGTCAATGCAGTCGGGACCCTGCCCAGGAACAGAGGAGAAATTAACAAACGTTGGAATGACGTAAAGAGCCTGGTCAAGAAGAAGGAGGGCAAAAACAGAGAGCTGGCTGCCGTCACTGGCGGAGGGAATCCCGCGCTCTTTAAGACCTTCAAAGCGTGGGAGGAGAAGGTGCGAGTCGTAATACATCCGGAGATCCTCGCCGGATTAGCAGGGGAGTGGAGGCTGGTAAGTACAAACCAATGTATACCAGCACACCGCTATGTACTCACATGCGCAACTACCATGCCACAGCTCCCAGGGACAAACACCCCCATGTCCAGCACACAATACACAACACATCACACACACATGCAACAGACACCACCACACACAGCCCAAACCGAACAACTGTAAGATGCGTGGGGACATGTGTACACTCAGCCAGCCACGTAACCACCAACAGGTCCCCAAATATGCCAGAAGCGCCACAACGAGCACCCACCACACCCATGTGTCCGCCACAGCTGCACTAACCGACAAGTAACAGGTAAGTGGCAGGAACACAAAGTGCAGTGGGTGGGACGGTGGACAGCCCAAGTACAACACACACCAGGCCCCAGTCCCACAGCACAGCAAGGAGGAGCATCCCCCACACCCCACAGCCACGTGTCAGCCACCGCAGTGCACAACGACAGCCGAAAGGCAGACATCACGGTCCACAGCAATCGGTGTCAGTGGGTGTCCAGCCACCCCCACGACCCACAACACCCCCCACCCCCACAGACCTGCAACATGGAGCACCCCCGCTTAGAGCCATGTGGCATCCAGTACAGTGCACGCACGAACAACTTGCAGGTGGGAAACTGGACAGGGCTGGATTACTGGAGGCATGAGGACCATAACACGACCAACACATGGGACATGTCACGTAGCAGACGAACACGCAGCACCGCCCACCGTCACGAACAAGTGAACAATGTGCACACGGACATGAACAACAGACTCACACCCCACATGACCCATCACAGACATAGCAACACCCAAGGAGCCACGTCTGCATGCACAAGCCACACTGAATATAGTCCCACACGGCAGCCACTGTGCAACTCATCACACACAACCGAAACACCATTGAAGTCCTGTCCATGTAGCCCCTACTGCCTGTCAACCACACACCCCACAACTACGCCTATGTAAGACAAACAACACTAGACGCAACAGAGCGGAACAACATAAATGCACACGAACACCACTGAACCCATCAAACTCACAGACACACCATGCACATACAACATACCATCCATCCCATCCGTCAGCCCCAGTCTCATGAAAGGCATGTCATCCGCACAGCTGCCACACATACAGCAGTCACGCTAAGATACATGCCCATGACCAACCATGTGCCAGAAGTCAATTAAGCGCACGACACACTGTGAGCAACAACACACAACATGGGCCACACCCCCCCGAGCACTGCAGTGATGCACATGGCACAGGGCAGCACGCACACCAAGGAGATGGGACAACTGCAATACGTTGGCTGGCACACAACTATCACTCACTCATAACGATGCGTCCAATGCCATGTCCAGTAATCACAACAGACAGCAAATATGCAGGCCATGTCAAGCATGCACACACCTCAAACCATGCACTGTCATGCTGCCACAACACATGTCACGTTCGGCACCCATGGCTCACAGCATGTACCCCAAAAGCATATTCCCTCCCAAATGCGAATCTGGGGCATGGCCCCCATGTTGCCATATGCGTTCCTAAGCGTTCCATTTGAACCCCAAAAGCATATCCCCTCCCAAATGCGAATCTGGGGCATGGCCCCCATGTTGCCATATGCGTTCCTAAGCGTTCCATTTGAACCCCAAAAGCATATTCCCTCCCAAATGCGAATCTGGGGCATGGCCCCCATGTTGCCATATGCGTTCCTAAGCGTTCCATTTGAACCCCAAAAGCATATCCCCTCCCAAATGCGAATCTGGGGCATGGCCCCCATGTTGCCATATGCGTTCCTAAGCGTTCCATTTGAACCCCAAAAGCATATCCCCTCCCAAATGCGAATCTGGGGCATGGCCCCCATGTTGCCATATGCGTTCCTAAGCGTTCCATTTGAACCCCAAAAGCATATCCCCTCCCAAATGCGAATCTGGGGCATGGCCCCCATGTTGCCATATGCGTTCCTAAGCGTTCCATTTGAACCCCAAAAGCATATTCCCTCCCAAATGCGAATCTGGGGCATGGCCCCCATGTTGCCATATGCGTTCCTAAGCGTCCCATCTGAACACCAAAAGCAAAGTACAAACCAGACCCAGGATGGGCCAGGAGCCCGCATACACCAGAGTCACAATAAGTAGGGGCACAGCAACACACCCATCGGCATGGCCAATCCGTCCCATGCCACATGTGCACAGCACACAGTCCCATTGCCAAGCACACACAACTACAGATGCTACAGCCACACACACGCCTCCGGGAAACCCATGTACGAGATTGCACGAACTGTCAATGTCAGACGACAAATACATACTTCGCCAGGTGCAACACAATAACAAATCTCATTCTCTCCACAGGTGACGAACTGCTGGATGCTGGGGATGGAGCCAGCAGCCAGCACAGCCAGCCTACAAGCCCCCAACGAGGACACACGGATCTGGAGGATCTGTCCTCCTCTTCGGACACGGACCACCAAGCAGGCCCATCTGGTGTGGCAGGGCCCAGCCGCTCCCCAGGACCCCTCCTACCCACCAACCCATCATCCAGGGCTGCTGAACATTCCCAGCCCCCTGCTGCCACTGTCGTTGCGGCCACACCCACGGTCATTGTGGCCACTACCACTGCCGCAACCGCCACCATCGCCGCACCGACCACCACCGCCGCCACCACCGCCACGTCTTCGCTGGCACCAGCCCCAGCGCAGGTGGTGGCCCGGCCGACTGGATCCACCCTGGGAGCCACAGCGAGGACCGTGGTGAGCAATGTGGCTAGTGGGCAGGCCGGTGGCAGCAGGACTGGTAGGAGGAGCAGGGTCAGGGAAACGCCAGCCTCCCCTGGGAGCCATGCCCTGCCTCAAATGGCCAGAGTCCTTGGGGCCTATGAAGAGGCCCAAGGACAATGGGTCCGGTCTGCTTCAGACACGCGTGAGGTGCTGGGGGTGCTGAGGTCCATGGACGCCCGTATGGGCCAAATCGTGGACCTCATGGGCCAGCTGGTGGTGGCGGTGAGGTCACAGCCAGGGACAGCAGCTCCCCCTCCGCCACCACCTGCCGGGGCGCAGGGTGGAGCAGCAGTGTCCAGTTCCCCTGCGTCCACTGCCAGTGAGCACACCTCAACCACCAGCATGTCGCAAGCAGGCACCCCCCTCGCAAACGTGGAAGGGGCCGTCCGAAGTGGAAACAGATCTCCCGGGAGGACTTCGCACGCTCCAAGCGCAAGTGAGGCAGCCAGCCAGCCTTCCGCCAGCCTTCCTTGACCAGCCACTGCATTGACTTGGACTACGATCCCACTCCACACAGCCATCTGGATGGCATGTGTGTGTTGGACTATGGACATAGAACCAGTGGGTACACCCTGATCATCACGCAGCCATGACCGACAGCTCATTGTCACTGCACGCACCACTTTTGTCATCACCTTACACACAATCACATGTCACAGTTTGTAATAAATGCACCTTTTTCACTAACTGCTGTTTGTGCCCTGTGTTTTATTTGTACGGAATACAACGGCCACCTTGGGCGGAAAGGCACCTGATGCGTGGCATGGCAATTGAATCCGGAGGGCCTGTAGGGACCTAGGGGTGGGAGACAGAACAGGAGCACATTCAATGAGTGTGTCACACACCCATCACACAGTACATGTCAACAACTACAAGCAATGTACACACATCGCACAGAGCAATAGGGCACAATGCCACAGCCACCAACAGTGGCATACTACCCTGGCCATGGAGCGTTGACACACAGCACGCAGTGAACAAACGGCCACCCTGACACAGCACACACACACCTGCACAGATACAGCCACATCAGCCGTCGTACATGGACACTCACCGTCAAGTGAAGTAGCGGGCGATGAGCTGCTGCCGCACATTACCAGCTTCCTCCTCTCCGCTGTCCTCCTCACTCGAGCTGTCCTGGTCTGCGGGCTGGGGCCCTGGTTGATCTCCGTCATCCACGATGAGGGGGATCTGCTTCCGAATGGCCAGATTGTGCAGCATGCAGCACGCCACCACTATCTGGCACACCTTCTGTGGGGAGTACGCCAGCGCACCCCGGTGCGGTCCAGGCACCTGAACCTGGACTTGAGGAGGCCAAAGGTACGCTCGACCACACGTCTGGTCCTCCCATGTGCCTCATTGTAGCGATCGTCTGCTGGGGTGCGAGGATTCCTCAATGGACTGAGCAGCCATGCCCCATTCGGGTACGCAGAGTCACCTGGGTGTGAGGGACACAGAGAACCGTTGCAATTCCAACTGGACAGGGGACAGCATCGCACAACCAGCACGCTACACCACTCCACATACTCACCGACAATACAGGCACGATCCTGTTGCATATTGGACATCAGTCGTGGCAAGATGCTGTTGCGCATTATGTGTGCGTCATGGGCCGAGCCTGGGAACTTTGCACACACGTGGGTGATCACCATGTCCGCAAGGCACACCACTTGCACATTCAGGGAGTGCGTGTGCTTCCTGTTGCGGTACAGGTGCTCAGTGGCCTGTGGTGGAACAAGGCCGACATGTGTGCAGTCAATGGCTCCAACGACGTGTGGGATTCTGCCAAGGGCATAGAATGCACCCTTCACTGCCGCCAATTCACGAGCCCTGGGGTAGCGGATGTACCTGTTTCGGTACAGCATCATGGCTGCCAGTACATCCCTCAGCACCTTGCTGAACATGGGCTGGGACATCCCTCCTCCAATGCCCACTGTGTGCTGGAATGACCCAGTGGCGAAGAAATGCATGGCGGCCATCACCTTAGCCGTGGGGGTGACAGCAGTCGGATACACCCTGCGGGGACGGAGATGGGGTTCTAACATGGCACACAGTCGATGCAGGGTTGGCCTGTCCAGCCGAAACTTCCTAATAACCTCTGTATCGTCCATGTCCGCCAGCAATTGGTATGGGCGGTCAATGTTCGGTCTCCGCCTAGGGACAATGGCAGAGGACACATGTCAAAGCAACACGACACATAGCAATTTCGCATACACATCACTGACATGACTGAGCAAGCACATGAGCCACAGCCCAGCTGTCAAGCTGGGACGGCACGGCCACAATACACTTACACAGGTCTCCCAACAATGGCAATGGCTAGTGATACAAACCACTGCCATGTGCATGCACATGGGGATCTAGGCCCCAATGACTTGCGGGGCGTGCTGATGGGGACTGACTGCATATCCGTCAAGCGGCAACGCCACGGCAACATGAATGTCTGCTGAGCATGGAACTGCTTCTGCGGCTGGATGAGTATGGCACACGACGACGACGATGTGGGCACAGGCTGAGCGGCCAAAACAAGTGAGACCTGTGGCACGAGGGGATATGAGACAGTAGTAGGTGTCAGCACTGCACCCTATGTACAGCACTGTACGGATCACACCTCCCGAAACATTGACAGGTGTCCACATTGACAGCCCCATGCCAAGACGGCTGTGTGCTTGCAGTCACACGTCACAGGTGAGAGGTTACATTGCACGTGCCAGGTGGCAGACGTACATAGTGGGAGCTGGCATGTGTGTGCATGTGTCTCCTGTTCAGGATCCACCAGATGGGCGCTGACTCTGTACTGACCATTGGACACAGCATGTTCCGTGGAAGGCTTGTGTGTGTGGGATGGTGGCACTGGATGTGCCTCCGTTGGGTGGGGGGCCATGCACAGGGCGGGTACGTCGATGATTGCGCATTGTTGGTCACGGTGGGTGCACCAACTGAAGATGTGTTGCCCTGTGTTCAATTCCTATGTCCGCATGATGATGGACTGTAGATGTGGGCAGACTACACATTGGTCGATGTGCTGTCTATATGCATGTGCCTTCACACCAGGCACAGCTGCCCCTGCACATGTGACCCCTGCTGGACTCGCTGCTGGGTCTGTGGAGCTGATGCACCTTCTGCGCGTGGGGCGGACAGCTCTCCTCACTTCCCTCATTGCGCATGTCATGACTTTGCCGCAGGTGACATGGATCATGGAGGGCCCACATGTACGCGTGGGTAGGCTACACATGATTGTACACTGGTCGCCACCCCCAGTCAGTGTTTCGAATGGGAAGGTTGTCGTGCTGGTGGTATGTTCGATGTGGCGGATGGGCGGGCCTAGGTGCGGGCTTACATTCCGGACATGGGGGGTAGTTGGATTGGCGACTAGTTGCAGTACACACGGGACACGTCTCTTCCTTTCCACATCTGGGTCATCCCTTGTACTTACTGACAGTGATACAGTCATCTTCGCCCCAGCCCTCATGTCCTCCCCTCGCTCCCCCAATATGCATGCTCACCTGCGAGGCTAGCGCCTGCACAGGCAGCCCCAAGCTCGCACCAGAGAGGGCAAGGAGTGTATGTGTGGGTCCAGTTGCACGAGTGGGCTGTCTCAGGGTATGATGTGTGGCGGGACGCCGTCCACCTGCGTGGTGCCCCAAATGGAGACCCGGCCTGCATGGACTATGCATCACAGTCTTCGCCTTCCGGATCCGCCACCTGCGACACCCAGTGGCTGTGGCTGCCCTTGCGGCCAGGCCGCGTCCGTCTGCGGCTGATGGCCCACACATTCACTCTTTGGCCTCTCTGGGGAGGGCTCGGGGGTGGTGGCGCACGCGCTTGCACTTAGTCGCAATGGCATGTGGCGTGGTTGGTATGATGGGCAATGGATGGGATGGTGCGAGCCACCTCCCGTGACGTCAGTGCTGCTCGTGCTGTGGTGCGTCCCCCTACACTTCCATTTGACTTGTGCCATGCTAGACGTTGAGGTTCTATTGCCTGCGTGATATGACCAGGAGGAGCGCGAGGAGACCTCTCACACACCATGCTCCACTGCCATCCCGTGCCCTGTATCGCCTGTGCGGATTGACTATGTTGGGGTTACACCTGGTCGACTGGGGCTGTGTGTGCCTAGTCAAGGGGCATGGCGGGCGCACAACAGGATCCAGCTTGTCCACAGAGGGTGGGCTGAGGTGCGCCTGGTACCGCTTTGTACGTGTGCCCGGCTGCTGTGCACACACGTGTTCACTCCCCCGCCGACAGGTGTCCTCTCACAATGCCCAGGGAAGCGGTGGTGTACTGTTCATGACCCCTCCCAACACGGCGTGCTCCAACTTGGCATGTGCGCATCTACCCGTCACACCCACCCACCTGAGCACTGCGTCCATACGACTTCACACGACACATGTGTGTCTTCCACAGTAGTGCTACTCATTTGCGTTGACATCCAATACCAGTGGACTACATGGTCATGTCACGACTGCCGTGTACTTCACATACTCTCATCCTCTCTCATTCGTACTTGTGAAATGAGTCAGCGGAGACAGTTTTGGTTTCAAACATTATATTGAGTCTTCTGTCCTCTGTGATGCAGTATAGTGGACACTACTGGCAGCGGAATACATGTTGAGGATATACTGAGCATGATTGCAAATGGGATAGGGTGTGGGGTTACATGTGATTGGCTGTTGCATGTGGGATGTGGGCTTCAGAGTGACATCTGCTTGGCCAAGGCTGTGCTAATGTACATTTACGTATAGCTGCGGAGCTGCGGACTTTGACACAGACGGTATACATGTAGCCTACCAGACCGCTTGGCATCATGGGCACAGTCCATCTCAGTTCCATGTGACAGGTTTGCTGCGGTTGTTCCTCATGCACGCGTGCATGTGAGATGACATCAGGGCATGTGCTTGCGTGCATGCAGCGGCGTGCCACTTGTTGTTGCACTGTGGTGGTTACTGGACATGTCACAGTCACTGGGGTCGTGTTGTTGTTGTATGCACTTGTCGTCCATGCAAAGGTCCTGGTATGGGATTCCCGGGGCGGGGGTGGGAGGGGTGCAGCACCCACAGACTCCAGGCGACCTATTCATGTCCACTGAGCGGTGTGTGTGTCCATGGGCGCTGGATCCATGTCGTGTCCTGGTTGTTCGTGCAGTTCCGTCCATGTGGGTGCGATACACAGAGCCCATGCCACTGCCTCCCACGATGCATGCGGTGTTCCTGGATGTGATGGGGAACAGTGTGCATGTCCCGGTCATATCCGATGTCATGGCGATGTCGTTGATGGTGTGGTTACAGTTGCCGGTCGTTTGGTATGGCTGTTGTGGTGGTGACTGGCCAGTCCGTGCGGAAGCTAAGCATGGGTGCGGGGTTGGACATCATAGGTCACTCGGGGAACCTGCGTTGTGGTCCGACGAATTTACAGGTTGTCAGGTATGCGATGCCGTCCAGCAGGGCTTCCATGTCATTGGTGGTGTACATGTTTGCCAGCCAATGTAGCGGATGGTGGCTGTCAAGGTGTTGTTCGTAAGTTGTCCCTTGGAGGACCATGATGGGGCATGCTGGGTGACATTCGATGTAGCTGTTCTCGATGATCCGTCGTGTGGAGGCACAGTGGTCCCATTTCAGTGCGGGTGCGATGTTGGCCACATACGCCATGCCCCCATAGGCAGAGCAGGCCCTGTCGTGTGCGTCCAGAGGGAGGAGTAGTGGTAGCAGGTCCGCCTTCAGACATGCCGGGTTGGAGAGGCATATCTCGACGGGATGCTGGTAGGGACACCTCCGACAGTAGAAGACGGGCATGACGCAGCTGAACAATGTGATGCGGTAAGTCAGTCGGTAACTTACGTTCAGCAGGGACAGGAGATCGCATCCCAATGTATGGAACAGGTTGGTTTTGTACAGCTTGAGCTGTTCGGCGTAGTTGGGTAGGTGTGTTGCGGTTGCCATTTTGCAGCGGTTCGTTGAGGTGGCGTGCTCCGGCTGTGTGTGCAGTCTGCAATGTGCACGCTCCGAGGTTGCTGTGAGCTCTGTGTAGTCGTAGGGAGACAGGACTTGTGTTCTGTTGGCTTGTTTGGAGGACACGGGCCCTCTTCCCACATGCTTCTCAGACAGTTCAAGGTCAGTGATGTGTGACTCCTTCCAATTAACTTGCATGTGGCCGACATGGGGGAGTGTTTTCTTCTTTCTTCCCCGTCCGTTGTGTGCTTCTGTGATATGCGCTATCTGCCCTGTGGTCGGTCTCCTCGGCATGCCTGTGTTGGTCTATTCTTGGACAATGGCTGTATTCACCGGCTTCTGTCGTAGGGCTGTGGTTTCGGAGTTGGAATGGAAGGTCATTCAGTGCTGTCTGCTCTCCCTTGTGTGGGCGGCAGGCTGCCTTTCCGCTCTGCGTTGGGCCTTGTGTGTGAATGTTATTCTTGGGCCACCTGTTGTCGGTCCCCGGGCTCTTTGGTGTTCCGTTTTATATGTCTTGTTCATATGTGCAGGGTGGTATGGGTGTTTCTGTGTGGTACTGGCGTTCCTCTTCCCGAAGGGGCCCTGCTTCTCCTAGTTGGTGTTGCCGCCGCTGTGTGCTACGCCATGTTTGTTACACTGGGGTGTGTCCTGCTGTTGCGTGTCTTCACTGACATGTATGCGTCGGTTGTGTGGCGTTGGGTGTTGTCCGTGAATTGGGCGTTGGGGACATGTCTGTGGCAGGCCTGTCACGTGTCATGTGCGTTCGGGGTGGGGCTGATGTGTGTGCTGCTTGGTTGTGTCCCTGTGTCTGTGTGCGACGCATGCATGGCGCTGCGGTTGGCCTCTGCGTTGTGCGCATGTGTGGCGGCGTCATCGGCGCTTTGGGGCCGTGACGGGGTCGTTGGTTCCTAGTCCCAGGTGGTGTGTACACATGTGTTCCGCGATGTTACGATTTGGCCTGTGTGTCATATGTGGATGCAATGGTGGATGTGTAGTGTACACGCGCTGGTGGGGGGTTGTCCTCTTTTTCTGCCCTTGCACTGTGTGCGCTGTTTGCGTGCACTTGTTGTGTGTGTGCCTACCTGCGTCTCCGCGGTACGTTGCGTCCTTGGTGGTGCATCAGCAAAAGCATGGGGAGGGCCTGCAGTGCTGGATTCATGCTCGGGGAGCCGCTTCTTCGTTGTCCGTGCTCGGCATCCGTGTTACCGCTTCGGTTTGTCGTACGGTATCTCTTGGCCATGGGAGCCGTTTGTTTGCGGCATCGTAATTTATGCGCCGGGCGGGACGTGTTTCGTCGGACGGTGTGTGTCAGTTGGGCTGCGCCGCTACGTGTACGGGCGCACTTTGATGGCGGACGGTGTTGCTGGCTTGCCGGCGGTGTTTGGCCTACTTTTCGCATCGTAATTGGGCGGGCGTGTGGACTGCTGCGTGCCGGCGGTAACTGGTGCTTTTTGCATCCGCCAGCACGGCGGTGGTGCTTCCGCCCGCCATCGTAATGTGCCCCCTAGTATTGTTGGTATGTATGTAACGCAATAGACAGGTTGTGGTATTCATGTTTGCATATATTTTTGTGTCTTCTTGCATTGTCAATAGTGGGTCCTTCCAGGAAGGTTTATGGTCATGATCCTATGCAGAATAATAGGAGCAAGATAAAACACAAGGGCTCATCAGAAATGATCACGTTCGTTTTCTTTCTTTACAGGTACTTGAGGGCTGGGTATTGGTGAATACACAGATAGAAAACATTCTAAACTGTTCCTAATAGGATTGTCCTTTGGTGTCATTTCAGGTCTCCTTCCCCGCTGTCCCCACCCTTTCCTTCCCTCGCTCGATCACTTCACTGATCTGTGCTATAACAGCATACAGACTTGAAGCTGTCGAGAGGTGGACCATTTTTGAGCATCGTCCGATCCCGGGGAGTTGGTGACATGACAGTAATATATATATATATATTTACTTAAAAATAAATAATAAATAATAATTTTAATTAATTATAAAATGTTACAAATATATTAAAAATTATAAATAAATATATATATATATATATATACATACACCTGTAACATAAAAATTATTTTAAAAAAATAATTATATTATAATATTAAAATATTAAATATTTTTTTAAACCTACATTTTACACTACATTGAGTGCAACAGTAGGGAAAGTGTTGGATAGCGGAGGGGATAAAATTACTATTCCCACTCCAGTGAGTGCAACAGTAGGGAAAGCGTTGGATAGCGTGAGGGTAAAAATTACTATTCCCACTCCAATGAGTGCAACAGTAGGGAAAGTGAAGGCTAGCGGAGGGGAATAATTTACTATTCCCATTCCAATGAGTGCAACAGTAGGGAAAGTGAAGGATAGCGGAGGGGAATAATTTACTATTCCCATTCCAATGAGTGCAACAGTAGGGAAAGTGTTGGATAGCGGAGGGGATAAGATTACTATTCCCACTCCTGTGAGGGCAACAGTAGGGAAAGTGTTGGATAGGGGAGGGGTAAAAATTACTATTCCCACTCCAGCGAATGCAACAGTAGGGAAAGTGTTGGATAGCGGAGGGGTAAAAATTACTATTCCCACTAAAGAAAATTCAAATTTAAAAACAGACAAAATATCAACTACAATACAAAATATAATAAAAAACCCAAAAACAAAACATATATAAAAATATAAAAATTTATAAAACATAGAAACATATAATATAGAAAAAATCTAAAATTTACATAAAAAGATACATTTTTTTAATTAAACAAAAAATTAACAAACAAATAAATATTTTGTAATAGAAATTAATTTTAATCAAAAAAATATTTACATAAATGTAATATTTTTTTTCCTACCCTATAACACCACACAATTTACAACACATCTAAATTTAAAAAAAGTGTACCTCCATAATTAACACAATTCATTATCAATTAAACAATTATTAATAATTAAAAAACACATTTAAAAAGGTAAAAATTAATGTACTAACCAAACGTTACAGCTATAGAACCTAAATCCCCCAAAAAAGAAAAAAAAAACAATTACCAAAAATATTTATCAATTAATAAATTAATATTAATTATCAAGTAATGATTAATTAATTTAAACTAAATTAATTTTCGCCCTCTACCCTAATAAACACGAAAACAGACACCTAAAAATATTTACACAATTTCCATAACTATATTTACATTAATAAATTAATATCAATTAACAACAAACATTAATTAATTTTAAAAAAAATTACTTCCCACCATTTACCACTATAAACTCCACAACTCACACATCAAAATAATTACACAATTGCCATATTTAAATTTTAATTAATTAATTAGCAATAATTAACAAATAATAATTAATTATAAATAAATTACCTCCCACCATATTCCCCTATAAATGCCACCACCAATTTCTTAAAACTTGACACAATTAACATAATTAATTAACAATTAATTAATTAATTAATTAATAACAATTAACAAGCAAAATATAAATAATTATTAATAAATGAATTCACACAATTAACACTATAAAATAAAATTAAATAAATATTATATTACAAATATGAATAAATGTATTAAACTTAAATTACTTCCCACCCTACTCCCTATCAACCCACAACCCGCTCCTAAAAAAATAACACAATTAACATAATTACCAATTAATTAATAATAATTAACAACCAATTAATAAATAATTAATAATAAATTAATTCCCACAATTAACAATATAAAATATTAAATAAATAAATATTATTTAATTAAAAATATTAATAATTTAATTATAATTAAATTACTTCCCACCCTATTCCCCTATAAACCCACAACCTGCTCCTAAAAAAATGACACAATTAACATATTTACCAATTAATTAATCAATAAAAATGAACAGCCAATTATTAATTAATTATTAATAAATGAATTCCCACAATTAACACTATAATATCAAAATTAAATAAATACTAATAAATAAAAAGTAATATTCAATTTATTATAATTAAATTACTTCCCACCATATTCCCCTTTAAACCCACAACCCCCTACGGAACTAAAACGCAAAATTTAATTAAAATAAAATTAATAACTTCTAAAAATGTAACACATATATTAAAAAACAAATGCAATACTTAGACAAAAAAATAGAGCACATACATTTAAAATACATACTAAAATACATAACACTAACTAAAAAAACGATATTTTTAACAACTATATTTTTGCAAACGATATTAATGACGTCGATATTTTTGAAAACGATATTTCTTACCTTAAACTCGATATTCTTGACCACGATATTCTTGCAGTCGATATTTCTGTATCTCGATATTCTGCACTCGATATTAGTGCAAGTCAACATTTCCAAATCGATATTCCGACTCTTTACCGAAACAAGAGCCATCGACATATAGCTCCCCTCGGGGGTCAGATAAGGGAAAATCAGTCAAGTCTACCCATCCCTTCGTCTCCTCCTCCGTCCGAAACAGACAATCATGTATGTCTATTTCTTCACTCTCAGAAGGGAGGGGTAGTAACGTGGCAGGGTTCAGAGTGGCACATCTTTTTATCGTAATATGCGGGGCGAAAAGAGTTAACTCATAGCCAGTCAGACGTGCACTGGTAAGGTGCTGCGTCTTGGTCTTGTTCAAAAGAGTGTCCACAGCGTGCGGTACCATGACTGTGAGGTCTATATCAAGTACGAGCCCAGCCGATTGCCTTATGGAGATGGCCACAGCCGCGACCGCTCTTAGACAGCTCGGAAGGGCTCTGGCGACCGGGTCAAGCAAAGCGGAAAAATAAGCACACGGCCGTTGCTTACCTCCAAAGGCCTGTGTTAAAACAGAGAGCGCACAGCCAGCCGTCTCGTGTACATACAACACGAACGGCTTTGCATAGTCAGGGGTGCCAAGCACAGGAGCAGAGCAAAGCGCAATTTTTAGTTGCTCAAAAGACTGCTGACATTCATGCGTCCGCGGCAGGGCTTCATGCACATCTTTAGTGGTTAGTGCTAGCAAACACTTTATTAGCAATGAATAATTAGGGAACCAATGCCGACAGTAGGAAGGCGCGTACATTCCTCTGAGTTTTAGGGATGGGCATTGTAACAATGGCGCTAATGCGCTCAGGTGTCAATCGCCTACCCTCCTTCGACAGTAGGTGACCTAAATACGTGACCTCCTGTCGATAATATTGAAATTTAGAAAAGGACACTTTGGGGCCGATTCCGATGTCGGACGGACTCAGGTCCGTCCGACATCGTCCAGGAGCCGTAACTGACCGACCTGCTGTCGTCGGTTACGGCCCTGCAAGTACGATGCGACCGAACCCTGTTCGGTCGCACTCGTATACTACACAATGGGAGCATGCATTCCGAGCGGAATGCATGCTTGCATTGTGAAAAGCAGGGGTGCAGTTCATCCCTGCACCCTGTGGCCGGCACCCCAAGGTGCCTGCCACCGGGTGCAGGGCTCAACAGAGGGGCACCATAGGTGCCCCCAGGCCGCCATTCGGCGGCCTCGCACCCATGGTGGCCCTACTGGGGTCCCCAAAGACAGTTACCGACTGCCTTTTCGTGCCGGAAAGACCGGCACGAAAAGGCAGTGAAATACTGCCATCGTACTCCCTCGGTCGTGAAGAGGTGGCCGGGGGAGTACTGAAGGATTTCCGGACGGCGGTCGGGCTCTCCGAGCCCGTCGTAAGCCATCCGGAAATCCGAGTCGGATTCCTTTCCGACCGAGCCCATCGGAATGGCTCGGTCGGAAAGGAATCCAGCCGGCACGTTCCGATTCGGTCGGAAGGGCTCCGACCATCGTTCAGTGCCCTTCCGGCCGAAATCGGAATCGGCCCCTTTATGTCCATGGTGAGCCAAATGTAGCAACAACTTAGCCATACTGTCTTTGCATCCCTGTTCGGTGTCAGAAGCTATCAGTATGTCATCCACATACTGAAGCAATACATTACCTGGAGAAAGCGTCAGGGACTCTAATTGGGCTTTTAGGGCTTGGCTATATATACTAGGGCTCTCAGTATAGTCCTGAGGAGCGTGGCAGAATCTAAAACTTCTGCCAGCTAGTGTGAAGCCAAATAGGTGACGGCTAACAGGATGAATTGGGATACTGAAAAATGCATTTTTCAAATCAATGACAGAGAAGAATTGGGCAGAGGAAGGAATCATTGTGAGAAGCGCAGTAATGTCAGGGACCACCGGAATTGAGGAACCACTATTTTGTTAACTGCGCGCAAATCAATCACAAAACGATAAACTTCTGCAGTGTCATCAGGGGAGTCTGGGCTTGTCTTCTTGAGAATAGGCAGAATAGCTGGTACAGACAATCGATGCTATCTCCTCAACTACCCCTGACTCAATCAGATCCTGTATAATGCGTAATAAGGCTCGTTCCCCCGCTTGTGGTATTTTTTACTGAGGAATACGGGGCAAAACGGCGTTGTCCTTAACTTTGATAGAAACTGGGGGAATTTGCAATGTTCCCACATCCGTATCACCCGTCGCCCACAAAGTGGGTGGCACATCTTTAAACTCAGCAGGAAGGAGTGCATCTTTGGACAAACGCTGCTTGGAGCTCGTTACATTTGGTCCCATTGTCATATAGACACCGTCCGGGGAACAAAAAATTGTCGCATGCAACTTTTTCAATAAATCTAAACCCATAAAATTTTCTCCACAATTTGATGTCAATAGAAAGGGCGAATCCACAGTGAAGAGACCGATAGTCAAGGCATGGGGCTTGGAAATGGGGCTCACAACCGGTACACCTGAAAAGCCTACCCAAATATTATTTTGGCCAGACAGAGCTGCCCCGGGGACCAGCGAACGAGAAACAGAGCGATTCATTGCACCTGTGTCCACTAGGAATTTCTTAACTGAGCCTTGCAAATCTGCGGTGACATAAGGACCGCGCTGATCTACAGGTATCTGAACTGGTCCCACACCCTGTCCCTGGCTGTCCTAGCTGTGGGACATAATGAAAAATAAATTCCTAGGCAACTTATTTATATAAATATGATTTATGTATGTTATAATAATGAACTCAGTGTAACGACCAAAGTACAAAAAATGCAAAAATTTAATATCAGTTATTCAATGCTCTATTGACATTATTACAATTGTAAGCTAAAAACACAAATTTATTGACATTTAAAAAGCATCATGATTTGTTTAATACATGATTAACATAAATGAAATCACAATTAAATAAAATCACAGTTAAAAACCAAAAAAGTGGCAGAATACTCAATCTTCGAAGCGCGTTTCGGCGCAAAGTACGCCTTCGTCGGGAAATGCCACAAATAACCTGAAAATAATAATAAAAAATATACTAAGAAACAATTCACATCAATAAATTTACATGTATTAAATTGGATTAATTCCCTACTTGACGTTACACTGAGAAGAACATACTATATAACACTCTTTATTTACAATGTTGACTGCCTTCATATGAACCTGATAACCTCAAAGAAAATGAAAGGAAATAGACAGTGGATACATGGAGTGTGAAATGAAATATAGAACTTGATAAGAGCCAAAAGTCCCACTTCTATTTGGTTGCCACCAAAGTGATAAAACTTCCTATGCAGGAGCTTACTTTATATGTATAGACAACTAGCATGGGGCTAGCTGGATTTGAGTTTCCCCGTATTTTGTATTCTGTAGATAAAAACTATAAAATTGCATTAGTAAACCTTCTGGCAACAACTCAATAAGATTGCCTAAGTATCAATCATAGGCTTGTATAGGGATATTACCTTTTAATAATCGTGACCGGATATGAGGTATATCACCGTAATCACCATCTTTTAATGCATATTGTCACTTCTTGCTCAATTTTTGAACGTGAACTCGTGGATAATCTATGGGGTGAAAAACTATAGTTTATTATGTTGTTTCCGCATAATTTAAGCTAAATGGTAAACTAGTCTATGTCTAAATAAGTTTACCTGATATTTGGTACGTTGCGTGTCACGCTAAAATTAAGAGGGTCATTACGATGGCGGGCGGACAAAGTCCGCCCGCCACCGCAACGGCCAAAGGGACCGCCCACTATAGGTGTGGCGGTCCTGCACCTGCAATTATGATGCCACCGCGGCGGTGGCATCCCCCATTCCCAGCATTGTGGCGGGCGGTGCTCACAGCACCGCCCGCAACAATGCTGGGAATGCACGTTGTGCATTGACATGCACAAGGTGACAGGCACCGCGCGGTGCCTGCCACTTTGTCCATGCCAATGCAGGGGGGTACCATCGGTACCCCCCATGTGCACCCCCTACCCCCCAACATCCTGGGGGCGCACTACGGGCCCCCAACAGCGAAGACCACATGCCTTTCCATGGCGGCAACGCCGCCATGGAAGGGCTGCTTTCCGCCATCATCATAATATGGATGACGGTGTCTTGCAGACACCGCCACCATATCATGCATGTTTTCCGCCCGGTCGACGAGTCGACCGGCGGAAAAGCGGCAGATGGTCTTTCTGTACGCCGGGGACCCCCCAGCCATCATAATATGGCGGGGGGTCTTTCTGGTGTGGATGGCGGGCGGTTCGCCCCCGCCGGGCCGGCGGTGGCTACCGCCGGCCCGGCGGGAGCGAACCGCCCGCTATCATAATGACCGCCCGCCATCGTAATGACCCTCTAAGTGTGGTAGTCCGCGTTAATGGCGAACAGCCGGTTAGTGGGGATAAATTCCTGTATTAAAAACGAATGAGAACGAGACACGTCAAACTAAGGAAGGGTCTTTGCCTATAATTTTCAATAAAAACATGTATATTTTTATAAAGACAGGGGGCCTACTTTAATATTCGGTGTAGCAGCAGGATAAATTATTATATTCAAAAAGATATAAAAACGAAACACGTCAAACTAAAACAAAGGGTTTTAACCTATAAATATAATTAGAGCCATGAATATTTTAAACAAAGAGGACTACTCTGATATTCAGTATGGTGGCTTGATATTCTCTTACCTCCTCAATGATATCTCAATGCGCAAACAATGCCGTGCCTACGAGCAACGGGCGTCGTGGCAGTCGCGATTATATTAGCGGTATGACCTGGATACTCTATGGTCCTAAATATACGAAGCGCCTGAACGAAAAAACTGTCACGGGGTGTTGACGGCTTGACGTCATGACGCAAAGTTTAACAGGTGAACAATCTCGTGAGTTGTAGTGTTATTTAATGCCGGAACAGGTAAAAAACGACTAGACTGTTAACCTACCACTTACATATGCCGAGGCGCGTATTTCCTAATAGAAATTGACGTAGACTCCACATGGCAACATGATTATTGATAAAACATATAAAATTAGGGCAAATAATTGACAATTGCCACTATAAAGTTTAAAATAGTTTATTTGCAATTGTACTCTTTATTAAGAAAAAAATCACATGAATACTAATCGGAATTCCAGATTGTTCATGTAATATATTAAATTTCTCTACCACGCTTATCAGCAAAGTTCTATACTTATCTTGTTTTACATTAAAATATTCAGGTTATCGCATTTTCCCATGGCAATTCATTGTTTAACCCATTTTTGAATGTGTTAAGTGAGAAGATCCAATAGACTTCTCAGTTTCTTACGTACTTTAAGACCACCTTTATCATCTTGTAGGTTAATCTTTTCTAAAATTCGCCATCGAATTTCTTCTGGTTTATGGTGCAACTCTAAGAAGTGTTTTACTAGGGGTGCAGTTAGCTTAGCTGTTCTGATGGCAACCGGTACACCTGAAAAGCCTACCCAAACATTATTTTGGCCAGACAGAGCTGCCCCGGGGACCAGCGAACGAGAAATAGAGCTATTCATTGCACCTGTGTCCACTAGGAATTTCTTAAGGCGCAGCACTCCTGCTAGTATGGGGAGGCTGCCGGGCCGGACCAGTACCAGTACCACGTCCTCTTCCACTTCCCCTAGACGCCTGCTGTAACAACACCTTCGTTTTCAACTCCTTGTACTTCTTTTCCACCTTCTCGTTCTCCTCGTTCTCCCTGTGCTCATAATACTGTGCCATACTCAATATAACAGATGGGGAGGATGTTGTCCAAGTGCTCTCCGAAGCCTGCAACCGAGCTGCAATCTCGGGGAGCAACTTCGTAACAAATCTATTGACGAACAGCCGGACACCCCCTTCTACCGACAAATCTTGTCCACTAAAATCCAAGAACACACCTTCGAACCGTGTGAAAAAATCGGACACACTCTCATCTTTCTTCTGACGACATGCCGCTACCATGTCCCAATCTACCCTTCTTGGAGGAATAAGGGAGTGCATATAGGTAATAATTCGGCCAGGTAAAGCTAAAATCTCGGGCTTCGGCTTCTCTCCAGGCTTCCTTTCCTTATCCCATGCTTTAATCTGATCCCATGTACCACCCAATTCTACCGCATGATCCTGAGTGTGCACCTGCCTCCAAATGTCAAAGGGCACCAGCAACCCAAAAACATTTCAATATCTGCAAGTGTCATCACTGTTGATGAAGCGGCTTCTGTCAATTCCTTATAATATGCAGTAGGATTTTTCCTAGGGTCAGGTAACTGAGTCTTAAGAGATAACACCTCACTCCTCTTCCATGGGGTGTAGACCCACTGTTCTTGGAAGCGGGCCTCTAACTTTGGTCTAATGACAGCATCATGCCGATCTCGAAGCTCCGGCACCTCAGGGTGATATATGGGATGGACTTCCCTCATTGGAAACTGGGATACTGTATTCGGGCTCTTCTCAAACAGCCTACCACGGTAAGCTACCAATGTTGCAATGTTTCCGAAAACCTCCTCAGGCGCCATACCAGCAACGTATACATTATCTCTGATATTATAAATAATCTGGGGTGCCATAGCATTGAAGCACTGTTCCCACAATCCGATCAATGTAGCTGACATGTGCTTGAGGGCATGCTGTTGCAGAAACGGCTCATAATCTCTCATCATTCTCCACACATCTTCAGTACTATAAATTGGATGACGGGCCCACTGAGCGGCCTGATTTTCTACTGCCTTTTTTTCTTCCTCCCCCACATCAGATCGTATTAAAATTCATCCCAACTGCTCCCTAGCTGTCGCCCAGCCCCCGTCCCCCAGTCCACGTACAAGCGCCCCACTACCAAGTTTTACCGGAGAGTGAGGGAAAAGGGAAGGGGTAGTAACCGAGTGAGCAGGCACCAATGTCGTTAATGGCTGTGTGGTGGGCGTAAGGGCCGGAGAAAGAAAAGACATGGACACAATAGGCGTAGCAGGGAGGCCAACAGTCATAACAGGTGCAGAGGGCGAAGCCACAGAATTGACGGGAGGCGTAGCGGCTGAAGCAACTGAGTCTATGACAGATGAGACAGAAACAGCGGGGGCAGAAGAGACAGACGACTGGGGCTGTGGCACAACAGGGTATATTCTCTGGGGGGCATATGGAGGCGGAGGTCGGGAGTCTGACAATTCCTCAACAAATGTATCACCTTCCTCTCGGGCAACATAGGATTTATCACATTGCAATCGAAACTTTCTATCAGCACACACTATATCCTTTTCCACTTTCTCTCTGTCATACACTACTGCTTTCTGCGTCACTGTCTGCATTCTCCCCTTTCAGGCCTCTTTTTCTGCCTTCATTCGCCTCTGCTTAGCTTCCTTCTGCCATACCTGGAGAGAATCAAACATCGACTGCCTTCTTCGTTTTGCAAACAATTTATCCTGCAGGAAATTTAGTTTTTGTACATCAAATGTTCCCATTAACAGCCACTGCAACTCGGCATTGTCCAATGCATGTTTGTGCCATAATGTACTAAACATAATAGGGCCAATGCCATGTTTAACATACATATCAAAGTTCGGGGTGCCCTCCGGAGGCGCAGGCTGACTTTCTTCCAATCGAGCATCAGTAGAACAACAACGACAACTCATACAACATAGTCGACTAAAACAAGGCATCTTGAAACAAAAACTCATGCACAACGATGCAGAGCAGATAATTTCAAATATCTTACCAAAATCGGTCCACAGACCTCACCAAAACCAGTTCAAAGCAACACCATGTTCACAAAGAATTCAAACAAATTCAAGCGATTGTCCAAAAATGATCCTCAGACCGTACCAAACTCAAAGAAAGCAGCGCCATGGCCCAAAACAAGCTCACCTGGTGCACACAGGTCAAACAAAGTTATTCTCCACTGCTGACTCTTTGGACCAAACGGTCAAATCCAAGGGTTTCGCCATTCAGGACCCCAGCCGGGATGACCACTGGCCGAGGCACCGCCCGGTCAGACGGACAGGGCAGCTGCGAGTTCGAGACTTTATCGTGCAGGGATCCCTGGTCTGCCCATCCGACCCGACGCGGCCCCGTCCTCCTCACCCGTCCGCAAGCAAAGATGGGTCACTCACCCGATGGGGTCCCTGTTTGGGCGCCAACTGAAGGAAGTGACCCGATTTGGGCCTCCCGGGTCACTCACGACCACCTCTCAGCCTTCCATACAAATGAAGAGTCGGTCAGACAGTAGAGAACACAAACCAAGTTATTTATTAGTATTCACTCGAGCGGAGTCCAGTCTGACCAGCCTCCATAGACAGCTGCTGAGGGACTGACCCTCACCAACATAACATCAGATATTATACATTTTCAATACTCAACAGATCCCGTCCAGCCTGGAAATTTCCAGTTGGAGCAGGCTAACAAAGGAGGCACAGAAGGATGAGCTACCATCCTGAGACCAGGAGCACGCTATCTTAGCTTCAAGGTTACTCAGACTGTGCCCGTCTCTCAGAGAGTGGGAGCAGGACTACCTACAAGGAAAGGCATGCAAAACAGAATGAACTATTCATTAGTGCAGCTAAGCTTAACCTTGAATAATAAAATAAATAATCGAGGCTGCTTTCTGCTGAGGCAGACAGTATGAGACAGAAGCTTCATTTCGTTCTTGGTACAAAATGGCGGCTGAATACAAAATGGTGCCGCAAATGCTACCTTAACTCTCATAATGCTAGAAGGAGTCAGCCAGACACATTTTCAGTCCAACAGAGAGATGGCCCAATCCTCTTTATCAGTGCGACTAACATGTAGACTCCACCTCCAGCCAGAGTAACTGGGCGCCTTGACGCCTACTGTCCTAAAAGCCCCTCAGCGCAGGGCCCATATTTACCACGTTTAATGCTTAACGCCTCTTGGAGTGCTGCACCCACACTCATGACCTCTTGGAGTGCCGCACCCTCACTCATGACCTCTAGGAGTTCTGCACCCTCAGTCATGACCTCTTGGAGTGCCGCACCTTTACTCATGCCCTCTTGGAGTGCCGCACCCTCACTCATGCCCTCTGCACCCTCACTCATGCCCTCTTGGAGTGCCATATCCTCACTCATGACCTCTTGGAGTGCCGCACCCTCACTCATGACCTCTTGGAGTGCCGCACCCTCACTCATGACCTCTTGGAGTGCTGCACACTCACTCATGACCTCCGCACCCTTAGTCATGACCTCTTGGAGTGTGGCACCCTCACTCATGCCCTCTTGGAGTGCCGCACCCTCACTCATGACCTCTTGGAGTGCCGCACCCTCACTCATGACCTCCGCACCCTCAGTCATGACCTCTTGGAGTGCGGCACCCTCACTCATGCCCTCTTGGAGTGCCGCACCCTCACTCATGACCTCCGCACCCTCACTCATGCCCTCCTGGAGTGCCGCACCCTCACTCATGCCCTCTTGGAGTGCCGCTCCCTCACTCATGACCTCCGCACCGTCACTCATGACCTCTTGGTGTGCCGCACCCTCACTCATGACCTCCGCACCCTCAGTCATGACCTCTTGGAGTGCTGCACCCTCACTCATGCCCTTTTGGAGTGCCGCACCCTCACTCATGCCCTCCTGGAGTGCCGCACCCTCACTCATGCCCTCTTGGAGTGCCACTCCCTCACTCATGACCTCCGCACCCTCAATCATGACCTCTTGGAGTGCCGTACCCTCACTCATGACCTCCGCACCCTCAGTCATGACCTCTTGGAGTGCGGCACTCTCACTCATGCCCTCTTGGAGTGCCGCACCCTCACTCATGACCTCCGCACCCTCAGTCATGACCTTTTGGAGAGCTGCACCCTCACTCATGCCCTCTTGGAGTGCCGCACCCTCACTCATGACCTCCGCACCCTCACTCATGCCCTCCTGGAGTGCCGCACCCTCACTCATGCCCTCTTGGAGTGCCTCTCCCTCACTCATGACCTCCGCACCGTCACTCATGACCTCTTGGTGTGCCGCACACTCACTCATGACCTCCGCACCCTCAGTCATGACCTCTTGGAGTGCCGCACCCTCACTCATGCCCTCTTGGAGTGCTGCACCCTCACTCATGACCTCCGCACCCTCACTCATGCCCTCCTGGAGTGCCGCACCCTCACTCATGCCCTCTTGGAGTGCCACTCCCTCACTCATGACCTCCGCACCCTCACTCATGACCTCTTGGAGTGCCGTACCCTTACTCATGACCTCCGCACCCTCAGTCATGACCTCTTGGAGTGTGGCACTCTCACTCATGCCCTCTTGGAGTGCCGCACCCTCACTCATGACCTCCGCACCCTCACTCATGCCCTCCTGGAGTGCCGCACCCTCACTCATGCCCTCTTAGAGTGCCGCTCCCTCACTCATGACCTCCGCACCGTCACTCATGACCTCTTGGTGTGCCGCACCCTCACTCATGACCTCCGCATCCTCAGACATGACCTCTTGGAGTGCGGCACCCTCACTCATGCCCTCTTGGAGTGCCGCACCCTCACTCATGACCTCCGCACCCTCACTCATGACCTCCGCACCCTCACTCATGCCCTCCTGGAGTGCCGCACCCTCACTCATGACCTCTTGGAGTGCCGTACCCTCACTCATGACCTCTTGGAGTGCCGTACCCTCACTCATGACCTCCGCACCCTCACTCATGACCTCTTGGAGTGCCGTACCCTCAGTCATGACCTCCGCACCCTCAGTCATGACCTCTTGGAGTGCGGCACCCTCACCCATGCCCTCTTGGAGTGCTGCACCCTCACTCATGACCTCCGCACCCTCACTCATGCCCTCCTGGAGTGCCGCACCCTCACTCATGCCCTCTTGGAGTGCCGCTCCCTCACTCATGACCTCCGCACCCTCACTCATGCCCTCTTGGAGTGCCGCACCCTCACTCATGACCTCCGCACCCTCTCTCATGACCTCCGCACCCTCACTCATGACCTCCGCACCCTCTCTCATGACCTCCGCACCCTCACTCATGACCTCCGCACCCTCACTCATGATGACCTCTAGGCTGTCCAGCTCCAGGGCACTCGTCCTGAGACAGCGCTGCGGAGGGCGAGGCCTGCTTCTCACAGCCCTCCTCACTCACAGAAAGTTCCAGAAGTCTGCCACATGGGGGGGGGGCTACTTGAAATGTGCGCAGCGTCGACCCCCGCTTTGCTCGCTTTCTAGCGCACATCCGAGGTGCTCCGGGGGAGTCCTCGAATTATCGGGGTCTTAGGGAGCGCCTCGACAGTCTCCCAGGGCTCGGAGCCTTCAAAGGCGCATTAGCATGTATCGACCCCTCTTCTGACAGCTCCGCTCACGGCGGGGGCCGGAGGCGGCTTTCCCAGCGCTGCGACGGGACGCAAAACTCATCACAGCTGCTGGGCGCACGGCCTGGGGTGGGCTGTGAGGGCAGGAGAGGGGGCGGGAGTGGCAGGAGGCACGGGTTCGGAAGGGGCAGGAGGCACGGGGGTGGAAGGGGCAGGAGGTACGAGGAGGGACGGGCTCAGCACAGCTTCTGTGGTTCAGGGCATGGAGCTATGCTGTGAGGGCAGGAGGCAGTGGGTGGAAAAGTATTAGGCAGGGGGTGGAAGGGGCAGGAGGGAAGGGGTGGAGGGGCTCAGCACAGCTTCTGTGGTTCATAGCATGGAGCTGTGCTCTGAGTGCAGGAGGCAGTGGGTGGAAGAGGTATTAGACACGGGGTGGAAGGGGCAGGAGGGAAGGGGGTGGAGGGGCAGGAGGGGAGGGGCTCGGCACAGCTTCTGTGGTTCAGGGCATGGAGCTATGCTGTGAGGGCAGGAGGCAGTGGGTGGAAAAGTATTAGGCAGGGGGTGGAAGGGGCAGGAGGGAAGGGGATGGAGGGGCTCAGCACAGCTTCTGTGGTTCATGGCATGCAGCTGTGCTGCGAGGGCAGGAGGCAGTGGGTGGACGGGGCAGGAGGCAGGGGGAGAGGGGCTCGGGACATCTTCTGTGGTTCATAGCATGGAGCTGTGCTCTGAGTGCAGGAGGCAGTGGGTGGAAGAGGTATTAGATACGGGGTGGAAGGGGCAGGAGGGAAGGGGGTGGAGGGGCAGGAGGGGAGGGGCTCGGCACAGCTTCTGTGGTTCAGGGCATGGAGCTGTGCTGAGAGGGCAGGAGGCGGTGGGTGGAAGAGGTTTTAGGCAGGGGGTGGAAGGGGCAGGAGGGAAGGGGGTGGAGGGGCTCAGCACAGCTTCTGTGGTTCATGGCATGGAGCTGTGCTGCGAGGGCAGGAGGCGGTGGGTGGAAGGGACAGGGGTGGAGGGGCTCAGGACATCTGTGGTTCATAGCATGGAGCTGTGCTCTGAGTGCAGGAGGCAGTGGGTGGAAGAGGTATTAGACATGGTGTGGAAGGGGCAGGAGGGAAGGGGGTGGAGGGGCAGGAGGGGAGGGGCTCGGCACAGCTTCTGTGGTTCAGGGCATGGAGCTGTGCTGTGAGGGCAGGAGGCGGTGGGTGGAAGAGGTTTTAGGCACGGGGTGGAAGGGGCAGGAGGGAAGGGGGTGGAGGGTCTCAGCACAGCTCCTGGGGCTCAAAGCCTGGGGCTCGGCTGTGCTGTGAGGGCAGGAGGCGGTAGTTGAAAGGGGCAGAAGGCAGGTGGGTGGAAGGGGCAGGGGGTGGAGGGGCTCGGCACAGCTTCTGGGGTTCATAGCATGGAGCTGTGCTCTGAGTGCAGGAGGCAGTGGGTGGAAGAGGTATTAGACACGGGGTGGAAGGGGCAGGAGGGAAGGGGTGGAGGGGCAGGAGGGGAGGGGCTCGGCACAGCTTCTGTGGTTCAGGGCATGGAGCTATGCTGTGAGGGCAGGAGGCAGTGGGTGGAAAAGTATTAGGCAGGGGGTGGAAGGGGCAGGAGGGAAGGGGATGGAGGGGCTCAGCACATCTTCTGTGGTTCATGGCATGCAGCTGTGCTGCGAGGGCAGGAGGCGGTGGGTGGAAGGGGCAGGAGGCAGGGGTGAGGGGCTCGGGACATCTTCTGTGGTTCATAGCATGGAGCTGTGCTCTGAGTGCAGGAGGCAGTGGGTGGAAGAGGTATTAGATACAGGGTGGAAGGGGCAGAATGGAAGGGGGTGGAGGGGCAGGAGGGGAGGGGTTCGGCACAGCTTCTGTGGTTCAGGGCATGGAGCTGTGCTGAGAGGGCAGGAGGCGGTGGGTGGAAGAGGTTTTAGGCAGGGGGTGGAAGGGGCAGGAGGGAAGGGGGTGGAGGGGCTCAGCACAGCTTCTGTGGTTCATGGCATGGAGCTGTGCTGCGAGGGCAGGAGGCGGTGGGTGGAAGGGACAGGGGGTGGAGGGGCTCAGGACATCTGTGGTTCATAGCATGGAGCTGTGCTCTGAGTGCAGGAGGCAGTGGGTGGAAGAGGTATTAGACATGGGGTGGAAGGGGCAGGAGGGAAGGGGTGGAGGGGCAGGAGGGGAGGGGCTCGGCACAGCTTCTGTGGTTCAGGGCATGGAGCTGTGCTGTGAGGGCAGGAGGCGGTGGGTGGAAGAGGTTTTAGGCACGGGGTGGAAGGGGCAGGAGGGAAGGGGGTGGAGGGTCTCAGCACAGCTCCTGGGGCTCAAAGCCTGGGGCTCGGCTGTGCTGTGAGGGCAGGAGGCGGTAGTTGAAAGGGGCAGAAGGCAGGTGGGTGGAAGGGGCA
The DNA here is from genome assembly GCA_963921515.1 of Calotriton arnoldi. Classification (NCBI taxonomy): domain Eukaryota; kingdom Metazoa; phylum Chordata; class Amphibia; order Caudata; family Salamandridae; genus Calotriton; species Calotriton arnoldi. Next base: position 1,037,322 of record CAWUFW010003833.1, read on the forward strand.
GGGGGTGGAGGGGCTCGGCACAGCTTCTGGGGTTCATAGCATGGAGCTGTGCTCTGAGTGCAGGAGGCAGTGGGTGGAAGAGGTATTAGACACGGGGTGGAAGGGGCAGGAGGAAGGGGGTGGAGGGGCAGGAGGGGAGGGGCTCGGCACAGCTTCTGTGGTTCAGGGCATGGAGCTATGCTGTGAGGGCAGGAGGCAGTGGGTGGAAAAGTATTAGGCAGGGGGTGGAAGGGGCAGGAGGGAAGGGGATGGAGGGGCTCAGCACATCTTCTGTGGTTCATGGCATGCAGCTGTGCTGCGAGGGCAGGAGGCGGTGGGTGGAAGGGGCAGGAGGCAGGGGGTGAGGGGCTCGGGACATCTTCTGTGGTTCATAGCATGGAGCTGTGCTCTGAGTGCAGGAGGCAGTGGGTGGAAGAGGTATTAGATACAGGGTGGAAGGGGCAGAATGGAAGGGGTGGAGGGGCAGGAGGGGAGGGGTTCGGCACAGCTTCTGTGGTTCAGGGCATGGAGCTGTGCTGAGAGGGCAGGAGGCGGTGGGTGGAAGAGGTTTTAGGCAGGGGGTGGAAGGGGCAGGAGGGAAGGGGGTGGAGGGGCTCAGCACAGCTTCTGTGGTTCATGGCATGGAGCTGTGCTGCGAGGGCAGGAGGCGGTGGGTGGAAGGGACAGGGGGTGGAGGGGCTCAGGACATCTGTGGTTCATAGCATGGAGCTGTGCTCTGAGTGCAGGAGGCAGTGGGTGGAAGAGGTATTAGACACCGGGTGGAAGGGGCAGGAGGGAAGGGGGTGGAGGGGCAGGAGGGGAGGGGGTGGAGGGGCTCTTCATAGCTTCTGTGGTTCAGGGCATGGAGCTGTGCTGTGAGGGCCAGAGGCGGTGGGTGGAAGAGGTGTTAGGCACGGGGTGGAAGGGGCAGGAGGGAATGGGGTGGAGCAGCTGAGCACAGCTCCTGGGGCTCAAAGCCTGGGGCTTGGCTGTGCTGTGAGGGCAGGAGGCGGTGGGTGAAAGGGGCAGAAGGCAGGTGGGTGGAAGGGGCAGGAAGGCAGGGAGGTGGAGGGGCTCGGCACAGCTTTTGTGGTTCAGGGCATGGAGCTGTGCTGTGAGGGCAGGAGGCGGTGGGTGGACGAGGTATTAGGCACGGGGTGGAAGGGATAGAAGGCACGGGGTGGAAGGGGCAGGAGTCACGGGGGTGGAAGGGGCAGGAGGCACGAGGTGGAGGGGCTTAACCACTGGAACTTAAAGCCTTGGCCGGGCTATGAGGGCAGGAGGCGGTGGGTGGAAGAGGTTTTAGGCACGGGTGGAAGGGGCAGGAGGGAAGGGAGTGGAGGGGCTCAGCACAGCTCCTGGGGCTCAAAGTCTGGGGCTCGGCTGTGCTGTGAGGGCAGGAGGCGGTAGTTGAAAGGGGCAGAAGGCAGGTGGGTGGAAGGGGCAGCAGGCAGGGGGGTGGAGGGGCTCGGCACAGCTTCTGTGGTTCATAGCATCGAGCCAGGGCCGGTCCTAGCACTTCTGGGGCCCCGGGCGAAAGGGAAGATGTGAGGCCCCTCTAATTTGTATGTAACATCACAAGAAGTGACATCACAGAAAGTGACATCGCAGGACTATTGATCTTATTTGGCATCACTGAAGAGACCTAATGTGGATATCAGTAACATGGACAAAAAGATAAATATACAAAAGGCCTATATATAATTTAAAACTGTATTAAATGGATTACATTTGTCACATTGGATGGAAAAGCGAGGTGCAGGTCTCAAAAAGATGGTTATTTTTTACTCCATGTTAACTGAGTGTTTCCAGATGAGTGCATGATAAAAATTCCAGTTCTGTCTCATAAAGGGGAGAGATCCTGTTGAGGTAATGAGGGGCGGGATCATTCAAAATATAAAAGTACACAAGAGAAAACCTCTCACACCATAGATATAATCGCAAATTTCAAAAAGCTCCCTTATCTTTCTGTGCCATTATTGTGCCACCTTAGGATGACATTAAAACTTAGGGGCCTATTACGATGGCGGTCGGAAAACCTCCCCAACCGCCATGGTAGCGGGAAAAGAGCGCCCGCATGGACCGCGACATCACCGCCGGTCGAATTATGTTGACCCGCACTCGAAATCTGACCGCGGTGGTCTGATTGCGGGCCTTAACACTGCGGCGGTTGCTGCTGCCCGCAGCACCGCCGCAATGCCGAAAGGAGCATGTCCTGCATATCCCTGCACTGCGTGGCAGGCACTGCACAGTGCATGCCACCTGGTACAGGGAAATTTAGGGGGGAACCATGGGTACCCCCCAGTGCACCCCCCCTCCCCAACACATTGGGGGCCCGCAACGGGCCCCCGGAAGACAATCTCTGCATGCCTTTCCATGGCGGTTTGACCGCTGAGGAAAGGCTGGCTACCGCCGGCATCATAATCCTGCCGGCGGAGCCTGCTCTGCACCGCCACCATTATCCCGGTCCTGCTCCGTCCGCCAGGCAGGAGTGCGGATGGCAACCGGCGGAAAAGCGGCGGTGGGAATTTCCCACAGCTGCGGTCACCACCGCCATCCTAATTTGACCGGCGGTTTTCTTGGTTGCGATCGCGGGCGGATGTCCACCGCCGGTCCGGCGGGCGCCACCGCCGGCCCGGCGGTGGACATCCGACCGCCATCGTAATAGACCCCTTAGTAATTTGTTTTAAAGTAAATCCTCCCACCAGTATCCCACACGCACATGCTAAGAGTCATAGGACAATCTTTTTTGTGTGTGGGCTCTTTACTCGCCAGAATTATGTTAAGTGCAAAAACACAACACATATAATACAAAATTACAAGACACCATTGCAAACAAATAAAGATTGTACAAAAATAAAAAAAGACCTAAAAAACCTAGACAACTGCTAAATCATACATCGACTTGAAGGTATGCTGCAGATTCAAGGGGTTTTCAAATCAACGTTTTTTATTTGGTGTTAGAACTGTAGGAAGTGGAAGTGGCCGGTTTTAGCTCTGGTGGAGCCCTGCGCGACAATGTTTGTTGGTGCCCCCCCAATGACTCCCTCTGCCAAAGATTCCCTCACTACCACCCTTTAACAGTGCCCCTCAAGTCTCCATAACGACATTCTCGCTCAGATGCATTTGATTTGATTTACAGCGCCACTGAAACCAGTGTAGGGTGTCAGAGAACTTTATATCACACACATTACACAGAGACAATCAATCATACGTGTGTAAATCACTGTATAGGAAATGTTACACAAGACAAAGGACTACAAGGTGTAGGAGTCACATGACAACATACTAGTAGGCAGCATAGTTTAATAGTGATTGGTCTGGAGAAACACAAACTCAGAATTTAGAATGTAATACCATGGTTGCGGGTTCCCTTTAATAATCAGAATTGATTTCTATCAAAATGACCACTTTTTGCAACATTAGGATAATCACAGACTGGGGAAAAAACCATAACGCTCTAATTTATACCTTGCAGTTTGCATGCAGCTCTTAGATGACAGTTAATAGCTCATTGTTCTATGTTAGGATTTTGACTTATAAATGGCAAGTAACAAAAGGATCTCACTGACAAAATCAGTAACCCACTGACCTATTTACATTATGTGCACTTTGTGATCTGCATGGTACATGTTCTTTGCAGCAGGCACATTCACCCTCTGCGCTACCTTTCCACAAGTCAAAACTTCCACTAGACAAAACTCCGTCTCTCTCAAGGAAGAACATTAATCACCAGAGTTATCATGACATTTTTATTGTTGCCAAAAATTGCTGGAGGCCAGGAAGGAGGCAGCAAGTGCTTTTAAAAACATAATATACTCGCAAACATGACGCCCCCACCCGAAGACAGCGCTCTGTGCGATCTCACCCGTCGCACCGCCCTAGAGCCTCCCTGCTCAAGGGTCCTGTGACCTCAGTGACAGAGTCACTGTTGCTCTAGGGTGTGCTGCTTCGTAGGCCTGCCCAAAAGACTTGTGGTGAGCTTCAATAGGGGTTGTGGTGGACAGGCCTTCAAGGTTTACCCACACTTGCCACCGCTAGGGTCCACCTGCTGGTGCTAAGACATCAGGGCTTCTAAGGTCTTGCGGGACCTTCTAAGGTCTAGTATGGGAATGTGCTCCCTCAGGACAGTGGTCTGGTGGACTGGTCATGAAGGCTGAACCTGGTTCCCCAGTTCCAAATTCGGCAGCTCTGACCATAGTGCCACATCCTCTCCCCCACTGAACACCATACTGCCCCACTGAGAGATATTCGCACTGGCTTCATCTACAACCCAATTGTGCCCTGCTATAAACACCTGGATGCGACTCAATTCAAATTACACACTAGACAAGAGCAATATGCTGCCTAAAAAAACAAAGTGACAACATCCTGGAAAAAGCAAACACTCATAGGGAATGCAAGATTAAGTAATGCATGTGGAATGTAAGAAGGAACAAATTGGTTACTTTAACGCATTTGCACTTATTATTCAGAAATCAATGAGTGCTTTTGCATGAAAAGTAAAGGACATGACTACAGGGCCGGAAGGGACCCGTTTCAATGTCCATTGCTTATATCCTTACAAAACGTAAGCAGCATGGTTTAAAAAGACCACATTCGTGAATACAGAGCCGCGGTATGCATTTTGTTTTCCAATACACCCATCAAGCAGGTATTGCAGTACATCCAGGAATGGTGCACTTCCCCACCTGGGGAAAACAATGCTGCTCAGAAAAAGACAAGAAAACAAAAGTAGCGCTTCACTGGCAAACTCTGTAAAGTGGCAATGTGTTTTGGGTGTGAATAAAATCAATCTGGCCCCTTTTCGACCCACTCTGTCTTGCTTTACTTATTTTTCACATTTTGAACCTTTTATTTCTCTCCATCCGGAAGCTGCACTTTGGAAGTGAAAAATGTCCAAAAAGGATGACCTTTCCAGCAAGTGTTTTTCTTTTTTTGGATACATTTCACAGGGGAACAAATAGAAAAGAGGGAGTAATGGCTACAAGGCCCAGGGAAGGGGGCCCCCACATCTGGACCTTGCAGCTTGCTCTAGTGCTTAGAGGCCCAGGGAAAGGGTGCCCCCTCCCCTGGGCCTGGAAGCAGTAACCAGGCATTTCTTAAAACACTGCCCTACCACGGCAGTTCTACATACATTTTAAATGCACATTCCCATCAAAAAAATGGGTGATGCAAAAGTTAACAAAAGACAGTGGATCTGGCTGCTCCCTCCTCCCCTCACCCACCTCCTCTTACCTGTGTCTGGCTGGTCCTGGAAACAAAGGGGCCTCTGTCGCCTAGAAACAAAATGCAGAAAGGGAATGGCCGGTACTTAACAGAGGTGTTGCCTCACCTCTGACACTGTGAGCCAACATAATTGTGGCCCAGCTACTGTGCCTTCCCCACTCTGTTTGTCCCTTCCCCCCACCCCTGCACCCCCAGGAATGCCACCACGCCCTGACAAGCAAGGTCAAGACATCTGCATTTGCACTGTGATCGGCAGGGGGGCCTGGAGGAGCAGGTGGGCTAACTGTGAAAGTGTGGCAATTCACAGTAAAGCGGGCCCCCTGTTTTTTAGCTGAGCGCGAGGCCCTGGGCAGCTGCCCACACTGCCCATGCCTAGCGCCAGCCCTGCATGGAGTTGTGCTCTGAGTGCAGGAGGCAGTGGGTGGAAGAGGTATTAGACATGGGGTGGAAGGGGCAGGAGGGAAGGGGGTGGAGGGGCAGGAGGGGAGAGGGTGGGGGGCTCGGCACAGCTTCTGTTGTTCAGGGCATGGAGCTGTGCTGTGAAGGCAGGAGGCGGTGGGTGGAAGAGGTTTTAGGCATGGGGTGGAAGGGGCAGGAGGGAAGGGGGTGGAGGTGCTCAGCACAGCTCCTGGGGCTCAAAGCCTGGGGCTCGGCTGTGCTGTGAGGGCAGGAGGCGGTGGGTGAAAGGCGTAGAAGGCAGGTGGGTGGAAGGGGCAGGAGGCAGGGGGTGGAGGGGCTCGGCATTGCTTCTGGGGTTCAGGGCATGGAGCTGTGCTGTGAGGGCAGGAGGCGGTGGGTGGAAGAGGTATTAGGCACGGGGTGGAAGGGATAGAAGGCACAGGAGTGGAAGGGGCAGGAGGCACGGGGTGGAGGAGCTTAACCACTGGAACTTAAAGCCTGGGGCGGGCTGTGAGGGCAGGAGGCGGTGGGTGGAAGAGGTTTTAGGCACGGGGTGGAAGGGGCATGAGGGAATGGGGTGGAGGGGCTGAGCACAGCTCCTGGGGCTCAAAGCCTGGGGCTCGGCTGTGCTGTGAGGGCAGGAGGCAGTGGGTGAAAGGGGCAGAAGGCAGGTGGGTGGAAGGGGCAGGAGGCAGGGGGTGGAGGGGCTCGGCACAGCTTCTGTGGTTCAGGGCATGGAGCTGTGCTGTGAGGGCAGGAGGTGGTGGGTGGAAGAGGTATTAGGCATGGGGTGGAAGGGATAGAAGACACAGGGGTGGAAGGGGCAGGAGTCATGGGGTGGAAGGGGCAGGAGGCATGGGGTGGAGGGGCTTAACCACTGGAACTTAAAGCCTGGGCTGGGCTGTGAGGGCAGGAGGCGGTGGGTGGAAGAGGTTTTAGGCACGGGTTGGAAGGGGCAGGAGGGAAGGGAGTGGAGGGGCTTAGCACAGCTCATGGGACTCAAATCCTGGAGCTGTGCTGTGAGGGCAGGAGGCATATGGGTGGAAGGTGCAGGAGGCAAGGGGGGTGAAGAGGCTCAGCACAGCAGCTGTGAGGGCAGGGAACAGGGGGATGGAGGGGTGCGCAGCACAACTGCTGTAAGGGCAGGGGACAGGGAGGCGGGGGTGGATTCGCAGCGCAGCTGCTGTGAGGGCAGGGGACAGGGGGGCTGCTGGGGGGTGGATGCACAGCACAGCTGCTGTGAGGGCAGGGGACAGGGGGGCGGGGGGTGGATGCGCAGCACAGCTGCTGCAGCTCGATGACTGGAGATGGCTGGGGTGGAGGGGAATCAACGCAGCTGCTCAGCAAGGTTTGGAGGGCAGGATTGTGCGATAGGGAGAGAGGGGAGGGGGCAGATACCGGCTCGAGGTCTGGACCGGTGCTATGAGAGGGGAATTTGCAGGGGGCTTTTACTGGAGATCAAAGCTTGAAGCTGTACCGGTCTGACCGCAGGCCAGGCTCTGCCCCCAACCCACGCTGCACACGGCGATTGGCAGCTTACTTTACTTTTAAAAAAACATAAAAGTTCACTAAAAAACACAAACGTTAAAGTGAAGTTATAGTTTCGAGTTGTAATCATTTCTTACTTTAAAAAAAAAAACTTAGAAATTCACTGAAAGAAAACGAAGCTTAAAAGGAAATTATAGGTTGGTAAAAATGTCAGTTAAAACATGCTGTTTTAAATTACCAAAACCACTGAAATATACCAGTTATAGTCATCGTAAGTAACTATAACTCGTGCCCTAAAATAGCACTGCTAATTCCCTTACATATTACATCACTCATGACATGTTCTATGACACCATTGATAAAATTAATTCAATGTCTCAAATGACTTAATTGAAAGCAACACCGTGCACGGTGGGGGTGCGAGTTATGGTTAACTTAGAGCACAAGTTTTAGTTACTCAAGACAACTATGACTGATATGCATATATATATATATATAGATATATAGATATATATAGATAGACATTTATGCCCCCCTAAAAATCTCTTCTAGAGTAGCCGCTGCTCAAACCTCCTCCTAAGAATGGTTCGACTGCTGTGAGATTGGCTGTGTTGCGTCCATGTCCCTTGCAGGAGGGCGGACGTTCCTGGTGTGCAGTGGGATGGAGGAGAAGGTCTCTATAAAGAGGCCCATGTTTAGATCTTTCTTCCAGGTGCTTCAACTCGGCTGGTTCCTCAGGTGTGGGCGGAGTATGTCCACCGAGTTGGGCAGCAATGCCGGGAAAGTTCTGCCTTCTTGACATTTCGGGTTGAACCTCAATTGTTTGATCTAGCAGGCTCTGCTTGATCCTAAACTTTGAGTGGGGCTGTAGAGCGGTGTGCGATGCTGGCCAAGCCCATTACACTTTCTGCACAATGGGGTGCGGATTCTGAAGGGTGTTCTTTGTGTTACCGGTAACCAGTGAAGGTCTTCGAGTGCTGGAGAGTTATGGGTTGGTTTTTCAGGATTAGGCAGAGCCTGGCTGCATAAGCCTGTGCTCTTTGAGGTTTATGGATATCTTTCTGTGGCGTTCAGGCACAGACTGTCAAAGCAGGGCATTTCTTCCTCATTAGCACAGTGCTAACCCGCTTCAATGCACGGTGTATCACAATGTTGTTAGTAGCAGGCACAAGCCCTCTTGTGCTTGCTGATCTGTCCTAATAAGCTGCATGTCTCTCCTGTCTGGAGAGCTGTTGCGCGTTAACTCCTCGCCCCCTCTTCCTCGCCACTGTTCTAACATAACGAGCTCTGCTCACGTTGACTATAGAATTTGCTGATAAAGTAAATACAAAAAAGAATCCTTACATGGCCATCGGTCCAGTAAGTTCACTTCCTTTGCCCCGCCCACCGGCATTTAGTCAAGCAGTAAAAAAGAAAGATCTCATCTTCACTTCCTGTTTTTAACAAGCTTACCACACTTCCCACATCCTGTGACAACTCACAGCGCAGGGTCGGTTGGGAAATGTATGATTGTGGCAAGGAAGTCTTGGACTATGAAGATTACAGGTAAGTAACCCGGTCATTACCCCCTCCTCCTCTGTCTTGGCACGAAGACGTTCCTCTCCCATCTTTGTGCCCTGCACTCAGGGGAGCGGAAGGGCTACAGCAGCTCTAGCACCAATCGGAGTGTCCATTAGGGATTTGTGGCCTTACCTTTTTTCCTTGTCTTTATCACCCCACTTGGGGATTATCGTTGCAGTGTACATCCGCTCTAGATCTGGACTATAAGGATTGGTACTGCTTGGAATTCATGAACCTGAAATATTGATGAAGCACATCAACGTGGCTTTTTTAAAACCGTTTTTTCAACGCTTCTACTTGGCCGAATACCATCGGTGATTATATTTGCCCTGAAGAAGTCCATTGTTATGGACGAAACGCATTGGCTGCCTTCACTGCATATGTGTGATGCTTTTTAAAGTAAAGAAAATAAAATAAAGACAAGAACTACATCCTATTTTCGGTTATTGTTGTGGTGCACCTCTATGCTCTATGTTGTCATTTGTAACCTGTGTTGGTTTATGCACCTTGGCAGCAGGTGCTTGTAGGGTGTGCACACATTGGCATGTACTTGTGTTGAATTGCACTTTCGGAACACAGGTCAGGTGCAGTATTTATGGTCCGCTGCTTTTGTCCTTTTGGCCCGCTACTGAATTTAGCGATTCTACCCCTTTTGCTTGATACCTCGAGGAAAAAGCAAAATGGTTCCACTTGCTCAGGGTTGAAGAAGTAGGACGTTTTCCCTGACCAGATGCCCTACATGTCACACAGAAGAAATTAGTTTTCTGAAACCCCAATGTCCTTTCTAAACATAAAGATACAGCCTGTCTGACATCTAGAGAGTACAAACCATTTTCTAAATCCAAAAAGGGTTCAGGTTGGAAAGATGGAAAAAGCAAAACTTGCGAACAGAGAAAAATCAAGGGAATTCTCGGAAGAAAAGGAGGGGAAGGCTGCAGCGCCATTCCATCTGGCAAGATTTCAGAAATGATTCTTCACGCAATAGAGTCCCTAATTCACCCACTCTAAGAAGTGAACAACTAAAAAAATGACTTTTGCTGAATGGAATTTGAGTTCTATTTTGTGAAGAGGCTGAAAAAGGGGTTCCTGTAAAGCCTGAGCTACTGAACGTGGTCCCAAGAAGGCATTGAAGTGTGGACTGCTGGTTGCCTAAAGGAAGCCTTCAAGAGTCTAATGGCTAGATCCTCTATAGGAGCACCTTCTTTGCTCTTAAAAATCTTAATCACAACCCATTGGCTCCTGAGGGTTGACACCGCCAACCCTAAAAGGAAACCATCTCACAATAAATAAAGAATTAACATTGTATTAAAAGACGAAGCTCACTGAGCCCAGTCTCTTCACCAATAATCAATGTTATTCTGATATCTGCTGTAAGCTTCCAAAGTAACTGTTTTTCTGGACTGATCAATGCATTGGACCAACTTTGAAGAACCACCTCTAGCCGCTAAGACTGACTTTTCAATAGCCAAACTCCCAGATGCAGGTGTCTAAGACCTGGTAGAGCTAGAACAGGAAACAAGAGGGGAGATGGATCGATAGGAAATATCTAAGGAGGAACGGATGCTAGTTTGACCAGTTACGGAAACTAACAATGTCTGGGCCACTGAGGACGGATTAATAGCATCTTTTCCCACTCCTCGGAAACTTCCATAGAACTTTCGGGATTAGGAGAAACTGGGAGAAAGCATTAAAAAACTCTTTGGCAAAGGGATGGACAGAGCATCAATTCCTCTCACCCTGGTTGACGGAATCAGAGAACAAAACCTCAGAAGAAGGACATTGTCTTCTGAAACAAACAGGTCGATCCAGGGAGAACCAAACTGGAGACAATTTCCTGAAATAGAAGAGGGAGAGTCTCATAGACTGACTGAGAGAAATTCCCGCTCAATAGGTCGACAGGCCCATTCTCCATCCCTGCTAGTTATATTGCCATTAGATGACTAGTGTGTCTCTACCCACAAACAGATCGTCAGGCCAAGGGATACCAATAAGGGTTTCTGAGTACTGCTGTGACAGTTGTTATAAGAGCAAGCAGCCTGGTTGTCTGTTCTTATGCACACAACCTAACCCTGATGCAGTGGGGAAAAAGAAAGAGGGCGTGACAAATGGGAGCCAGTTTCCTCTAATTGGAGGATCTCTGTCACTCCACTCAAGACCAAAGACCTTGTGTTAGACCTGTCAGCCCTAGGGTGGTCTTTCCCTATTTTTTTTCCTTTTTCGCCTCCTTTTTGCCACCATATTTTTTACTGGACCTAGGTCTCTGGGCACCTTGCCACTGCTAGCCAGTGCTGAGGTGCAGGTGCTCTCTCTCACTCAAGATGGCTGCCACAGGCCCCTGCTACTGCAGAGGGGCCTGACACGCATACACACTAGTAGCCAGGGTCAGGCTGGGGTATAGGGATACAGTATCCATTCCATCCCCGCCTCTGGGCCACATAGCCAGGCATGTAGAAGGTTCCAGAACCTTCCGGGCTGTGGGAGGAGTTATGTTTTGCCGCCTTTGGGAGAGTCACCTGACCTGGGAGTATAAAAGGCTTGGAGGGAAAACTTTCTAGTCAGTTGATGAGGCACCACTGAACCTGGGAGAACCTCCGCCGGAGTATAGGCTTTAGGGCCTAGGGGGAGACCTACACTACTGCTGCTGACAGGGCTGAGGTCCTGCTGTAGTAAGATAGCTGAGGAACGCCCACCACCCACTGACCTTGCCCAGTGTGAGGGGACCCAGGGAACCACCTTCAGCGTGCGGGGAGGAACATCAAGCACTCCCAGACCACCAACTCATCCCCCCCTCATAAGAAGAAACTTCTGACAGGAAACTTTGACAAGGAAACAATAACAAGGAACTTCTGACAAGAAACTTACAACTAGAAGCGCCTAAGAAGCAACCAAGCTGAAGCAGTCGCAAGACCCCTTAACTTGAGGAGGCCTGACCGTCCAGCAAGGCCTAAAGCCTAAAACTGCCCAACTGGGGATCACCAGGTAAAGCGCCGTACCCTGAAGCGCTAAACCTTCACCCCCTATTCACCTTTGCCTGTTGCTGGGCTGCCCCCAAGTACTTTGCCAGTCAGCCCTGCCCACAGGCTGCTGGTGCACCATGTGTGCTGTTGTCCCTCAGGTCACTGACCTTATGATGAAGATCACCGCCGCGGCTGCCGCCGCCTGAGAGGAGAAACCGTGTGGTGAGGTGCGCCGTCGCGCCCTCATCAAAGGACGCGCTGAGGTGGAGGAAGCCCCTCAGGTGTGTGAGGTGAGGAGCGCCGTCCGCGCCCTCACCGAAGCCTCCAGGGGCCCGGGGCCCTCATCGCCGCCGTCGTGGCCAAGGAGTCGTGCCTGCCGCCGTTGCGGCCAAAGAATTGCACCCGCCGCCGTAGCGGCCCAAGAGTCGCCCCCGCCGCCGCCGCGGCCAAAGAATTGCCCCCGCCGCCGTAGCGGCCCAAGAATTGTTCCTGCCGCCGTCGCGGCCAAAGAATTGCCCCCGCCGCCGAAGCGGCCGAAGAATCGTCGCCACCGCCGAAGCGGCCCAAGAAATTGCCACCGCCGCCGAAGCGGCCCAAGAAATCGCTAACGCGATCTTCAGCGAGGCCTCCCGGCCCCGCAGACGCCGTTGCCGAGCAACCAGGGGTCGCTCGGCGTGACCCGGGAAGGCCGCGCACCGATTGGGCGCCGGCTCCCGGTCCCGCCCAGCGCCGAAGGAAGCCCGGGAAGAGCCCCGGCAGTGCAGAGGGAGACGGGGAGCCGGCCGGAGAGGACTGCCGGCTCCCGCTCCCTTCCCCCAGCAGCCCTGAGCCCACCGGCACTTACCCTGAGTACGGGGGCCGGAGGAGGGTGATCCCGGCCCCCGCAACGAGCCGCATGCATCTTCCCTGATCCCGGGGGCCGGAGTAAGGCATACCGGCCCCCGCAACGACCCGCAACACCGGCCAGAAGGCCGAGACACCCCGACCGGGCCCCGCCCAACAGAACACGGGCCGGCCCGGATGATCGCCAGTCGCCCTGAAGCGCGACCAACGACCACACCACAGGTGAGCCCTGGAGGCCCCTAGGGCCCATAAGACGCCACTGGGGGCCGGGGGCCACTATTAACCCTTACTATTATAGTCCTACGAGGCGAGGCCCCAGAGAGCAGTGGGCCTGGCCTGAATTAACCCCTAAGGAACCTAGAAGCCCCAGAATACAGGACATGTTGAGGGATTCCCCACATAGTTCATTCATGTATTGATGATGCCCACAGTATGTAATGATTTATGCCAATGCCTATTATAATTACTGCCTAGGCCATGGTTTTAGCTGTTAAGTCTTTACCACAAGGGGAAAGTGTTTATTGGAGTTGAGCTGAAGTGTACACCGCCAAGAGTTGAAGTATTTTCTGTTACAGGTGTACTGGAGTTGCGACGCCCACTGTACTGAATGTGGGTGCGCCTAGATTAATGCAGGCCTATTTAAATGTAACGTGAAAAGCCTTATTTTAAATAATTGAATATGCTAAAGTGAACTGTATGTTTAGGCCTATGTTTTATTAACGTACCTTAAGACCATTATTAAGTGCTACGTGTAGGAGATAATTCCTGCGGCCTCTTAGTGGCCTACAATGTTGATGAGCTATGCAGCTTTATTTAAAATGTGCACCAGTTGAATAATTTAATGAGTTTGAATGTAGATCTGAATTAACCTGCCTTATCTGATGCCAACTTAATTCATTTATAAAAGATCTTGATTTTAAATACAAAAGCCTGGTGTGGTGTCATGTTATTGCGTTCGCATTTGTGAGTCAAAGTGAGAGTGTGCTGCACAACTGCCTTACACATTGCCTTCGCGTGCCTTTCCCGCTTCACGCCATGCTACCGTGTCGGACTCGGTAACCCCGGTTCCAACATTTGGTGTTCAGCGGTTGGATAAGGACTGGTGCTTGTGCAGCACCCTACAGTGACTCAATGTGCGCCGCAATTAGACACCTATTGTAATGAGAGTGCTAGGAATTCTATGGTAATTGCCGACTGTGTACATTCCTGTGTTGGACCTGTTACCTACAGTTTAGAACCCCTTCCTTGAATTGTCTGGGACCCCACCTAGGAGGATGGAGTTTGAGTTAGCCAACCTAGAAAGGTATACGGTGACACAGCTCAAGGAGTTCTGCCTAGAGAGGGGGTGGCCGTCAAGCGAGGCGCCAGGAAGGAGGTGCTTCAGAAAGCTTTGAGGGCATGGGTAATGGCCCACCCGGAGGGAAGAGGGGATGAGGAGCAGGGGGAGACAGACAACCCAGGAGAACTGGACCTACTGAGCATGGATGTTAGCGAGAATGTGTTGCCAGGAAGACGTTCCAGGGCAGGCAGTAGTGCGTCAGGGGGAAGTTTGTCACAAGAGGAATTGGAGGACAGAAGGGAGCAGAGGCAATTAACATTAGAACTTGCTAGGATGGAAAAAGCCATGGAGGAAAGGAAGCTTGTACATGAGCTTAGCCTGAAGGAGCTAGAGCTCCGGACCTTGCAGATGGAGATGGAAGGCAAAATGAATGGTGGCAGCGTACCTGCTGGGGTTCCACAGGAGCCCAAATTCTATTTACCCAGAGAGGTGATGGCCAGTTTTAGTGTAGGTGATGACATCGACAAGTGGTTGGCGGCCTACGAGGTGGCTCTGGTGGCCCATAGAGTTCCTGAGAGCTACTGGGGGGAGGTCTTTATAGGTACATACCTCCACTAGTAAGGGACACACTTTTAACTTTGGATAAGGGGGAGCAGACTAACTACCCTATCATGAAGGAGGCCCTGCTCAAGAAGTTTGGCCTCACCCCAGAGAAGTACCGCCAAAAGTTCCGCAACAGCCACAAGCTTCACACACAAAACTGGGTAGATTTTTTTGACTATGCCCGGAAGGCATTGGAGGGTTGGGTGCGTGGCAGCAACGTTGACAATTACAAAGGGCTGTACGACCTATTCTTGAGAGAGCACCTCCTAGAGAAATGTTTTCCGGAGCTGCGCCAGTACTTGGTGGACCGCAAGCTGACCAATCCTAGGGAGCTTGCGGAGGAGGCAGACACGTGGGTCAGCACTCGGGTGTCCCACAAGGGAGCCGGGGCGGACCCCCGAAAGGTGGACAGGGGCTCCCCCAGAAGAAAGAGGGGGAGATAAAAAGAGGGAGTTCTTTAAAGGTCCCCAAAATAAACCGCCTGGGAGAGGGGTAGGTTCCCCATCCCAATCTGGATTCCAGAAACCCACTTATCCTGACAGGAGTCAGCAGCCCAGAACTGTCCGGTGCTACGAGTGCGGGGAGGTTGGACATTATAAGGGGGATCCCAAGTGTCGCAAGAGAACCCCAGCCCCCACAGGAGGTAAGAGCCCCGGGGTGGCCAGTGTAGCGCTAGGGGAGGAGTTGTCCCTAGGTAGGGGAGGTGAGTGGACAGGCTTGACCTTAGTTTCCCTGGGGGATAGAGAGATCATCCCACGGGTTCAGGTACCCGCGAACACTGCCAAGTATCGGCAGAGGGTCCTGGTGAACGGGGAGGAGGTGGAGGCTCTGAGGGACACAGGTGCCAGCATGACGATGGTGAGACGTCAGCTGGTGTCCCCAGAGCAGGTGATTCCTGAGGAATTCCACCCGGTTGTTATGGCTGATAATAGCCTGGGTCATTACCCCGTGGCCCAAGTTCCCTTTGAGTGGGGAGGAGTATCAGGTCTGTTGAAGGTTGCGGTGAGCCCTGCCATGCCAGTTGACTGTCTGCTGGGCAACGACTTGGAACATACTGCCTGGAGGGAGGTAGAGTTCAATGCCCATGCTGAGATGTTGGGATTACCAGGATGGACTTGCGTTGTCACGCGGTCCATGGCTGCCCGACAAGGAACTCAGCTGGGGTTGGAGCCTGGAATAATGGCCCAGCCCACTGCTGGACGAGGAGATGTCCAGGAGGAGACACCCGGTGAGATGGATGGGGAGCCCGTGGAGGTGACCCCGGAGTCCGCTGAGGTGGTTGGTGTTCCCGTGGGGGACCTGCCGACCCCTGCAGAGTGGCAGGTGGAAGGAGGGCCTACCCGGGAGGAATTTTGCCGGGCGCAGAAAGAGTGCCCTACGCTTGAAGGCATGCGGCAACAGGCCGAAGCCCAAGCAGCTGGAACAGAGACTGGTAACTACCATGTCTACTGGGAGGATGGTCTCCTCTACAGTGAGCCTAAGGCTCCGGTGCATGGGTCCGCCCGAGCCGTGGTGGTCCCCCAATGCTACCGAGCCTTTCTGCTAGAGTTGGCACACGAGATACCACTAGCAGGACACCTGGGCCAAGACAAGACGTTTGCGCGTCTAGTCCCACATTTTTACTGGCCCAGGATGCGCGTCACTTCTGACACTTTTTGCAAGACTTGCACCACTTGCCAAGCGAGCGGCAAGACAGGGACTAAAGTGAAGGTCCCTCTAGAACCTCTCCCAGTTGTCGATACCCCTTTGAGCGGGTAGGGATTGACATTGTCGGGCCATTGGACCCGCCGACTTCTGCAGGACATAGGTTCATTTTGGTGCTGGTAGACCACGCCACCCGGTACCCAGAGGCAATCCCTCTGAGGACCATCACTGCACCGGTGGTGGCGCGGGCCCTGATGGGGATTTTTACCCGAGTGGGATTCCCCAAGGTCGTGGTGTCAGATAGGGGCACGAATTTCATGTCGGCCTACATGCAGGCCATGTGGAAGGAGTGTGGAGTGACCTACCGGTTCTCCACTCCTTACCACCCCCAGACGAACGGACTCGTGGAGCGCTTTAACAAAACCTTGAAGGGGATGATCAGGAGCCTACCCGAGGACTTGAGAAGAAAGTGGGACGTCCTCTTACCCTGTCTGCTCTTCTCCTACCGAGAGGTGCCGCAGAAGGGGGTCGGTTTCAGCCCCTTTGAGCTGCTCTATGGCCACCCCGTTCGGGGGCCCCTCAGTCTTGTCAAGGAGGGGTGGGAGAAGTCTTCCTCGAAGCTTCCCCGTGATGTGGTCAGCTATATGCTGGCATTCCGCAGCCAGGTGGCCAAGCTGTGGAAAGAGGCCTCGGACAATCTAGAGGCAAGTCAAGCCGTCATGAAGAAATGGTATGACCGGAACGCGCGGACGGTAGAGTTAGACGCTGGACAGAAGGTGTGGGTCATGGAGCCAGGAGAGCTTAGCGCCCTCCAGGACCGGTGGACTGGGCCGTTTGAGATCTTGGAAAGGAAAGGCCAGACCACATATGTCGTTGATGTGAAGACCCCACGTCAACCCCACCGGGTGTTCCACGTCAACCGCCTGAAGCCCCACCAGGAGCGTTCAGAACTCACTCTCCTAATGATAACAGATGGAAGTGAGGAGGAGGAGAGTGAGCCTCTTCCAGACCTTCTGGCGGCCCATGAGAAGGATGGTTCGGTAGAGGGAGTGGTCCTCGCCCCATCCTTGACCCTAGAGCAACAGAGGGACTGCCGCCAGGTCTTGGGGCAGTACGCCTCGTTGTTCTCCCTCACGCCTGGAATCACGCACATGTGTACCCATGATGTGGACACAGGGGACAGTCCGCCAGTAAAAACCAAGTCTTACCGGCTGTCCGATAAAGTCAAGGCTAGTATCCAGGGTGAGGTTACCAAGATGCTAGAACTGGGAGTGATTGAGCCTTCCAGTAGCCCTTGGGCTAGTCCGGTGGTGTTGGTGCCGAAAGCGGCCCCACCGGGCACCACACCAGAACTTCGGTTCTGTGTGGATTACCGTGGACTCAACTCAGTCACTAAGACCGACGCTCACCCGATCCCTCGGGCGGATGAGCTCATTGACCGGCTGGGAGCAGCCCGGTATTTGAGTACCATTGATTTGACGTCAGGCTATTGGCAGATAGCCATGGCGGAAGGAGCAAGGGAGAAGACTGCGTTCTCCACCCCCGAGGGCCACTTTCAATTTCGGGGTGATGCCCTTCGGGTTGAAAAATGCTCCAGCCACTTTCCAGCGGTTGGTGAACCAGGTGCTGTCTGGCCTAGAGGCCTTCTCTGCTGCCTACCTGGATGACATAGCTGTCTTCAGTAGCAGCTGGGAGGACCATCTGGAGCATCTCCAGGAGGTGTTACAGGCTTTGCAACGGGCTGGTTTAACCATCAAGGCCAGCAAGTGCCAGATTGGACAGGGATCTGTCGTGTACCTGGGACATCTGGTGGGCGGAGGTAAGGTGCAACCCCTCCAAGCCAAGATTGAGACCATCTTGGCCTGGGAGCCCCCCAAGACCCAAACAGAGGTCCGGGCTTTTCTCGGCCTCACGGGATACTACCGCCGGTTCGTCAAGGGATATGGAACCATCGTGGGCCCATTGACGGAATTGACTTCAAAGAAGCAGCCACGCAGAGTCATCTGGACGGCTGCCTGCCAGGAAGCCTTTGAGACCCTCAAACGTGCAATGTGCACTGCACTGGTGCTCAGGACTCCAGACTTTGGACGGGAATTTATTGTACAGACAGACGATTCTGAGCATGGCATAGGAGCTGTGCTCTCGCAGCTGAATGACGATGGCCAAGACCAGCCAGTGGCCTTCATTTCCCGAAGACTACTCCCCGGGAACAGCGGTGGAGTACCATCGAACGAGAAGCCTTTGCTGTGGTTTGGGCTGTCAAGAAGTTGAGGCCATACCTTTTTGGTTGTCACTTCCTGATCCAGACCGACCACAGACCCCTTCGCTGGCTCATGCAGATGAGAGGCGAAAACCCCAAATTATTGAGGTGGTCCATTTCCTCCAGGGGATGGACTTTCGGGTGGAACATCGACCCGGTGTAGACCACGCCAACGCTGACGGTCTCTCCCGGTTTTTCCGCCTTAGCGAAGAGAACTCCCTAGAGGTTGGGAAGCTCTCCCCTCTTTCGGCTGGGGGGGACGCGTGTTAGACCTGTCAGCCCTAGGGTGGTCTTTCCCTATTTTGTTTTCCTTTTTCGCCTCCTTTTTGCCACCATATTTTTTACTGGACCTAGGTCTCTGGGCACCTTGCCACTGCTAGCCAGTGCTGAGGTGCAGGTGCTCTCTCTCACTCAAGATGGCTGCCACAGGCCCCTGCTACTGCAGAGGGGCCTGACACGCATACACACTAGTAGCCAGGGTCAGGCTGGGGTATAGGGATACAGTATCCATTCCATCCCCGCCTCTGGGCCACATAGCCAGGCATGTAGAAGGTTCCAGAACCTTCCGGGCTGTGGGAGGAGTTATGTTTTGCCGCCTTTGGGAGAGTCACCTGACCTGGGAGTATAAAAGGCTTGGAGGGAAAACTTTCTAGTCAGTTGATGAGGCACCACTGAACCTGGGAGAACCTCCGCCGGAGTATAGGCTTTAGGGCCTAGGGGGAGACCTACACTACTGCTGCTGACAGGGCTGAGGCCCTGCTGTAGTAAGATAGCTGAGGAACGCCCACCACCCACTGACCTTGCCCAGTGTGAGGGGACCCAGGGAACCACCTTCAGCGTGCGGGGAGGAACATCAAGCACTCCCAGACCACCAACTCATCCCCCCCTCATAAGAAGAAACTTCTGACAGGAAACTTTGACAAGGAACCTATAACAAGGAACTTCTGACAAGAAACTTACAACTAGAAGCGCCTAAGAAGCAACCAAGCTGAAGCAGTCGCAAGACCCTTAACTTGAGGAGGCCTGACCGTCCAGCAAGGCCTAAAGCCTAAAACTGCCCAACTGGGGATCACCAGGTAAAGCGCCGTACCCTGAAGCGCTAAACCTTCACCCCCTATTCACCTTTGCCTGTTGCTGGGCTGCCCCCAAGTACTTTGCCAGTCAGCCCTGCCCACAGGCTGCTGGTGCACCATGTGTGCTGTTGTCCCTCAGGTCACTGACCTTAAGATGAAGATCACCGCCGTGGCCGCCGCCGCCTGAGAGGAGAAACCGTGTGGTGAGGTGCGCCGTCGCGCCCTCATCAAAGGAAGCGCTGAGGTGGAGGAAGCCCCTCAGGTGTGTGAGGTGAGGAGCGCCGTCCGCGCCCTCACCGAAGCCTCCAGGGGCCCGGGGCCCTCATCGCCGCCGTCGCGGCCAAGGAGTCGTGCCTGCCGCCGTCGCGGCCAAAGAATTGCCCCCGCCGCCGTAGCGGCCCAAGAGTCGTGCCTGCCGCCGTCGCGGCCAAAGAATTGCCCCCGCCGCCGTAGCGGCCCAAGAATTGTTCCTGCCGCCGTCGCGGCCAAAGAATTGCCCCCGCCGCCGAAGCGGCCGAAGAATCGTCGCCACCGCCGAAGCGGCCCAAGAAATTGCCACCGCCGCCGAAGCGGCCCAAGAAATCGCTAACGCGATCTTCAGCGAGGCCTCCCGGCCCCGCAGACGCCGTTGCCGAGCAACCAGGGGTCGCTCGGCGTGACCCGGGAAGGCCGCGCACCGATTGGGCGCCGGCTCCCGGTCCCGCCCAGCGCCGAAGGAAGCCCGGGAAGAGCCCCGGCAGTGCAGAGGGAGACGGGGAGCCGGCCGGAGAGGACTGCCGGCTCCCGCTCCCTTCCCCCAGCAGCCCTGAGCCCACCGGCACTTACCCTGAGTACGGGGGCCGGAGGAGGGTGATCCCGGCCCCCGCAACGAGCCGCATGCATCTTCCCTGATCCCGGGGGCCGGAGTAAGGCATACCGGCCCCCGCAACGACCCGCAACACCGGCCAGAAGGCCGAGACACCCCCGACCGGGCCCCGCCCAACAGAACACGGGCCGGCCCGGATGATCGCCAGTCGCCCTGAAGCGCGACCAACGACCACACCACAGGTGAGCCCTGGAGGCCCCTAGGGCCCATAAGACGCCACTGGGGGCCGGGGGCCACTATTAACCCTTACTATTATAGTCCTACGAGGCGAGGCCCCAGAGAGCAGTGGGCCTGGCCTGAATTAACCCCTAAGGAACCTAGAAGCCCCAGAATACAGGACATGTTGAGGGATTCCCCACATAGTTCATTCATGTATTGATGATGCCCACAGTATGTAATGATTTATGCCAATGCCTATTATAATTACTGCCTAGGCCATGGTTTTAGCTGTTAAGTCTTTACCACAAGGGGAAAGTGTTTATTGGAGTTGAGCTGAAGTGTACACCGCCAAGAGTTGAAGTATTTTCTGTTACAGGTGTACTGGAGTTGCGACGCCCACTGTACTGAATGTGGGTGCGCCTAGATTAATGCAGGCCTATTTAAATGTAACGTGAAAAGCCTTATTTTAAATAATTGAATATGCTAAAGTGAACTGTATGTTTAGGCCTATGTTTTATTAACGTACCTTAAGACCATTATTAAGTGCTACGTGTAGGAGATAATTCCTGCGGCCTCTTAGTGGCCTACAATGTTGATGAGCTATGCAGCTTTATTTAAAATGTGCACCAGTTGAATAATTTAATGAGTTTGAATGTAGATCTGAATTAACCTGCCTTATCTGATGCCAACTTAATTCATTTATAAAAGATCTTGATTTTAAATACAAAAGCCTGGTGTGGTGTCATGTTATTGCGTTCGCATTTGTGAGTCAAAGTGAGAGTGTGCTGCACAACTGCCTTACACATTGCCTTCGCGTGCCTTTCCCGCTTCACGCCATGCTACCGTGTCGGACTCGGTAACCCCGGTTCCAACACCTTGTACTTCTATTGCTCCCAGGATCAGCACCCGCCTCCCAACCCTTTGCTGTCATGGTCATCTGTGATGACCATGACAGCAAAACGCCTCTTCCTACATTTAATGGAGCACCATTGACGATTCTGACAAATCTCTAGAGTCCACCAGCTCAAATGATGTTGGACTAAAGGTACAGATGACAACGAGCACAAGGTTCCATAGCGAGAGCTGAGGACATTTGCTCCTGAATCGTTGTCAACGATTTCCTGGTCGTTGCATGGTCTTCTTCAGGAGTTCTGAAAGATCACAGACCATATTGTCCTTTCTTTGTTGAGGCTAGAAGACTCGGCCTAGGTCTGCAAGGTACAACAAGGGGCATTTTGTAATTCACAATCCAGTCACAGACCACAGTTAGTTGGCATATCTTCTGAACATCTTCAAAAGCCTTGAAAAAAGTAGATGAAGAGATTAACCAATCGACTACGTAAGAAAAAAGATGAACCTGTTAGCATACAGTATTCCCTCCAATGGTGCTGAAACTTAATTAAAAAATATCTGGGTGCAGTTGATTATCTGAATGGAAGAACTGCAAATTGGTAATATTGATAGTTCACAAAAAATCAAAGATATTTCAGTGAAACTAGAAACATTGGAATGTGTAGGTATGCATCTTTTAGGTCTAGAGAGGTTAGAAATCTCCTGGGTGAATTGGAGGTAAGATTAGTTGAACAGTGACCATCTTGAGGGAGATATGGAGAATCTAAAAATTGATATTCTTGAGATCTTAAACAGGATGAAATTCCTGTGACTGTTTCTGAGCTAAAAACTGTATTTAATACCAAGCCTATCTGCTTCTGGGAAATGATTATTTCTCCCTTATTGATTAAGTTCTGAATTCCCTAGAAAAGGGCTAGGCATTTCATTGGACATTTTGGTAGAGCAGTCACTATAAATTTGTCTCGAGCAATGGTTGGTAAGTGGATTCAGTACCCTTGATTCACTATATTCAGGACCCAGGAGTCTGAGATCAGATTGTTCCAAATCTCGGCAAACTTCTTTTGACTACCTCCTACTGGAAGATCATCTGAAGATTCCATGGATAGATAGTCAGATTTATGGGTGGCGGTAGTGGCAGACTATTGAGCAATCAAATGGGACTTGTCAGATGAGCAGGCACCCTGGACGTGACCCCTTCCTTGAAAGGGCTGATTTGGTACCCTTGTGGAAGAAGTAGAACTATAAGCTCTTTGAGGATTACCCCTATCCTCTAAATAATAGTCAGGCAGGAGCCATCATCTTTCGATCCACAACTTGTTTTTTTATTGATGTCCTCTCACTGAGGTCCAAAACAAAATTCTTGCTTGAAAAAGGAATGCACATGAAAAGGGTTTTTTGGTTTGAATCGGCTCTCCAAGACCTCACTGAGAGGTTTCTATGTGGGAGCAAAATAATGGACCCGGCTCCCACCAGCAACCAGTATGGTGGCGGTGTCATGCATGGGGTCCGGCGGGGTCTGCGGGGGCCATGGGACTCCCGCGCAGCCTCAAACAAGGAATACATTGGCCCCAGGTGGACACTGGGGCACCCACTTAAAAAAAAATTAGAAGGGTGGCTCCCCTCTCCGAGGTGGCTGGGGAGCTAGCAGGGGCCATGGGGTTCCTGGGGCTCCCCCTGCAGTGCCCAACTAATTTTAATGTGGTATGGGTGCCCTGGGTGGGCACTGGGGCACCCACTTTAACAAAGAAAGAGGCAAAAAATGCCAGCTTTCAATGGCACCAGTATAGGTGTTGGTGGGGAGCTGGCAAAGGCTGCGGTGGGAGCCCCAACATTAAAAAAAGGTGTGGGGACCCCGTGTGGACCCCGGGACACCCCCCACAAAATTAGGATTAATAAATGAGCAGTAGGGTCGCTCATTTATTATTTACTCATCCAGAGAAGGAGCACTCCACAATGCCCTGCAAGGGCTTTTTACTTATATTTCTTCGGAGCCTGGTGGAGCTCTCGAAAGGGGCAGGAGCACCACCAATTATTTGTTTAATGTTATGGGGGGCTTCATGGAGTGTAGCAGCCCCCCGGCAACATTAAAAAAGTAAGTCAATATGTGAATTTATGAATTATACGTTTGATTACAATTATTGGTGACTATTAGACAAAAACAATATGCCTGCTTTATGTATGTTGATGTGCAAATCCCTTGATAAAGCAAATAAGCCCAATTTTTATAATTTGGTGCTCTGACCCTTTGTCAAAGGCAGTTGGTCTACCTCATTTAAAATGACACCCTTTATATTGTTACATCACATAGTCGGCCTTGCATGCCTGTGGGGGGTTGTCCATGCGCAGCGGGAGGTTGGGCACCCAGCCACTGCGCCCAACCCCAGATTGCGCGCAGTCAAAGGCTGTGCGCAGTGGGAGGTTGGGCGCCAGTGGAGTGGAGAGGTGTGGTGCAGCGGCCAGGGCAGCTGACTTCGGAGCACAGGGGTCACGGTTCGATCCCTGGCTCCGGCGGCAGCTCAGCTCAGCATCCTGTGACTCTGGGCAATAGCTCACTTAATTTCCACAACGGCCCCCAGCGCCTTGAGACCCGTAAGGGTGAGTAGTTCGCGCTTTACAAATACGGATTTAGTGGAAGGTTGAGCACAGGGCCTGGCCAAAGGTCAGGCTCTGTGCTCAGCCCCATGATGAGCACGGTCGAAGGCCGTGTGCTGTGGTGTTTAGGTTGCAGAAACCCCCGCCCCGCATGGCCTTAGGCCATGTGTAGCGTGGAGATTGAGCACCAGTCTGAGTCTGGCCCAAGCTGCACATGTCAATCGACATCTTACTTTACTTTGCCTAAACATAGAAATACACAAAAAAAAACCACAAATGTTAAAGTGATGTTATAGTAACGAATTGCTATTAAATTTTACTTTACATTTTTTTAAAAACCTTAGAAAGTTACTGAAAAAAAACCAAAGCTTAAAGGGATGATATAGTTAGGTGAAAATGTCAATTAAAACATACTGTTTTAAATTAATAAAACCACTGATTTTACCAGTGATATTTATTTTAGGTAACTATAACTCATATCCTAAAGTTTATATAATGCTTTCCCTCACCATGCACAGCTAATTACCTCACATATTCCATCACTCATGACATGTTCTATGACACCGTTGATAACATTAATTCAATATCTGAAATCACTAGATTGAAAGCAACACTGTGCACGGTGGGGGTTTGAGTTTTAATTACTTTACAGCTCGAGTTATAGTTACTCAAGATAACTATAAATGGTTGAATAGGTAGATGGCCGGATAGATAAATAGATAGATAGATAGATGGTCCCATTTCTGCCCCCATAAAAATCTCTTCTAGAGTTGGCGCTGCTCAAACCTCCTCCTAAGAATGGTTCGACTGATGTGAGATTGGCCGTGTTGCGACCCTGTCCCTTTTAGGATGGCTAACGTTCCTGGTGTGTAGTGCAATGGAGAATAAGGTCTCTATGAAGAGGCCCATGTTTAGATCTTTCTTCAAGGTGCTTCGACTTGGCTGGTTCCTCAGGTGTGGGTTGAGTAAGTCACCTGAGCTGCGCACCAATGCCGGGAAATTCTGGATAGGTCTGCCTTCTTGACTTTTCGGGTTGAACCTCAATTGTTTGAACTGGCAAGACCGAGCCGACTGATCGAGGCCTCCCTGATAGAAACCCAAGAACCCCCCCTTGATTCTGGAGTATGATGGTTCAACTAGCTCTATTTGGACTACTACAGAAACTGAAATTCTAAAGTACACATTTGAAAAAAAGATATGGCACCCTGAGGAAGCCCCAGGCTAATGGGCCGATAGGGGGTGAAACGCGTGCTGGCTCTGCCACAAACAATTCATTCCTGTCTTATTCTGTTCTGAACAACTCTGGAAGTTAAAGAGTCTCCTTTCAAATAAATACTGGATTCAATACAAGGATTTTTCCTAATGGTTACGAATATTCTTATTTGTCCTGGTACACTTCTTAGCTACTGAATGAATGGGGAAGGGGTTTCCCATTGCCAAGGACAAGTGGCTTCATAACTATCCTCATTAGTATGCAGGAGAGCACAATACCTGGATCCATTACCCCTTCAAGTTCTACAATATCTGCTTGATCCTAAACCTTGAGTGGGCCTGTAGAGCGGTGTGCGATGATGGCCAAGCCCATTACAAGTTCTGCACAATAGGGTGCGGATTCTGAAGGGTGTTCTTTGTGTTACCGGTAACCAGTGAAGGTCTTCGAGTGCTGGAGAGATATGGGCTGGTTTTTCAGGATTAGGCAGAGCCTGGCTGCATGAGCCTGTGCTCTTTGAGGTTTATGGATATCTTTCCGCGGCGCTCAGGCACAGACTGTCATAGCAGAACATTTCTTCCTCATTAGCACAGTGCTAACCCACTTCACGGTGTATCACAATGTTGTTAGTAGCAGGCACAATCCCTCCTGTGCTTGCCGATCTGTCCTTATAAGCTGCATGTATTTCCTGTCTGGAGAGATGTAGTGCATTAACTCCTCGCCCCATCTTCCTCGCTACTGTTCTAACATAACGAGCAATGCTCACGTTGACTACAGAATTTGTCAAAAGAAGCTCCAATATAAGGGATTACCTAGTTCATACTAGACCAAAACCAGAATCGCAAAGTGGTCAACAGAGATTATGGGATCTTCCCCCAGTCACAGGTTACACACGATGTGGGTCATGCGAGGTTTGCAACCTCACTGAAAATACAAAAAGTATTGATGTTGGTCTGGGTTACCCCTGGGAACAGCAAAGACACACAAACTGCAACTCAGAAAATGTTATTTACCTGATCAAATGCCCATGTGGCTTAATGTATGTGGGCATGAATACACGGAAGGTAAAGATCAGAATCATGGAGCACAGGAGTAATATCAGGTGCCAGAGAACCATGACACGATTTACAACACACTATGGGGTCGATTCCGATCTCGGCCGGAAGCGCACCTAACACCATTCGTCCGGAAAAAAACCAAGCCGAACGCGTGTTTCCCGACCGATTCGAACATTCGTTCGAACGAGCAAGTACGATGCGCATAACTGCCCAGATCCCGACCCAGCCGTACGTACCCATTCCAGCTCCTGTTCCCCGCCCGAGCCGGATCCGTAAACGCCGAATCGAGTCGCACGGAAGCAAATATACAGCACCTTCCGGCCGGACTAGTACGATGCGCACTCCGTACGCGCCGAACCCGTCGCTACGTCCGGCACGTCAGAGCATCCGGGAGAGCCTCGCATAAGCTCCGATTCGCGCCACAAGACGATCCACGGCTACGAGACGAACAAGCCAGCGACGAGTACGAGTCGAAGCAACGAGAAACCCGAACGAGACGAACCAACTATGAATCCCATCGTGCAGGTCCTACCAATACTCTACATCTATTACCGGAACAGGTACGGACGCGTACGGCGCAGACGGTAAGTCAAACACACACTACACAAACAAACGACACGTACCCGACATATGTCACACACACATAGGGATGCAGAAATGATGTACACTAGCAACAGCAGAACCATAGGGGCGGGATGGCTATCACCAATGCCATACACACCCATAGGGGCCTGGATGCCTACCACTAACACCACCCCTACTCAGGGGGGGCTGGATGCCTACCACTACCACCACCCCTACTCAGGGGGTGCTGGATGCCTGTCACTACCAGCACCCCTACTCAGGGGGGGCTGGATGCCTGTCACTACCACCACCCCTACTCAGGGGGGGCTGGATGCCTATCACTACCACCACCCCTACTCAGGGGGGGCTGGATGCCTGTCACTACCACCACCCCTACTCAGGGGGGGCTGGATGCCTACCACTACCACCACCCCTACTCAGGGGGGCCTGGATGCCTACCACTACCACCACCCCTACTCATGGTGTGCTGGATGCCTGTCACTACTACCATCCCCACACATAGGGGAATTGATGCCTACCACTACCACCACCCCTACTCAGGGGGGCCTGGATGCCTACCACTACCACCACCCCTACTCAGGGGGGGCTGGATGCCTGTCACTACCAGCACCCCTACTCAGGGGGGGCTGGATGCCTACCACTACCACCACCCCTACTCATGGGGGGATGGATGCCTGTCACTACTACCATCCCCACACATAGGGGAATGGATGCCTACCACTAACACCACCCTACTCATGGGGGGCTGGATGCCTACCACTACCACCACCCCTACTCATGGGTGCTGGATGCCTACCACCAACACCACCCCTACTCATGGGGGCCTGGATGCCTACCACTACTACCATCCCCACCCATAGGGGGATGGATGCCTACCACTACCACCACCCCTACCCATGTGGGCCTGGATGCCTACCACTACCACCACCCCTACTCATGGGGGCCTGGATGCCTGTCACTACCACCACCCCTACTCATGGGGGGATGGATGCCTAGCACTACAACCATCCCCACTCATAGGGGGATGGATGCCTACCACTACCACCACCCCTACTCATGGGTGCTGGATGCCTACCACCAACACCACCCCTACTCATGGGGGGATGGATGCCTAGCACTACTACCATCCCCACTCATAGGGGGATGGATGCCTACCACTACCACCACCCCTACTCATGGGTGCTGGATGCCTACCACCAACACCACCCCTACTCATGGGGGCCTGGATGCCTACCACTACTACCATCCCCACCCATAGGGGGATGGATGCCTACCACTACCACCACCCCTACCCATGTGGGCCTGGATGCCTACCACTACCACCACCCCTACTCATGGGGGTCTGGATGCCTGTCACTACCACCACCCCTACTCATGGGGGGATGGATGCCTAGCACTACTACCATCCCCACTCATAGTGGGATGGATGCCTACCACTACCACCACCCCTACTCATGGGTGCTGGATGCCTACCACCAACACCACCCCTACTCATGGGGGCCTGGATGCCTACCACTACTACCATCCCCACCCATAGGGGAATTGATGCCT
Source organism: Calotriton arnoldi (assembly GCA_963921515.1). Taxonomy (NCBI): domain Eukaryota; kingdom Metazoa; phylum Chordata; class Amphibia; order Caudata; family Salamandridae; genus Calotriton; species Calotriton arnoldi. The sequence goes on from CAWUFW010003833.1 coordinate 1,065,508, forward strand.
ACCACTACCACCACCCCTACCCAGGGGAGCCTGGATGCCTACCACTACTACCATCCCCACCCATGGGGGAATTGATGCCTACCACTACCACCACCCCTACTCAGGGGGCTGGATGCCTACCACTACCACCACCCCTACTCATGGGTGCTGGATGCCTACCACTACCACCACCCCTACTCAGGGGGGGCTGGATGCCTACCACTACCACCACCCCTACTCAGGGGGGCCTGGATGCCTGTCACTACTACTATCCCCACTCATAGGGGGATGGATGCCTCCCACCAACACCACCCCTACTCATAGGACGGGTAATGCATGACACAACCAGCATACTCCAACATAAGGAATGTCAGAAAAAGACATCACCCCAACACCATGACAAGCGTGTGTAGTCTGTGTCAAATGCCTACAACACTGAACATGACATTGAACATACAATGTGACCCCCTATCACATGTGTCACACATAAATGTGTGTGGCCTCCACAATGCAAGCAGACCATGACCACTGTGGCAATGGGGTCTAAACCCCCATCATCACAGTGACCAAAATGTAAGTGTGGGGTCCATAGCTGAAGCACATTTTGAACAATGTGGCAATGGGGTCTAAACCCCCATCATCACAGTGACCAAAATGTAAGTGTTGTCATGGAAAAAGCTGCAAATGCCAAACAGCATGGATGATTCCTGGTCACAGAACAACAAACACATCAGTGGCAAAGTAGTGCTTGTGTCCCATAGCAACATAGATTGGGTGAGGCAAACAGTGCAGTGCAAATAAGACATACCTTTGGCCATGTGCAGACAAACATCAACCATGGGGGCTGACATTGTCAACATTCATCAATTACACAATGACAGAAGTGACCATCATAATGCAGACCCACATATCTGCACCAATGGACACACAAATGTAGATATCCTGTGGAGACTGTAGATGTGAGGTGAACAAATACCATACCATGGCAGCAATGGGACATACAAACCATGATCATTGTGCTGACTGATGACCTAGGAGTCCCAGGGACAGCAGGGGAAACCCACCAAACAACATACAGCCAATGGCACACTAAAGATATGCCAATGCAGTGGTGCAGATGCACAAACACAAACAGGCAGCCTCACACTGCATATCAAACACAACAGGTGATGGGGGTGTGTGCCAGTGCCCCCAGGCAACCACACAACACATGAGGAGGCCTGAATCCCAATTACACAGATGTGTATACAGTGCCACACAAACGTAACTCATGGATCTGATTCCCCTATGTGGGCAATCAGGCATTGTTAGATGAGAGGGAGCACAAATTACACATGTCACACAAGCTTGTAGGAACAGCAACTCAATCAATCAATCAATCACGGCATTTATAGAGCGCGCTACTCACCCGGGAGGGTCTCAAGGCGCTGGGGGAGGGGGTAAGTTACTGCTCGAACAGCCAGGTCTTGAGCTGCTTCCTGAAGGAGAGATGGTCCTGGGTTCGCCGAAGGTGAGTGGGGAGGAGTTCCAGGTCTTGGCTGCCAGGTAGGAGAAGGATCTTCCTCCGGCGGTGGTTCTGCGGATGCGTGGTACGGTGGCGAGGGCGTGGCTGGTTGATCGTAGCTGGCGTGTGGGCGTGTAGAAGGTCATGCGGTCGTTGAGGTACTTTGGGCCCAGGTCGTGGAGGGCCTTGTGTGCGTGGGTGAGGAGTCTGAACGTGATTCTCTTGCTGACGGGGAGCCAGTGCAGGTCTTTCAGGTGTCCGGTGATGTGGCTGTGTCGGGGGATGTCCAGGATGAGTCGTGCGGAGGCGTTCTGGATGCGCTGGAGTCTTTTTGAAGTTTGGCTGTGGTTCCGGCGTAGAGGGTGTTCCCATAGTCCAGTCGGCTGGTGACGAGTGCCTGGGTGACGAGTCTTCCTGGTTTCAGTGGGGATCCATCTGAAAGATCTTGCGGAGCATGCGCAGGAGTGTTGAAGCATGAAGATGAGACGGCGTTGACTTGTCTGGTCATCGACAGGGAGGAGTCCAGGATGAAGCCCAGGTTGCGTGCGTGGTCCGTTGGCTTGGGCGCGGTGCCCAGGGCCGGGGGCCACCAGGAGTCGTCCCAGGCGGAGGGTGATGAGCCCAGGATGAGGACTTCCGTCTTGTCTGAGTTCAGTTTAAGGCGGCTGTTCCTCATCCAGTCGGCGACGTCTCTCATCCCGTCGTGTAGGTTGGCTCTGGCGGTGGTGGGGTCGTTGGTGAGGGAGAGGATCAGCTGGGTGTCGTCGGCGTAGGAGATGATGTTGAGGTTGTGTTGGCGTGCGATGGCTGCGAGGGGCTCATGTAGACGTTGAAGAGGGTTGGGCTGAGTGAAGATCCTTGTGGAACGCCGCAGATGACTTCGGTGGCTCGGATCTGAACGGGGGGAAGCGGACTCTCTGGGTTCTTCCGGCGAGGAACGAGATGATCCATTCCAGTGCTTTCTCTCGGATTCCGATGTTGCTGAGGCGCTTCACTAGGGTGCGGTGGCAGACGGTGTCGAACGCCGCGGAGAGGTCCAAGAGGATGAGGGCAGCTGTTTCCCCGTTGTCGGTTAGGGTTCTGATGTCGTCGGTGGCTGCGATAAGGGCGGTCTCGGTGCTGTGGTTGGCCCGAAACCCGGACTGCGAGGGGTCGAGGATCCATTCATCTCGAGGAAGGCGGCAAGCTGTCTGTTGACGGTCTTCTCGATGACTTTGGCCGGAAACGGAAGGAGCGAGATGGGACGGTAGTTCTTGAGGTCGGTGGGGTCCGCCGTTGGTTTCTTCAGGAGGGCGGTAAGCTCGGCGTGCTTCCAGCTCTCCGGGAAGGTGGCGGTGTGGAAGGAGGAGTTGATGATGTTCCGGAGATGGGGTGCGATGGTGGCGTCGGCTTTGTTGAAGACGTGGTGTGGGCAGGGGTCGGTTGGTGATCCGGAGTGGATGGAGTTCATTGTGCGGGTGGTGTCTTCGGTGCTGATCGGGGTCCAGTTGCAGAGGGTGGTGGTGGCGGGCGTTGGTTCGGCGGTAGGGTGCGTGGTTTGTGCGTCGAAGCTGTTATGTATGTCGGTGATCTTGCGGTGGAAGAACGCGGAGAGTGAGTTGCAGAGGTCTTGCGAGGGGGTGATGTCGTTGTTTCCGGCGCTGGGGTTGGAGAACTCTTTGACGATGCTGAAAAGTTCCTTGCTGTCATGGGCGTTGTTGTCCAGTCGTTCTTTGAGTGCCGACTTCTTGGTGGCACGGATCAGCTGGTGGTGTTTGCGGGTGGCGTGCTTGAGGGCGGTCCTGTTGTCTGTGGTCTGGTCGAGTCGCCAGGTTTTCTCGAGAGTGCGGCAGTTCTTCTTGGATTCCTTGAGTTCGTTGGTGAACCAAGGGGTTTTCTTGCTTCCGGGTCTGCTGGGAGGGTTTTTAGTGGTGCGAGGTCGTCGGCGCAGGCGGTCAGCCACTAGGCGAGGTTGCTGGCTGCTTCGTTTGGGTCCGTTGTGTTGGTGGGTGTGTTCTGGCTGAGGGAGGCGGTGAGCTGCTCGGCGGTGATCTTGCTCCAGCTCCGGCGGGGAGCCTGTTGCGGGTGGTGGTGGGTCGCAGTCTTTCTGAAGCTGAAGTGGACGCAGCTGTGGTCGGTCCAGTGGAGTCCGGTGGCGTGGCTGAAGGAGATGTGCTTGCTGGACGAGAAGACGGCGGTCAAGCGTGTGGCCGGCGTAGTGGGTGGGCGTGTTCACCAGTTGCTTGAGTCCGAGGTTGGCGAGGTTGTCCAGCAGGGCGGTGGTGTTTCTGTCGTTGTTGTTCTCCAGGTGGAAGTTGAGGTCCCCTAGGAGGATGTAGTCGGCGGAGGGCATGGCGTGCGGGCTGATGAAGTCTGCGATGTCTTCGCTGAATAGTGTGCGTGGTCCCGGGGGTCTGTAGATGAGGGTGCCTCGGAGGGTGGTCTTGGGGTCAGTGTGTATCTGGAAGTGTAGGTGTTCGGCGGCGGTGAAGGTCTCGTCGGAGTTAGTCGAGATGCGGATGGTGTTCTTGTGTACGATGGCGATGCCTCCTCCCGTCTGGTTGACGCGGTCCCTCCGGGTGATCTTGTATCCGTCCGGGATGGCTATGGCGATGTCGGGCGCTGAGGAGGCGTTCATCCAGGTTTCGGTGAGGAAGGCGATGTCCGGTGCTGTTGCGTCGAGCAGGTCCCAGAGTTCCACGGCGTGCCTGTGGACGGAGCGGGTGTTCAGCAGGATGCATTTCAGGTGGTTGCTGCTGGTGCTCGACTTGGCAGAGGTGGTGCACGTCCGGGGGCAGGTGAATCGGCAGGTTTGGCAGGTGAAGGGTCCGTGGGTGCGTCTCGGTGAGGCTCGGTAGCAGGCAGGGTTCCGGCCGGCATTGAGTGCGGTGAGTGTGGCGGCGTCGTAGGTCCGTCGAGTGGTGTTGCATCGGTGGGATCCAGGGGTTCTGGCGCTGGGCGCGGTCCAGTCGCGGACGGGCGCAGACGGGCTTGCCTTAGGCGCGCCTGCGGCGCGGCCGCGCAGCGGCCGCCATTTATGGGGAGGTGGGAGGGAGGAGCAGCTGGGAGGCGGGAGGCAGGGGCAGCGAATGGGCAGTCAGGGGGGCGGGGCCGCAGGGGACGCAGCGGCGGGAATGGCGAGAGGCAGCGGGGGCACAGAAAGGAAATGGGGGGGAAAGGCAGACAAAATCACGGGCACAACAACAATGGGGCAGCGAGGGGCACAGAAGGAAAAAGGGGAGAAAGGCAGACAAAATCACGGGCACAACGACAATGGGGCAGCGAGGGGCACAGAAGGAAAAAGGGGAGAAAAGCAGACAAAATCACGGGCACAACGACAATGGGGCAGCGAGGGCACAGAAGGAAAAAGGGGAGAAAAGCAGACAAAATCACGGGCACAACGACAATGGGGCAGCGAGGGGCACAGAAGGAAAAAGGGGAAAAAGGCAGACAAAATCACGGGCACAACGACAATGGGGCAGCGAGGGGCACAGAAGGAAAAAGGGGAGAAAGGCAGACAAAATCACGGGCACAACGACAATGGGGCAGCGAGGGGCACAGAAGGAAAAAGGGGAGAAAGGCAGACAAAATCACGGGCACAACGACAATGGGGCAGCGAGGGGCACAGAAGGAAAAAGGGGAGAAAGGCAGACAAAATCACGGGCACAACGACAATGGGGCAGCGAGGGGCACAGAAGGAAAAAGGGGAGAAAGGCAGACAAAATCACGGGCACAACGACAATGGGGCAGCGAGGGGCACAGAAGGAAAAAGGGGAGAAAAGCAGACAAAATCACGGGCACAGCGACAATGGGGCAGCGAGGGGCACAGAAGGAAAAAGGGGAGAAAGGCAGACAAAATCACGGGCACAACGACAATGGGGCAGCAAGGGGCACAGAAGGAAAAAGGGGAGAAAAGCAGACAAAATCACGGGCACAACGACAATGGGGCAGCGAGGGGCACAGAAGGAAAAAGGGGAGAAAGGCAGACAAAATCACGGGCACAACGACAATGGGGCAGCGAGGGGCACAGAAAGGAAAATGGGGAGACAAGCAGACAAAATCACGGGCACAATGACAATGGGGCAGCGAGGGGCACAGAAAGGAAAATGGGGAGACAAGCAGAAAATACTACTAACACAGCAAGAGACAGACCCACCACAGCACTACCCCCAGGGACCCCACATTGTGGTGACACTGGCCTGCATGATAATCCCACTGTGATGACAAAGCTAGATGTCGTTCACACTGTGAACCACAGTCATGTGTCCTGAGCAACAAACTACCATCACACCTACACAAGCACAAATCAATCCGCACGGCCTGTCAGCCAAGGCCAATATGGAGGTAGGGGTCTAGCCGTGCAACAACTCTCATTTGCACACACTCAACACCACACACCTTGATCTCCACCAATGTGCAGCAGTGAAGCTCACATGGACTGGTGACATTGCACATGCACCCATGACAATCCCAGGGGTGGTGGTGGGAACTAAGGTGCAGAAACCCATCACACATGGCCAGTCAACAAGACTCGTGAATGTCTGACACACTGCACAGTACGCCGTACATGGGCATGACGTCAAATCCACCCCTATCAATGGGATCCCGGCCACAGTCACACACCAATGAAGAAGCCAAGGTCACCCACAAAGAACACACATAGACAACTTCCAACATTGCAGCTCTGACCCTGAGGAGTGGCAGCAGTCACACACACAACGTGTCACAATCACTGAAAGCTACCACAAACTGTAAATTACATGACTTGTGTAACCAACAAGTGCCAAGGGGAATCCTGACTGTGTCTCATCTGCGTTTGCCCACAAACTCAGCCCTGACAGCAAACACACCTATGGATGACACCCTGATGACCAGTAATGTGCCATGCACCCACATCCCAGAGAACCCAGGGCGAAGATTTTGGGGGAACATAGGTCAACTCAGCAAGCATCACAAACAGGAACATCACTAGGGATCCCAGCCTGTGTAGCAAAATGGAAGTGGACACACACAGACATGCTCACACAACACACACCTTGGGCTCAGGCAATGTCACGGAATTACACACTGCCATGAGGGGACTCCACTCCTGTGTAAGGAAAGCTGTGCCATACGTTGTCTCTGCAGGGCTCAATCATGTCAGCAGAACACTTGGTCACTCAGTCAACAATTAGCACAAAATGAAGGCTCTCGTCACATCAGCCTGGTCATGGGAGTGTCACCGAAATCATCTGCACAGATCCAACACACATGTATAGCAAGTTGCACTGATAACACAGATGAGTCCTTCCCCATTGATGCCCAAACTTGCATGTCCAGTGGAGATGGTCACACGGTCAGGGAAATAGACAAATTGAACAATGGCAAGCACAACAGATGTGCAGGGGTGTAAGCCACAGATGTGATATTGCAAATAAAAGTAGGAAATCCCATTGCCAAATATTGAAAACATGACACCCTCATATTGCTGCAAAGGATGACATGGATACACACCAGGTTAAGACACATTCCCCCTGGACCACATGGGGTCCTGCACAGTAACACTTCATTTTCCTGATATCAAAAATCACCATCACTGCAGCAAGGGCATGGTTAGCATCATCAACATCATGTACATCTGAAGCAAAACCACTAGAGAACAGAAAGTAGCTTTATTCAGCATATGTGGGTGTAAAATTGAAAGTCCTGAAAAAACACAAAGGCCAATGGCCAGTCCATTAGGAAAGTCCGAACAGGGTGACAGTGGCAGATGTCACCCTGTGCTTGCCTGCACTGCTACGGACCAGGGACATTCCCCTCGGAGGGGTATACGGGGGGGCAGGCCAGGCACCGCAGGGACAGGATCAGGGCTCACCAGAAGGGTGGTGGGTGCTGGAGAGTCACTGACAACTGCAGTGGAGGTGTCTGACATGGTGTGTGCCGGCACAACTGGGGGGCATGAGTCAGATGGTGTGGGTGCCGGCACGACTGCAGTGGGCTGGGCAGATGGAGTAGACAGGTTCCCCACTGCAGTGCCCAAGTCAGACGGGGTGGTAGTGGACTCCACTGCAGTGCCTATCTCCAGGGGAGTAGAATGGGGTTCAGGTAAGGTGGGCAGGACAGAGGGGGAGGACACGGTCTCCACACCAATGGCACAAACATGCACAGCGGGGGTGTGGGGCTGGAAGAGCAAGTGGTAGGGGGAGAAGGCCGGATCATTTTGGGGATGGTGTATCTGTGGGTGGGGGAACCTGGGGCAGGGTGTGGTGGGGGAACCTGTGTAGTGGGGGCCTGACGGATGGAGGAAGGAGACTGTGTGGTTGAGCTGCAGGGCGGTGGCGGGGTCTTGCTCTTCCGGGTCCGGGGGACTTGCGGGTGGGGGCCTCAGTTTGTCTGTGCCTGGGGGAGGGTGTCTGGGGGTGAGGGCACTCCCTCTGTGTGGGTGGACTTCCTATTCCCCCTGTATGCTGGATCAGCTGGATCGGAGGGGAAGAGGCCGAGGTCAAAGAGGAAGAGCTGCTTTGTAGGTGGGGTTGCAGGTGAGGCAAGGGAAGGGATCTTGGAGGGAGAGGTATCGGAGGACTGCGGAGTGACTGTGGATGCCTGTGTGTGTGTCTGTTCCCCATCCCCTGTGGGTGTGGTATCAGTCCCCTGAGGATGCTTGCGTGCACGTCTTGACTTTGTTTTGGGTGTTTCTGTGCTGCTCGTGTCTGTGTGTTTGCGTGATTGTGCAGGTGTGCATGTGCTTGGGACAGGTAGGGTGCTAGGAAGTGTGGATGGGGCAGAGGTAGGAGGGGTGAGGGACTGTTGGAGGAGGGACACTGCTGCCGTCAGTCACCTGCACTGACCGCACACACCACAGTAAGCCCTGGCATCCTTAGTTGAACATTGCCAAAAGTGCTCACACAGATTAGGAGAAGCCAATTGTCAGTCTGATGGTCAACCATGGCACTCACATCCCTCCTGGCCTTGCACCCATCTGTCTGGTGCCTGTCGGATGGTAATTAAGCCTGGGCGTAGTTCGCGAAGTAGCGCTACGCGAAGCTACACAAAGTGCAGTTCGAGCTACGCGTAGCACTACGCGAACTGCGTAGTGCACTGTTCGCAATGATTGCACAGTGCCGGATGCTTGTCCGCACTGTGCAATCATTGAAAACGGCATCTTGCACAGTGCGAGCTGTCTTTTACTGCCGCTCGAGTAGATTTTTACTTGAGCGGCAGCTTTCTCAACGCGGACTGGTAGTTTCTCATCGCGAGCGGTCGCGAGCATACGCGACCACTCGCAATGAGAAACCTGACCTCCCCGCGTTGAGAATCTCGCGGGGAGGTTTATTTTCCACGCTCGCGATCGGCAACTTGATGTTGCTGATCGCGAACGAGGAAAAAGTCTCGCCGGGATGTCATTTTGCTTGCTCGCGGTCGCCAACTTGACGTTGAGGACCGCGAGCAAGCAAAAAATGACCGCTGCACTACGCTACGCTACGCGTGTTTGCACTGTGCTACGTGCAATTCACGTTGTGCGAAGTAGCGCAAACTTCGCAAACTACGCGAGCGTAGCTTAGTGCTTTGCCCAGGGTTAATGGTAATACCCCAGTGTGGACACATGCACCACCTACACAGTTGTTGGACATTGCAGAGAACACAGTGAAGTATGTGAACATGCACACATCACATCTCTTGCCACTGAGTCAGTACAGGTGTCCGGATAAAGGGATGGCCAGAGTCTAATTTGAAATGCATGTGATGCATACCAGCACCAGACACCATGATGCACCCATGTCCTGATAGTCAATGCCACCATGGGGTGCATGTAGCACATGTCACTCCCCTGCAGGATTACTCTTAGGAAGTTTAATGCCATGGCACAGGCATGCCTGCAAAGTCATACATCACTGTCTCCAGTCACATGGGCAGGGCAGCCAGCCAACAACAGTCTGCACTGTGTCACAATCCTAGGTCATGGGGAATGCAAGTTCTGTAGCTGACAAGTGCACATGTCCATCCTCCACAAACCACATCATCTGAACTCTTATTTGTCCACGTCATGCCAATTGGACATATGGGAGACATGAAACACAACTCTCTGAACCTGAGCACCTCACAGTCTGCTGTGAATGAAAAACAGCTGCCTGAACTTCACAGTCGCATACACCAGTCTGCACAGTCAAGTGATCAAACACCTATATGTCACACAAGTATTGTCTCCTATGGTCACATCTCCTGTGGCATGCTGAGCCCTAACCGATAAACACCCCAGTAGTCCTGACAACGAAGCCACAGCACAATGACACAGAGGCAGACACCTTAGGGAACATTTCACTGAGCACAACGTGTCAGCTGATATACGGCAGTGGGAGTACAGAGTGTATTGTATGGCCTGGAGTAGGCATGACTGTCCTGCTCCACGTGAAAGAGGGATGAGCCCTGGACAGTAGGCAGGTGGCTAAGCATGTGTGACACATTGATATACATACTCCTGAGGCCCAAACATTGTTCCCACCCGCAGCATGGGTGTGTGCTAAATACCCCAGGCACATGTGGTGAGTCAGATCAGCAATTGGAACACATATCAAAGTTACACGCAGATTACATGTCAGGACTCAGGCATTGTGTAAGCAATTGACCCACCCATGAAGCCCACCACAAAGTTACGGGAACAAATGCTGTCCCCCACCTTGAGCTAAGCAAAATGCAAGGACACAGTACCCAAGTGACACAATTTCCTGACTGTAAGGGCCACACCTGGGTATCAGATGAGGAGTGGGCATGTCACAATTGAGGGACATGGGTCCTGGACCACAAGACTGATGTACTGTGGAAGTTTAACCAGGCCAGAGGAGGGCACATAGCATGTCAGACAAAGTTCACAGTGCAGTCATGGACTCACCCCCTCCTTGCTGCTGTCTGGCCTTCACCTACCCATCCAGGTCCGGGAAGACCACCGCCAGAATCCTGAGCATGTGGGGGGTCAGGGTCCGGTGTCCGCCCCTCCTGCGAGGAGGCGACAGCTTCAGCTGGACCCGTGCGATCCTCCGGGTCCAGCCCCGAAGGTCCTGCCACCTCTTCTGGCAGTTGCGGATCCGGCGCTTGTAGACCCCCACGGATCTTACTGCCCGGGCGATGGTCAGCCAGATTTCCTGCTTCTGGTGGGCATCAACCTGTGAGGATGACAAAGTGAAAAGGCCATTACCACACATGCAACATAGTGGTGCAGCACACAGTCAGATATACATGTGGTCATCAACAAAGGCAAATGAGGTACAAAGATAGTGCACCCATTGAAAGGGACAGTTGTCCTGCATTCATGACAGGGAAACATTGCCTGGGAAGTAAATTCATTTAAAAAGGCACTTTTTCAGCAAAGTATCTGTTCAGTACATGTACCTACACACTTTTGGGGTTCAAACTACCCAGTGAGCATGCTAGCCACTGGTGTACACAATGCTAGTAGTGCTAGTCAGACAACATGCACAATAGAGAAGATATTGGACTGCACACTCACCTGCTCCCCTGGTTTCCCATACAGCTTGCTGTACTGTGGAAGGAGGCTGTCCAGCAGGGCCTGGTTCTCCTCAGTGCTGAAGGCTGGGGCTCTCTCCACAGTACGTGCCATTGCAGTAGCCAGAGGATGCAGATACAGCAGCAGTGGTGGTGGCAGATGTCGTCCTGGAGCATGTAGTGCAGGCAAGTGAGCTCTCAGGGGAACAACCAGCATTATATGTGTGCTGCAGAGGCAGATACTGTCCCATGTGTCCAAAGTGATAGGTCCAAGTCGTTTGCATCTTCTGAATCTGGCCAATCCATGGAATTGCACCACTTATACATGCCCACAGCATCCTTCAAAAGTTCAACTTCATGACACCCATGAATTTGCAACATTGTTGTGGGTGGCCAACTGAATTCACTGCATCAGACTCGTTAAAGCTTCGAAAATGCGTCCGTTGCCATGTCAGGCCATAGCCAATGCGTGCGCACCGATCGGACCATTGCTGTACGACGCGTATTTCGAAAAACAACACGCATCCGTCCACATCAAATGCAATGGCCAATGCGTGCGCACCGATCGGACCATTGCTGTACGACGCGTATTTAGAAAAACAACACGCATCCGTCCACATCAAATGCAATAGCCAATGCGTGCGCACCGATCGGTCCTTTGCTGTACGACGCGTATTTCGAAAAACAACACGCATCCGTCCACATCATATGCAATGGCCAATGCGTGCGCACCGATCGGTCCATTGTTGTACGACGCGTATTTCGGATGACAACACGCATCCGTCCACATCAAATGCAATGGCCAATGCGTGCGCACCGATCGGTCCATTGCTGTACGACGCATATTTCGGATGACAACACGCATCCGTCCACATCATATGCAATGGCCAATGCGTGCGCACCGATCGGTCCATTGCTGTACGACGCGTATTTCGGATGACAACACGCATCCGTCCACATCATAAGCAATGGCCAATGCGTGCGCACCGATCGGTCCATTGCTGTACATCGCGTATTTCGGATGACAACACGCATCCGTCCACATCAAATGCAATGGCCAATGCGTTCGCACCGATCGGTCCATTGCTCTACGACGCGTATTTCGGATGACAACACGCATCCGTCCACATCATATGCAATGGCCAATGCGTGCGCACCGATCGGTCCATTGCTGTACGACGCGTATTTCGGATGACAACACGCATCCGTCCACATCATATGCAATGGCCAATGCGTGCGCACCGATCGGTCCATTGCTGTACAACGCGTCCCTGTACAAGTCACTCGCATATGTCACCATGGCAGTCACTGGTGAACGTATGCCAGCCACACTTACCTGCCAGGGACTCAGGGGCACACCTACGACACCACAGCCTGTCCACACTGTATCCTAAGGCATGTAAGGCTGCATTACCTGTGTGTGTATGGGGGTCAACATGTGGTTTTTTGGTAGCACTTGGGGGCAGCCACTACCAGGCTGTGCACGTGTTCATGGGGACAGAATCCTTTGTGTGTTGTGCACATGACCACTGTGATGTGCAACTGTTCAGTTCAGGGCATGTGGCATGGTCACTTTTCCAGGTTGTGTATGTGTATGTCATGTCACATACACCCCGAGTCCCATGTGGGTAGGTATGTACATCACAGGGTGACCCATTGCCACAATAGTGATGGCCCTCCACAGTCTGTGTGCATGTTGTGTGTCAGATGTCTCGGATTCCATGTGCACAATGGGAGACAGTCTCCACATCCACGTTGTTTGTGCATCGACTTTGATGTTGTGCGTGTGTGTGTCACAGACATCCATGTCTGTCCTGCAGAGGCAACAGGGGCCACTACCTGTGGGAGTCATGGTTGTTTTGTTGGCGTGTACATGATATGCCATGTCAAGCCAGTGTCCATGTGGCAATACAGGGTCCCTGGGAATCTACCTGTCAAAGAGCTGTGATGCCTGGGGCACATCTGTCCTCACTTGTCACAGTGGTGTGTGTTTGGAACGTGACAGCAGTACATGGGTACTGTGACACATCCAAATGATTTCCCATAGCACAACCTGGAACCTGTTGTCAACACATGTTGAACTGAGATGTTAGATGTTGGCCATGTAGGTGCCATATATGTCCATACAGAACGGCACACACATCAAGTACTTGTGTCTCGTAATGATGTATCATGTGATATTAAGTATGGTCAATGCCACATATGTGGGGTGACTGACAATCTTTCTTTGTTCACCTATGCACTGCAGGGCACCAGCTGTCCATAGACCATTCCCTGACCTTGCAACCATGGTTGAACGTGACTGCATCCGACGGTACCGCTTCAACAGGCCGCTTATTGAGGAATTGGCGGTGCAGTTGGCCCCACATTTGCAACCTGGCCGGCCATACCCTGCAGCGCTGACCCCCAAGGTGAAGGTGATGGCAGCCCTACACTTCTTTGCCACCGGTACCTTTCAACACACTGTGGCGTCTGCTGGTGGGATGTCACAGACCATGTTCAGCCGTGTGCTACGCGATGTTTTGGAGGCGATGTTGAGATACTTGAACCAGTACATCTATTTCCCTAAATGTCAACAACTCACTGATGTCAAGAGTGACTTCTATGCCCTGGGGAGGATGCCACATGTCATCAGCTCCATTGATGGGACACATGTGGCTTTGGTTCCACCATAGGCACATGAGCAGGCATACAGGAACAGGAAACATTACCATTCTATCAATGCCCTGGTGGTATGTCTTGCAGATATGAGCATCTCACATGTGTGTGCACGTTTCCCCGGTTCTGCACACGATGCCTACGTGATGAGGAGTAGTCGCATCCCGAGGATGATGTCACAGATGCAGAACCAGCGTGCCTGGCTTGTTGGTGTGTACTGACTTTGTACCATTGTGTGTGTTCTGCAATGTTGTATTCCACCCTCTTTTCCAAGTCAGCTAATGTGCAATTGTCTGTATGTAGGTGACTCCGTATACCCCAACATGCCGTGGTTGCTGACACCCCTCAGGAACCCTGTGACACCAGCCCAGATGCGCTACAATGAGGCACATGGTCGGACCAGGAGAGTGATCGAGCGGACATTTGGTCTCCTGAAGAGCCGCTTTCGCTGCCTGGACAAGACAGGAGGGGCCCTCCCATATGCCCCTGCAAAGGTGTGAAAGATTGTCATCGTCTGCTGCATGCTACACAACCTGGCAGTGCGGAAGGAGTTGCCTCTCATCCTGGATGACGATGACCAACATCCACCACCTGTGGAGGATCCTGGCCTGGGCCACGATGCCAGTGATGATGATGATGATGAGGGGATGTCCGCACACAGCTCATCACCAACTTCTTCAGCTGAATGTGAGTATACAGAGTTGGTATGTCAATGATTTGAGTTTGCATGATATGTGTTGGTGGTGCTCTGTTGCTGTTTGAGTGTGGCCATGTGCTACTTGACTGTATGCGTGCAGCGATGTGTCCTTACAGGTAGTCTGTACTCCCCAACAGTGTTGACATGCTAACTTGGTTTTGTGTAGGTATCTTGTGACATGTATTGGGCATAAGTATTGCAGTTCTGTCCTGTTCTTCAGTGCTTTTGACTGTGTGTCATGTCTGTCCTTCACAGGGTACTTTCAGAGTTGTTTGGTCAACTGTGATCCCCGACACCATGATTCAACTTCCAGGGTGGGAGCAGTCGTTTCCCTGCAGGTGATGTGCCACACACCCCTGGACTTTGTTTCCTCTACACTTGGTGACTGTGTGGCCACTGCCACGTGGGATTACCTTGCATCTGTAGTGGAAACAACATGTTGCAAATGTGTAATAAACCTGTGCTTCATTTTGGGATGTGCGTTGTCTGTGGTCACACATCTGACTGACATTAGCTTACTTCACCTGTGGGCTAGTTAACACAGACTCTGAATTGGTGTGGTGTCTGTGCATTCCACTGTATTTCCTGGCAACATCAGTGTAGGCGATGAGTCAGATGGCCCTGGTGTGTATGTGTTGTGTAGCGCTAGTGGTGTGTCTCCCTCATATGTGTCACGTCGCCATGACTCACAAGACGGTGTTGAACTTGCTGTAGCAGTTAGCATGCACAGTGTCATTTTGCAGATCATCATCTCCATGACAAAAACAACGTTGGAATCACAACAGAGGCAAGTATGGTGTATTAGTGAGTTTATTTACATACATGTGTGAGGATAGTGCACAGGATGGTGGGTGCTGTACATTGGGATTGGAATCCAAAGTTCCCAGATGAGTTGGAAGTGTTGGTAGCAGAAATGTCCTGAGTAAAGTCCACAGTCATCTGATACATTGGTCCAACTTAAACTCCCCATGTCATGTGAGGGAGTTGGGTTGCATTCGACAGGGTGAACAGTTTGCACACAATGGTGGATTTCCAGAACAGGTGTTGGGTTCCTGGGGGATGTACATGGCCATCGGCCTCTCAGTTCTCCTTCCTCGGACGACCCCTCTTCTTTCGGGGGGGACCCTCACGTGCAGGCCGCTGCTGTGCAGAGGACTCTCCGCCAGAGTCATCCTCCCTCCCTGTGGCAGTTGCAGTTGTTGCGGCACCAGATGTTGTGGGCACACAGGGAGGTGTGGCCATGTTGGTGCTAATCTGGCGGAGGCATGTCAATATGTCCCTATGCACCGCTGTCAGTTCTTGCAATGTGTCCCACTTGGACTCCATGCCAGCCATGTGTGTCTCCACACGGGACATGTGGGAGTCCAAGTGGGCATGATGGGCGGCCTGCTGCTGTTGAATGTCCTTGAGGATCCCCACTACCTGGCTGACTTCTCCGGTGCTATTCTGGTACGCCAATGCGTACCAGTTGTGGGTCATCATGCAGTCCAGACCCCTCTGCAAACAGCGACCTCTGCCTACCACCCCGCCCACCACCCCTGGCCACATGTGTGGGACCTGCGGTGGCACGCACAGGTGAGCCTAGGCCCCCTTGGGGGTTGGTACTGGGGTTGTTGTCCGTTGCTTCGCGGTGGGCCGGGGTCCCTGTGCTGTTGTCATTGGTGGTCCTTGGTCTGTCCGTGTCGGCGGGGGTGGTCTGTGTGTTGGCAGATGTTGGAGGAGTGGGTGCAGGGGGTGCAGATGGTGGTCCTGCTGGTGCTGCATGATGACTCACACCGGAGGGGCCAGGTAGGTCTTCGCCATCCGAGGAGGGCAGAGGCTGTTCCACACCAGAGAGCTCAGGGGCCCCTGGAGCCTGGGACAGGGACTCCTCATCGTCTGCTGCTGTGTCCCCATCATCACCTGTTTTTGGAAGAGACACACAATGTATGTTATGTTTCTACAGGCATCAATGGTTCAAACACCTGACAGTTGTGACTGTACCTCTGGATGCGGGCCTGTACATTGCATTGTCCTAAGTTGTCACAATCAGAGGTTGATATTGGTGTAGCACATTGTCCTGCCAACCTGAAGCATTTCAATGTGAATGTTGAGGTGTGTGCATGGCCAGCATTGGTGGCCTTTGGTTGACATCCGGATCTCCTTCTCCCCCCAGCCCAGTTATCCCACCATGAAGCATGCCACCCTTGCAGTGGGTTCAGGTTGACTCTCAGGATGTCAGTCAGTGGTGTCCTGCTGTTGGTTGGTGCCCAGTTCCCAGCAGGGCCTTGTGCTCCCCACAACAGAGCACCATTGTCAGACATCTTTGAAGTGGCTTTTCACTCCTGTGAGGTGTGCATGCTTCAGTGTGAGCTTGCTGGGCCATGCGGGTGGGGGATGTTGAGCTGTGACTACCACTCCCATCATGCTATTGCCTACACCCCCCTTCCCAGCATGCCCATACTTCCTTCCTTTTGAGTCGAATTCACTGTGTGTGAGTGTGACAGCAATGGCAAGATGGCTGACAGTGTGGTCCTGTTGTTTGTTGGTGCACAGTTCCCAGCAGGGCCTTGTGCTCCCCACAGCTGAGGCCAGTGTCGGACATCTTGGAAGTGGCTTTTCACTCACTCTCTTGTAGGGCACGGTCCCAGGTGTGTTGTTTGGAGTTAGTGGAAGTGGTGTGTGTGTAAGGGCCTGCTGGTAGCTGTAGTCGGAGCTGGCACTCCTCCTCCCCCCATGCCAGACATCCCACCATGAAACGTGCTTCCATTGCAGGGAGTGCACGTTGGTTGTCAGGATGTCAGTCAGTGGTGTCCTGCTGTTGGTTGGTGCCCAGTTCCCAGCAGGGCCTTGTACTCCCCACAACAGAGCACCATTGTCAGACATCTTTGAAGTGGCTTTTCACTCCCTGTGAGGTGTGCATGCTTCAGTGTGAGCTTGCTGGGCCATGCGGGTGGGGGATGTTGAGCTGTGACTACCACTCCCATCATGCTATTGCCTACACCCCCCTTCCCAGCATGCCCATACTTCCTTCCTTTTGAGTCGAATTCACTGTGTGTGAGTGTGACAGCAATGGCAAGATGGCTGACAGTGGTGTCCTGTTGTTTGTTGGTGCCCAGTTCCCAGCAGGGCCTTGTGCTCCCCACAACAGAGCACCAGTGTCAGACATCTTTGACGTGGCTTTTCACTCCCTGTGAGGTGTGCATGCTTCAGTGTGAGCTTGCTGGGCCATGCGGGTGGGGGATGTTGAGCTGTGACTACCACTCCCATCATGCTATTGCCTACACCCCCCTTCCCAGCATGCCCATACTTCCTTCCTTTTGACTCTGCTTCCCTGTGGGGTAGTGTGCCTGTGCTGACAGGATGGCTGACAGTGTTGTCCTGGTGTTAGTTTGGCTACATGTCCCAAAAGTGTCCCTGTGCTTCACACAGCATAACCCAGGGTGGTGGTTCTTTGTGGGATATTTAATTAGAGTGTGAGGCAATGCATTCTCCCAGGTGAGTTGTGTGGAGTTTGTGTTAAGGGGGTGTGTGGGAACAGCTGCTGGTAACTATGGTCAGTGCTGTCAGTCCTCCTTCCCACCCAGCCAGATATCCCACCATGGAACGTGCTTCCATTGCAGGGAGTGCAAGTTTGCTTTCAGGATGTCAGTCAGTGGTGTCCTGCTGTTGGTTGGTGCACAGTTCCCAGCAGGGGCTTGTTCTCCGAACAGCAGTACCCAGTGTCAGCCATCTTGTCAGTTCTTTTCCACTTCCTGTGATGTGAGCATGGTTCAGAGTGGTGTTGATGGGCCAATTGTGAGGGTGACCAATATCTGTGACTACAACTCCCATCATGCTATTGGCTACACTGACTTCACCAGCATACACAGAATTCCTTCCTTTCAGTGAGCTTCCCTGTGAGGTGGTGTTCTAGTGGTGGCAAAATGTCTGACAGTGTTTGTTGGTTAGATTTGTGCCGCTGCCTTGCTCTATTTGTTGTTGGGTTTGTACATGTCATGACACAGTTACATTTCAGTAAGGGATGGCAGGTATTGTGTTTGTCTAACTAACATACACATCTTGGGATGATTATGTTTTGGTTACTGTGGCTTTGCTGACGGTGCATGGTTTCACTATCCCCTTGACAGTGATGTGTGTGTATTGTCACACGATATTGGGTATATTGGTTGTGTACTCACCAGGCTCTGGGATGTTTGATAGTCCATGTACGCTCTCTGGTGGTAGGATGGCCCGCACCTTCTCCTCCCAGGGCCTGAGGTATACTGGTTTGGCAGGAGGGCCACTGCCGGTGCGATGGCTCAAGGTGTAATCCTTCTTGAGTAGGGCCTTGACCCTCCTGCGCACATCATACCACCTGTTCTGGATGTCTTCCTTTGTGCGCAAACATGGTGATTGTGCGTTCACCCTGTCGACGATCCTCTCCCACATCTTGGTTTTCTGCGACATGGGGGTCTGTTGGACCAGTGTACCAAACAAGTGTGGCTCTACCCTGAGGATTTCATCTACCAGCACTTCCAATTCACTGTCTAGGAACTTTGGATTCTTCTTTGGGGGCATGGTGATGGGTGGTGGTGGGGATTGATGTGTGTGTGAGTGTGCATGTGAGGGTAGGTGAGTGTCAGTTTTGCTGGGTGTATGTGAGGGTGCTATTAGGGAGGTGCTAATGGTGTGTGGCTTGTGTGATGGATAAGTTGTGGGTGTGTCTGTGGTTGCTGTCTGATGGTGTTCTGTGCTGGCAGGTAAGTTGAATTTGCAAAGAATCATGGTTGGGATTTGTGGCCTTTATATGGGTGGAGTTGTGGGTGTGTCTTTGTTCCATTCCCCCCCCCCCCAGTATTTATTGACTTTGTCATTGCTTGTTTGGCCCTTTTTTTGCATTTTTTCCTTTGTAGTTTCTGGGCATGTAGGAGACGTTCTTCTGACGGAGTCGAACGCTGCAGTTGGCTCGTGCGAGCTTCTCCGAGTCTTTCACGCTGTGTTTCTGATGGATTTCATGTGCGGCGTACGCGTCGGTCGCGGAGTATTGGGTTGCTTCGGCTCCGTTTTGTATGCGTGTCGGTCGTACGTCTTGAGCTCCGTGCGACTCGGCCTGGTTTTCCACGCATTGCATCGTACTGCGCGGGTCGGAGTTCGCGGGTACGTTTCTGTTGGGTTCTTTCCTGGTGCGTGTCGGTCAGTTCGATTCGCGTGGTTTCCCGGCCGGATAGCCTTTTTCCATGCGGTTCGGTCGTTCGGCTTGCGTTCCGTACGAGTCGGTCGTACTTCACATGCATTGCATCGTACTAGGCGGATCGGGCAGCGCCGGTACGTGTCGGTCGGACTAATTTCCCGTACCGAGTCGGTCGGTACATTTTCCGGCCCGAATCGGAATCGGCCCCTATGTAGAGAAAAGACACTCGGTAGATGATCTGTATTGGACTGTATTGGACCAACCACATATTCCTACTATGACACGAGACCCAAAAAAAGTCCTACTCCTGAGAGAACAGAAATGGATTTACAGGATTCGCAGCCATGTATCTGGCCTCAACGATTACATTCCCTGGGGTACTCTGAGCAGATTATGAACACTGTGGTTGGAGCATTTTACATTGCTCCCCTTGTTACCTTACTGCACTACTGGTATAAAAGAACCCACTTCCTGACCACCATAGTTTTTCTCAGGCGAGAGAGAACTTATCAAAAAAATTGAGTTAGGTGGATATGATAGAAATTAATACTCTTCTATAAAACTTGTAGGAATCCGGGGCATTTGTTGTATATGGTATCTCCACTAGAGGGGATGATGGCATCCTACAAACATATACGTATACCTATACACATATTGCCTCCAGTTGACACTTACATTTTTTAGGGGTTGCTTTGTTCTATAAGAAGGGAGGCATTGTGACAGTCTACTGCGCCAACGTGACGTGATACTTGCAGACCTCTTGTCGAATTGAGGTAAGTGTGATACACTCTATGAGGTAGAATCCTCATCAACAAATTGTATCAAACACACTTCCTGGCAGGCATCTACGTTCTAGTGTTTGTCATCGACGTCCCGCATCACGTGACTACTTCTGGGATCATGTGACGGAAAGCGTAGACGGCGTAAAAAGAGATTCTGATCACTCGCTCTGAACCTTCACGGCGTATGGATAGACATTGTCGTAGAGGTGGACTTACCTTGACGAAGTAAGCGGGAAATATTGGGATTGCAGATGTCGAATGAATGCGCAGAGCTGGTTCCGTTTATAATCGGAGCATGGGCACAACATCTCAACAGTCACTCGGTAGGAGATTCCGCAGGGTGCGATCAGACGCGGTTAGATCCGTGGATGTTTTTAGCGGATCGGGGTGAACAACAAGTGCTGTTAGATTGTATGAGGAAGGATAAACACTGTTGATTATGGTGTCTTTCTCTAACTTCTCATGCATTATCCCACTTGTTTTAAAACTAGTGTGTGACTACAGGGAGCCGCCCTCCCTCCTACGCTTTTTCGATCACTAACTGCTGTGAAACTTGGTAAGATTTACTGGTTTCATTTCTTTGTGGATAACGATACACCCCTGGTGGTGTAAGGCGCCTGTGGCGATTTCCGAGTAATGAGTTTTATATGATTAGTTAAGAGTTAATATTGTTGATTAACATTATGCGTAGGCATAGTCATGCTATACGGCAAATGAATGAGAGTGAAGAATTGGTCTTAATGAGGCTAGCCGTACGCACTGACTTAGTCTAGAGAGGCATAGTTGTATGTTTGTTTTAAATCATGCACAAACATGGATGAATTTTGCACCAACATTTTTTTTTCCACTTGATTATATTTTCTTATTTGCAGATTATGTCCGAAGTGTGAATACACGACCCATATGTAAGTACAGGGTTAGTCCTGGATCCACTTATAATAAGGTAGGAAAGGAGGGAAAGGAGGCATCTAGGTGTCCTGACGAAAGCCGGAAAAGACACAACAACCGGCTGAAACATGTTGACTCATATGCAGAGAGGAGGGGTGAATGGTTCATTATTAACCCTGCACACCACCATCCTCTGGTTTGTTATACCTTTTTAATCCTGGCCAGGAAGTCCGGGAATAAAATAGGGAATTGGATATCCCTGAGCTAGTTTTAATATTTGATTTTCTGCACTTATTCTTTACTTGATCCCTACTCTTCTTTGTGTTTGTATTGTTTCCCCCACCCTATTGCTCCACCCCATGCGTTGGTCTGCGCAGGGGTGTTGTTTAGCAGCCCAATGATGAAGCATGCCACTATTTTGTGGGTGAGGGCAGTTTTTCTAACATATTAACTTTGCCATAAGACTCTTTAAGCTATTTTCAGCCCACTCCTACTTCTCTTTGTGTGAATGGACAGAATTTGATGCTCAAGTAAATACAAAAAGAATCCTTACATGGCGATTGGTCCAGTAAGTTCACTTCCGTTGCCCCACCCACCGGCATTCAGTCAACAAGTAGAACATGAAGATCTCATCTTCACTTCCTGTTTTTAACAAGCTTCCCACCCTTCTTACAGCCTGTGACAACTCACAGCGCAGGTCGGGAGGGAAATCTATGACCGTGGCAAGGAAGACTTGGACTATGAAGATTACAGGTAAGTAACCGGGTCATTACCCCCTCCTTCTCTGCTTTGGCCCAGTCCTAACATAATGAGCTATTCCAAAGCAAAGATCCAGTTGTCACAGTTTACAGACACTCAAACGCCACAAAGTGAGTATGCAAAATTTAAGAAAGAAATAACAGATTTAAACTCAAAATAATCATGAGTTAAGTGCACTCAGGACATGATTTGCAAAATCAGTAGAGTAGCCAATGTCCACCTGTAAGTGCTGGTGTGTCATAATGATGTGAGGGGAAGCCCCAAGTAGCTGCATTCCATATATCTGTTAGTAAAGCTCCCTTAAATGCTACCCAAGATGTGAACACATCCCCTATTGAACTTCCCTGTCCTGAATTTAGCAATTCTACCCGTTTTGCTTGGTACCCCAAGGTAACAGCACAACTGATCTGTTAAACTGTTCACTGATAGAATATCGACCCCCAAAATATCCCCATACACAAATATCGAGTTATAAATATTGATGTAAAAACATATTGACATCCTAAATTTATAATGGTAAGTACAAAAATATTGAAAAAAATATTGA
The DNA here is from genome assembly GCA_963921515.1 of Calotriton arnoldi. Taxonomy (NCBI): domain Eukaryota; kingdom Metazoa; phylum Chordata; class Amphibia; order Caudata; family Salamandridae; genus Calotriton; species Calotriton arnoldi. The sequence goes on from CAWUFW010003833.1 coordinate 1,087,930, forward strand.
TGTAACAAATATAGTTGTACAAAATATCGATTTTAATATATCTATATATATATATTTATATATATAAAATAATATTAAATACATTACATAATAAAATAAAATTAAATTAAAAAAATATTTAGATTTAATATACAATTTAACAAATATAGCAAATAAATTTAATTTAAAAAATTAAACATACATATATAAAATGTAATATATATATTTATATATATATTTACTTTAAAACAATTAATTTAATTTATAATTTTATAAATATGTAAAAATTTACAAATAAATATATATACATACACCTATAACATACAATCTAATAAAAAAACATTCTATTATAAATTAAAGCATTAAACTATTTAAAAGTCTTTAAACTTGAATTTTCCACTCCAGTGAGTGCAACAGTAGGGAAAGTGTTGGATAGCGGAGGGGTAAAAATAACTATTCCCACTCCAGCTAATGTAACAGTAGGGAAAATGTTGGATAGCGGAGTAGTGAAAATTACTATTCCCACTCCAGTGAGTGCAACAGTAGGGAAAGTGTTGGATAGCGGAGGGGTAAATTTACTATTCCCACTCCAGTGAGTGCAACAGTAGGGAAAGTGTTGGATGGCGGAGGAGTGAAAAATACTATTCCCACTCCAGTGAGTGCAACAGTAGGAAAAGTGTTGGATAGCGGAGGTGTTAAAATTACTATTCCCACTCCAGTGAGTGCAACAGTAGGGAAAGTGTTGGATAGCGGAGGAATAAAAATGACTATTCCCACTCCAGTGAGTGCAACAGTAGGGAAAGTGTTGGATAGCTGAGGGGTAAAACTTACTATTCCCACTCTGGTGAGTGCAACAGTAGGGAAAGTGTTGGATAGCGATGGGGTAAAAAATATAATTCTCACTCCAGTGAGTGCAACAGTAGGGAAAGTGTTGGATAGCGGAGGGGTAAAAATTACTATTCCCACTCCAGTGACTGCAACAGTAGGGAAACTGTTGGTTAGCGGAGGGGTAAAAAATACTTTTCCCACTCCAGTGAGTGCAACAGTAGGGGAAGTGTTGGATAGTGGAGGGGAAAAAATTACTATTCCTACTCCAGTGAGTGCAACATTAGGGAAAATTTTGGATAGCGGAGGGGTAAAAATGATTATTTCCACTCCAGTGAGTGCAACAGTAGGGAAAGTGTTGGATAGCGGAGGACTAAAATGACTATTACCACTCCAGTGAGTGCAACAGTAGGGAAAATGTTGGATAGCGGAGTGGTAAACATTACTATTCTCACTCCAGTTAGTGCAACAATAGGGAAAGTGTTGGATAGCGGAGGGGCAAAAATTACTATTCCCACTCCAGTTAGTGCAACAATAGGGAAAGTGTTGGATAGCAGAGGGGTAAAAATACTATTCCCACTCCAGTTAGTGCAACAATAGGGAAAGTGTTGGATAGCGGAGGGGTAAAAATTACTATTCTCACTCCAGTTAGTGCAACAATAGGGAAAGTGTTGGATAGCGGAGGGGTAAAAATACTATTCCCACTCCAGTTAGTGCAACAGTAGGGAAAGTGTTGGATAGCGGAGAGGTAAAAAATACTATTCCCACTCCAATTAGTGCAACAGTAGGGAAAGTGTTGGATGGCGGAGGAGAAAAATACTATTCCCACTCCAGTGAGTGCAACAGTAGGAAAAGTGTTGGATAGCGGAGGTATAAAAATTACTATTCCCACTCCAGTGAGTGCAACAGTAGGGAAAGTGTTGGATAGCGATGGGGTAAAAAATATAATTCCCGCTCCAGTGAGTGCAACAGTAGGGAAAGTGTTGGATAGCGGAGGGGTAAAAATTGCCATTCCCACTCCAGTGACTGCAACAGTAGGGAAAGTGTTGGATAGCGGAGGGGTAAAAAATACTTTTCCCACTCCAGTGAGTGCAACAGTAGGGAAAGTGTTGGATAGTGGAGGGGAAAAAATTACTATTCCCACTCCAGTTAGTACAACAATATGGAAAGTGTTGGATAGTGGAGAGGTAAAAAATACTACTCCCACTCCAGTTAGTGCAACAATAGGGAAAGTGTTGGATAGCAGAGGGGTGAAAAATACTATTACCATCCAGTTAGTGCAACAGTAGGGTAAGTGTTGGATAGCGGAGGGGTAAAAATACTATTTCCACTCCAGTTAGTGCAACAATAGGGAAAGTGTTGGATAGCGGAGAGGTAAAAATACTATTCCCACTCCAGTTAGTGCAACAATAGGGAAAGTGTTGGATAGCAGAGGGGTAAAAATTAATATTCACACTGGAGTCATTTCAAAATTAAAAACAAACAAAATTTCAACAACAACACAAAAGATTTTAAAAAACAAAAATTAAAACATATATAAAAATATAAAAAATTACAAAAGATAGAAACATATTATAATGTTAAATAGATATAACAAATACCTAGAAATATTATATTAAAAAAATAAAAAAACAATTTACAAGCAAATAACTATTTTTAAATAGAAATTATTTATAAACAAAAACATTAATTATTACATAAATTTAATCTTTTTTATTTCCTACCCTATAACACCACACAATTCACAACACACATCTAAATAAAAAAAAATACTTCCATAATTAACATAATTAATTATCAATTAAAGAAATATTATTAATTAAAAAACAAATTAAAACAGATAAATATTAATTTACTCCTCAAACATTACCCCTATAAAACCAAAACCCACACACAAAAAAAACCAATTACCCTAATTAATTATCAATTGATGAATTAATATTAATGATCAACTAATTATTAATTAATTAAACATAAATTACTTTCCACCCCTACCTCAATAAACACCACAACCCACACATAAAAATCATTACACAATTCTCATAATCAATTTTAAAATAATAAATTAATATCAATTAACAACAACTTATTAATTGATTTAAAAGAAAATACTTCCCACCCTTTACCACTATAAACCCCACAACTCACATCTAAAATTAATTACACAATTGCCATATTTAACTTTTAATTAATTAGTTAGCAATAATTAACAAATAATTATTAATTAATTAAAAATAAATTACTTCCCACCCGATTACCCCTATAAACCCCCACCCGCTCCTAAAAAAATGACACAATTAACATAATTAATTACCAATTAACTAATTATTAATAATTAACAAACAATTAATAATAATAGATTACTTTCCACAATTAACACAAGAAAATTTAAATAAAAATAATATTAACAAATAAACAATAATAATTAATTTATGATAATTAAATTACTTCCCACCCTATTCCCCCATACACCCCACCACCCGCTCCTAAAAAAATGACACAATTAACATAATTACCATTTATTAATTAATAATAATTAACAACCAATTAATAAATAATTAATAATACATTAATTCCCACAATTAACACTATAAAATATATATTAAATCAATATGAATAAATAAAGCATAATAATACATTTATTATAATTAATTTACTTCTCATCTATTCCCCTATAAACCCACAACCCGCCTCCTAAAAAATGACACAATTAACATAATTACCAATTAATTAATTAATAATAATTAACAACCAATTAGTAATAAATTAGTTCCGACAATTAACACTATAAAATCAAAATTAAGTAAATACTAATAAATAAAAAATAATAATTAATTTATTTAAATTAAATTACTTCCCACCCTACTCCCCTATAAACCCACAACCCGCTACAGAACTAAAAACACAAAATGTATTTAAAATAAAATTAATAACTACTAAAAATGTAACACATATATTAAAAAACAAAAGCAATACTTATACAAAAAAATAGATCACATACATTTAAAATACATAATAAAATACATAACATCTAATTAAAAAATCGATATTTTAAAGAACTATGGGGCTCATTACATTGGCGGGCGGACTTGGTCCGCCTGCCACCGTAGCGGTGATTGGGACCGACCGCCATGCATTCGGCGGTCCCGCATACACAATTATGATGGGACCGCCACCGCTGTGGTCGGATTCCGCACCCTTAACATTGCGGCGGTGGCTGCTGACAGCAGCACCGCCACGATGTTAAAAAGAGTATGTTGTGCATTTCACTGCACTACGTGGCAGGCACTACACTGTGCCTACCACTTGGTGCAGTGAAATGTAGGGGGGTACCATGGGTACCCCCCAGTGCACCCACACCTCCCCCCAACACAAGGGGGGCCCGAAACGGGCCCCCAAAGACATTCTCCGCAAGCCTTTCAATGGCGGTTCAACCACCATGGAAAGGCTGGCTTCCGCACGCATCATAATTCTGCTAGGCTCCGCCACCATTGTAAGCATGCTGACCGCTCCGCCAGGCAATCGTGACGATTGCCACCGGCGGAAAAGCGGCGGACAGACTTTCCGTCCGCCGCGATACCCACCACCATCATAATGTGGCGGGTGTAATTCTCATGACGATGGCGGAAAGATCGCCACCGCCGGCCCGGCGGTGGCGATCGTTCCGCCATCGTAATGAGCCCCTTAATGACTTCGATATTTTTAAAATCGATATTTCTTACCTTAAAGTCGATATTCTTGACCACGATATTCTTGCTGTCGATATTTCTGTGTCACGATATTTCTAACTCGATATTTGTATAAGTCGACATTTCCCACTCGATATTCTGTCTCTGCACCCTGTTAAACCAGATAATTTTGCGGTAGAGGTTCCCTAAACTTTTTTGCTTTTTCCTCCTGGGATTTCCTGATTCTCTTTTATTGCCTTAGGCCTCTGGGCACTTTCCCATTGTAAATGCAGTGTGAGATTGCACGCACCCTTCCTACACATGTTAGGAAGTGGTGCTTACATGGTGTTTTTAAACATGTATCCATCCTGCCATTGCAGGCTAGTGTGTGCGTACGTGCACCTATGGTGTTTTTAACCTGTTAAGCATCCCATTGCCAACCTGTATGTGTACAATTGCTCTTATGCTCTGGTTGACCTTTCTAAACCGCTTGCGGGGACCTTTCACTACCACTAGAGCACCCCTAGGGTAAGACCTGAGGGGTGAAGCAAGTGGTAGGTGAAAAGCAGGTCAGGTACACATGAATGTTCTCTGCCCAGGTAGTGAAGAATACCCATGTGTGTCTTCACTACCTATGAGGTTTGCTCTTCCCTTTGGTTAACATGGGGGAATGATTGAAAGTACCTCAGGCTGCAAGAGTGGATTGCAGTGGAGCAGCCTCATAATGTTTCCTATCATTGGATTCACAATGATAAACTCTCTTTTGTGGTAAAGGTGTTTTTGTCAATAATAGCTTAGAAATGCAGCTTCTAGAATGTGGCGATTTCTCTGCTCTAAAACTCTTTGTGTGCCTTTTAGTTTGACTCTAGTCCACATTGGAGGGTCGGGGAGCACATCTGTGTATTCCCCAGCGACAGCTATAAAAATTGGGCAGGCAACTGTAACAACAGACCTCTGCCATTTGAGGGCCTGGCTCGATAGTTTGAGGGAGAGGCTTTGACACTTTTTTTTTTTACATTTATTTATTGGCATTTAGGACAATTACATAAAAGTCAGTATACATATACATGATGCCGTGTATCATGTTATAGCCATTAATTAAATCACATCAACCATAACAACAAAAAACAAAGGAAGCAACACAGCTTGATCACATGTTGAAATCATATATCCTGGTACATTTAGACATGTCTTAGCGTTGTTATTGCAGAACTCATTTTTGCGGAGTATTGCAGAATGTAATGAGCCTCAGTGAGATGAACAACAGTATTGTCTCAGCATACATGTCTCAGGGGTTGCTAATTATCTGCTAGTCGGGTGTTTTGATCTGATTCGTGGGTGGGTGGTGCAGTCTGTTCATGGGCTGAACTATGGGCAGACAGCCAGGCCAAGAAGGGTCCCCATATATCTCTGGGTCTGGATGCCAGTGGCAGAAATTCCCAATACGTATTCAGTTGTTCATGACAAAATGTGATGTCTAAAATCCATGCCGTAATGGTGGGAGTGGTTCGTTTGCCCCAATGCATTGCGACTCTGCGTTTCGCTAGTAGTAGAAGCATGGCCAGTAACTTGCGGCACCCGACTGGGGCCTCCCTGACATATCCCAAGATTCCAACTTTGGATGATGGGGGTATATTGACCTCTAGAATGTCACTTATCTTTCGAAACACCTCCCTCCAGAATTTCTCCATTAATGGACAACTCCAGGCCATGTGGAGGAACGAAGCCTGAGGGGCCTTGCATCTCCAACAGTCTGCATCAGAGCGGAGTCCCATGCGTTTAATCTGCGTGGAAGTCCTATATATGCGGTGTAAGTACTTAAAGTGTACGCAATTTGTAGTTAGGTGAAAGCATCTCTAGTTGGCTACAGCAGAACTGCCATTGATCATCTGGCATAGGTTCCTCCAATTCAGAATTCCAATCCTCCAGGGCCTTTGGCTGTACCACCGGGGATGTACGCTGCATAGAGTTGTATAGCCTAGTGATAAGCTTACTGGGGGATGAATTGGAAAGCATTAATTCTAAGGACGGGAGAGTGTCTGAAGGGGACGGAAATGTGTCATGTAATTTGCGGCAAGTACCTCTGATACTATAGTATAATAATAAATCAGGAACTCCCTCCATGATCAGTTGTGGGAGGGTTTATAAAGGTATCATCAGGGTATGTGTTTAAGCCCAAGCTGTGCGCACACGTAATGTTCCCCCTATCGCCTAGCGCTGGCAGCTGTGGATTTTGAGCAAGTGCGATGGATGGTATAATATGGATCGCCCCGCTCTTTTTCGTAGCCTGTCCCAGGCCCATCGTAGTGTTTCAGCTGTATTTAAAGTAGCAGTTTGTCGCCTATAGGGTTGGTACAGAGCCACATTTAGTGGTATCGTGGCTACGCTGTCAGCTTCTACAGCAACATGGGGCTGAAAAGGGGTCGGAAACATCCAATGGTGTAGATACTGTGCCTGCGCGCAGAAAGCATATAGGGCTAGGTCTGGTGCACCCAGGCCGCCCTGAGTCAATGGCAGCGTTGATATTTCCCACGATATATGCGGCTGCTTTCCTGCCCATGCCAATGAAATCATTAAAGATCTAAGTGTTTTCAGAAAAGATTTGGTTAATTGTAACGGCAGGTTAGCGAAGATATATAATAATTTAGGCAGGACTATCATCTTGGCGATTACAATGCGTCCGGCTAGTGAGATTGGAAGCTTAGACCAGATAACAATTTTCCCTTCTAGCCATGTAATTGTGCGCCCATAATTCATATCCCAGAGTTCCTGTATGTTACTGCTCAGCCATATCCCCAGATATCGGACCGGGCTCAACGCCCATTGGATAGGATCGTCTGGTTCGAAGTGGGTGAGCGGGAGCAAGGTGGATTTAGCCCAGTTTATTTGTATGCCTGAAAGGCCTCCAAATTTGGTGAGTTCGCGGAACATTGGATTTAAATTTTCTTTCGGATCTCTTAAATATAATGTGATGTCATCAGCATATAGAGAGATAATTAGGTCTCTAGTCGAGAAGTCTAACCCTCGTGTTTTGTGATGTTGTCTAATTCTGGCGGCGAGGAGCAACCAACTCCCTGGGGTGGGGACGAAAACTGACGTTGGCAACCCCACTGTGGGATTCTGAATTATTGGGTAATTTATGGAGGTCGAAGGGCTTCGACAAATGGGACCTCATCGGCATTACACAAGTCAAAGACGTCTGGGGAGAAGGGAGAGTTAAGTCCTTCACCACATTGCAGACTGAATACAACCTAGCCGACACTGAATATTTCAGATATGCTCAAATCCAAAATGCGATCCAATCGCATCTGCCCAAAGGGGTACCCCCCCGGGAAGCCTCGCCCCTAGAGGACAGAATCTTGGACGGACACCTACCAGACAAGACGATCTCCTTAATATATAAAAAGCTGATAAATAACACGAGGACCCACTCCAGACATTAAGGGAACGATGGATGGGAGACGGGATCGAGATGGACGATGAGGACTGGCGGGAGGCAGTGGCCTCCCCTAGGGTGGTCGCCATACCGGCACGCCTGAGACTAGTTCAGCTAAAAATACTTCATCGGGTATACATCACCGGGCCACGCTTGATCCGGATGGGGGGAACAGATAGTGGGGAGTGCAGGAGAAGATGTGGACACCTGGGAACCTTCCTGCACATCATATGGGAATGTGAACACGTTAGTTCCTTCTGGCGCGGGGTACATAAGGTAATGTGGGAAGTGTTGCACGTCCGCCTCTCGCTGGAGGCGAGACGCTGCCTTCTAAACATATGGGAGCCCACAGACCTGAGCACGCATCAGATACAATGGGCCAGCCTGGGGTTCATGATAGCCAAGAGAAACATTGCACAACTATGGGGCGCTGCTAAACCACCGACTCTGGAGGCCTGGGAGAGGGACCTAGATTGGTGTATGTTTAGGGAGAAGACAGTGTATACCACCAGGGGATGCCCCAAAAAGTGGGTCCGAATCTGGAATCCATGGAACGACTTTCGCGGAGGAATATGTGTGCCACCTGTTAGAGCTGACTCAGATGTCCCCCCTGATCCGAGCCACTCCCTCTGATGTAGATATGTAATCCTTTTCCTCTGTACACAATTATTATTTATTAATTGGCAGTGATTTCTGTATTGTATATTTGAACCGATGTATGTTGTAATAAAAAGATTTATTAAAAAAAAAATTCTGCCGGCGAGGGGCTCCATAGCAATGGCAAAGAGGAGGGGCGAAAAAGGGCACCCCTGCCTAGTGCCTCATGTGATATCGAACGGGGCTGATAGCAAGCCATTGGCGCGCAGTCTAGCAGTCGGCTTCGAGTAAAGTAGTCCGATTTGTTTAATGGAGAGGGGGCTTAGTCCCAGTCTGGTCAAAATAGTAAACAGGTACGGCCATTCCAGTGAGTCGACGGCCTTGGTGGCGTCCAGGAACGCCGCCAAGGCTGGAGTCTGGGGGTCGAGTTGATGCAGTACCGAAAAAAAGGTCCTCAGATTATGTGACGTAGAATGCCCCGGTATAAATCCGGATTGATAAGGTCTGGCGATAAGCGGAAGGTGGGGTTGTAGCCTATTTGCAAGAAGTTTTGCATAGATTTTATTGTCAATATTAATTGAGAGGGGTCTATATGAGTCACATCGATCCGGGGACTTGCCAGGTTTGAGCAGTGTTAAAATAACTGCTTCTCGAGTAGTAGGGGGAAGTGAGTCATTCTGTAATGACTCTTGGTACATTTCCATAAGATGAGGTGCAAGAAGCGTAGTATAGCAATTATAGAAATCGGTGGTCAGACCATCCAACCCAGGGGCTTTGTCACCTGGGAGATTGTTTATCACTTGCACAATGTCATCAATGGTAAAAGGCTCATCTAGGTACTCCCGATGTGTATTACAGAGCCAAAGTAATTCCAGTGAGTCTAGATATGTTGTAAGTTCGCTATCTATGTGGGATGTTGTGGAGGTATATAGTGAGGTGTAAAATTCTGTAAAGTGATCATGTATCTCCTGTGGGCCACTAATTGGATTGTCATCCTTGTCAAGAATTTCTGTTATATATGGAGAGCTATTTGAGGGTTTGAGAATATTGGCCAGCGTTTTGCCTGGACGATCACCTTCTCCATATCGCCTAGCTGTGGCATATTTCCCCAGGAACTTAACTTCCCTGTCTGCCTCTTCCTCAAATTCTGAAATTTTCCCTTGGATAGGTGCTAGATGTGACGGGTCGTTAGTATCAAAATATTTGAGTTCCATATCTCTGATAGTAGATTTCAACTTTTGTATAGTGTGTCGTATGGCTTTTAAAACTCCAGCTTGTCGAGCAATGCACTTCCCTCTGATTACGACCTTAAAGGCCTCCCAGAGTGTTGAGGGGACGATACTGAGCCTTGGTTTAAAGAAAAATATTCTATGATATCTCCTCGAATTTCTTCCCGGAATGCCACATCCAGCAAAGCATGGGGAGGTAGTCTCCATACAAATTCACGCCTAAATTGCCGTAGGGAATGTCACTTTAAGGGAGCATGGGGCGTGATCAGATAAGGTTCTTGGTAAATGACTGGCTTCTACAGTCCATGTCGCTACGTCACCCGTCACTATCCAGCGGTCTAGTCTGGACCAGGATTTGTGGTGAGCCGAGACACAGGTTCCCTCTCTTCTCTGAGGGTCCCTCTGCCTCCAGACGTCTACTAGGTGATTATCTGATATAATTGTGTTGAGTGTGTAGGGTACGCGCGGAACCCAATGTATCCATATCATCGCATAGGATGGTGTTGAAGTCGCCCCCATACAATAGTGTCACAGCCTAGTGTGATAACCTTAGCCCAAACATCACAAAAGAAATCAGGATTATCTGCATTTGGCCCATAGATTGCAGTCATGACTATCTTCGTTCCACACAGTGTGCCTTTTAATATAATATATCTTCCCTCTGTATCAGTTTGGGAATGTGTCATTTTCCAGTCTACCCTTCTACGTATTAAGATTGCAACCCCCTTGCATAGTTCGAGTAGATGGAGGAGTAAATTTCACCCCAGCGTTTATGCTTTAATTTATTTGAGTCGGTAGAGTTTAAGTGTGTTTCTTGGAGGAAACATATGTCCACATTTTGTCTAGCAAGGTAGGCTTGGACGAGTCGTGCCTTTCTGTGGTTATTTAAACCCCTAATATTCCAAGTTAGAAATGTATAGGTCGTCATCTCAGCTAATTTTGAGCCAGGGCATCTAACCATCACCGATCAGTCGAGGTGGCGCTAGGGGCTTGACCTGCATGCTGATTATAGCTAGGTTAATGCTGAGAGAACTTACATTGTGCTTAGTGCGCTCAGTGTCTGCATTAGTGTGTGATCTTATCACAGTTGCTATATAGTGCTGACTGTTTGCTTCAGAGGAAAACAATAACAACCCACTAACTTCCCCTCCCCTCTCCACCCACACCTACCCCCCAATTAGGTTGTGCGATTGAACCCGCCCCCCCCAATACAACAAATAGTACAATTAACATTTGTTCAGTCCCAAGGGATATCTCCCGGGGGTCATGGGGTCGCCGGTGAACTACCCTACATTAAGGAAGGGTGGCCGAACCATGAGTCAGTGACTATAGGGTGAATCTTCCCCAGTTTATACTTGATTATGTCTAGCAGTTCAAGGGGATATTAACCTTGGACCTTTCCGCCACATCCCCAGTACCTTACTGTGGTCCATATATTAGTTTTGCAGAAGTGATTTGGGCGCATCATATGAGTTATCAAGAATCAAGATTCAGTAATTGTCGCTGAGTGTAGCTTCAGGTGCGTTTTGACCCGTTTAGGATATGGTACTTTGTTTTGGCTTGCCAATATGCCTGGCGAATTTGAGGGCTGATTTTGCATCGGTGAAGTAGTGTGCCATTCCTTCGTGTGTGACCTTCAACTTTGCTGGATAGAAAAGTGCATAAGATGTACCGGACTGTTGTAGAAGACGTTTGGCTGGACCAAACTCGCTTCTGGCTGCTTGCACTGTGGGTGTAAAATCCGGGTAGAAGGATATATTATTCCCTTGGCGATTAATATTGCCCTTCTCTCTGGCTTTCTGCAGAATTACATCCCTGTCCCTATAGTTTGGCAGACGCATGACAATGGGTCTGGGGGTGGCGCCCACCGCAGGTCTAGGAGCCAGGGTCTGATGTGCTCTTTCTACTATGAACTTAGTAGATAGGTCTTGTCCGAACAATTCTCGCAGGGGTTCCTCAACAAATGTTTCCATTTTGGAGATGAAGGAAGTGACCCGTATAGGGTCACTCGGGTTACTACACCACCTCTCGGCCTTACCTATATCAATGAAGAGTCGGTCAACCAGTAGAGAATGCAAACAAACAGTTTATTATCTATACTCTGCAGAGGAGCCCAAATGCAACATGCACCGTGCAATGCTTGCTATGGACTGCCTCAATAATCATGTGCAGCATAGTATGATACATCAAACACGTCATAAACATCTAGAGCACGCCTACAAGGGAAAGTTACAGGTTTAGGGATGCGTACTTTAGGGAGGCAGAGGGGCGTACATCACCAGCCCGAGGCAGGCACACGGTATCTCTTAGCCAAGGTCAGCCAGCTGCATCGCTGCTCCTCCCAACGTAGGAGAGGTGCTGCAAATAGAATATTACTTACGCACACAGAAAGGCTTATTCATAAGCGAGGCAGCGCCCCTTATTGGATAAAGAAACGAAACTGGGCGTATACTTATCAGGTGAACAACAAGTGTCATGGCGCAGCTGTCTGGGCCTACCTCGTTCGCAGTTTAGAGCTCACCGCGTGCTTAAACATAGCCATAATGTAAGATGGCGGCCAGTATACAAAATGTCTGCCACCTGTCCAAGACTAACCTATTCTGTAAAACATCATCTCTCTTAATATAGCTCAGTGGGTTGTCAATATAGATGACTACCACTGCTATATTTAGCTATGTAAGGCTAATCTAATAGCGTAACATAAGGGGCATAGCCCTATGATTATTTTGAAACCTACAGACCCTCCTTTTAGCGTTATAAGCTAAATATAGAAGTACAGAAGCCATCAGGCAGGGTCTTTATCAGTCGTCGGCATGAGGAAACCGGGGGGGGGGGGTATGCAACTGTGCAGAACTAAAGCGAGATTCTGTTGAATTCGAATCTTTAGTCCTCGAAAATACCTTCGTCAATATCCATCAGTTCTTGAAGTTCTTTCAGCATCATAATCGCATCCCTGGCTTTAGACTCACTTATTGGAACAGAGGGGGTGAGTTTAGCCATGCAATAAGTGCAACAGGATGGAAGACAATTCACACAAAGGCAACAAGTGAAGATGATCCCTGCAACTACTACTAAACCCATGAGAATCTTCCATCCCCATGCGGACATTAGGCCCCAGAACCACTGTGTCAGAGACCCTGTACCATTATCTTCATGTATTTCAGAGGCTAACCTATGGAGTTTCTGAATAGCTGAATAAACGGTAGCGGCGTGGTCTGGTATGTAAACGCAGCAGCTGCTACCAATCACACGACAGGCTCCACCCCTGTCTGCAAGAATGACGTCAGGACAATCCGGTTTTGAAGAGCAACGAGCCTGGTCGCCTGAAGCTCAGCTGTAATATTCGTGAGTATACCAGCAGTAGTGTTAATGACTGCTTCCACTACTCTACTAAGATGGCGAATTCACCTACTATTATACATAGGTCCTGATGGAGCAGAAAAAATAAAAATTTTAACCCCTAACAAATTTTATAATTAATTAAATAAAATGTTCGTTTAAATGTATTAATCAACACTGTATGTGTGGGAATGGTAATATGCCAATGTGTGTGCTAAATAATCTATTAATAAATGTCCGTGTGTCTAATTATAACGTAAAAATAAATGCGTACTAATAAAAATAAATGCATGTTGTTGTGCTTCGTAGAAATAAAATGTGTCGTTGCAAAAACAAATAGTGATGGTAAGTAAGGAACAGCTTAAGTGTTGCTTTCTGCTAGGTAACAACTAATTGGGGTATGTAGACGGGAGGGAAACGAAAGGGATATTTTTCTCTATTTTAATTATGTTTTGTTTGCCTCAAATTAGTGCTTCTAAAGTATAACCGAGTGGCGAGATAAAATGGCCGCCAGTGGGAAGATGTGCGCAGGCGCAAGGGGACACGTGGTACGGGATGAGATTGGAGGAATCCGGAACCTCGTGATGTCTCTGAGAGGCTAGGATGCAAGAAATGGTCAAGGCTGGTGTGACCTAATTGAACTGATAGTGTGCCATGATGATCAGCAGAGAGCCCGTGGGAAACAAGTCTAAGAGAAAGGACAATGACTGCGGAGTTCTCGAATGTGTCGAAAGAAGTTACAAATGAACTGATCGAAAAGGATGGAAATGTTTAAGCGTATGGGAAAGGAAATGATCCAAGGACCCTTGAATCCAAGAGAACTTGATTAAAGAATGAATAAGCTGACATGCATGGACCAATGAAAGAAAAGCGTGATATTAATGTTGCAACAGTTAGTTAGCAAAGTTAGAATTAGGGTATAAGAGGGCCTACTCTTAGTGGGAGGGGTCAGTTCCAGGCAGTTCGAGAGTCGTGGTTGCAGTCACAGTCAGGAGAGGAGTTGAAGAGTCGTGTTGGTGGCTTCCAGTGCTGGGTGGTCCTGATCGATCCCTTACTGAGCGGGAGATGCTGAAAGACTGTTAGAAGAGACGGGTTGCAGGTAGCTGATGCTGACGAGCTGAAGTTGCTGTTGCTGTCTTAATTTTACAGTTGAGTATGAGAATCAGGCTATTTCTAATTCCTAACTTAGGTTAGAAATCATTAGGCTAAATTAGGAAGCTAGGCAGGTAACTAGGGTTTTGGCTTCATGACAAAATTTCCTTTCTGCAATAAATTGATTATGCTTAATAAAAATTGTGAATTTAAGAATGAATAATTGAATAAAGTATTAAAATTCTTTTCATGCTTTTAAAATTATATAAAATCTAAGATTCTTTAAACCCAAAATGACTCAGTGGTTATTTTCCTAAATGATTGTGACATAAGTAATTGGTTATTGTGATTCAGCTGGTCTTAATCACTATGAACTAATTTCTTAAATGAATGATTCATCGACAAACAATGAGCAGGAATATCTTAAGAAATAACTAAAAGAAAGGGACAAAATAAAGTAATAAGATATCCTGGCTCTTCCAGCGGTACATAAAATGGTGTTCTCCATTTAGTTCTCATGCTTCTCCTAGGAGTACAGAATTTCATAAAGGTGTAAAGGAAATCCAGGAGTGTGTGTGTGTTAGGCGATGTTTATGGGCCCCATCGTCATGTGGATATGAGAAATATAGTTTGCCCCTGGATGACCTATAAGTAACCTGGGAGGAGAATAGTTTTTATTGTACGCGCTGCATCAGATTTCTTGGTAGCAGAGTTATGGTTTTCTATAGATTAGTTTAGTGATTATTGTTTATTGATTATTGATTATTTTTGATGACTAACACTATATGTTGAGTCACGTTATGTTATATGTAAGTTTTCACGCTTCTGGGATGTAGGAAGTGGAACACGTGTGACAAGAGAAGTCACATGGAATTTGGTACATGGTCTGAATTCATTTTTGGTTATAACGCAGGTTGTGTTATGTTAGGGATTTCTGTGTGAAAAGTGTGTAATTGAAATAGCAAATCACGTTTACTTGTGAAACTTTGGCCTTAATTCTCAGGAGCCTAGTCTCCACATGTGTCTTATCCCCAGAGAAACGAGTAAATTGTTTGTTTGAAAGAAGGGTAAGGTAGAGGGAAGTGCTACTTTATCGGCGAAAGTAAATAATTCTGTGGTAGGGTAGAGGTAAGCGCTGCCTACTGGAAAAACAGGATTCTTGTGTAAAAGGACAAAGCTGTCACTTTGTTTAGCGAATCAGACTATGGAATTGTTTATTTGTTGTAACTAACGAAGAAAACAGTGAAAAGAAAAATTGCCGATAAATTTTGTAAAGGAGGGGTAAAGAGTAGAAGTGACGTGGAAAAGTGCCGCGCTAGGATTGGATAGTGCATTAGACACGTGAACACAGAGCAGGAGTGACGTAGAAAAGTGCCGCGCTAGGATTGGTTGGTTCACGGACGGTGGGAATTGTTCTGATTGGTACGTTAGTGTGAATCGCGCTGTAATTGGTCGAAGTTCCGTACACAGAAACAGCGTTAGAGTAAAGAGAAAACAAATAGAAAACATGCCATATTACGAGTATGAAAGGGAGAGAACGTCATGGACGACAAAATTGAAGAATTTCTTTAAGAAAGACAAAAAGGTTGTGACTAGAGAGGGACAAGTAATTCCTCCGCCGAAATCAGCAGCTTCACATATGATGCTGAAATATGGATATCATACGTGCATATGGTTGGACAATTGGGTAAAATATACAAAGAATGATGGAGCATTGGCTTTTCCTGAAAATGGTTCTTTTAATGTAGCGGTTTTACGGAATCTAAGAGAGAAAATGTTTAAATTGGAACCTAGACCTAGACCGACATAGTTTGAGGCTTTAACAGAATGGGAAGATGAGATGTACGAGCGAGAAAGGTTCAGAGGAATGAAAGGTTATGAGTTTGTGCCCGGAAGATTGTGGGGAATGAATCATGAGGACAGAATAAAACGATGGAGATGTGCTAACATGACAGGAGGTTTGTTTCCAGCTTTTACAGTTGAGGAGGGGACAAAGAAAAAACGGACTGAGAAAAAGAAACATATAGAGTGAGAAAAGTATATGCATGAGAGCGAAACGGATGACGAGTTGCTGGAAGATATTTTAAATAGAAATCCACCTCCGTATCAGCAGAGTTCTACAGTGGTGACACCAAATGCGCCACCAATAGAGACTATGCGAAATAAAAGTCCGGAAAAGAGAAATGAAGTAAATAGGTCACAAGAACAAATGAGAGCTTCTCAAAATGAGGGAATAGAAAGCGACAATGCAAGTGAATTGGCAAGGACAACAAAAGAACTAACTGAGAAAATTAGAGAATTAACGAAAAATATGGAAGCAGTTACTGTGCCTGTAACAATAGGTCCAGTAATACCAGTTTTTGAGAATCAGAAAATTGATGAGCGATCCTTGGTGATTCCCTTGAGTTCACAATTTCAGAGAGAAAAGGAAAGGATGGAAACAAGTCCAGGTACAAGCAATTTGGCTAGTGCTTACAGACCAAGTCCACCTGAAAATTTAACAGTAAATGAGTGTAATGGTAGGAAAATACCTATGGTAACTGAATCTGCAACAGTGACACCTGAAAAGAGTGGAAATTGGACAGAAATAAATAGTACTCCCATAGGTCCGACTCCTGATGAGTTAAATGAGTGGATAAAAGCTTTTAAAATAAAAGAAACGGAAGAAAAACCATTAGATGTGATCAGATTAAAAATTGAGATGGAAGAATTAATACTAGGAACGATTGGTACTGAAAAGATAAAAATTATCAGGATGATGAAATAATGTTTCTGTGCAAAAGTATAACATGGAGGGCAAAGAATTTACATGACAAACTAGAAGAAGTGGCTAGTGAGATTGGAATAGATTTTGCAAAAGTAAAAACATTGCAGAAACCATACAGAGTAGATTTTTGTGAAAAAGATATTGAAAATTTGAATACAGCAGGAAGGCTGACACAGATAAAAGAGTTGATTGTTTTGTTGAGAAAATGGGGTGATGTGGACAGATGGAAGGTTAGATGGACAAAGAAGAATGAGAAAAGTATAGACAAAGGTTCATTGGCTTTTATAACAGAAAAAGAACCTGTTGTTAAAGAATACCCTATGAGAGAAACTCCAGGTGGTAGTTACGTGCATGTTCCATGGACTAGGCAGGACATCCTGTCATTTACAAATGACTTTCCAAAACTAAGAGAGAAGCCAGTTGAATGGTACCGACAGGTAGAAAGGTTTGTAAAGGTCTCAAAAGTGTTGTGGATAGATTTGGATGGATTGTTTGACATAGTGGTACCAACGGATCTGTGGTCAGAATGTAAGATTACAGTTGACTGGCCAACTACAGAATATCCAAGAGATCCTAAGACAGGAGCTCCAGGACCAGATGTGATGAAGAAATACGACAAAGTGATTACCTTTTTGAAGAATAAGATTCCTCCCAAAGAGACAGATTGGGTTAAGATTGATAGAACTACACAGGAAAGTAAGGAGTCTGTACATGCATATTATGAACGTTTGTTATTGGTTTTCAAGCAGTATAGCGGTTATGAGGAATTGAGTGAAAAGGACATGAGTCATTTTGTATACCGATTTGTGTTTGGCCTGAAACAAGAAATAAGCGATATGATTAAGCAACATATGATAAACTGGCAAAATGGAAGTGTAGATGAGGTGCTGAGGTATGCTAAGTATTGTAGTGATGAAATAGAAAGTAAACAGCGTAAATTGAAAGAAAAGGCAATGTGGGCACAAGTAAAAGTGGCAGAGAAACAAGAAGCCCAATTGGACAATAATAATGGAAACGAATCAGGACAAAATAAGATGCAACCAAACATAGGTAAAGGAAAAGGACAAGTGAGTCTAGAAGAGGCAAAGAAGAAATGGCCATGTCATAATTATGGAAAATTAGGGCATTGGAGAAATTAGTGTAAGTTCCCACCTAAACCTAATCCGGAACATCAATCATTGACTCCACAGGTGCAGAATGAGGTAGTTGTTCAACAAAGTCAGGTGCCACAACCACCACTTCCCAACACTGTTAACCAGCAAAGATACAGTACAGAAACAGGATTCCACGGAGGAGAGCAGGTAACACAGTTGCCGCGAGCAGCTAACATTTCTCAGTATTGGTTGCGTCAGAGTGAGGATGACCCGGATGAAAGTTTCTGACGGTGCGCAGGAGAGGGGAAAGAGTGTGTGCTTGGCGCAACTCTAGAGGTAGATCAGTCTGGTCCCTTTGTGGATGGAGAAGTGAATGGTGCAAACGTAACATTCCTTGTCGATACTGGAGCTACCCGTTCTACTGTTAGGTCAGTGGAAATTCGAACCTTCCTCTCTCAGGTGAATACATCCAAGTGGTAGGAGTAGCCAATCAGCAGATTAAAACCCCACTTACTGAATTGGTAGAAGTAAAAATTGGTTCTTTTAGCAAAATGCATAAATTTGTAGTGTGCGATTGTAGTCCTGTAAATCTTTTAGGTCGTGACCTTTTGTGTAAAATGAATTGCACAATTTATTGTACGCCAGATGGAATAGGTTTTCAGACTTCAGATGAAGATGTTTTGTACAAAGTAACTTTGATGAATCAAGAACCTGAAACGAATGGTTTGTTTCCTGCATTTGATGCAGAAAAACTTCCAGAAGAACTAAAAAGTGCTGTAAAAGAAAGTGTGTGGGATTTTACAGGAGAAGACATTGGGTTAATGAGAGAAGTTGATCCTGTAAAAGTGACAGTGAAAGAAGGGATAATTTATCCAAACACGCCACAGTACAAATTAACTCCAGAAATAATTGAAGGAATAACTCCTGTGATAAATAAGATGATTGAACAAGGAATTCTGAAAGAAATCATGAGCAGTCCATGTAATTCACCTATTATGGGACTGAAAAGCCAAATGGAACATATAGAATAGTACAGGATTTGAGAAAGATAAACAAAATAGTTGTACCATGTTGTCCAATAGTGCCAAACCCTGCAGTGATTCTATATCAAATTCCGCATGAAGCTGAGTGGTACACTGTGATAGATTTGTGTCACGCATTTTTCTCTATTCCTTTGCATCCAGATAGCCAGCCATTATTTGCATTCCGTTTCGGAGAGCGTATTTTGGCATGGTGCCGAATTCCACAGGGGTATACAGAAAGCCCCTCAATTTTTAATCAGATTCTAAAGAAATCTCTGGAAGTTTTGAAGATGCCAGAAAAATCAGTGATGGTGCAGTATATCGATGACCTATTGGTGGCATCGAAAACCAAAGAAGCATGTGTAAGTGACACAATTGCTTTGCTGAACCATTTAGAGAAAAGAGGACATAAAGTGTCTCCTTCAAAATTACAGTTTT
Source organism: Calotriton arnoldi (assembly GCA_963921515.1). Lineage (NCBI taxonomy): Eukaryota > Metazoa > Chordata > Amphibia > Caudata > Salamandridae > Calotriton > Calotriton arnoldi. The sequence goes on from CAWUFW010003833.1 coordinate 1,107,416, forward strand.
GTCAGAAAGAAGTCCAGTATTTAGGGCATAAAATTGAGAAAGGAGTGCGGAAAATAGCGACAGAAAGAGTAAGAATGATTCAAGGAATGAGAGCACCAATGACTCAAAGAGAGGTAAGAATGTTTTTGGGAATGGTTGGATATTGTCGACAGTGGATAAGTGGATTTTCTTTGATTGCAAAACCCTTACAAAAATTGACAAAGAAAGATGTAAAAGACCCTTTTGAGTTAAACAAAGAAGAAATGAAATCTTTCAAAGAATTGAAAAGGAAACTGTGTGAGGCCCCTGCATTAGGCATGCCTGATTATGAGAAGGATTTTGAGTTATACTGCAGTGAAAGAGATGGATGTGCATTTTCAGTACTGGTACAAAAACACGGGACCATGAAGAGGCCTATCGCTTACTTTTCAGCTGTTTTAGATCCTATAGCAAAAGCATTGCCCGGGTGTCTGAAAGCAGTTGCTGCTACTTGTGTAAGTCTGGAACAAAGTGAAGGTATAGTGATGGGGTATCCACTGAGAGTGTATGTTCCCCATTCAGTAGAAATTCTTTTGACAAGAACAAAAACACAGTACATGACACATAGTCGGCTGACCAAGTACGAAAAAGTCATCTTGAGTGCTGAAAATGTGACCATAGATAGATGCATAAATGTAAATCCTTCTACATCATTGCCAGATGAAGAGAGTATAATTGAACAAGACGAAGTAGATCATGATTGTCTGAATGTGCTGGAATATTGCACAAAACCAAGAGCTGACATAAAAGATGAGCCCTTAAAGGAATCGGATTATGTCATGTTTGTAGATGGTTCATGTTTACGCACAAAAGAAGGAGTGTTAAGCGCAGCTTACGCAGTATGCACAGTGGCAACTGTGATGGAAGCGTCTTGTCTGAAAGGAGTTAGGTCTGCCCAAGTTGCGGAACTAATTGCTTTGATTCAAGCATGTAAATTGGGGAAAATGTACGAATCACGATTGTGACCGATAGCCAATATGGTTTCGGCATCGTACATGATTTTGGTCAGATTTGGTCACAAAGAGGATTTTTGACATCTGCAGGAACACCTATCAGAAATGGAGAGTATGTTAAAAACTGCTTGAGGCGATACAGTTGCCTAAACAAATAGCTGTAGTGAAGTGCAAGGCGCATAAGAAAAACGAAGATTACATAGCGGTCGGCAATAATTATGCTGATGAGATCGCTAGATATTGTGCGGAAAACATGGCGTCCCTGAACAAAAATAGAGAAAGGGAGCATGTCTCTTGTCCTTTGCTTTTCACTAATACTGTTGAAACATGGGATGAAGTAAGGCAGTTACAAGAAACAGCAAGAGATGAGGAAAAAGATTACTGGATAAAAGCAGGATGTAGAAGACAGGAAAATAATGGTGTGTGGGTATACAGAGATGAAAGACCAGTTATGCCTGATAGCATGATTGCAGACATGGCACGGATGTACCATGGACAAGCTCATATTGGGAGAGATGCAATGATCAGACTTTTAGACAGACCTGGTATAACCCAAAATTCAGAGCCATTGCTGAAAGTCTTTGTCAAAGATGTCTTATTTGTCAACAGTTTAACCCAGGAAGAAAAACCGTAGTGAGTCTAGGAACAATAGGACGAGAAGGAGGTCCATTCACAAGAATACAGATGGACTTTATTGAGATGCCCCTAGTAACAGATTAAGATATGTTCTAGTGGTCGTCTGTTTGTTCTCTCGTTGGGTGGAAGCATACCCCACAAGAAGGAATGATGGAACAACAGTGGCAAAACTTATGCTGCGAGAGTTCATTCCAAGGTATGGTTTTCCAGTCACGGTTGAGACAGATAGAGGAACACATTTCCAAAATGAGTTGATCCAATTGATTTGTGAAGCTCTGAGTATTAAACAAAAACTACATTGTGCTTACAGACCAGAGGCTTCTGGGGTAGTAGAGCAGATTAATGGAACAATTAAAAACAGATTAGGAAAAATGTGTCAAGCTACAGGACTCAAATGGCCGGATGCACTGCCTCTTGTTCTGATGACCATCAGAAGCATCCCTGAAAAGAAAACGGGACTCAGTCCTCATGAGATGATCATGGGACGAGCAATGAGACAAGCACACGTACCCGTCAACAAGTTATTAACTATAACTGATGATCTAGTACTGGATTATTGCAAGGGACTGGCTGATGTGGTGCATTCTGTGTTTCATCAGGTTGGACCGGATGCGACCACTCTTGAAAGAAAACCAGCCCACGACTTGAATCCAGGAGACTGGGTCCGCATAAAAGTCCACAAGAGAAGAAACTGTCTAGTTCCACGTTGGGATGAGCCAAGACAGGTAATCCTAGTGACAACGACTGCTGTCAAGTGTGCAGGGGTGAAGAACTGGGTTCATGCCAGCCACACAATCAGAATTCCAGAACCTACAGATCGACATGTGAGTCGGCGTCTGGAAGTGTGGGATAAAAGTTTAACGGCTGGGACAACCAAGATAAAAGAAAGGGTGCCAGAACTTGAAGATCGACCTGAAAGTCGACATCTGGAAACCCCAACGGAAAACACCTCTAGAGAAGAAGAGGAACAAGAAGAAGAAGAAGAAAGAAATTCAGAAATTCCAGAACTTGAAGATCGACCTGTAAGTCGACATCTGGAAATATCTGACACAACTTCAGGATCTGATGATTCAGCTGCAAACTGGGAAGAATTCCGAAAGAGAACTTGGGGTTATAAACCAATTAGAGAAGAAACTGAGCAAGAAATTGAGTTAGATGAACAACCAGGTACAAGTTATGGTGGAACTCCTTCAGAAACAATATTAATAGATGAAGTAGGGAAAGAAGTACACAAAAGGTTAGAAAATCGAGAAGAACCCCGAGGAGCAATAGGGATAGATAGAGAAACAGGAGAACAGGGAAATTTAGAAACAGAAAAGGAGAAAAACACCAAATTGGAAGAACCCCGAGGAGGGACAGTAATAAGGGAAAACAAAAAGGAGAAGACAGATCCACCAGTAGGAGATGACGAGATTATAAGTTTCAAAATAAGAGACAATAGTGAGACAGTTGAAACAGAAACAGAAGAAAGTGGAGGAGAGGAAAAAGCAAAGACTGAATCAAGAAAAAGAAATTGGAAATCAGAAAGAGAAGAAAGAGAAGGTGAAGCCAAAAGGCCAAGAAAAGGAGATAATTGGCCCAACAGCTATGTAAGAAAATTGAGATATAGAATAATAAGAGCGGAAGACGAAGGTGCTGAACAAGTAAATGAAGTAACAAGTCAAAAGGGACAAGAAAAACCCAGTGGAAAAGATTACAAGAGTCCAAAAGGACAAAGAAAGTGAATTCAAAATTTAAGTCACCTGAGTGGCTGTATATTGCACTAACTGATTACAAAGAAGAAGAAGAAAACACTCACGGAAACCAGAGACTGAGAAGTCGGATGGGAAAAGGTGAGATGCAACAAAACTGAAGTGAAGACTTATAGTGCTTCTGCCGGACGTGACAAATTTACTGGACGTGACAAATCACCGGATGTGACAACGAAAGAATTCTGGAGAGAATTAAAGAAAGTACCAAGCAAAGACTTTTGAAAGCAGAGTGGCATCTAAGTCATTTCTGAGGTGTAGTGACACAATTTTCTGAAACTTAACAAATAGAAAAAGAAAAATGGAAAATAATGAGAGTAGAAGAAATAAATGTGAATTTATAAAAAGATGGTGCAAAATGTGCTGTTTTTGTACAGGGTTATTAATGACCATATGGATAGTTTTAGCAATCACAATTCCTATTAGTGTAGCTGTGATAGAAGCAAAAAATGATACTAAACCAGAAAAAGAAACTAGTAATAAAGAACCAGTTATTTTAAGAAGTAGTGCAGAGTTGCATAAGGATAGGTCAGTAACAGATTTTCAAAGAATGTTTTTACAAAGTTGTTGTATGAGTACGTAAAAACAATGGACGTAAGAGATTGTTATGTTTGTATGCAGTTGCCTGCATCAGTATCCGAAGGTGTGACTTATCATCACCTACCTTTGACTTATGGAATAACATGTAGTGTAATAGCAAGTTTATTTTATAAAACAGGTAGATTAGAATCTTATTATACTGATATAGATAAGATTTTTGCAAACATTCCAGTAGTACCAGAACTTAACAAAGTAAAACCAGCAAAGGTTTTAGGAGAATTCTTTTAGAACATAGAAAATTAACGTTAGAAGAAATAGTTAGTAACAACCTTACCTGTGAGTTAAAGAAAGAAGAAAAAGTATTTTTAGAAATGGTTGAAGAAAGAAGAATGAAGTTTCAGAAAGAAGCAATAAAAGAGGAAGGAAAACGCTTATGGACGTTTGAGGAAGGAAATCATGAAGGGAAAAAGATAAATGCAGCAATGACTTTAGACTGGCCGCAAACAGGAAAGTTGTGCATTAGGAGAAATAAGACAGTCTATGACAATTACTTTGTAGGTTCCAGTATCTGCCATGACAATTATCAAATTCTGGGAGGTTGGGGATTCAAAGGTGGAAAGGACCCAATATTTCCAGGTATCTATTATATTTGTGGGAATAGAGCTTATTACAGGTTACTGGACCATTGGTATGGAACTTGCTATGTAGGCCTGGTCTTTCCAAAAAATTTCACATGGACAGAGAAGAAAAGGGAACATACAAGATGATTAATAGATTTACACGTAGAAAGAGGGAAAGTTTTTCAGAAATTGTAGGTGATATTTTGGAGCATTGATACCAGCAGTGGGAATATCTTTGAATGCATTTAAAATTCGGAAGTTATCCACAGTAGTAGATCGTTTATCTACAGATACTGCGGGAGGGTTCTTAATGGTAAATACCGAAATGGTTGCCATGAGAGCTATGGTGATGCAAAATCGGCTTGCCCTTGATATTCTTTTGGCAAAAGAGGGTGGAGTCTGTGGAATGTTGAAAGTCCAACATTGTTGTACTTACATTCCTGATAACAGTGAAAATATACAGAAGTATATTACAAATATTACAAGTTTGCACAAAGAATTAGTTCCACTGGAGGTTGAAAGTGTTTTGGGAAAACTTGGTAGAGGGTTTTCCTCAGTAGCGAATTGGTTAACTAGGATGAGTAGACTAGTGATAGGGAAAGTTATAATAGTAGCAACTATAGTAATATTATTAGCAATGATGTTGAAAATAGTAATATCATGTATAAAGAGAAAAGTAAGACAGAATAAGATAAGAAGAAATAACAGAATAATGAGAGAAAGAGAGAGAGAAATGGGTGAAATTGAGTTGGAGAAAATGAAAGAAAGCATGTATAAAGAGACTAAAAGGCAAGATGAAGAAGAAACAGATGTATAAATAACAGAAGGCAAAGGATGAAAGACATGCTGCCTGAAAAGAAGTATGACTTGGGTTTTATGTGGTGATTTAAAAATCACCAAAGGGGGATTGATGGAGCAGAAAAAATAAAAATTTTAACCCCTAACAAATTTTATAATTAATTAAATAAAATGTTCGTTTAAATGTATTAATCAACACTGTATGTGTGGGAATGGTAATATGCCAATGTGTGTGCTAAATAATCTATTAATAAATGTCCGTGTGTCTAATTATAACGTAAAAATAAATGCGTACTAATAAAAATAAATGCATGTTGTTGTGCTTCGTGAGAAATAAAATGTGTCGTTGCAAAAACAAATAGTGATGGTAAGTAAGGAACAGCTTAAGTGTTGCTTTCTGCTAGGTAACAACTAATTGGGGTACGTGAGACGGGAGGGAAACGAAAGGGATATTTTCTCTATTTTAATTATGTTTTGTTTGCCTCAAATTAGTGCTTCTAAAGTATAACCGAGTGGCGATATAAAATGGCCGCCAGTGGGAAGATGTGCGCAGGCGCAAGGGGACACGTGGTACGGGATGAGATTGGAGGAATCCGGAACCTCGTGATGTCTCTGAGAGGCTAGGATGCAAGAAATGGTCAAGGCTGGTGTGACCTAATTGAACTGATAGTGTGCCATGATGATCAGCAGAGAGCCCGTGGGAAACAAGTCTAAGAGAAAGGACAATGACTGCGGAGTTCTCGAATGTGTCGAAAGAAGTTACAAATGAACTGATCGAAAAGGATGGAAATGTTTAAGCGTATGGGAAAGGAAATGATCCAAGGACCCTTGAATCCAAGAGAACTTGATTAAAGAATGAATAAGCTGACATGCATGGACCAATGAAAGAAAAGCGTGATATTAATGTTGCAACAGTTAGTTAGCAAAGTTAGAATTAGGGTATAAGAGGGCCTACTCTTAGTGGGAGGGGTCAGTTCCAGGCAGTTCGAGAGTCGTGGTTGCAGTCACAGTCAGGAGAGAAGTTGAAGAGTCGTGTTGGTGGCTTCCAGTGCTGGGTGGTCCTGATCGATCCCTTACTGAGCGGGAGATGCTGAAAGACTGTTAGAAGAGACGGGTTGCAGGTAGCTGATGCTGACGAGCTGAAGTTGCTGTTGCTGTCTTAATTTTACAGTTGAGTATGAGAATCAGGCTATTTCTAATTCCTAACTTAGGTTAGAAATCATTAGGCTAAATTAGGAAGCTAGGCAGGTAACTAGGTTTTGGCTTCATGACAAAATGTCCTTTCTGCAATAAATTGATTATGCTTAATAAAAATTGTGAATTTAAGAATGAATAATTGAATAAAGTATTAAAATTCTTTTCATGCTTTTAAAATTATATAAAATCTAAGATTCTTTAAACCCAAAATGACTCAGTGGTTATTTTCCTAAATGATTGTGACATAAGTAATTGGTTATTGTGATTCAGCTGGTCTTAATCACTATGAACTAATTTCTTAAATGAATGATTCATCGACAAACAATGAGCAGGAATATCTTAAGAAATAACTAAAAGAAAGGGACAAAATAAAGTAATAAGATATCCTGGCTCTTCCAGCGGTACATAAAATGGTGTTCTCCATTTAGTTCTCATGCTTCTCCTAGGAGTACAGAATTTCATAAAGGTGTAAAGGAAATCCAGGAGTGTGTGTGTGTTAGGCGATGTTTATGGGCCCCATCGTCATGTGGATATGAGAAATATAGTTTGCCCCTGGATGACCTATAAGTAACCTGGGAGGAGAATAGTTTTTATTGTACGCGCTGCATCAGTCCCCATAGAGGCAACAATCCCTTCATAGCATCAGCAAATTGCTGCATCGTGGTATCTGTCTGATCAACATCTTCAGTGTTGATAATCCTCTTTACTCGTGACAATGAGGTACCCCTTTGCTGCAACTTATGATCCTTATGATAATTGGATGGGGCTAAGTAAACTGGGGGTAGAAGGAAGGAAACATAACAGCGTCCTGCCCACCCCCTAGGGAGCCATACATGAGCATGTGTCCCACAGATAAAATATACATTTGGGGGTGTAAGCAAGGGTGGACTACTTGTCGTGGTCAATGTAAACGTATAATTACAATGACTCTGCCCCACAGGAACACTCCCAAACCCTTCTAAACAAAATGGGGCTGGTGTATCAATTATTGGAATGGGTAGGACCTCACTATCTGGGATATTTCTCTCATGAAAGGATCGAAAATACTCTGTTATATTAAACCCTTGGAACTCCATCATCTCATCTTTTACCCAAGAAATGTTTGCACTTTGCTCATAAACATTCATACAGGCATCTGGATGCAAAGTACCTGCCTTCCTCCTTTCTCCGGGAGTGTATCCCTGGTGCATCACTATGTATTCCAACACTGCTTCATAATCTTCTTTAGTCATTTGGGCAGTATCTGCATGTGAGTCGGTATACACTACAATAAGGAGCTGGAACCATGCTTCACAACTCCCTAGATATGACAGAGGCAAGGATATAAGAAGATCATTCTTATGAGTCATAGAAGGAAGTAAACCACAGATCCAACACTTTGTCGCATTGGTCGTTTGGTGTACTTCATGGAGCATCTGAAGAAAAGCATTTCCAAAATACGTCTGCCTATGACTTTCTTTATGTGGAGCTAGGGAAACAAACGAATTTTCAGGCGGATCAGGAGTTGTCCCTATCAGAACATGCATTGGATGCTTAATTTCTAAATAAAATATCACACCAAACAATATAATCATAACAACAAAAATACAGAATAAAACCACAACTTTGGTTTTAGTGGTCCAACTAGGCCATCCAGGATCATTCTGACCTAAAGGCGGGGCCGCCAGGGGCTGCTCCTCTTGCGCGACAACTCACCCAAAGGGAACATATCTAACACCTTCTTTCTACAATAATGATGGAGTCACTTGCGACCTTCTTCAATCAATGATCAACTACGCCAAAGTCCGTTCTAAGCCTCTTTTGGTAGGCTTCTATTGTCCATCATACTGTAACAGGTGACTTCCTACGCGTGGGGCCTCACAGTCTAGGCCTACTCAGTAATCCAATCCTTCTTTGTGTCGGTTGGGGTGCCCTCCTGGCAAACACCCACAGCTCACTCGAAAGTCTAAATGTTTCAAAGCAGTGCACCAGTGTCTCTCTTTTGCGGCAGGCACTATAGATATTGTGCTCTTACCATAAACTCAAATCCATAACTCTCTATTTCCCTCTGGTGCTCTTCTTTTGTCATGGGCGTAGATCATATCTTACAGATCGCACTGTTTGATCAGAAAATAGCAACGAAGGCTCAGGCTCAATAAAGCTCCCAGACTCCAACACTCGTTGTTCAGTGTCAGAGGACTCTCGTGCTGCCCTTACTTCAGGAGGGACAGCTTCCAATAACACATCTTCGTTCTCTTTTTCTGTCTCCGTCCAAGTCAGCCGAGCATCCGAAAACAGGATGAACCTTGGTACGTGCTCACATTCATGATCTCCGATTCCTTCTTGGACCCATCGGTCATAAGGGAGTGGCAGCGGTATTCTTTTGGTATGGTGGGCATGTATCCAATTCTTTCTCCCCTCCACCTTCACCGCTGTCCTCGTTGGAAGGAGGACTTGCTTCGGTTCATGCCAACGGGGCTCCAGAGCCTTTGTCCTGGCAAAGTGTCGGATCAGAACCCAGTCACCGGGCTGCAACTTATGTCCGGGACTCTCTGGAAGTGGTCGCAGTGACTCTCCGATCTGCTGATGAATAAAACGAAGATTTTTAGTTAACTCATACAGGTAATCTATCATCATCGGATACTCGATCTCACTAAATCGTTTTGGCCTAGGGACACCCCATATATTGGCAGGGCGCCCCAAAACTACCTCATAGGGTGATAGACCAGTCCTCGTGTGTGCGGTCATTCTTGTGGACAAAAGGGCTAATGGTAACGCATCCAGCCACTTCAGGCCTGTGCTCTCCTGGATCTTAGCTAGCTTCAACTTGAGCGTTCCATTATATTTCTCCACAAGACCTGCAGATTGGGGGTGATTTGCTGCATGAAACTTCTGATTTATGTGCAACCCTTCACACACCAACTGCATGACTCAGGCATTAAAATGGCTGCCGTTGTCACTCCAGATCACCTGAGGCAAACCGAAACGAGGGAAGAACTCTTTTATGAGTGCTTTCGCCGTTGCGTTAGCAGTATTTTCCTTCACAGGGTACGCCTCCACCCACTTAATAAAAGCACACACGACCACTAGAACGTACTTCAAATTATTCACTCGTTCTAGCTCAATGAAGTCCATTTGGAGAACCTCAAAGGGAAATTAGGGTGGTGCGAAATTCCCAGAAGGCACAGGGAGTACCTTTCCCAGGATTATGCTTTAAGCAAATCATACAATGTTTCACTAAATGGGCAGCTACCTTGGGAATGAGATCATTTCGCCACACTGGGTCTAACAATTTACAGATCCCTTTGCGCTAATATGCGAGGGAACATGAGCCATAGTGACAACTGGGAAAACATATGCATTGGGCAACAGCCATCTCCGGCTGTCAGACAAATCAGTCCAGCACCCATCCTCATCTAGAGTACCTGTCCTTTCCTGCCATACAGCCACTTCATCTGTTGTGGCCTCATTCTGTATGTCCTTAACACTACTTACAGTGTTCTCATACATCGCATTATCAGGTACCCACCTAACAGGTCCTGCCACAAACATCTTACTCATCTTCGATCTAGCAGTTTCTCTAGCTGTTTGATCCGCAAATGCATTGCCCCTACCACGTCATCTGTAACTACCTTGTGGGCACTGCATTTTATTATTGCCAGCTTTTTGGGTAACATCAAAGCCGACAGCAATCTATGGATCAACGGGCCATGCTGTATCTTCAACCCATGGGATGTCAGGAACCCCCTTTCCGCCCAGAGCCGCCCAAAATTATGAGCGACTCCAAGCGCGTACTGGCTGTCGGTGTAAATATTAACAGCCATCTTCTCACTTAACTCACAAGCTCTCAACAAGGCCACCAACTCAGCAGCCTGGGCAGATTGATATGGGACGCGGGAAGTATCTACGACTGTGCGCAATGTGGTGATCACATATGCGGCAGAAGTAGTGCCATCTGGTAGCTTAAGGCAGGAGCAAAACCAAAGGGGATGATGGACGGAGTGTTGAACATTGCAAACACTCACCCCCAGTCAACTGATCTGGGTTTAATCCATCATCATTCTTTAGCTCACTCCGCCACCCCAGTTCAGACATGGCCATATGCAAATCAGTCTGACCCTGTGCCTCATGGGAACAGTCCAGCCCAAACTGCCAAGCCATGTCTTCCCTGGAACGGAAACAAGCATCCTGGGACCGGTTTCTGGCTTACAGCCGTCATCAGCCAGGCTATCTTGAATCCAGTGGCAAAGTGAGCAAGGGACCCACGTCTGGGCATACCCTGCCAACTTAGGGCGAACATAGCAAAACCAAAGGGGATGATGGACGGAGTGTTGAACATTGCAAACACTCACCCCCAGTCAACTGATCTGGGTTTAATCCATCATCATTCTTTAGCTCACTCCGCCACCCCAGTTCAGACATGGCCATATGCAAATCAGTCTGACCCTGTGCCTCATGGGAACAGTCCAGCCCGAACTGCCAAGCCATGTCTTCCCTGGAACGGAAACAAGCATCCTGGGACCGGTTTCTGGCTTACAGCCGTCATCAACCAGGCTATCTTGAATCCAGTGGCAAAGTGAGCAAGGGACCCACGTCTGGGCATACCCTGCCAACTTAGGGCGAACATAGCAAAACCAAAGGGATGATGGACGGAGTGTTGAACATTGCAAACACTCACCCCCAGTCAACTGATCTGGGTTTAATCCATCATCATTCTTTAGCTCACTCCGCCACCCCAGTTCAGACATGGCCATATGCAAATCAGTCTGACCCTGTGCCTCATGGGAACAGTCCAGCCCGAACTGCCAAGCCATGTCTTCCCTGGAACGGAAACAAGCATCCTGGGACCGGTTTCTGGCTTACAGCCATCATCAGCCAGGCTATCTTGAATCCAGTGGCAAAGTGAGCAAGGGACCCACGTCTGGGCATACCCTGCCAACTTAGGACGAACATAGCAAAACCAAAGGGGATGATGGACGGAGTGTTGAACATTGCAAACACTCACCCCCTGTCAACTGATCTGGGTTTAATCCATCATCATTCTTTAGCTCACTCCGCCACCCCAGTTCAGACATGGCCATATGCAAATCCGTCTGACCCTGTGCCTCATAGGAACAGTCCAGCCCGAACTGCCAAGCCATGTCTTCCCTGGAACGGAAACAAGCATCCTGGGACCGGTTTCTGGCTTACAGCCGTCATCAGCCAGGCTATCTTGAATCCCGTGGCAAAGTGAGCAAGGGACCCACGTCTGGGCATACCCTGCCAACTTAGGGCGAACATAGCAAAACCAAAGGGGATGATGGACGGAGTGTTGAACATTGCAAACACTCACCCCCAGTCAACTGATCTGGGTTTAATCCATCATCATTCTTTAGCTCAATCCGCCACCCCAGTTCAGACATGGCCATATGCAAATCAGTCTGACCCTGTGCCTCATGGGTACACAGTCCAGCCAAACTGCCAAGCCATGTCTTCCCTGGAACGGAAACAAGCATCCTGGGACCGGTTTCTGGCGTTGATCTACATTCACCAAAACTGGTCCCCCACCCTGTCCGTCGCTGTCCTAGCTGTGGATGGACATCCCTGTTCCTTCATCTACATCATAATCCTCGCGACAATACTGTCGTCCTCTAGGATCATCAAAGTAATTCTGATACTTTTCAACATTCTCAGTTCGATCTGGTCTTCTCTCACCCTGATTTCCTGTTCCTCTACCACGTCCCTGAAAACCCCCTCTTCTAGGTATCCCACCAGCCTGTAGCAATTCAGGGCACTCATTTCGCCAATGCCCCTCCTTCCGACAATATGCACATTGATTAGGTCCCACAGGTACATATGGAGCACTCGTTCCACCACCTCGCGGTACGGACCATCGCTGCTGCACTTGCGGCTGACCCCTTCCTCTTCCACTACTTCCCTGCACCTGCTGCAACAACACCTTTGTCTTCAATTCCTTCCCTTTCTTCTCTACAACCTGCCTCTGTTCATTCTCTCGATGTTCATAATATTGCGCCATACTCAATATTCCCAAGGGAGTGGACGTGGACCAGGTACTTTCTGCTGCCTTCATCCGGGCTGCAATCTCAGGAAGCAAATTATTAACAAACCTGTCGACAAAAAGCCGGACTCCACCATCCACTGACAAATCCTGACCACTGAAATCCAAAAACACCCTCGTACCTAGTAAAGAAATCTGACACACTCTCCTCTTTCTTTTGACAACATGCTGTAAGTTTATCCCAATCCACTTTCTTGGGAGCAATAAACGAATGCATGTACGTAATACTCGGCCAGGTACAGCTAACACTTCCGCTCTTGGCTTCTCACCTGGCTTACATTCTTGATCCCACAGCTTTATCTGATCCCATGTTGCTCCTAACTCTACCACGTGATCCACCAAGTGCACCTGCCTCCATATATCAATCGGCACCAGGAACCCAAAAAACAACATAATGTCAGCTAACGTCATAACTGTCGAATCGGCCGCTTCTGTCAGTTCTTTATAATAAGCAGTCGGATTCTTTCTGGGATCTGGCAACTGATTTTTAAGAGAAAGTACTTCGCTTCTCTTCCAGGGGGTATAAACCCATTGTTCTTGAAACCGTGCCCCCTCCCGGGGCCGAACAATGTCACCCGCTGCATTTATTTCTGCTGGTATCTCGGGATGATATATGGGGTGAACTTCTCTCATAGGGAACTGCGCTAATGCTGTGGAACCCTCTTTAAGCATCCTACCTCGATATTTTAACAAAGTAGTAACTTTTTTCAGCACAGCAGCAGGATCCATACCGGAACCATACACTTCATCTCGTATCTCAGAAACCTCCCTTGGGACCTCAGCATTAAAGCGCTGCTCCCACAAACTCATCAGCATTGTACACATACGCTTAAGCGCAAGTTGTTGCATAAGCGGTTCATATTGTCTCATCACACTCCATACATCCTCAACCATATCGATCGGATTTCGAATCCACTGCGCAGCCTGATTCGCCACCATCTCCTTTTCTTGATTACTTACTGCAGAACGCACCAACACCCTACTCACGCGTTCTTGCACTTTCGCTCGACTTCCAGGGGACATTCCACTCACAGGCGTTCTGTCAAATTGCATCATGGGAAGTGAAACATCCGCCGGTGAAAGAGTGGATGAAGAGACAGGTACCATCAATGAACGATCTTGACTAGAGGGAGTAAAGAAAGTCGAACCAGAAAATGCAGAAACAGGTGCCACAGACGGAGAGCTATTACCCTCCAACCCGGACATCGATAAAGCAGTATAATACACAGAAGGCGTCAAATGTAGACCCGGAATGTTAGGAGGAGGAGGAGGAGGACTGGTGGGACCAAGAACCGGAGCCAGATCCCTTGAAGCCAGGGCCTGGGAAGTTCGAACAATAGGATATATCCGTAGAGGAGCATAAGGTGGTGGGGGTTGGGTGTCTAACAAATCTTCAACAAAAGCATCACCTTCATTTTGAACGACATAACTCTTCTCAGCTTGCAGCCGAAACGCCCTCTCTGCGCACTCAACACCTTCGTTTACTGTCGCTTTATCATAAGCCATGGCTTTCTGCGCGATCGTCAGCGCCTGTCTTTTTCTCGTATTTTTTTCCTCTCTAATTCGCCGCTGCTTTGCCTCCTTCTGCCAAACCCTCAACATATCAAACATTGACTGCCTACTCTTCTTAGCAAACAGCTTTCCTTCTAGAAAATTCAACTTTTGTTCATCGAACGAGCCAACAAGTGGCCACTGCAAATCAGCATTGTCCTTCGTATATTTATGCCATAAGGTGCTAAACATAATAAGGCCAATACCGTGCTTTATGTACATATCAAAATTCGGGGTACCCTCTGGAGGAGCAGGTTGTCTTTCCTCCAGTCGATCACTTGAACAACAACATCGACATACAAAACATCCAAGTTAATATAACATACTTACACAATTCCCACTGCGCAAGCGCAAAGCCAATCCACTTCTCTGTCCGAAAATCGTACACAAAATACACTAAAAAATCAGCACGAACAGACATCTATTAAGGTATGCGATACAACACGGCCCAAACAGCCTTTCACTAAGCACCATCTAAGAATCTCTGTTACGTGTATGGATAGCCCAACTTGACCCTGTTGTGATTAGACATGATCTAAAGCCTATCCCGCATCTTGTAGCTCGTAGAGCCGTTAACGACTCTCAAACCACCACGAGATTCAGCCCCAGCACTCGTTCACACAATACAGTTCAAACTCGCTATTAAAGCACAGCCCAAGTAGCTTGTCCACAATACTTAAGGGTACAACTGAAGGTTCTGCCTTGTCAAACGCGGTCCGGCACTGCCCGTGAGGTTCGCCACTATGGCTCATCTCATCTGTGGCTCAAGACCACTGAGATACAGCTCGATGGGCGACCTCACCCTCACAGTCCGGTACCACTTATGGAGCACAGACCGATCGGTTCTGTCTCCCTCAAGTCGGTAGTGTGGCTCCGTCCACGAAACATGCCCCGAAGGCCCTGCCCCTCCTGGTGCTACCCGAGAACCACTATGAGACGGGTCTCAAAAACCCGAATCACCCGGAGCAGTTCAAGTTCACACCGAAAGGCGGTCAACGGTCTGCCTCGCACGGTTCAGAGTCCAACACCACCTCAGGACTGGCGCCAGTACATTTTCAAGTACTAAAACGTACAAAAAGTCACTCACCTGTCAAACGCAGATTTCACACATGATTCTCTACCGCCGACTCTCCAGACCAATCTGGTCAGCTCTAAGGTCTCGCCGTCTCTGGACCCCGGCGTATCACCACTAGGCAGGGCACCCTCGATCAGACGGGCGGGGCAAGCCACAGAAACAGAGCTCTATCTTGTGGGGGCCCCCGATCCGCCCGCTAGACCAGCCTGCGCCCCGACCTCACGACCTGTTTACGGGTGTGATGGGTGATTAATCGCGGGGTCCCTGTTCGGGCGCCAACTGAAGGAAGTGACCCGTATAGGGTTACTCGGGTTACTACACCACCTCTCGGCCTTACCTATATCAATGAAGAGTCGGTCAACCAGTAGAGAATGCAAACAAACAGTTTATTATCTATACTCTGCAGAGGAGCCCAAATGCAACATGCACCATGCAATGCTTGCTAATGGACTGCCTCAATAAACATGTGCAGCATAGTATGATACATCAAACACATCATAAACATCTAGAGCACGCCTACAAGGGAAGTTACAGGTTTAGAGATGCGTACTTTAGGGAGGCAGAGGGGCGTACATCACCAGCCCGAGGCAGGCACACAGTATTCTTAGCCAAGGTCAGCCAGCTGCATCCCTGCTCCTCCCAACGTAGGAGAGGTGCTGCAAATAGAATATTACTTACGCACACAGAAAGGCTTATTCATAAGCGAGGCAGCGCCCCTTATTGGATAAAGAAACGAAACTGGGCGTATACTTATCAGGTGAACAACAAGTGTCATGGCGCAGCTGTCTGGGCCTACCTCGTTCGCAGTTTAGAGCTCACCGCGTGCTTAAACATAGCCATAATGTAAGATGGCGGCCAGTATACAAAATGGCTGCCACCTGTCCAAGACTAACCTATTCTGTAAAACATCATCTCTCTTAATATAGCTCAGTGGGTTGTCAATATAGATGACTACCACTGCTATATTTAGCTATATAAGGCTAATCTAATAGCGTAACATAAGGGGCATAGCCCTATGATTATTTTGAAACCTACAGAGATGGCAGTGGTCTCCGGTATGCCAGTAATACGAATGTTGTTCCTCCTTGAGCGTGCCTCTAAATCTTCATTTTTGGCTTTTATAATGTTTAAAACTTTCTCCATTTGCAATAAATGTTCCTTCGAATCAACTTGATAATCATGAGCATCAGACACCCTATTTTCTAGTTGGTCTATGCGGGTTTCGTGAGTGTCCACACGTTTCCGCACTTGGTCAAGTTGGGCAGTGAGCTTATCAAGTTTAGTATCAATCACTTTAAGGCTGGTTTTTACGTCAATCAGAATGCTCCGCAAATCGTCATCTTGCCTGTCTGGCACATCGCTAGAGGCTGACTCTGTGTCATGCTCCGCTCCAGTGTCCGCATTCCGTGTAAGTCTTTTGTTTTCAAACGACAGTTTAGTTTGCTTAGCGTCGTTTTTCCCCATTTTACCTCTGTGAGTTGAGGGTTCATGATCGTTCGCGTTTGTACTGTATTGGGGGTCTGTTTCCCAGCAATTTATATCACTGGAGTGTCCCCACCTAGCGTGCTGGTGCCTTACAGCTTTCCACAGCTCTAATAGTCCGCGGGTTGATCAGCTCCGGGGTTCCTGCGCCTTCAGATATCACGCATAGCCATGTAATCTCACTGAGTGTCGCTCACCGCTCCCCCAGAGGGTCTGGTCATCAATGCAGTCCGATTATAGTTGCGTTGAAGTGTAAGTGCCTTACTTTGTAGTGATAGGGCGTTAGCAATGCACCATCTGCTATCTGTTAGTAGAATTGATGCCCCTCTGAGCAGGCAACCAGTCCCCTTTAGCCTACTGACCCGGGATTTTGCTGCACCACTGCAGTGGCGACATATGCGATGTGCCCGCTTGTGGCCCAGGGAGTTATGCAAAGGATGGTGTATTAAGGGCCAGTCTTGTACTAACGTATGTGGAAGCAGCCTGCAAGCCTGTCTTGCATCAAATGAGGCTTTAACTTCACCCCTCCTGAGAAGCTCAGCGCTTGCAGTTCAGGCGCAGGGCTCTGTGTGAAGCCAGCAGGGATCAAAGCAAAATGGCGCCAGACCTTCAAACTTGACTCGTCCCCCTCAATTAGGATATGCGGCTGTGATTGTAAGTTCCTCCGGGCCGCCCGATCCCTGCAGCCGAGGGCAGCCCGCGGCCGATCCCGATCCGACGCAGCAAACTCAGCAACCTGCCAGTGTGGGGGGGGGCAGCACGAATAGCCTTTGCCTGAATCCACCTGGGCGGCCACCCCTCGAGCTTCCGCCCTCTATGGCCTCTTAGCGTACCTCCCCCACACACTTATAGCGCATCGGGCGTCAGGCCCGGAGATCAGGATTATACAGCGTTAGTCCGTACCTCGGGTTAACGCCGACAGGGCACCGCCAATTCGCTCGGCCAGCTCCGGCTAGGATTTCACGCTGGAGTCGTTCTCCGGGCCTCCGGATATGAGGGTCTTCAATGCGAGCGCCGGCTGCCTCCTCGTAGTATGCCGCGCCTCATGGAGGGGTTATAGCTGCGACACACGACTTAGGGTGGCAGTTTCCGGCTCGCCGACCCAGCCAGGACGCACAGTCTCTGCCTCGCTATCCACCACCAGGCAGGCTGCAGCAATGGTCTTCAGTAGGCCTGACCTCACTCGGCCGCAGCAATCGAGTTTACAAACCTCCTACAGCTCCGATATTTTCAGGTAAGGGGTCCGGTCACAGCCTCCAGCGATGCCGCTTGTCTCCGCTTAGAGACCAACCCCTATAGCCAGGATAAATGCTGGATCATGTGTTTGGCCGGCAGAGCCCATTTAGCAAGCAGCCATCTTGCTGCTCAGCTAAGCCACGCCCCGAGGTTTTGACACTTGGCCTCTGGGAAACAGAGCATGGCCCCACTAAAAATTAGTATCTGCATTCCATGGTCTCATGGCAGACAGAACTGAATTTAGAGGAGACATCTGTTGTTCAAAGGGAAACCCCCTGAAACACACCCAACTTCAAAGGCACACTACAGTATAACTACTGGTGCCACACTTCAGCAGAGCAGAGATACGCTTGTGGGACGTGGGACCAGAGATCCTGGACTGCGTGGCACACACTACTAGAGGAATCTGTTGTGCACAAGGAGGATTACTGCCATTGGAAGGGACCGTGCACCCTTCCTGAATAGGGGCTGGCCTGGGCTGGCTACCTGCTGCTGTGTGGCATCCTGAAGCATGCTCTCCAAGGGCTTGCCCCTAGTTCTTTTGGGGAGGTCTCAGGGACATTAAAGACTTCCATGGAGGGACCCACACCGTCTACTTGTGACACCTAGAGAGCGGTGCCCTCTTAAGTGTCCACATCATCTGTTGGATCCCAGCTGGTAGTGCAGCATGTGCGTGGAACTAAGCAATGTGCCTGGAGATTGGATTGCCTTGCGTGGAGCCCCAAAAGTACTGCCCACATCTAAGGAGTGTTGTCTTTGCATCGTGGGGCCATAACATGCATAAGCATCTTGTTGGTGGTGAGTGAATTCACCGGTTGCGGGATCCAGTGTGGCCCGCTTTGTTGATCCTGCCACGTCTCTCTTGTGCAACACGCCGACTGCATGCTCATTGCGTGCGGTGGCTGATTCACAGGTTGCGACCCTCTGAGGTGAGGGTTTACTCATAGTAGTGCCTCATTCTACCTCGTGCAGCACTGCTAAACCTGAGCCTGTGTGGTGTGTGTGACCGAATTGTTTTTTGCAACCTGTATCAACGCGCACCAGGCATTGTGCCTCATCTCCAGGGAGGCACAGAATTTGAAACTCTTCATTGTGTTTGACAGGTATTGGCTGGTGTGACCTGTATTAACTCCTCATTACCAGGGAGGTATGGATTTGTAACTCTCCATTGTGTGTGACTTGAATTATCTGGCGTGACCAGTATCACTGCTCACCAGCAGCGGCAGCCAGCACAGGTAAGCGCGATGGGGCGGGGCGGGGTGGGAGCAGGGGAAGTCGACAGACGACAGAATAGGTATAATTAAATAAATAAATAACACCTATTCCATCGTCCGTCAGTTCCCCCCCTACTTCGTCCTGCCCTGCCCCACCACACTTACCTGTGCCAGCTGCGGCTGCTCACCAGGCATTGGGCCTCATTTCCAGGGAAGTACAGAATTTGCAACTCTTCATTGTGTGTGACTGGACCTGTCTGGTGTGACTCAGATCAATGTGCACCAGACGGTGTGCCTCATTTCCAGGGAGGTGGGGAGGAGCAGATTTGTGTTTCGTGGTGCCTGGATTACCTGGGTGCTACTTTGATCAACGTGTGTGTGACAGGATGCCTCCTTCCGAGAGGCTCCCCTGCTTCATTCCCCCATTTATCGATTGTTCCTTTTTGTGCCTTCAGTGCGGCGGACCAACTGCCCTCTCTTCACCAAGCCCTGACAACTTTGTGTTGCCAAGTAGTATTTCTGGATCGGGCTTGGGTGGTGAGAGTAACTGACTGGGCTGAGGAACGCTTCTGAGAGCTATCGAAAGCGGGTGAAGAGACTGCATGACCCCCTTGTGCTTCGCAGAACTGGGCTGGTGCCAGAAGTCACATTGTGAAATCCTTTTATTGAATGACTATCACCCTCAGCCCACTTCTGCTCCGCATCCTGTGGGTGAACTTCGTGGGCGTAGGCTGGTTGGGTTAGTTTAAAGGTGGAGGAGGGATTAGGCCACTGGGTTTGCATTTGTGTTATCCACTGACCTACCGGATATCAGTGGCACCACATTACAGTGCTGTGTGCGTGTTTGTGATTCACACAAAATCAAAAATATTTGTGTGAAACTGGAAGTGTTGGGATGTGCAGGAATACGTCTTTTAGGTCTAGAGAGGCCAGAAAAAGTCCTGGGTGAAATAGAGGTAAGATTGGCTGAATAATGACCATCTTGAAGGAGATGTGGGGAATCTAACAATTGACGTCCTTGAGATCTAAAACTGGACAAAGTTCCCCTGACTGTTCCTGAGCTAAAGACAGTATTGAATACCAAGCCAGATGTGTCTCTGCTTCTGAGACAGGGATTTTCCCCTTTTTGATTAAGTTTGGAATTCCCTGTAAAAGGGCTAGGCATTTAATTAGACATTTTGGTAGAGCAGTCACTATAAATTTGTCTCAAGCTATGGTTGAAAAGTGGATTCTATACCCTTGATTCACTATATTCAGGACCCAGGAGTCTGAGATCAGATTGTTCCAAATCTTGGCAAACTTCTTTGGACTACCTCCTACTGGAAGATCATCTGATTCCACGGATAGACAGTCAGATTTATGGGTGGAGGTTGCGGCAGAGTATTGAGGGATCAAATGGGACTTGTCAGATGCGGGGGTGACCAGGCCGCGACCCCTTCCTCGAAAGGGCTGATTTGGTACCCTTGTGCAAGAAGCTGACCGATAAGCTCTTTCCTCTAAATGACGGTCAAGCAGGAGCCATCATCTTTCGATCTGCTACTGATTTTTTTTGTGATGTCCTCTAAAGAGGTCTACAAGAAGGTTCTTGCTTGAAAAAAGGAATGCACATGAGAAGTGTTTTTTGGTGTGAATGGGCTCTCCAAGACCTCATCCACAGGTCTCTATGTACTGCTATCACTGATCCTGAAGCTTTGGCTGCGGCACTAAGAGCATCAAAAGAAATAGTGGCCAAAAAATGAACTTGTGGCACCAATAAAGACAAAATAGATGCACCATCATTGCCTTGCTGTGATGAATCTGCCAAACTCTGGAAATCTCTCAGAAGAAATGATAAAATGGAGGAATACATATTTGTACTCACTGTGAATTTAGAGGCTGCATAAGTGCCTACCCAGGTGACTTGAACCTTTTTATTTCCTGGGTCTGGGCATGACAAACCTGCCATCACAGCGTCAACTTTCTCACTGGGTGTAAAATCCTCAGTGAAAATCAGAAGTGGTTATCTATGTGATGGAATCTGGGAGAATTAGGTCTTTTCCCTTATTCTGTTCCTTAGAGAGCAGTGTGCGTATAGTGTTATGCAAGGGAGGTTTCTCAGATTCCTTCTGGCGTTACTGCTGGAAGAGATCCACCTCGTTATCACTAGGCCTGGGCGGTAAATTCCGTTCCGCTCGCGGAATTTGCAGAATTTGGGTAATTTCGCGTTCCGCGGAGAACGCGAAATTGCCAAAAATTCTGCGATCCGCGGCTTCGCGGAATTTTTTGCTTGTTCGCGCTTTCAAAGTGCGTGTTCGCGAGATATTTCCCCCCGAGCACGCAAACAGCTTTCGCGAACAGGAAAAAAGCATTGCGAACGGGCGGAACAAGCAATTCCGCGTGTTCGCGGAACTTTTGCGTGCTCGCGCAGATTTTTTACCGTTTCGCGGAGCTTTGCGTAGCGCAACTACGCAAATTCCACCCACCCCTAGTTATCACCAGGGGTAGTATCTGAGAAAGAGAGATTCTTCTGGCCGCTGCAGCACAGTTTTGTAAAATATGGCCCTGCCATCCTCCTCTGGTTCTTCAGGGTCAGCGTCCTGTGATGATCTCTGTTGCTTAAGGGCAGGGTCTTTAGACTGAAGAGCAGCAGCCACAGCCTTATTTATATCTGCTGAATTAAGTCAAGTGAAGGGATTTCTGCAGTAGGCTGGTCATCTGTGGGGATGGGTTCCTCCATACCCACAAAGAGGTTTCTGGTTCCCCATGATTGAGCTTAGCAGATCGCTTAGACGGTTTCTCAACGTAATGTAATGTAAGGGGGATTTGTAGAGTGCTGCTTGTCACCAGTGAGGGTATCCATGCGCCACAGGGTTCACTAACAACAAAAGTGAGCACCAAGCTACCTAGAAAGCTCTTGTTCCTGTTTGAGGCTCCATTTCATAGAAACAAAGTCTGATCTCATGGATTCTTGTGGGCACAAAAAACATTCCAGCGCTCCGCGTGGGTTCAGTATTTATTTTAACCTGGGTCGCTAAAACAGACCTGACAGACCATGCATCCCATAGGAGCTTCTAGTGCAGGCTCGTGAGCTAAGGAATGCATGACATCAGGGCATAGCCGCTGTAGCCTACTTATATTTGAAAGGCAACAAAGGAAAAGAAAAGTCGCTGTAGCTGACATTTCTGTTACCTGACAGCGTGCAGCAAACTCTGACCCAGGGGTCTCCAACTGGTCGATTGTGTGCTGCCGGCAGCTCGCCGACACTTTGTGAGTAGCTCTCACCCTCAGCATCTTTATTTTGTATCCCTTCATTCTCTTTTAGATCTTTAGGCCTTTTTTTGTTTGCAGTAGCCCACCCTCACCCAAATCAGCTGCTCAGATTGACTGTACTGAGCTTAGCTGGGGCAGGGCGGGCCGAAGATGAAGACGTTGTTTCTGAACTCCGCCACATGCCTTTCTCAGCCTGGCACCATGCTTTTGATCCTGCGTGATGTGTGCCGGAGCGGAGAGGAAGGTGTGCTGTGTAGCGGGGGGCATACCTTAGTGGGGGCAATAGGGGTGACCACCAGCATACATAAGGCCACAGGAATCAGGAGCAATAACGAGACACACACTTCTTGGTCTCGGTGTGCCGTCAGCCACGAGCGCTAACGTCACCTTTATTTTATACCCTCTGGTCCCAGCCCGTCCCAGAGGGTTGCTGCTCGTTACATTGTATGGATCGGGCCGGATGGCTCACAACATCCCTCCCAGCCAAACATGTTCAAAACAATAAACTAAAGTAATGAATTAACAAAATAAAATAAAATAATAAAGATGGGTAACAAACTGTCTCTTGAGTGTCCTTTCACACCACTCTGTTTCTTCTTGACAGTCTGCTTCTTAGCACAAGAAATCTCTCAGCCTTTGGCTTGGTTGGGGGTTGTTTCGCAGTCTATAGGGATGTCCCCACTGAGATGTTCTTATATCCACTCTCCTTGGAGTATCCGATTCTTGTCGTTCTCCTTCTTCTTCTCTGTCTCCCTCCGATTCTGATCGTTCACTCCTTCATGGTGACTCCATGTCCACTGCTTCATTCATATCATTCTGTGAGTTCCCCTGCTCCACTTCCGCACTGCTCGTTTCTGTAGGAAACACTAGTTTCTTGAACCATGACACATTTCTTGCCAGTCACCTCTCCCCTCTCTGAGCGGTTACCATGGTGCCTTGCACATCAACTACTTCCCAGGGCTCCTTTTCAAATGGTGTTCTGAATTTCCACCCAGGATGTCTATCTTTGACCACCACTCGGTCTTCTAGGCAGAGTTCCACTAGTCGCGCTCCTCTCTTCTGACTGGCTCGCTCATTAGTCTTTTCCCACTTGGTCTGTGCGGCCGCAATATCCAGTTTGCTTGGGATCCACTGTTCAGTCACGGGCACTATGTCTCGTACCGCTCTTTTCATGATTAGATCACTGGGTGAGCATCCGGTCGTACTGTGGGGTGTCTGTCTGTATGCCATCAGGAATTGGTGTAGGCACGCTTCCAGATCTTCGCCCCGGTCAACACCAATCCTCAGAGCCTTGTTAATTGTGTGCATAAAACGCTCCACCTCACCATTGGCTTGAGGCTATTGGGGAGTCACCTTCCGATGGCAGATGTTGTAATGTTCTAGATACTCTCTGAATTCTTGTCCGTGAAATGGCGGCCCATTGTCAGTACGTATTTCTTCTGGTATCCCCAGTAGAGCAAATGTCTTCTCCATTACTGGTTTGATAGATTCAAAAGCTGTGGACCTCACTACCTCAACAACTGGAAATTTTGAATGGCTGTCTATCATAACCACTGTTGATCTCCCATCCGGGAAACTTCCAAAGTCCATACTTATCGCTGCCCATGGTTCAGTACTTGGTGTTTCCGTGATCACTGGTGGCGCTGGCGCTTCCCTTCCGGTGATTATACACGCATGACAGCTTCTCACTTTTTCTTCGACCATGCGGTCCACTCCAGGGAACCACACTTTGGTTCGCAGACGGGCTTTCGTTTTCTCAATTCCCTGATGACCCTGGTGTCCTTGGTCTACCGTCTTCTTCCACAGTTTGACTGGCATTACTATTTTCGTGCCTCTGAGAATCAGTCCCTCACCGCTTTTGCTTAGCTCTTCCGGGAACCTCCAGACACCCATTCTGGCCTCCTTCTCCTCTTCTGTCAGTCCACTCACCCCGTCCAGGAAGTTCCACCACTGGTGTTGGTGTAGTGCCTCCTTGACTGCAGATAGGCATGTATCTTCGCTTGTTGCCACCACTATGTCTTCCAATGATAGTGCTTGAGGGCACGCCGCCTCTGTGATCTGCTTGAGAAAAGACTCTGCGCCATCGTCCACCTCCCTCTGTTGTCCTGGACCCGCTGCCATGGGGTAAGGAGACAAGTAATCGGCCGGATTGTTGACTCCTGGCCTGTAGACTACATCGAAGTTGTAGTGCTGGAGCTGTACAGCCCACCTCTCGATGCGTGGCGGTCTGCTTCTTGCAGTCCCTCCAAACAGCGGTACTAGTGGTTTGTGGTCCGTTACCACTCTGAATTTGTGCCAACAGTGATAGATGTTGAAGTGCTGGCACGCCCACCGGATCGCCAATGCCTCAATCTCAAGTTGGGCGTATCTTGTTTCTACCTCCGTTAGTGCTCTGCTGGCGTATGCTATGGGCACCCACTCCTCGCCTGTGCCTTGTTGGAGGAGCACTGCCCCTAGGCCGACCGGGCTGGCATCCACAACCAGCACCGTGTGGTTACCAGGTGTGAAGTACGACACCATTGCCCCTTGTAGCAGCTCTCCCTTGACGTCTTGAAACGCTTTCGCTGCTTCACTAGTCCATTGCCACTTCACATCTTTCCTGGTGAGCGCTCTCAGTGGCTCCGAGATTGTAGCCAGATGGGGAATGAAATGGCGGCAATAATTTGCCATGCCGAGAAAACTCTGCATTTCCGTCTGATTTTTCGGTATTGTTGCGGCTCTAATAGCTTCCACTTTCACTGGGTCTACTTGCAGCCCCTCTTTGGAGAATCTGTATCTGAAAAATTCAACTTTGTTGGTATAGAGCTCACACTTCTCCTTGTGTAAAGTCAATCCTTGGTCTAACAGCCTTTGTAGTGTTGCCCTCAGTCGTCCATGGTGTTCTTCCAGCGAGTTGGAGAATATTAGCACATCATCGCTGACATTTATGACTCCCACTAGCCCCGACAAGGCCTCAGGAATGGCATCCTGAAAAACCTCGGCTGCGGATGGCACCCCAAAGCTAAGTCGTTTTTCCTTCTGTGCCCCTCGCTGCCCCACTGTTGTTGTGCCCGTGATTTACCTGCTCTCCCCCCCGTTTTTCCTTCTGTGCCCCTCGCTGCCCAACTGTTGTTGTGCCCGTGATTTACCTGCTCTCCCCCGTTTTTCCTTCTGTGCCCCTCGCTGCCCCACTGTTGTTGTGCCCGTGATTTACCTGCTCTCCCCCGTTTTTCCTTCTGTGCCCCTCGCTGCCCCACTGTTGTTGTGCCCGTGATTTACCTGCTCTCCCCCGTTTTTCCTTCTGTGCCCCTCGCTGCCCCACTGTTGTTGTGCCCGTGATTTACCTGCTCTCCCCCCGTTTTTCCTTCTGTGCCCCTCGCTGCCCCACTGTTGTTGTGCCCGTGATTTACCTGCTCTCCCCCGTTTTTCCTTCTGTGCCCCTCGCTGCCCCACTGTTGTTGTGCCCGTGATTTACCTGCTCTCCCCCGTTTTTCCTTCTGTGCCCCTCGCTGCCCCACTGTTGTTGTGCC
Source organism: Calotriton arnoldi (assembly GCA_963921515.1). NCBI lineage: Eukaryota > Metazoa > Chordata > Amphibia > Caudata > Salamandridae > Calotriton > Calotriton arnoldi. Next base: position 1,133,279 of record CAWUFW010003833.1, read on the forward strand.
CGTGATTTACCTGCTCTCCCCCCGTTTTTCCTTCTGTGCCCCTCGCTGCCCCACTGTTGTTGTGCCCGTGATTTACCTGCTCTCCCCCCGTTTTTCCTTCTGTGCCCCTCGCTGCCCCACTGTTGTTGTGCCCGTGATTTACCTGCTCTCCCCCCGTTTTTCCTTCTGTGCCCCTCGCTGCCCCACTGTTGTTGTGCCCGTGATTTACCTGCTCTCCCCCGTTTTTCCTTCTGTGCCCCTCGCTGCCCCACTGTTGTTGTGCCCGTGATTTACCTGCTCTCCCCCGTTTTTCCTTCTGTGCCCCTCGCTGCCCCACTGTTGTTGTGCCCGTGATTTACCTGCTCTCCCCCGTTTTTCCTTCTGTGCCCCTCGCTGCCCCACTGTTGTTGTGCCCGTGATTTACCTGCTCTCCCCCCGTTTTTCCTTCTGTGCCCCTCGCTGCCCCACTGTTGTTGTGCCCGTGATTTACCTGCTCTCCCCCCGTTTTTCCTTCTGTGCCCCTCGCTGCCCCACTGTTGTTGTGCCCGTGATTTACCTGCTCTCCCCCGTTTTTCCTTCTGTGCCCCTCGCTGCCCCACTGTTGTTGTGCCCGTGATTTACCTGCTCTCCCCCCGTTTTTCCTTCTGTGCCCCTCGCTGCCCCACTGTTGTTGTGCCCGTGATTTACCTGCTCTCCCCCCGTTTTTCCTTCTGTGCCCCTCGCTGCCCCACTGTTGTTGTGCCCGTGATTTACCTGCTCTCCCCCGTTTTTCCTTCTGTGCCCCTCGCTGCCCCACTGTTGTTGTGCCCGTGATTTACCTGCTCTCCCCCCGTTTTTCCTTCTGTGCCCCTCGCTGCCCCACTGTTGTTGTGCCCGTGATTTACCTGCTCTCCCCCCGTTTTTCCTTCTGTGCCCCTCGCTGCCCCACTGTTGTTGTGCCCGTGATTTACCTGCTCTCCCCCCGTTTTTCCTTCTGTGCCCCTCGCTGCCCCACTGTTGTTGTGCCCGTGATTTACCTGCTCTCCCCCCGTTTTTCCTTCTGTGCCCCTCGCTGCCCCACTGTTGTTGTGCCCGTGATTTACCTGCTCTCCCCCCGTTTTTCCTTCTGTGCCCCTCGCTGCCCCACTGTTGTTGTGCCCGTGATTTACCTGCTCTCCCCCCGTTTTTCCTTCTGTGCCCCTCGCTGCCCCACTGTTGTTGTGCCCGTGATTTACCTGCTCTCCCCCGTTTTTCCTTCTGTGCCCCTCGCTGCCCCACTGTTGTTGTGCCCGTGATTTACCTGCTCTCCCCCCGTTTTTCCTTCTGTGCCCCTCGCTGCCCCACTGTTGTTGTGCCCGTGATTTACCTGCTCTCCCCCCGTTTTTCCTTCTGTGCCCCTCGCTGCCCCACTGTTGTTGTGCCCGTGATTTACCTGCTCTCCCCCCCGTTTTTCCTTCTGTGCCCCTCGCTGCCCCACTGTTGTTGTGCCCGTGATTTACCTGCTCTCCCCCCGTTTTTCCTTCTGTGCCCCTCGCTGCCCCACTGTTGTTGTGCCCGTGATTTACCTGCTCTCCCCCCGTTTTTCCTTCTGTGCCCCTCGCTGCCCCACTGTTGTTGTGCCCGTGATTTACCTGCTCTCCCCCCGTTTTTCCTTCTGTGCCCCTCGCTGCCCCACTGTTGTTGTGCCCGTGATTTACCTGCTCTCCCCCGTTTTCCTTCTGTGCCCCTCGCTGCCCCACTGTTGTTGTGCCCGTGATTTACCTGCTCTCCCCCCGTTTTTCCTTCTGTGCCCCTCGCTGCCCCACTGTTGTTGTGCCCGTGATTTACCTGCTCTCCCCCGTTTTTCCTTCTGTGCCCCTCGCTGCCTATCGCCATTCCCGCCGCTGCGTCCCCTGCGGCCCCGCCCCCTGACTGCCCATTCGCTGCCCCTGCCTCCCGCCTCCCAGCTGCTCCTCCCTCCCACCTCCCCATAAATGGCGGCCGCTGCACGGCCGCGCAGCGGACGTGCGCAGCGGGCGCGCCGCTGGCGCGCCGAAGGCGCGCCTAAGGCAAGCCCGTCTGCGCCCGTCCGCGACTGGACCGCGCCCAGCGCCAGAACCCCTGGATCCCACCGATGCAACACCACTCGACGGACCTACGACGCCGCCACACTCACCGCACTCAATGCCGGCCGGAACCCTGCCTGCTACCGAGCCTCACCGAGACGCACCCACGGACCCTTCACCTGCCAAACCTGCCGATTCACCTGCCCCCTGACGTGCACCACCTCCGCCAAGTCGAGCAACAGCAGCAACCACCTGAAATGCATCCTGCTGAACACCCGCTCCGTCCACAGGCACGCCGTGGAACTCTGGGACCTGCTCGACGCAACAGCACCGGACATCGCCTTCCTCACCGAAACCTGGATGAACGCCTCCTCAGCGCCTGACATCGCCATAGCCATCCCGGATGGATACAAGATCACCCGGAAGGACCGCGTCAACCAGACGGGAGGAGGCATCGCCATCGTACACAAGAACACCATCCGCATCTCGACTAACTCCGACGAGACCTTCACCGCCGCCGAACACCTACACTTCCAGATACACACGGACCCCAAGACCACCCTCCGAGGCACCCTCATCTACAGACCCCGGGACCACGCACACTATTCAGCGAAGACATCGCAGACTTCATCAGCCCGCACGCCATGCCCTCCGCCGACTACATCCTCCTAGGGGACCTCAACTTCCACCTGGAGAACAACAACGACAGAAACACCACCGCCCTGCTGGACAACCTCGCCAACCTCGGACTCAAGCAACTGGTGAACACGCCCACCCACTACGCCGGCCACACGCTTGACCCCGCTCTTCTCGTCCAGCAAGCACATCTCCTTCAGCCACGCCACCGGACTCCACTGGACCGACCACAGCTGCGTCCACTTCAGCTTCAGAAAGACTGCGACCCACCACCACCCGCAACAGGCTCCCCACCGGAGCTGGAGCAAGATCACCGCCGAGCAGCTCACCGCCTCCCTCAGCCAGAACACACCCACCGACACAACGGACCCAAACGAAGCAGCCAGCAACCTCGCCAAGTGGCTGACCGCCTGCGCCGACGACCTCGCACCACTAAAAACCCTCCCAGCAGACCCGGAAGCAAGAAAACCCCTTGGTTCACCAACGAACTCAAGGAATCCAAGAAGAACTGCCGCACTCTCGAGAAAACCTGGCGACTCGACCAGACCACAGACAACAGGACCGCCCTCAAGCACGCCACCCGCAAACACCACCAGCTGATCCGTGCCACCAAGAAGTCGGCACTCAAAGAACGACTGGACAACAACGCCCATGACAGCAAGGAACTTTTCAGCATCGTCAAAGAGTTCTCCAACCCCAGCGCCGGAAACAACGACATCACCCCCTCGCAAGACCTCTGCAACTCACTCTCCGCGTTCTTCCACCGCAAGATCACCGACATACACAACAGCTTCGACGCACAAACAACGCACCCTACCGCCAAACCAATGCCCGCCACCACCACCCTCTGCAACTGGACCCCGATCAACACCGAAGACACCACCCGCACGATGAACTCCATCCACTCCGGATCACCAACCGACCCCTGCCCACACCACGTCTTCAACAAAGCCGACGCCACCATCGCACCCCATCTCCGGGACATCATCAACTCCTCCTTCCACACCGCCACCTTCCCGGAGAGCTGGAAGCACGCCGAGCTTACCGCCCTCCTGAAGAAACCAACGGCGGACCCCACCGACCTCAAGAACTACCGCCCCATCTCGCTCCTTCCGTTTCCGGCCAAAGTCATCGAGAAGACCGTCAACAGACAGCTTGCCGCCTTCCTCGAGACGAATGGATCCTCGACCCCTCGCAGTCCGGGTTTCGGGCCAACCACAGCACCGAGACCGCCCTTATCGCAGCCACCGACGACATCAGAACCCTAACCGACAACGGGGAAACAGCTGCCCTCATCCTCCTGGACCTCTCCGCGGCGTTCGACACCGTCTGCCACCGCACCCTAGTGAAGCGCCTCAGCAACATCGGAATCCGAGAGAAAGCACTGGAATGGATCATCTCGTTCCTCGCCGGAAGAACCCAGAGAGTCCGCCTCTCCCCGTTCAGATCCGAAGCCACCGAGTCATCTGCGGCGTTCCACAAGGATCCTCACTCAGCCCGACCCTCTTCAACGTCTACATGAGCCCCTCGCAGCCATCGCACGCCGACACAACCTCAACATCATCTCCTACGCCGACGACACCCAGCTGATCCTCTCCCTCACCAACGACCCCACCACCGCCAGAGCCAACCTGCACGACGGGATGAGAGACGTCGCCGACTGGATGAGGAACAGCCGCCTTAAACTGAACTCAGACAAGACGGAAGTCCTCATCCTGGGCTCATCACCCTCCGCCTGGGACGACTCCTGGTGGCCCCCGGCCCTGGGCACCGCACCCAAGCCAACGGACCACGCACGCAACCTGGGCTTCATCCTGGACTCCTCCCTATCGATGACCAAACAAGTCAACGCCGTCTCATCTTCATGCTTCAACACTCCTGCGCATGCTCCGCAAGATCTTCAGATGGATCCCCACTGAAACCAGGAAGACCGTCACCCAGGCACTCGTCACCAGCCGACTGGACTATGGGAACACCCTCTACGCCGGAACCACAGCCAAACTTCAAAAGAGACTCCAGCGCATCCAGAACGCCTCCGCACGACTCATCCTGGACATCCCCCGACACAGCCACATCACCGTACACCTGAAAGACCTGCACTGGCTCCCCGTCAGCAAGAGAATCACGTTCAGACTCCTCACCCACGCACACAAGGCCCTCCACGACCTGGGCCCAAAGTACCTCAACGACCGCATGTCCTTCTACACGCCCACACGCCAGCTACGATCAACCAGCCACGCCCTCGCCACCGTACCACGCATCCGCAGAACCACCGCCGGAGGAAGATCCTTCTCCTACCTGGCGGCCAAGACCTGGAACTCCCTCCCCACTCACCTTCGGCGAACCCAGGACCATCTCGCCTTCAGGAAGCAGCTCAAGACCTGGCTGTTCGAGCAGTAACTTACCCCCTCCCCCAGCGCCTTGAGACCCTCCCGGGTGAGTAGCGCGCTCTATAAATGCCGTGATTGATTGATTGATTGGTTTGAACCTTCTCAAACCCACATGCGTGGAGAACGTGATAATGTAGCGACTAGCCTCGTCGAGTAGTAGCTGGTGGTATCCGGAATTAAGGTCCACCTTCGAGAACCACTTTGCGCCAATAATGTCAGCCACTATTTCGTCTATGGTGGGAGTTAGGTGTCTCTCTCTCCTGATGGCCTTGTTTGGCAAGCGCATATCCACGCACAGACGTATGGCGCCTGGTTATTTCGGTTTTGGAGCAATAACAAGTGGTGATACCCGCGGTGTAGGCCCGACACTTTCTCAATCACTCCATCCTTCTCGAGTTTTTCCAACTCTGCCTCGACTAAGGGCCTCAGATGAAATGGCACTCTCCTGTGATGCAGGGCTACCGGCTTGATCGACTGGTCTATATGTAGCTTGACCTTCACTCCTTTCAGACAGCCCAGACCTTCGAACAGCCCTGGGAATTCGGCCATGATGCCTTCTGCATGCGATTGATGTATCTGGCGGGTGAACATCACCAATCCAAGATCTTCCACCGAATGGCAGCCCAATAGAGTCCCAGCACTATCTTGCGTCACATGAAATCTTGTTGTTGCTGAAATTTCCCCATGGGTGACCTCTACCTCAATTACACTAACCCTGGGCGTAGTCCGCGTAGTAGCGTTACGCGTAGCTACGCGAAGTGCACTTCACACTACGCGAGCTACGCGTAGCACTACGCGAACTGCGTAGTGCGGTAGGAAATGCTGTTCGCAATGATTGCACAGTGCCGGATGCTTGTCCGCACTGTGCAATCATTGCAAACGGCATCTTGCACAGTGCAAGTGGTCGTTTTCTGCCGCTCGAGTAGATTTGTACTCGAGCGGCAGTTTTCTCAACGCGGACTGGTAGTTTCTCATCGCGAGCGGTCGCGAGCATACGCGACCACTCGCAATGAGAAACCTGACCTCCCCGCGTTGAGAATCTCGCCGGGAGGTTTATTTTCCACGCTCGCGATCGGCAACTTGATGTTGCTGATCGCGAACGAGGAAAAAGTCTCGCCGGGATGTCATTTTGCTTGCTCGCGGTCGCCAACTTGACGTTGAGGACCGCGAGCAAGCAAAAAATGCCCGCTATGCTACACTACGCCTTTTTGCACTGTGCTACGTGCAATTCGCGTAGCGCGTAGTTGCGCAAACTACGCAAACTACGCGAGCGTAGCGTAGTTTTCCGCCCAGGCCTAAATTACACCCTGTAGTGGAATGGGCGTGTCTCCCCCATACGTAAAGATCTTCGCATTCGTCCTGAGCACTGGTAGTCTGGGTTGGAGCTGCCTGTAGTGTTCCGCATCCAGGATATTGACCGACGCTCCAGTGTCAATGAGCGCTGTCACCTTGTTATCTCCTATGTGTATCTGGCACATTGGTGGGGGTCGCCTTTTCTGATGCATCTGTCCCGTGTATGAAATCACGAAGATCTCGTCCTCTTCGTCATCGTCTGTGACCCTCATTCTTTGGCACAGACTGTCCACGTCTTCGGTGGTGTCTGCCATTTTGACCATGTGCCTGCTTGGTCCAAATTTCCCTGTCTTGCCTCCTGCCGTGGGTGCCCTTGCCACACTCGTGCATACTTTTGCAAAGTGTCCCACTTTACCACACCGCAGGCACTGTTTCCCTTGAGCAGGACATCCTCTCGGTGGGTGATTGTCCAGCCCGCAGCTTCCACACCCTCTCTCACCTGGGCGCCCACTTGCGCTTCCTCTGCCTCTTCCTGACACCCTTCGCAAGGCATCCACCCTCTCTTCCTTGATTGTGACTGGGTGTGCCTGTGGTGACCCCAAGACTCTCCTTGCCAGCGCCGACTCCCTTTCTCCTGCTCTGGCATCTGCCAGCTCATGAGATCTCCCTAACACCAGTATGTCATCCAGCGATATTCCTGGCTGTCTTAGAATCAGCTTCCGTAGCTCAGAATACTTACATCCTTGAATCAATTGAGCTTTGATTTCTAGCTGCTTATCGATTCCTGTACAGGAACTCGCCAATTTTCTTAGCCTTGCGAAGAACATATCCACAGACTCCTCCTCCCTTTGCTTCGCCTGCCGCAGCTTGAAGTGTTCAAAATCAAGGTTTACTTGTGGGTCGAAGTAACGGTCTAGGGCCCTTACCGCCTTCTCATAATCATTTATGTCACCAGTATCCGTCAGGTACTGGAACAGTTCATAGAGCTCATCACCACCTATGTGTAGCATAGTGGACCGCTTGACGGTGCTGTTTGTCTCACGTGCAGCAATAAAGTAGTTCTCTAACTGCCCTATCCATTTACACCATCTTGGTGTCGCTGTGGCTGGATCCGTCAGTTGGCTGAACGGTGGTAGTGCTGTCAGCGTGGTGCGCGTGCCCTGCTCCAAGGCTCCTTGTGCACCTCCTTCTGCTTGTACAGACATGGTGCCGGTCGTTGCTTGGTGGTGTTGCTACGGGCAACTCTAGCCGTGGCGCCTTGTCCGTGTTGTGTCCCCTGCCTCAGCTTTTCTTATTATTTATTTTTTATCTTCTTCCTCTTGCTGTTGTCCTGTGCTCCCAGGCTGCAGCTTCTACTATGTTTTTTCCCTCTTACTGGTGACCCCTCTCTTAATTGGGGTAAGTCCTGTAGACTTGCTCTTCCGGGCCTCTCCTTTCACTATTGCCTCCTTGGGCCTTCTCACGTTTGCTGCGCGCTCCAGGCCTGTGCCCATAGGCCGTGCGCTGTGCTACAGCTCCCCTTCTCACGCCACTTGCAGGAAGCAGCTTGTTGGCGGCGCAAGCACGCGGCCGACGACCAATCCTCAGTGCTGCTCCGCGCACGCCCCCTGTCTTCGTTTCTCATTTTTTTGTTGTTGTTTGATTCATCATCCCTCGGTGGTATGCGCTGGATCTGCTCACCGGGAGTGGCGCGCACCTCGAGCGCTTGCGTACGTCACCACGTACTTTCTTCAGCGGGCTCACCCTAGGCAGTGCTGATCGCGCGGCCCGCCCACTATGGTCCGCCATTGCTCCTCACCTGCCTGTACCATAGCCGCTCGGCCACCTCCAGACGCCACGCCTGCTTTTACGGTAGGCTCGCTCTTCACTCGCACCGCAAGTTCGTACCGCCTCGTCGCCAATGTAGCGGGGGGCACACCTTAGTGGGAGCACAACGGGTGACGAGCAGCATACATAAGGCCACAGGAATCAGGAGCAATAACGAGACACACACTTCTTGGTCTCTGCGTGTCGTCAGCTACGAGCGCTGACGTCACCTTTATTATATACCCTCTGGTCCGAGCCCAGCCAGAGGGTTGCTGCTCGTTACATTGTATGGATCGGGCCGGGTGGCTCACTGCATGCTGGAGCAGAGCAGCAGGCCAGAAAGCCTTGATAGTGCAGTTGGTACAACTGCAGTATTGAACTGCTACTAGCGGGAACCGCGCCACCCACCTTTTGCTGCCTGGCACCGCGGCCGTACTTGATGCAGTGCATGGAGCAGCAGATCTGTAAGCCCTGGCCTGATAGCTGAACAGTGAGCCCATAGTGGCCGAATAGCTGCTGAGGAGGTGCAAGTACGCCTTGGTTTTACTCGAATGCCACTACCGCACTTACACATAGTTATCAAGTTTGTACAACTGATTTTGAAAGTCGTCCCAAAACAGCTGTATTTGAGGACTTAAAAGTAACAAAAAGTAACAAAAAATATCACTCAGTAAAGCTGCATAATATTTATGGATTGGGCCCTTACCAAACGAAAAGTGGGAACTATTATGAACCCCTAACGAAGTTTTGGACTTTTCATTTAAGTTTTGTTGGGAGATGAATTTTGTAAAAGATGCAGATACTTAATGGAATATGCAAATTATTTATTTCCTGTAATGGATAAATTCGGTAATTAAAAATTACTTCTTTCGGCAATCATCAGGAGCCATTATCCAAGCGTGGGTGGAATTTGAATAATTCAATTGTATTCTCTTGCTTAGTATTATTTACAGACTAAAAAGTAAAACACGTATGACAAAAAGCTTATGATCAAACATCTGTTCAAATTATTTTTTATGTAAGTATATATATTTTCTGAAGATTGTGAATTAATTTAGACACACAATTCAAACAGACTTTACTCGAGCACCACTTGTGATCCTGTCCTGGAGGCTGTGCCTTCTGCTGAGCATTACGTGCTGGTGAAAGGGAACGATAAATACCTGGCTCACTATTGGGCATCAAGTGGCAGATAAGATCAGAACATGGCATTTATTGCCCAGAGTTTCCTGCTGTATACCCAGTTCAAAGGTTACTTTCCAGGCTCAGCCCAGCAGCTCTGTCCCAGCCTTCACCCTTTGACCTTTGATTGTAAGGCTGACAGCGCCGCTTTCCTTCTCACTGGACTCCACCGCTCTCTGGAGGGTGGAGCTGTACTTGGGCCCCCGAATCAGCTCCTTCAGTGCCAGGCTTATGAGGTGACGACGCTCTCTTCCTGCCTCTGAGGGATGCAAGCAGAGGGTCTGATAATATATAACATATTACAAAAACCATAACTTGTTTTTCACTTAGCACATTGTAGTACTATGGGGTCTATTACGATGGCGGTCGGATGTCCACCGCCCGGCCGGCGGTGGCGCCCGCCGTACCGGCGGTGGACATCCGACCGCCATCGCAACCAGGAAAACCGCTGGTCATATTAGGATGGCGGTGGAAAATTCCGACCGCCGCTTTACCGCCGGTTGCCATCCGCATTCCTGCCTGGCGGACGGAGCAGGACCGGGATAATGGTGGTGGTGCAGAGCAGGCTCTGCCGGCAGGATTATGATGCCGGCGGTAGCCAGCCTTTCCTCAGCGGTCAGACCGCCATTGAAAGGCATGCGGTGATTGTCTTCTGGGGGCCCGTTGCGGGCCCCCAATGTGTTGGGGGTGCGTGGGTGCACTGGGGGGGTACCCATGGTCCCCCCCTACATTTCCCTGTACCAGGTGGCAGGCACTGTGCAGTGCCTGCCACGCAGTGCAGGGAAATGCAGGACATGCTCCTTTCGGCATCGCGGCGGTGCTGCGGGCAGCATCAACCGCCGCAATGTTAATGCCTGTGATCAGACCGCCTCTGTCGGATTTCGACAGCGGGTCATCGTAATTCGACGGGCGGTGATGTCGCGGGACATGCGGGAGGTCTTTTCCCGCTACCATTGCGGTCGGGGAGGTTTCCCGACCGCCATCGTAATAGGCCCCTATGTTTCTATGCGCTGTAGTAGCACATGCTGCTTTCAACCAGCACACTTACCAGTTGTCAACCCAAGTGCAAAAGTCTAGGACACAGGGAGGGTGGATGCTCTGTTCTCAACCATACAGGTGCAGCAAAACCATCTTCATAAAGAATCACATGACAAACAATGTCAGATAGTCAGTCTAATGATAAAATCTTTGTAAAATAATAAGCACTTTATACATTAAGAAAACGGTGTGAAACTCTGGCTGTGAAGTGTTGGGAAAAAAGACTTTGTAAACCACCTGCAAACAGACATAGCTTCGCTCGTTCACGTGGAGGTGGGTGAGAGTAGTCACGCATAACGGGAGACAGCTGCATTACTATGATGATTTCAGTGGCAGCTATTAATTGAAAGGTCTTGAAGCATGATGACAACACAAACCCAAAGTCATTCCTATCAGTGTTTCTAGGGAACCCTAAGTATTTTGTTCAAACCACAGTACGGGCTCCGAAGAAATTAGGTTTAAAGTCAAAGACCTGGGCTTGGGGGGGTGGGGGGAGGGTTCTCGGAAACATGAGCGAGATGCTCGGCCTTTAGTAGCTCACGACGATTTTCACTGATCAGAAGTAGCTCTCACTACAGAAAAGGTTGGAGCCCCTACTCTGACCCGTACAGAAAGGAAAGCAGGAAGTGATGGTGGTATTGTCATGTTCTGCTACCTGGCTGGATACCGGTGGGTGGGACAATTGACGTAAAGTTACGGGCCCGATGGTCATAATAAGGATTCTTGTTTTTGTATTTACTTTAGCAGCAAATGATGTGGTCAGCATGAGGGGAGCTTGTTATGTTAGGACAGTGGCAAGGAAGAGTTGGACTCGGAGTAATGAAGAGGACTTGTGAGTAACCGGGTCATTATTACTTTGTTAAGTCTCTCCATGTGTGTAGGTGTGTCTGTCACTTTTATCATGCTATAGTAATCTCATGTGAACCACCATTATTGGGTCACCCATATTTCGCATGATATTTACAATAATGGAACTCTGTTAAAACGCATTTTGCACAATTTGCAGAAACTGACTGGACGTAACCTTGTGAGCCTTTTTGCACTTGAGCGCATTTCTCACACACTTGCCTCGAGACTGACTGGATAGTAGATAACCACAGGAGAAACTTATGGGAAGCAATTTTTACTTGTGATGAAATGGTGCAAATGGTAATCTAGTGATAAAAAGGAACTGTGAAAGTCCTAATTTTCACGAGCATACCCTGTAAAACCAGTAATTCTTACAAGAATTACGCATATAACATGAGTAAAAAATGACACATTTTTGCCCACCCCTATAAGTGGCAGGGGTATTCACCCAGTCCTTTCCTTGAAACTTCCCTTAATGCGACCAATGGGCTGCCCTTTGGATTCTGCCTGTGTTCGAGCGTATCTCCAGTGGCAGCCACTGTGTGGACATTTGGTAATTTGATTTTTTATTTGTTTGTTTTTTATTTATGGTGGCGTTAAATGCTTGATGTGAAATGTCCTTGGCTGCAGCAGTTTTGCAGAGTCACCTACAGTGCAATGGTTCTTGAAAAGACATGAAGTTAATATTGCCTTCGCTGTCACCTGATCATATGTTTAATTACTTACTGGTAATTCCATTTCTCTTAGTCAGTTCTTTTCGGCTTAGAGAATCCAAACCATCGAAGCTGAAAACGCAGCTCCCAGGATGAACTCGAAGAGTTACGGGACCTCTTGGACACTTGATGCGTGAAAGAAGATGGGTCAGCCCCAAAAAGCCGGGCAATGCCATCATCATCATCAGAGGCAGTGGAAACTTGCAAGCCAGTCCCAACACCACCTGAGTCTCAGAAACGGAACCACCATGAAATCCACACCTGTCCTCAGTCCTACCAAGTGCCACGCATCACGGGTCAGAGTAACGCAGATTGTTAATCCTTCCCACATTCCCGCACTCTGACACTTTCTCATGCACTATTGAGAACTGCTTTGAGCTCAACATCAGTCCTTCTTTGCTTGTCACTCAGTGGAATAGTTATTTTTCAGGCAGCTGCTATAAAAGTCTACAGCTGGGATGGATAATAAAGGGTCGGGAAAGGTCTAATGTTGCCATACACCTCCACATGTTGCACTAATGGGGATACTTTCTGCTATGTATCTTATTATGCAGATTATATTATTTTTAATAACAATTAACCCCTTTGATGCGGGTGTCAGCCAATGACCTACGCCTGCTAACCCTCCCCAGTGCTTCTGCCAGTCATTTGTCAATGCTGGGGAGGGTTTAAAGGAAACCTCCGGTGCTTGCACGTGAGTGCCCTCTCCGCCATCCGGTGGGTTTTTTCAATCCATGATGCTTCCCCACTTTGAGACAGCCATTGGTGGAAAAGGGAAAGTCTCTCCTTTCCAGCATTACTTCCCTGAAATAGTTTCCTGGTTGTGGATCGTGGTTGGGCCGCAATCCAGAGGCAGGAACCAACAAGGCCACCAGGGACATCTTCTTTGTGTGTGGGGGGGGACGCTCCTTCTGGCATATGGGCCGGCGGCCGTGGAAACCATATATATTTTTGAAGAAGTAGTTTTTCCCCTTGAGGGCTCGATCGTATCCACAGGTGAAATAAAAAATGAACAATAAAAAAAATGAAATTGTCACGGTGTCAGTCCTCCTAGCATATAGGCTGACCCTGTTGGGGTCAAAAATATTTTTTTGCTGTGTGTGTTTTTCCCTGGGGGACAATTGTGCCCCACTGAGGAAAACATACATTTAAAAAATAAATGTTAGTGGGGGTTTATTATCCAGTGGTCTGTTGTGTCTTTCACATTATACTTCTGCCCAGTGCAGCATGGGGCAACAGGTCTGCCTACTTCTGCCAGGAGTGACAGCATTGTGAATTTTCACAAGGATCACACCTGCGCAGAAAGCAGGACTTCTCAGTTGCAGGGCGACTATGTGAATGTGTGCTACATGAGATCAAAGCTTGAGTTTTGCCTTCGGGAAATTATTTTTATAATGGCCCAGCAGCTCTATCAACAATAAAGTTTTGCATAAGCCATGACAAAAAAGCATCAACACATCAGTCTGGTGATCGCTGCCAGCCTTTTGGTTGTGCAAATGGTTGTTTAGCTATCTGATTTGCTAATGGGGGCCACATATTGTTGTGCCTTAGCCTAGTTTTTAACTCTGTCTGACTGCACCTATTTTTTTAGTTGTCTTCCACCTAAACCTGTCTCTGCTGCATGTCAGTGCCATAGTAAATGTACAGTGTCTGGAGTAGGCTCACCCCTTGTACTTTAAATTACGGTGTGGGACTAGGCATGTGGTAAATTGAAGTAATACTTTTTGTTTTTTGTCTTTTTTTAGTATCTTTGGAGAAGCTGCAGTTGCATCGATAAGCTAAGTGCTTTTACACTTTGTCACACACATCTCACAGTTGCACACACACACACACTGATTTAGAACACACTTCTGCCATCTACAGAGAACAGTGCTCTAGAAGGAAGTCTTTGTACAGGTTTTAGACAGTCAACAGAGGTGGAGTCTTGGTGGATGACTGCTGCCCAGGCTCTAACTCGAGTTACGGAGGACAGTTTGAGGCAGGATCAGCTACTGAGACAGCATATGAGGGAGAAGAAAATGAAGCAGAATTTGGAAGCAATTTTTCAGTCGGTGTAGTCCATACAATGAATCATCTTTCAGGGATTCTGAGGAACATGGTGGCGGCAGTCATGATGTCCCGTCACAAGCACAATCTGTGCAGCTGAGCGACAGTAGCAGGGTAGACCAGCCCAGAGAGCAGTTGTGTGCGGTGGCAAGCACAGACCGAATGCTCTCTTGGCCGCCTCCCAATGTAATGCAGCCTCACATTCCCCCATTCACTGCAGACGCTGGATGTAAAGTCGATTCAGCAAATTCTTTTGCCTATTGACAACATCCATCCCTTTTTAGATGTTGACTTCCTTCAGGAAATTGTGCACCAAACAAATTTGCATGCCAAGGAGTTTCTGAAGGAGCATGGAGGCCTGGAGGCACCCTAGGGCCTCATTCTAGGACACATTGGTGTACTCCCACTTCGCTTGGGGAGTTGAGGAAATTTCTGGGCCTTACACTCAACATAGAGTTAGTGCACAAACCAAGTGCACAGCCCTAGTGGCCTACTCACATGGTTAGGGCAACACCCATCTTCACACCAGTCATGATCAGGGACTGTTTTTTGCCACTGCTGCATGTCCTGGATTTCAGTAATAATTTTCATTGCCCCAGGACTATCACGACAGGTTGTCCAAAATTCCGCTTGTCATGCAGTTGTCTGCTAGGTTTCCAGAATGTATTCTCTTGAAAAAATATAGCCATTGATGAGTCCTTGATCCTTTACAAAGGGCGAATGCTGTTCAGGCAGTACATACCGAGCACAAGAGCTTGCTATGGCATCAAGTTGTACATGCTGTGTAAGAGCTCTACTGGTTATATAAACAGCCTGAGAGTGTATACAGGGAAGGACTCCACTCTAAATCCTGTAGGTTGCGCTTCCAGGCTAGGAGCCACAGCAAAGATTGTATGTGAGCTTGTCCAGCCACTCCTTCATAAAGTTTCTAACCTTTATTTGGACAACCTATATACAGGAGTAGAGCTGTTCAACGATCTGCACAAAGCTGGCACTGTGGCCCACAGTACAGTTCAATGTCACCGCTAAGGATTCCCACAGACGCTTGTTTATAAGAAGCTCCAAAAATCACTGGGTTACTGCATTGCGTTCCAACAAACTGCTCACAGTCAACTTCTCTAATAGGTGGGAGTTGAACATGCTCACTACAATCCATGATGAGAGCACTCCCCCAGTTATTGTTTGGGGTCAATTGGGTGAAGTTCACAAGCCCACCTGTATAATTGATTACAACACGTACATGGGCGGAGTGGATAAGAATGACCAGGTATTTCAGCCATACAATGTGAGGCGTAAAACTTGCACATGATATAAGAAGCTATTTACTCACCTGATCCAGTTGGCAACATACAATGCATGTATCAGACCACCACAGGAAGACCAGTGTCTTTCCTTGACATTCAGTTGACTGTCATTGAAAGTCTTACTGCTGAAGAAGCAGTAGCATCCGCTCCATTTGCTGTCGAGGATGTGGTAAGGCTTCATGATCTGCACTTTGCCGACTGCATTACCGAAACAGCTAGAAAGACTTGACTATGTCGTTGTTGCGTTGTTGTATAGTCTGTTACAAGCAAGGAAAGAGGCAGGAGAATTGCTAGCCACAAATTTCCTACCACCGAGAGATCCTACACATCTCCTGATAAGAACAGTATCCCACTTTTGCGAGTGGGCCAAGAGACAGCAACACAAAAGGCCTTAAAGCTTTACTTGGAGAGATCAGCGTTTGGGGTTGCGACACAAAAGGCCTTAAAGCTTTTCTTGGAGAGATCAGCGATTGGGGTTGCTGTGGTATTAGGGTCCGGGCTCGGCGGCCACCCATGGAAACCTACCATGCACTGATATTTTGAAAAGTAGACAGCTGGGGAATTTCAGGATGGTGTGCCTTGCGTAGAGCCTGATGAAATGAAAATGTTTTTGCTATTTTGTTCGTGCATTGTTCTATGTAAGTTAGCATTCGTGGCACCATTTTATGTTTAGCTGGCATTTTGAATCATGCTATTAACTGTGTATTCCCTCCTCGAGAAGCAGGCTGTGGAAAGTTTAGTTTCTCCAATGTTAGGTCTCGCTGTACTAATGAATACACTGTTCTTATTAGTGCATACCTTTCCCACTAGATAGAGGCCTTCTCCCACTAGTCTAGCGGTAGGCACGGACAGAACGACCTTGGCATAGAGATAATGTGTGCCCGGCCTCAGAGTCGAAGCTCATTCTACTGTACTTCTTTGTTTCAGCTGCACCTGCTTGTAAAATTCCATTATGGGCGGATCTTCCTTGGTTCTGAAATGTACATAATATATCACCATGTTTGCTGATATCAGTCCTCTCTGCAGCACCCCTAAGCAATTGGGCAGACGGGGCTCCGCTCGAGTGTATCTGAGTAAACATATACTTGGTTTGTATTCTCTACTGTCTGACCAACTCTTCATTTGTATGGAAGGCTGAGAGGTGGTCGCGAGTGACCCGGGTGACCCTATTTGGGTCATTTCCTTCAGTTGGCGCCCAAACAGGGACCCCATCGGACGAGTGGCCCTTCCCGGGTGGGGAGGTCGAGGCCGCCGTCGGGTTGGACGGACGGACCAGGGATCCCTGCACAAGAGAGTTCCTGAACTCGCAGCTGCCCCTTCTCTCCTGCCAGACGGTGCCTTGGCCAGCGATCATCCCGACTGGGGTCCTGAACGGCGAAACCCTTGGATCTGACCGTTTGGTCCGAAGAGTCGGCAGTGGAGAATAAAATCGTTTGACCTGTGTGCACCAGGTGAGTTTGTTTTGGTTCTTTTTGGATATGGTACCATTTTGGTTTGCATTTGGCTCGGTCTGAGGATCGATCTTGGTACGAAGTGTTTGCGAAGACTTCGCCAGGCAACATAACGAATTTGGCTCACTTTTGAAAATACCTAGGTTCAGTAAGTTCTTGGTTTCTTTTTGTTGTTGATGTTCTGCAGATGCAGATGCTCGATTGGAAGAAAGTCAGCCGGCGCCTCCAGAAGGCACTCCGAACTTTGATATGTATGTGAAGCATGGCCTGACCCTATTATGTTTAGTATGCTATGGCACAAATATACGAGGGACAATGCCGAGTTGCAGTGGCCGTTGACGGGTACTTTTGATGAACAAAAAATTGGGTTTTTACAGGAGAAGTTGTTTGCGAAAAGAGGTAGGCAATCTATGTTTGATTCTCTTCGAATGTGGCAAAAGGAAGTTAAACAGAGGCGAAGGAAAGCAGAGAAGGAGGCGCAAAAGATGAGAATGCAAACATTGACTCAAAAAGCTGTAGCACATGATAAAGAGAAGCAAGTGATAGGAATATAATGTGCAGATAGGATGTTTCGATTGAATATTGATAAATCTTATGTAGCCCGAGAAGAAAATGATACTTTTGTGGAAGAACTGTTAGATACTCAACCCCCACCCCCATATGCCCCGCAGAGGATATATCCTACTCTCCCCTCACAGGCCCAGCTACCCGGTTCTTCTGTCTCTGCTGTTTCTGCTCCTGTTACTGTTGATCAGACTTCCTTGGCCACAGCACCTCCTATCCTTTCTTTGTCTTCGCCGTCTGTGGCAACAATGACCGTTAGTACTCCTGTGACACCTATTGTTTCGGCATCTCTTTCGCCAGCTCTTACACCTGCGACACAGTCAGCAGCGACGTTGGTGCCTGCTCCTTCTGTTGCTGCCCCCACTGTGTTCTTCTATCCCTCGACATTACTGAGTAGTGGGACACAGTACGTGGATCTGAGGATAGAGACTGGACGAAGTTTAAGGAACGTATGGGGCGGACGTTAGTCCGATCTGATATGAGAGATGAGAAGAAAAGGGTAGTAGCTAATCAGACTGCCCAGTGGACCCGAAACCCCATTTACAGTGTGGAAGATGTGTGGAGTGTGATGAAAGATTATGAGCCTTTTGTACAACAGCATGCCCTCAAGCATATGTCCGCTACTCTGATTGGTCCTTGGGAGCAGTGTTTCAAAGATATAGCGCCACAGATTTTATATGATATTAAAGATCATGTATATGTCACTAATATGGATCCTGGCAGAGTGTTTAGCAATGTTGCGACATTGGTTGCTTATCAGGGTAGGCTACTTGAGAAGAGCCCCACCCCGGTATCTCAGTTTCCGATGCGGGAGGTTCATCCTATATATCACCCTGAAATACCAGAGCAAAGGGATCAGCACGATAATGTTATTAGACAAGGTGTAGCGGCCCGTTTCCAAGAACAATGGGTTTATATTCTGTGGAAAAGGAGCGAGGTCTTGTCTCTTAAGATTCAGCTACCTGATCTAGGAAGAATCCAACTGCTTATTATAAGGAGTTGACTGAAGCTGCCTCTTCTACATTGATGACACTTGCTGATATTGAAATGTTCTTTGGCTTACTAGTTCCGGTTGATATTTGGAGACGAGTACACACACAGGATCACGTTGCGGAATTAGGTGGTACCTGGGACCAAATTAAGGCATGGGATCAGGAACGGACAGAAGCCCGGTGATAAGCCTCGACCAGAGATACTTGCTTTGCATGGCCGTAACATTAAGTTTATGCATTCTCTTATCCCTCAGAGAAAAGTTGATTGGAACAAGTTATCGGCTTGCCCTCAAAAGAAAGATGAGAGTGTGTCTGATTTTTTCACTCCGTTCGCAGGTATGTTTCTAGATTATAGTGGACAGGATTTGTCGATCGAAGGTGGCGTTTGATTGTTTGTTTATAGATTTGTTTCCAATTTGCTTCCTGAGATTGCGACTCGATTGCAGGCTTCCGAGAGCACCTTGTCCACCTCTTCTCCTTCTGTTATTTTGAATATGGCACAGTATTATGAGCACAGGGAAAATGAGGATAAGGAGAGAATGGAGAAGAAACACAAGGATTTGAAGACGAAGGTATTGTTGCAGCAGGCTTCTAGGGGGAATGGTAGAGGACGTGGTGGTTTGGCCCAGCAGCTTCCACGTACTAGCAGGAATACTACGCCTGTAGGGCAGAATCAGTGTGCGTATTGCAAAGAGGAGGGACACTGGCATAGCGAGTGTCCCGTGTTGTTGCAAAAGGTGGCGGTCCCGAGAGGACGAGGTTCTCGTGGACGGGGTCGTGGATCTGGAGGAGAGGACAGGGTTCAGAATGCTGCTGCCCCGCAGAGTCGTTCTGATCAGAATTATTTTGATGACCCTCGGGGAGGCCAGTATTATCCTGATGATTACGATACGGATGAGGTGACAGGGATGTCTTACAGTTAGGACAGCCAGGGACAGAGTGAGGGACCAGTTTCGATACCTGTAGATCAACGCGGTCCGTACGTTAGAGCGGATGTGCATGGTTCGACTAAGGAGTTCTTGGTGGATACAGGTGCAACAAACAGCTCTATTTCTCGTTCCTTGGTCCCTGGGGCGGCTCTGTCTGGCCATAATAATGTTTCGGTAGGTTTTTCTGGTGTACCGGTTGTGAGCCCCATTTCAAAACCCCTTGCGTTGACTATTGGTCCTTTCACTGTGGATTCGCCATTCTTGTTGACATCTAACTGTGGAGAAAATTTGATGGGTTTGGACTTGTTGAAGAAATTGCATGCTACGATTTATTGCTCCCCGGCAGGTGTTTACATGACACTGGGTCCAAACATCGTGCGTCCTACGCAGTGCCTATCCAAAGATGCGCCTCTTCCTGCGGAGTTTAAGATGTGCTGCCAACTCTTTGGGCGACAGGTGACACAGATGTGGGATTGTTGCAGATACCGCCAGTTTTGATCCGAGTTAAAGACAATGCTATTTTGCCTCGCATCCCTCAGTACAATATACCGCAGGCAGGTCAGCGAGCTCTATTGCAAATTGTACAGGATTTGATTGAGAAAAAGTGGTTGAGGGGATGACTGCTAATGTTTGTAATAGCCCTATTCCTCCCATTCTTAAACGGACACCTATGGGTTCCTCTGATGATCATGCAGATGTTTATCGCTTTGTGATTGACTTGCGAGAAGTTAATAAAATAGTGATTCTCCAGTTTCCGGTGGTCCCTGACATTATGACTCTTTTGACAATGATTCCTCCTTCTTCTGCTACATACTTTTCTGTCATTGATTTGAAAAATGCGTTCTTCAGTATTCCCATTCATCCTAATGTTTCGGTAGGTTTTTCTGGTGTACCGGTTGTGAGCCCCATTTCAAAACCCCTTGCGTTGACTATTGGTCCTTTCACTGTGGATTTGCCATTCTTGTTGACATCTAACTGTGGAGAAAATTTGATGGGTTTGGACTTGTTGAAGAAATTGCATGCTACGATTTATTGCTCCCCGGCAGGTGTTTACATGACACTGGGTCCAAACATCGTGCATCCTACGCAGTGCCTGTCCAAAGATGCGCCTCTTCCTGCGGAGTTTAAAGATGTGCCGCCAACTCTTTGGGCGACAGGTGACACAGATGTGGGATTGTTGCAGATACCGCCAGTTTTGATCCGAGTTAAAGACAATGCTATTTTGCCTCGCATCCCTCAGTACAAAATACTGCAGGCAGGTCAGCGAGCTCTATTGCAAATTGTACAGGATTTGATTGAGAAAAAGTGGTTATGGGGATGACTGCTAATGTTTGTAATAGCCCTATTCCTCCCATTCTTAACCCCTTCCGTGCTCATGACGAGCTCAGCTCGTCATGCTGCGCGGTAGCGCTGTGCGCATGACGAGCTGAGCTCGTCACGACCCCACCCGCGATCGGAATGTCCAGCATACGAGCGGAATTCCGATCGCGGTCAAGGGGTTAAACGGACACCCATGGGTTCCTCTGATGATCATGCAGATGTTTATCGCTTTGTGATTGACTTGCGGGAAGTTAATAAAATAGTGATTCTCCAGTTTCCGGTGGTCCCTGACATTATGACTCTTTTGACAATGATTCCTTCTTCTGCTACATACTTTTCTGTCATTGATTTGAAAAATGCGTTCTTCAGTATTCCCATTCATCCTGACAGCAGGTATCTGTTCGGATTCACCCTAGCTGGTAGAAGCTTTAGATTCTGTCGCGCTCCTCAAAGCTATACAGAGAGTCCCAGTATCTATAGTCAGGCATTGAAAGGTCAGCTTGATTCCTTGTCGCTCCCAACAGGTAATGTATTGCTTCAATATGTCGATGACTTGCTCATCACCTCGTATTCAGAACAAGGTTGCAGAGACAGTACGGTTAAATTGCTGTTACATTTAGCTCAACATGGCCATAAAGTATCCTTTTCCAAAATCCGGTATTGTCGACAGGAGGTCACCTACTTAGGTCACCTACTGTCGAAGGAGGGTAGGAGATTGACCCCTGAGCGCATCAGTACCATTGTTAAAATGCCTATTCCGCAAACTCAAAAAGATGTGGGCGCTTTTATTGGCATTACTTCCTACTGCGCCAGTGGATTCCAAATTATTCCCTACTAACCAAACCCCTGCTTGCTCTGACTACTAAAGATGTGCATGAACCCCTGCCATGGAGGCCTGAATGTCAGCAGTCTTTTGAGCAATTGAAAACTGCGCTTTGTTTGGCTCCAGTGCTCGGCACGCCTAACTACAGCAAGCCATTTGTATTATATGTCCATGAGATGGCTGGTTGTGTGCTTTCTGTTCTAACACAAAAATTTGGAGATAAGCAACGGCGGTGTGCTTATTTCTCTGCTGTGCTTGACCCAGTCGCACGAGCCCTCCCGAGCTGTCTAAGAGCGGTCGCAGCTGTGGCTGTCTCGATAAGGCAATCGGCTGGACTCGTACTTGATACTGATCTCACAGTCATGGTACCCCATGCTGTAGATACACTTTTGAATAAGACAAAGACGCAGCACTTCAACAGTGCACGTCTGAAATGTTACGAGTTAACGCTGTTTGCTAAACACATTATGATCAAACGATGTGCCACTCTGAACCCAGCCACGTTACTACCCCTCCCTTCTGAGAATGAGGAGATTGACATACATGATTGTATCTTCCGGACAGAAGGAGAGACAAAAGGACGGGTAGACCTGACTGATGTTCCCTTATCTGACCCCCAAAGGGAACTATATGTCGATGGCTCTTGTTTTAAATTACAAGATGGCACTACAACCGCTGCATATGCTATTACTACGCTGCACATGGTAGTTGAGACATCACGAGTTCCCTATCAGTCAGCCCAAGCTGCAGAGCTCGTTGCCCTAATACGAGCCTGCGAATTGAGTGAGGGACTGGTTGTTAATATTTATACTGGCAGCCAGTACGCCTTTGGAGTCGCCCATAATTTCGGGCGACTCTGGGCAGAGAGAGGGTTCCTTACTTCCCATGGGACAAAGATTCAGCACGGTCATCTTATATATAGGTTTCTGTCCGCTTTGACACTCCCAAAGAAATTGTCAATAGTAAAGTGTAGCGCCCATAGGAGAGTTACTGATGATGTAGGTAAAGGGAACGCTTTTGCAGATCAGACAGCTAAGGAAACAGCCCGGACTAGGATGAAAAGAATGTTTGTAGCAGGTCCCGCTAGGTGGGTGCCCGAGGTCACCATGTTTGAGGATACACTTGAGAATGTGAAGGAAACTAAGAGTGAGGCCACAGTGGAGGAATTGGCAGTGTGGCAAGAAAGTACAGCACAATTGAACAATGAGGGATGTTGGATTGACAAGTCAGGGAAGCAAAGATGGATGTTGCCAGATGCATATGTTCTTCCTGTAGTCACGATGGCTCATGGCCCAGCACATATTAGTGCTAAGGGTGTTTGCAAGTTGTTAGACCCTGTATGGCAAAATGACAACATTTCCTAGACTGCTGCACATTTAGTGAAGTACTGTGTGGTGTGCATGATGCACAATCCTGGAAAGGGTACCCCCATGCCACCTGGTAATTTTGCACCACCTACTTTCTCTTTTGAGGTTCTTCAATTAGATTACATTGAGTTAGAAAGGGTCAATAACCTGAAGTACGTGCTAGTGGTTGTCCGTGCATTCAGTAAATGGGTTGAGGCTTACCCCACCAAAGAAAATACAGCCATGGCGACAGCAAAGGTACTCCTGAAGGAGTTCTTGCCGCGATTCGGCTTGCCCCGTTTAATCTGGAGTGATAACGGAAGTCACTTTAATGCCAAAGTCATACAGCTAATTTGTGACGGTCTGCGCATAAAACAGAAATTCCATGCTGCAAATCACCCCCAGTCAGCAGGTTTGGTTAAGAAGTACAATGGTACTCTCAAACTGAAATTGGCAAAGACTCAAGAAAGTACAGGCTTACAGTGGCCAGATGCTTTACCATTAGCTCTTTTGTCGACAAGAACAGCACATTCTAGAACAGGATTGTCACCTTACGAGGTCGTGTTTGGACACCGGGCAAATGTCTGGGGCATCCCACGCCCTCGCAAGTTCTCTGATATTGAGTATCCATTATTGACAGATTACCTGTGCCAGTTAACCGAAAATCTGTGTTCTATTCACCAACAGATCCGGGAGGCTCTGCCCGATACACCAGAGGGAGCCGGACACAACATTCAGCCTGGTGATTGGATCCTGGTGCGTAATTTTCAGCGGCAGAAGAGTTTGGAGCCCCGCTGGAAGGGACATGAGCAGGTCCTTCTAGTCACCAGAAGCGCAGTCAAGGTTGCTGGCCGAAAGAACTGGATCCATGGTGCCCACTGTAAACGGGTGCCTCTACCTTTGCCCTATGACCAATGGGTTGCTTACGGCATCGGGGATACTGAGTGTGAGAAGGTGCCTCAGTTCATCCCCTTCAGTGACGCAAAATTAACGTGGACCCAAACGGATGCAGAGAATGATGACATGCTAAATGCAGCGGTCCCTCCAGAAATCCGAGCCATTAAAGAGCTGCTATTTGCTGACCCCTCTGTGCCTGGAGTCACCAGGTACAATTTGCGCCCTCGGCTGAGGAATAGTGCACCAAAGGAGAAGTCAGATTAGTTAGGGATGGACTGTGTAAGTTAGGGTGTACTTTGCTATAGTACCAATGGTGTAGCTCAGGGTGTAGTGAGATTGGTGCACTGTTCTGACATTGGACAGGATAGATCGAACGTGCTCCCTAGGACGGGGGTACCTTATCCTGAGCGACGTGGGATTCATCGTGAGCTTAGGACCGAGCAAGCTCCACCGCCGGTGCTCAAGAGCGCCAACATTGATGAACAATAGGAGCCTGTACCAGTGAGGCTCTGACGGACACTGGGAACACTTACCTTTGCTATCAGTTTTATTTATTTCTCTTCTTGCTTCATAATGCATCTGTTGACCTATTGAGGAGGAGGAGCAGCCGTTTGCACCACCGCGTTTAGCACGGGGTGGTTAACCAAGAGTAAAATAGTTTGCATATTAATTGTCGTGATTACGCTAATAATAATACTTGGAATTTCATGGTTTCTAGAGGAGAAGTATCCTGTGCACACCTTGGTTGGTACGACGCCCATTCCTCCTGAGCACATTTTTGTTACTTTGGCCCCTCACAAAGAAGAGCATAGAAAGTCTTATACAGACAATGTATTTATACAAATGTTGCATCAAGCTCATGATGTGTCCAATACAACTAATTGTTGGGTTTGTGGATTGCTCCCCTCAGTTACTCATAAGAGCGATAATTTGTTGTCCCTGCCATTGTCATATATTGGTAGTTGTGAAGGTTGGTTTGAATTGTTTGTTATGGTGTACTACCATTTCCATCTCTCTACTCTGGTTATGACACCTGCTGATTCTCGCACTGTGGTAGAGTATATAAGCTTTCATCATGGGTTTACTCCCATAGGATAGGCAGGACAAGGGACATCAGGTACACTATCCCCAAATTCCTGTATGAGCACATATGATAAAATGAAGAACGAAACATGGCTCCGAATGGAAATGGCTGATTTCCAAAGGTTCAACACCACTGAGTATTTTCAATCTTTCCAAGCTCGCAATATTACTAAGGACAAACCAATGCCGGTGTCTGTGGTCAACACAACAGCTAGTTTCTGTGTCCAGGGACTGGGGAGGTAAAGGTGGGGGAAAGAAAATGCAATGTTACCTATAGACTAAGAACGATTAATAGTCCGCTTTTTTACCCCATAATGTTTATTTTGTCTGTGCATCCCAAGCTCATGTCTGACTTCCGAGGGGATGGTCAGGCAGATGTTACCTCTCTTTCCTCCTTCCCCCTGTGTATGTTGCCCCCATCCAATTATCATAAAGATAATCAGTTGCAGCGTAGGAGTACATACTTGCCTCGAGTCAGAAGAGTTGTTGACACAAAGGATATAGATCTGACAGATACCACCGCACAACAGTTTGAGGATGCCATAAAGGGTCTCCTACCTTTTTGGGGCCCTATGGCTAATAGTCTTCAACTTCGTCGGCTAACAAGGGTTGTTGAAGGGGTTATCAATACGACTGCTGGGATAATGAAGAATATCACTGCTGAGCTCCAGGCTACGAGATTAGTCACTTTGCAGAACCGGATGGTGTTAGAAGTCATCCTAGCAGATCGGGGAGGGGCTCATTGCGTCATTGGCAGCAGCTGTTTTGTTTAAATACCTGGTCACGCTCCCAACTTGTATGCAGCTATACAAAAATTGCACAGACTTTCGTCTGATATACATCAAGAGACAGGTACTGGGACACTATCAGGGTGGTTCTGGAACATACTCACCACCTGGGGTTGAAAGATCCTCACTTTTCTGGCTGTAGTTGCCGGTATCTTCTTCAGGTGCTGCCTCTGCATACAATGTCTCCCAGCTTGTTGTTCCTATTGTGTCACTAACCTCACTCCCAAGTCGAAAATGCCAGTTCATGATACTAGTGCAGCAGCTATGTTACAAAAACAGGTTGATGAAATGATGCAGATTGACGAGGGCATCTTTGGTTCTACATCATCTCTTGCAACGTCTATTCCTGATGCAGAGTATATGGATTTTTCTGAGTATTAATGTCTTTTTGCTTATTACAATGTTATGTTTTTTTCCCGACCACCATATAAAATTGTTAGTGAATGCTAACAGGAGGGTCTGATGAAATGAAAATGTTTTTGCTATTTTGTTCATGCATTGTTCTATGCAAGTTAGCATTCGCGGCACCCTTTTATGTTTAGCCGCCATTTTGAATCATGCTATTAACTGTGTATTCACGCCTCGAGAAGCAGGCTGTGGAAAGTTCAGTTTCTCCAAGGTTAGGTCTCGCTGTACTAATGAATACACTGTTCTCACTAGCGCATACCTTTCCCACTAGATAGAGGCCTTCTCTCACTAGTCTAGCGGTAGGCACGGACAGAACGACCTTGGCATAGAGATAATGTGTGCCGGCCTCAGTGTCGAAGCTCATCCTACTGTACTTCTTTGTTTCAGCTGCACCTGCTTGTAAAATTCCATTATGGGTGTGCCTTCATTGGTTCTGAATTGTACATAATGTATCTCCATGTTTGCTGATGTCAGTCCTCTCTGCAGCACCCCTAAGAGACTGGGCAGACGGGGCTCCGCTCGAGTGTATCTGAATAAACATATACTTGGTTTGTATTCTCTACTGTCTGACCGACTCTTCATTTGTATGGAAGGTTGAGAGGTGGTTGAGAGTGACCCGGGTGACCCTATTCGGGTCATTTCCTTCAATCCCATGAGGTTTTCTTACCCATAATTCCCTGCAAATCTCAAACTTTGCCTAAAATCCAGCATTTTTCTTCCATTTATGGAATGGAAAATCTGGACTCAGTAGGAATCCACAAAAGTTCGTAGCACCCAGTGTTACCACACTACTGCTAATGAAAACACTGCCCCACTTGTGTGGCTGGGCTTAGTGCCTGTAACAGGAACCAATCAAACCAGGGTCAATGGGAGTCCTCGTGAAGGGACTCCTGTTGACCTTGGTTTTATTCGTTCCTGATCCGTGACTTGTGTGAGAACCACACAAGTCATGCCACCCTGGACTCTGCCAGGTGCCTAGTTTCTTGAAATGTGCAGGATTGGTAGATTTCTGTATGTGCCGACTGAGCTAGGGCCCAAAACCCAGTTACCCAAATAAAAAAAAAATTGTTGTTCTCAGTAGAAAATGGTGACATGTGCATGTTGTGTTTTGGGCCCTTTCTTGTCGTGGGGTCTAGGCTTACCACATAAGTGAGGTATCATTTTTATCAGGAGACTTGGGGGAATGCTAGGTCATAGGACATTTGTGGCTCCCCACAGATTCCAGAACATTCCACCACAGAAATTGAACTTTCTTTGCAAAAACCGTGAGGGATCTACATCAATGACCCCTTGCTGAATTACACATTTTGTATACTTTTCAGAAAGGCATAGCTTTCTAGCATCCCGATAGGTTTCACACCTGTTTCCATCACAAACTAGAAGTAGGTTGAAATTGCAGTCTCCTCCTGTCGCACTCTAGCACTCTCCTCCCGTGGCACTCTAGCCATTGGCTCCTGTGACACTCCAGCACTCTGCCCTAGTGACATTCTATGTCTCTTCTCCTGTGGCACTCTAGCCATCTGCTCCTGTGGCACTTCAGCACTCTACTCCTGTCACACTCTAGCTCTCTCTCCTCCTGTGGCACTCTAGCCCTCTGCTCCAGTGACACTCCAGCACTCCCCTCCCATGGCACTCTAGTACTCTACTCCCGTGGCACTCTTGCATTGTCCTCCAATGGCAATCTAGCCCTCTACTCCTGTGACACTCCAGCACTCTGCTCCAGTGACACTCTAGAACTCTCCTCCTGTGGCACTCTAGCTCTCTCTCCTCCAATGGCAATCTAGTACTCTACTCCTGTCACACTCTAGCTCTCTCTCCTTCAATGGCAATCTAGTACTCTACTCCTGTGACACTCTAGCACTCTCCTCCCATGGCACTCCAGCACTCTGCTCCTGTGGCACTTTTGCACTCTGCTCCAGTGACACTCTAGAACTCTCCTCCTGTGGCACTCTAGCCCTCTACTCCTGTGACACTCCAGCACTCTGCTCCTGTGGCACTTTTGCAATCTGCTCCTGTGGCACTTTTGCACTCTGCTCCAGTGACACTCTAGAGCTCTCCTCCTGTGGCACTCTAGCCCTCTGCTCCTGTGGCACTTCAGCACTCTACTCCTGTCACACTCTATCTCTCTCTCCTCCTGTGGCACTCAGCACACTACTTTTGTGACACTCTAGCCCTCTACTCCCGTGGCACTCTAGCAGTCTCCTCCAATGGCAATCTAGTACTCTACTCCTGTGACACTCTAGCACTCTCCTCCCATGGCACTCTAGTACTCTACTCCTGTGACACTCCAGCACTCTGCTCCTGTGGCACTTCAGCACTCTACTCCTGTCACACTCTAGCTCTCTCTCCTCCTGTGGCACTCCAGCACTCTGCTCCTGTGGCACTTTTGCACTCTGCTCCAGTGACACTCTAGAACTCTCCTCCTGTGGCACTCTAGCCCTCTGCCCCTCTGCTCCAGCACTCTACTCCTTTGACACTGTGGCACTCTCCTACATAGCATTCTAGCCCTCTGCTCCTGGGGCACTCCAGCACTTTGCTCAGCGACACTCTAGCACTCTCTTCTCCTGTGGCACTCCAGCACTCTGCTCCTGTGGCACTTTTGCACTCTGCTCCAGTGACACTCTAGAACTCTCCTCCTGTGGCACTCTAGCCCTCTGCTCCAGCACTTTGCTCCGAAACACTCTAGCACTCTCTTCTCATGTCTCTCTAGCCCTTTACTCCCGTTGCACTCCAGCACTGAAGCACTCTAGCAGTCTGGGGGTTGATCCTGCAGTGAGCAGTGCACCAGCCGTCATTCTACTACCACCCCCTCCATCTGTGGGCTCCAGCAGTTCAAGCATCTGTGAAATCCCTCTTGTCCTACGTGGCTTCCTCAATGTCACAGATGCCCTCCAAACATATCCCATCCTTAGGAACGGAAACAGGCTCATTTCTTTCCACCCTCCGGATGAGTCTGGTGGCTCAGCGGACTAATGCGTCCACTGCGGGGGGCCTGTGTTTGACCTCATGGTCACAGGTTCAAATCCTGGTGGGTCTGCTCAGCCTTTCATCTGTCTGAAGTCAACAAAATTAGTACCATTGAGTTGGGTAACAATAAACATCTGTTATTCAGTGAAAAAGATACCCTTCTGGGTGAATGTGTGCTTTACAAATACACGTTATGTTATCTACAGGACAAAGCACTCACTTAACATCTCTGCAGAGCCACAGTTCGGTTCTATGTAATAAAGTTGACTTTTAAAATGTTGGTTATATTAAAATCAATTTAAAAATGTTGAACTTTAGAAGTCACTTTTATTACATGCATTCTTCAATTTGTCTAACTGTACCCTAATTACCCCTTAGTAGCTTTGTTGAATCTGGCAGTTTCTGGTTGGCTGAAGGGAGGCCTCCAGCCAGGCAGAACCTACCATTCCCGTCAGGGGCGGGTGATTACACGTGCGTTACAACCCGTGCTTACCCTTGGGTAGCCTGGCACTGAGCAGTCAGGCTTAATTAAGAAGCAATGTGTACAACAAAGGCAAAGCAGACAGTTACGATAAATACACTGAGCGTCACAAAAGAGACTCCACAGAAGATGTATGTAAAAATGTTTGTATTAAACACAAATATTCAATCATTATAACATTAACATTAGGTGGTTTTTGGCATAAAACACATTTGGAATTATTGCTAGCAATCCTAGGCACACTTGTAGGATTATGATATCCACCGTATGCACGTGGGGACAATCCGTAATCTACCCCTCCCCCACAGAGGGAGCACCCTTATGCGGTACAACACGCTGTTGACTCTAGGCCACCCTGGCAATCCTGATAATACAGTCCCACACAGTTATACGGTACACCCCGGGTCACAACGGTATCAACAATATGTACAGATAAGCAACAAGAACACTTCTTAGCAGCACTGCGGGCCAGAGCCACGCAGGAAAACCCAATGTCAGATGTGTTGTGCTTTTGGCACCAAATCAACATATAACGAGGCACCGCCGGCCAGTGTCGTGAATCACAGGTGGTTCGCACGCTAGCACTCCCACTCACACACACTCACTCCGCACTGCTCTACGGTGTGAGACGTAACCAGCACTGTCTGTACAGAATGCTCTTGCACACCTACGCACTCAGCACCCTAATGCGGTGCCACTGGTACCCAGCAGGTCAATGGATGACACCCTCTGCAGACTCCGTGGCCCCAGACTCCCTCCAGCCTCCAGTTCACCCCATTTGTCTTATACCCCCGGATGGTAAATAACCAACCCCGCCTCCCAGACAAAAGGCCGCACGTAGCAAAGTCACTTAGTCTGGGTCTTCGGGAAGCAGGTGGGATATGTAGCAAATTTAATTAAGAGGTAGACGTAAACAAGGGGAGTTTAGCAGCCACTTGGGAAGTTCAACCACAGGTCTCAGAACGCACTCAATACCACAGGTCAAGAGAGCACCCGAAGAATGGAGAGTAACACAAGGGAGCCTCTCGATAGGATATGGCACCCCAACAGGCACACGATGATGATGGTCATGCCCAGGCAATCCGGGCGTCTGGTGCACATTGGTATGAGTCGCACCAGACCCTCTCAATCACAATGAATTTCAAATTCTGTACCTCCCTGGAAATGAGGCATTATGACCAGTGCACCTTGAAATGGGTCACACCAGGCAATTCCAGTCACACACAATGAAGAGTTGTAAACTCTGTACCTCCCTGGAAAGGAGGCACCACATCCACTGCATGATGATCAGGTTGCACCAGACCCATACGGTCACACACACAGGCGCAAGCTCAGCAGAGCCACATGAGGTAGAATGCGGCACTACTACGGGTACACCCCCACCTTTGAGGGTCACACCCAGTGAATCGGACACTGCATGCAATGAGAATGCGTGTCACCCAAGAGAAATGCAACATGATCGACGAAGCAGGTCACTTTGGATCCCACAACCAGTGAATCGACTCACCACCAACTAGACGCTTAGGCGTGTCAGGGTTCCTGCGTTTCGGGAACCACACGCCTTAGATGTGGGCAAGATTTATGGGCTTCGCAATAGGCAATTCGGTCTCCAGGCACGTCTTTTCCACGCTCACACCACGCTACCCGATGGGATTTGGTAGCCGATGTGGGCACTTGAGGGGGCACCACTCTCCAGATGTAAGGTAGGTGGTGTAGATACCCCGCGGGTGATCTTTGATGACCCTGAGATCCCTGAGAGAACAGGAGGCCTGCCGACGGACCCTTGCAGAGCACACTTTAGGGTGTCACACTTCAGCCAGTCTTCAGCCCAGGCCAGCCACTATTCAGAAGGGGCATGTGGTCCCCTTCAAAGGCCGTAATCTTCCTTGTGCACAACAGAGTCCTCTGTCAATGTGCACCATGCAGTCCGGTTCTCCGGTTCTGCGTCCCCGCAAGCGTATCTCACCCCTTGCTGAAGGATGGCACCCACAGTTATACTATTGTGTGCCTTTGAAGTGAAGGGGCAGTGTAGGGTTTTCTTTTGAACCCCAGATGTCTCCTCTAAATTTTAGGCCTGTCTGCCATGTGGCTGTGGAATGTAGATGTTAATCTTTAGTGGTGTCATGATCTGGCCCGAGAGGCCAAGTGTCACCTCAAATGGCAGAGGTCTGTTGTTACCATTGTATGTCCATGGGTCATGGCTGTTGCTGGGGAGTGCACAGATATGCTCCCCTGACGCCTGGTGTCCACTGGAACCAGACACCATGACACACAAGACTTTGAGAGCATAGAAGTGCCCAAATTCCATAAGTGTCATTTCTAAGCGAGTTATGCCAGCATCACCTATACCATTGGAAAGGGTTTGGCACTGCGAATCCATTGACATGAAATATCATGAGGCTGCTCCACTGCAATTCATTGACATGAAATATCATGAGGCTGCTCCACTGCAATCCATTGACATGAAATATCATGAGGCTGCTCCACTGCAATCCATTGACATGAAATATCATGAGGCTGCTCCACTGCAATCCATTGACATGAAATATCATGAGGCTGCTCCACTGCAATCCATTGACATGAAATATCATGAGGCTGCTCCACTGCAATCCATTGACATGAAATATCATGAGGCTGCTCCATTGCAATCCATTGACATGAAATATCATGAGGCTGCTCCACTGCAATCCATTGACATGAAATATCATGAGGCTGCTCCATTGCAATCCATTGACATGAAATATCATGAGGCTGCTCCATTGCAATCCATTGACATGAAATATCATGAGGCTGCTCCATTGCAATCCATTGACATGAAATATCATGAGGCTGCTCCACTGCAATCCATTGACATGAAATATCATGAGGCTGCCCCATTGCAATTCATTGACATGAAATATCATGAGGCTGCTCCATTGCAATCCATTGACATGAAATATCATGAGGCTGCTCCACTGCAATCCACTGTTGCAGCTTGAAGTAATGTCAATCACTTCCCCATGTTAACTTAAGGGAAGAGCAAGTCTCATCTATAGTGAAAACACGCACCGGTATTCCTCACTACCTGGGTGCACGTGTGCTATTGTGCACACTTACCTGCAAACAGTGGTGCAAGTGCGCCCCCACCAGTCTGCATCAACAGACTGGCCATGGGTTTAATTTAGATGGGCGCTAGTGCGCACGCACGCCTGCGATGGCAGGCTGCACACTTGATCACGGGCACCATAGGTGCGTGTGCACACACACAGCAGCCTGAACTGAGAGGCTGATCCTGAGTTTACTCAGTGTAGATTCTAGCGGGCACCCACTGGTCTGCACTTACAGATCGGTCCATGTTAGAGACAATTGAGTCCGCCCCACTTCCCAACACAGTAGGAATGGCGCACCCCCTTCACACTGCATTTACAGTGGGAAAATGCCCCGAGCCATGAGGCCACACAAGAGACTCTACAAAACCCCCGTCGAAAAAGCAAAACGTTTAGGGAAACGCTACCTGATGAGTATCAGGTCCAACAACCTTGAAGCCTTTGAACCAAAAACGAATCCTTAATGCTGCCCTTTCACGAACCCTACAAAGCCTTTGAGCTTCATTAATGCCACCCTTCCCTGAATCTTAAAAGCTCCCAACTCCCCCTTAATGCTACCAATCTGAGAGCCCTACTAACCCCTTACTACCCATTATTGCTACCGTTTCCTGAATCCTAAACTCCCCTTATGATCTCTTTACACACTCTTTCCTATATCCTAAAAATCCCTTGTGACCCCTTAATGCTACCTTTCCCTGAACCTTATAAAAGCCCTAACTATGCCTTAATGCTACCTTTCCCTGAACCCTAACAATATCTTAGAAGCCCTTAACGCTACCCATCCTTGAATCCTTAAAGCTCCAAATTACTCCTTAACACCACCAATCCCTGAAGCCTACCAACACCTTACTACTCAGGAATGCTACACTTTCCTGAACCCTTAAGAGCATTTACTACCCCTTTATGTATGCCTTCCTCAACCCTAAAAATCTCTTACTGCCCCTTAACGCTAGCCATCCCCAAACCCTAAAAACCCCAAAATATCCCTTAACGCTACCCTTCCTGAACCCAAAAAACCCTTTTTACCTCTTAATGCTACTGTATAAGGAACCCTAAAAAATCATACTGTCCCTGAACGCTACCTTCCCTGAACCTAAAACACCTTACTTTCACTTTCTGATACCCTTCCTTCAACCCAAAAACCTTTACTACCCCTTACAACTACTGTTTCCCAAACCCTCAAAACCCAGGCTACCCTTTACTGCTACCCTTCCTTCAATCCTAAAACCCCCTCACTATCCCTTAACACTACCCTTCCCTGAACCTAAAAACCCTACCTTCCCCTTACTGCTACCCTTCCCTGAACCCTTATTACCCTTTAACACTACTCTTCCATGAACCCTAAAAACCCTTCACTACCCTTTTACACTTCCTATCTCTGAACCCTAAAAACCCTGAACTTCCCCTTAATGATACCTTTCCATGAACCCTAAAAACCCTTACTACCCTTTTGCACTACAGTCCCCTGAACCATAAAAGCCCCTAACTACTCCTTAATTCTACCAGTCCCTGAACCCCACCACCGTTTATTACTCCTCGATGCTGCTCTCCTGCTAGCCCCAGGCCCCCGCACCACCTCCCCATCTCACTGTAAGTGCCTCTCTCTACTCTAGCAGGAGGCTGCCCCCTTGCCCCTACTCCCAATGTAACCACAACTTCCATTCTATTTTGTCAGTAGATAACATTTTTGTCACAGCTTCATTTCAGTCTGTTTTTTCCCACAATATTTTTACTTCAGACCCACAGTTGAATTCATCTGGTCAGCTCCTGCGGACACAATGTGACTGGCCTGGCCGTCAAGACTTTCAGTACGAGGAGCTTCAAGCGCTATCCTCAAAGAGGGATGCCTCTCCCGCAGTGCTTAATTTGTAAAAAAACATAAGTGCCAGGGTCCTCCTCAGGAGGCAACTGCAGCTTCCACCACCTATGGCCCCTGCCAGCGCTTCCAATGACAGAACCAACACAAGCACTAAGCATCACACTCCTACAAGTGTGAAAAATCAGACTATTCAAGGCCCCCAAAGCCCCCCATGTGGCAGACTGCCATAAGTCCTGGTGTTGACAATTAAGTGCCGGTGTTGAGCACCGGAAACCACTTGCTCAAATTAAGCACTGCTCCCCTGACCATTCTGAGGAGTCCAATGTTTCCAGCCATGGGATTACCAAGATCTAAAAATAAAAAGACACGGTAATCCTGGCCCGGAAGCATGGGGCCAGGACCTGTGTATGGAGCTGAGGGGACCCACGCACCCGCTGTGCCAGGCCTCTGCCTATCCTGCTCTGTGCAATTGGGGGGGGGGGGGCGAGCTGTGCTGTGGACTGGGGGCTGTGCTGCTGATTGGGAGCTATGCTGCTTGGACTGGGAGCTGTGCTGCTTGGAATGGGAGCTGTGCTGTGGACTGGGAGCTGTGCTGCTAGGATTAGGAGCTGTGCTGTGGACTGGGAGCTGTGCTGCTGATTGGGAGCTGTGCTGTGGACTGTGAGCTGTGCTGCTTGGACTGGGAGCTGTGCTGCGGAGTGGGAGCTGTGCTGCTTGGACTGGGAGCTGTGCTTCTAGGATTAGGAGCTGTGATGTGGACTGGAAGCTGTGCTGCTTGGAATGGGAGCTGTGCTGTGGACTGGGAGCTGTGCTGCTATGATTAGGAGCGGTGCTGTGGACTGGGAGCTGGGAGCTGTGCTGTGAACAGGGAGTTGGTGACCTGGGAGCTGTGCTGTGGACTGGGAGCTGTACTGTGGACTGGGAGCTGTGCTGTGGACTGGGAGCTGTGCTGTGGACTGGGAGCTGGGAGCTGTGCTGTGAACAGGGAGCTGTACTGTGGACTGGGAGCTGTGCTGTGGACTAGGAGCTGTGCTGTGGACAGGGAGTTGGTGACCTGGGAGCTGTGCTGTGGACTGAGAGCTGTGCTGTAGACTGGGAGCAGTGCTGTGAACTGGGAGCTGTGCTGCTAGGATTAGGAGCTGTGCTGCTGATTGGGAGCTGTGCTGTGGACTGGGAGCAGTGCTGTGGACTGGGAGTTGTGCTGTGGACTGGGAGATGTGCTGCTAGGATTAGGAGCTGTGCTGTGGACTGGGAGCTGTGCTGTGGACGGAGAGCTGTGCTGCTAGGATTAGGGAGCTGTGCTGTGGACTGGGAGCTGTGCTGCTAGGATTAGGAGCTGTGCTGTGGACTGGGAGCAGTGCTGTGGACTGAGAGCTGCGTTTCTAGGATTAGGAGCTGTGCTGTGGACTGGGAGCAGTGCTGCGGACTAGGAGCTGTGCTGTGGACTAGGAGCTGTGCTGTGGACTAGGAGCTGTCCTGTGGAGTGGGAGCTGTGCTGTGGACTGGGAGCAGTGCTGTGGACTGGGTGCTGTGCTGTGGACTGGGAGCTGTGTTGCTAGGATTAGGAGCTGTGCTGTGGACTGGCAGCAGTGCTGTGGACTGGGAGTTGGTGAACTGGGAGCTATGCTGTGGACTGGGAGTTGGTGAACTGGGAGCTGTGCTGTGGACTGGGAGCTGTGCTGTGGACTGGGAGCTGTCCTGTGGACTAGGAGCTGTGCTGTGGACTGGGAGCTGTGCTGCTTGGAATGGGAGCTGTGCTGTGGACAGGGAGTTGGTGACCTGGGAGCTTTGCTGTGGACTGAGAGCTGTGCTGTGGACTGGGAGCAGTGCTGTGAACTGGGAGCTGTGCTGTGGACTAGGAGCTGTGCTGTGGACTAGGAGCTGTGCTGTGGACTGGGAGCTGTGCTGATTGGAATGGGAGCTGTGCTTGGACTGACAGCTGTGCTGTGTACTGGGAGCTGTGCTGTGGACTAGGAGCTGTGCTGCTGATCGGGAGCTGTGTTGCTTACACTGTGAGCTCTGCTGTGGGCTGCGAGCTGTGCTGCTTCAACAGGGAGCTGTGTTGTGGACTGGGAGTTGGTGGACTGGGAGCAGTGCTGTGGACTGAGAGCTGTGCTGCTAGGATTAGGAGCTGTGCTGTGGACTGGGAGCTGTGCTGTGGACTGGGAGCAGTGCTGTGGACTGGGAGCTGTGCTGTGGACTAGGAGCTGTGCTGTGGACTAGGAGCTGTGCTGTGGACTGGGAGCTGTGCTGTGGACTGGGAGCAGTGCTGTGGACTGGGTGCTGTGCTGTGGACTGGGAGCTGTGCTGCTAGGATTAGGAGCTGTGCTGTGGACTGACAGCTGTGCTGTGGACTGGGAGTTGGTGAACTGGGAGCTGTGCTGTGTACTGGGAGTTGGTGAACTGGGAGCTGTGCTGTGGACTGGGAGCTGTGCTGTGGATTAGGAGCTGTGCTGTGGACTCGGAGCTGTGCTACTTGGAATGGGAGCTGTGCTGTGGACAGGGAGGTGGTGACCTGGGAGCTGTGCTGTGGACTGGAAGCTGTGCTGTGGACTGGGAGCAGTGCTGTGAACTGGGAGCTGTGCTGTGAACTAGGAGCTGTGCTGTTGACTGGGAGCTGTGCTGCTTGGATGGGAGCTGTGCTGTGGACTGGTAGCTGAGCTGTGGATTGGAGTTGCGCTGTGGACTGGGAGCTGTGCTGTGGACTGGGAGCTGTGCTGTGGGCTGGGAGCTGTGCTGCTTTGATTGGGAGCTGTTCTGCTGATTGGGAGCTGTGCTGGTTGGACTGTGAGCTCTGCTGTGGGCTGGGAGCTGTGCTGCTTGAACAGGGAGCTGTGTTGTGGACTGGGAGCTGTGCTGTGGGCTGGGAGCTGTGCTGCTTGGATTGGGAGCTGTGCTGTGGACTGGGAGCTGTGCTGTAGCCTGGAGCTGTCAAGTTCCCCTGTAATGTAATGTAATGTAATGTAAATTGCATTTATATAGCGCAGCTATCACCCAACGGGCATCCTGGCGCTGGGATTACCTAAGACACTGTGCAATCTGTAAATTTTGAGATCACGACAAACAGGTCTCTCAAGGCTATTCTCTTGGGAAGAGCCTGGTTTTTAGCTTCTTTCTAAACTGCAACAAGTCGTCAGTTTGTCTAAGTTCACTTGGTAGTTCATTCCATAGTTTTGAGGCTGCATAGCTAAATGATCTACCTCCCAACCGGGTTTTCTTAACTCGTGGGGTACATACTAAGTAGGCTGCTGAAGAGCAGAGATTTCTAGCTGGGGCGTACCAGTTAAACATTCTCTGTAATGGTTTAGGCCCCATTTTATGTGCCGCCTTATGAACAATGCAAAGTGCTTTAAATTGAATTCTTTGCAAAATAGGCAGCCAGTGGAGATCCCTTAAAGCTAGCGACGCAGAAGATCTGCGTTGTCTTTTTAATGCAAGCTTAGCCGCGATTGTTTGTATTCTTTGCAGCCTTTTTGTTAGAGCCACCGGTGCTCCAAGAAGCAGTGCATTACAATAGTCCAATCTACTCATGATGATACTCCTTACCACCTGGGGTCTGGCCGAGACTGATAAAAATTGGAGTATTTTCCGTAAAGCTCGGAGTAGTGATATACATGTATTCACTGTTTTATTCACTTGTGATTCTAACTGTAGAGTACTGTCCAGTAGAACCCCCAAGTCACGCACTGTCTTGGCTGGCTGCGGTGGGTTGTTCTTAGGATCCAGCCAGAAGTCCACTGGCAGTGGACGGGGTATTTTCTTTGCTGTACAGTATATAACCTCAGTCTTGTCTCCATTGAATTGCAGCGAGTTCTCCCTGAGCCATCCTGCAGTTTCACGCATACAGCTGTGAAATTTTTCCAGAGATACTGCTTGATTCCCTTCAAATGAGAAGGCAAGTTGAGTATCATCTGCATAGTTAACCACTTCAATACCAAAAGATTTAATAATGGACATGAGTGGACGCAGATAAAGATTAAAAAGAATGGGACTTATGGCTGTACTGGTTCGGTTGAACCTGAGTGGGCGCACCCTAGTGGTAGCAACTGGAACTCTTTCACTCTGGTGTCCTGGGCTCCTTGCTGTGGGACCTGAACTGAAAGCCAAGCACAACCCTTCAAGCCTGGACTCTCAGAAGCGGTCCCACGCTCTCTCATGGAAGGGCGGTGGTGCTGGAAACTGAGCTCAGTGGACACAGTAGTATCACTCAATGACTGCAGCTACACTTCCTGTCTGTGCTTCTACTTTGAAAACAAGCATTTGCAATGCAATAGGTCTCGCATTTGCGAGAGTTTAAGCTATTGGCATTGTAAATGACAATGCCTTTTATTTATCTGTTTGCTATTTAACACATAGATAAAAGGCATTGTCACGTACAATGCCAATAGTTCAAACTTTTGTAAATGCAAGACCTAATCAAAGAAGCGGCCGCCATTGTCCAGGGCTGCTCGGAAAGTTAAAGTGCACATGGAGCGCTGAATGTTGCAGGAAAGCATGTTGTGCCTGCAGTAGGAGAAACTCATTAAAGAAAATAGTGCTTACAGACTAAAAAAGACATACTGTGTAACAACCGAAGTAATAAGGCAACTCATCATGAGAGATTACAAATGAAGGCAAGGCGGTACTAACAAGCCTATTAACGAATCAGAAGCCAGCATTTACGAAGGGCAATGACACAAGCCAATGACAAATATGGGTGGAGGGTGGGTGGGGCTTTAATTCCATACTCCAAGACAGCATGCCGTCAGGCTTGACCTAAAAAATACGGATTCTCAGTGACGTCTACATGCAAAAGTCCGCCAATCCTGTCATCTGTTGGGGTAATGAGCAGTCGTCCTCGGGGAGAGAACCTACATTCATGCAACTTCCATACCAGACCACCCCATCAGCAGCATTCCGGCCACCTCACATCCTTGTCTATACCATAAAAACCACCCCCCTCAGCAGCAATCCGGTCAGCTTACATAATTGAAGACACCATGACTGATCAACCCACCAGCTGCAATCCATTCATGCAACTTCCATACCAGACCACCCCATCAGCAGCATTCCGGCCACCTCACATCCTTGTCTATACCATAAAAACCACCCCACTCAGCAGCAATCCGGTCAGCTTACATAATTGAAGACACCATGACTGATCACCCCACCAGCTGCAATCCAAGCAGCTCACTTCCTTGCAGGCACCATCACACACCACCACACCAGCTGCAAACCAACCGGCTCACATCCTTGAAGACACCATGACAGACCACCTGCTCAGCAGCAATCCAACCAGCTTACACCGGTGAAGACACCATGATAAATCACGTCAGCAGCAGCGATTCAAGCAGTTCACATCCCTGAAGGCACAATGTCACACCACCCCACCAGCAGCAATCCAACCAGCTTGCATCCTTGAAGGCGCCATGAAACACTACCTCAGCAGCAGCAATCCAACCAGCTCACAACCTTGCACACTCCAAGAC
Source organism: Calotriton arnoldi (assembly GCA_963921515.1). Lineage (NCBI taxonomy): Eukaryota > Metazoa > Chordata > Amphibia > Caudata > Salamandridae > Calotriton > Calotriton arnoldi. The sequence goes on from CAWUFW010003833.1 coordinate 1,172,961, forward strand.
AAACGACCCACTCAGCAGCAATTTAGCCAGCTCACATCCATGAATATGCCAAGCCACATCTCCCTATTAGTAAGAATACAACCAACAAACATCCTTGAAGACACCATGACATACCACCCCATCACCAGCAATCCACCCAATTCACATCATTGCACAGTCCATAATAGACCACCCACTCAGCAGCAATCCAACCAGTGTACATGCCTGAAGACACGCTTGACAGATCACCCCACCATCAACAATCCACCCAGGCCACACCCTTAAAGACACCATGACAGATCACCCCATCAGCAGCAATCCAACCAGCTCACACCCTTGAAGACACCATGATAGACCACCCCATCAGCAGCAATCCAACCAGCTTACGTCCACTAATACGCCATGCCAGATCACCACATTAGCAGCCATTCTTGCACATTCCATGACAGACCACCTCTGCAGCAGCAATCCTACCAGTTCACATCCTTGAACACACCATGACAGACCACCTCTGCAGCAGCCATCCTACCAGCCCACATCCTTGAATACACCATGACAGACCACCTCTGCAGCAGCAATCCTACTACAGTTTCACATCCTTGAAGACACAATGACATACTACCCCAACAGCAGCAATCAATTCAGCTCACATCCTTGAACATACAATGACACACTACCCCAGCAAGAGCAATACAACCACCTCATATCCACGAAGGCACCATGACATACCACCCTATCACCAGCAGTCCAGCTAACTCACACCCTTGCTTAGACCATGACAGACCACCAACTCAGCAGCAATCTAACCAGTGTACATCCTTGAAGACACCATGACAGATCACCTAACCAGCAGCAATCTAACCAGGTCATATCATTGAAGGCACCATGCCAGCTCACCTAACCAGCAGCAATCCAACCAGGTCATATCCTTGAAGGCACCATGACAGATCACCTAACCAGCAGCAATCCAACCAGGTCATATCATTGAAGGCACCATGACACACCACCCCACCAGCAGAAACTCATCCAGCTCACATCTTTGCACAGAACATGACAGACCACGCCAACCGCAGCAATCTAGCCATCTCATATATCAAAATACACCAGGCCAGATCACTGCATCAGCAGCACTCCAACCAGCTCACATCCTTGAAGACACCTTGACAGACCACCTCTGCAGCAGCAATACAAGCAGATCATGTCATTGAAGTTACTATGACACACTAGGCCACCAGCAGCAATGCAACCAGCTCACATCCTTGCACATTCCATGACAGACGACCCATCCAAGAGCAATCCAACCAGCTCACTTCTTTGAAGACACCATGACAGACCACCCCATTATTAGCAGCAATACAACCAGCTAACACAACATAACAGACCACCCCATCAGCAGCAATACAACCACGTCACTGTAAAACCTGGAGGCATCTGTATTTTGAGATCACGTCCAGAGTTTTGCACTCCGAACTTTCAGCTTCTCATGAATACATCTTTAGAGGTAGTAGTTACTCTGTGCTTAAAAGCAAGGCTTCTCGGCGCTCCGCAGAGATCCAGGAATGGTCCAGAATTTTGACCTCTTCGTACAATTCTATCTTTAGAAAATAACAACAAAAAAACAAGTGTGTATGTATGAGGTCCCTTTTGAATGATTGTAAATGCGCTGGGTGTTTGTAGTGACCCTGCGCAGCTCTGCATGAAAATCTCCAGTGACCACGACATTCTGCAGGTCAAATCCATGATGTCATTCGAGATCAATACTTCAGGAGGCCGGGAGTCCAGTGGGTAAGAGGAGCATGCCTAGGGAAGGTTATTGCCAGGGTCACTTAAATTATGCGGTAGGAGAGGGTCAAATTATGCGACAGGGTTGAGTACAATATGTGGCAAGAAAAGGCAAATTATGCAACGTAATGCGGCATTTTTTTAATACTAGTACTTCATTATTTTGTACTTTTTACACGTTAACACTGTCTGGGCATTGGGTGCACATCATTGGTACCAGTCTAATACCCACATATAGGAATAAGCAGCAGAAAGGTGACCAGTCAACCTTTGCAAAGGGCCTTCCACTGCACTGCAACACGTGGGCTGCATTATTATTAACTTTTGAACCGTTTGAGCTAGAAACATTTTTTTTGTTAAAATCTGCAGTTTATGCAGCAGAAGATGGATTATGTGGCAAATGAGGCAAATCTATAATTATGAGGCCGCACAATCGCATAATTCCAGTGGCCCTAGTTATAATAGAACAATCCAATATAGAATGGTACCAACTCTCCCTGCTACCATCAGGATAACTGTCTGGGTCCGAGTACCCTGGCACGTGGACAGAGGCGCCCCCTCCTCTCCCAGGGGGGCGCCTCAGCCCCCTAGCAGGCACTGCTGCTGCACTCCAGAAAAGAGGTAACCCCCCACCTCTTGGAAGAGCATGGCATCTCTGTACGGACTCTGGTCACACTTGCACACTTCGTCACTCAGGCGGACCAGGGAGCTCCTCTCTCGCAGCAGCAGTTCATGCCCCTCCAGGGGCGCCAGGCTTGGGATCGGGGCACCTGCATTTGCGTGCTCATTTGCATATGTCCCGCAAGCACCGGAAGCGAAGCGTGTCCTGCTGTAAACACTTGTGGTGTTGCATTTCAGAGGCCTCTGCCGGGACCCACAATCTCCGGCCCTATTCGAGGTTCTTTAATGTGCCCGCCTCGAAGGGGCTTTAATAATATATAGCGCTTGATGCGGATGCACTATGTGATGATATCAGTGTGGCGCACACTACGAAATAAGCTGTCAATGTTGCACTATTGGGCAGTATTAGGGCCTCGGGGGTCATCTCTCTGATTTGTGCGACCGCGAGAGCATGAAGAGGCGTGCAAATATCCTTATATAGGAAAAAGCATATATAAACGACTCCAGAATCCCAGAATTCCAGTGTCCGAGCCTGGTGTGAAGCTAAAATGCGCTCGGGTTTGGAGTTTGTTGTTTTTTCTTTTTTATAGACACAGGCGTCATTTTAAATCGAACTCATTTTACTTCCACGCTGACTCACACAACCCACCACACTAACTCTCCAGAATCACCTGCAAACACGGAACACACTTCTAAATATAATCTCACAACCACGCGTCAATAAACAGTCACTGTAAAAGGGTGGCTCTGACTGTTAAGCACAAAAGAACTCCCAGATGAAGACAGCGCACTGATGCTATAATAAGGACTGAAAGCGCTACGCAAAGCCATAACATCCTACTCAGTGAAGTACCGAGTGATGGAAGCTGTGTCCAAAGGGGCCAACTATTCACCCTCTGTTGGTGTGATGGAATTGACTCGCCCGTCAGTTATTGGTTGGGTTTGGGGTGGCTTGAGGCGTTGTAAGAGGGGTGAGCAAGTACCTGCAGCTCCTTCTCTGTAGTCTGTGACACGAATGAGGTCTAGTCCCCGCGAGTGAGGCCACACCCGGGCTGATGCTCACTCCAAAAACCCCTCGCACTGAGGATCACTGCAGGAGCTGTGTTAGTAATTGTGAAGTACATCCTAGGGCTCAATGTAAACATGTAAGCGCTATGTTTCTTCTTCTACACCAGATGACTGAGTTATATAACCGGAGGGTGAACCCTCCCCCACTACACACGTGCACACACACACCCTAGTTTTCCAGCCATTCGTATAGCGCTACAAACTTGCTTCCACTGTCGGGCGGATTCGTAGCTCTGTAAACACAGATATTTCGATTACCCTAATTGGTCGTATCAACCTGCCACGGATGATGAAAGGCTGAGTCAGCCCTATCCTTATTCGAGCCAGTGAACTGTGGGCTGAATATTTACCGAGCTTTTGTGCCAGGTTCGCACAAACCCGAAACCAATATAAGACGGGGAAGTAAAACAGACGAAATAAGGCACAGGCATATAATGGTATAAAGGTGTGTTACACACTCACCTGTCCAGTGCTCTGTGCTTCACGTGCTGGGCGAAGAGGCCAGCGGTCCAGGGGCGCAGTGCTCACATGTGTGGTGGAACACGCAGGCTGGGGTGCAATGAGCAGTCAGTCCCGAAGGGAAGTGTTCAGTCCTGAATGAACAGAACTTGTAGAACAGACTCCGTGGCCCTGTACAGTCCTATGATGAAATGCGTGGTCCTGGGGTGGAGTCTGCAGTGCTGAGGAAAATGTGTCGCTTTACACCAGAGCAAGCTGGCCTTGTGTGAAATGCACAGCCCTATGATGAAATGCGTGGTCCTGGGGTGGAGTCTGCAGTGCTGAGGAAAATGTGTCGCTTTACACCAGAGCAAGCTGGCCTTGTGTGAAATGCACAGCCCTATGTTGAAATGCGTGGCCCTGAGGTGGAGTGTGCAGTGCTGAGGAAACAAGCAGCCGCAAAAGTGAACGGCACCGCCATCTGTTTCCAATTAACGCGACCGCGAGACAGGCAAATGTAAACAAGCGCGGGCGCGATAATTGGAAACAGATGGCGCAGCTGCTCGCTCCCGCAAGGTGGAGGCCGTACATGCACGAGTGCTCATTGGAAACAGTGCAGTACATGCACGAGTTTTCCAAAAAGTACAGACCGATTCCAAGAGGTCATCTCCTAAGCAACGCTTGCGCGCTGCGTTAGGCTCGACCTAAAAAGGACGTTAATTGACACTACTAAATGGTAGGCACGCTGCTATAAATGCACACAACGAAAACTAGTCCACTCTAGTCCCTTCTGAATGTGAGATCATTGTAAAAATATCTTTAACAATAGAAAGTCCCTTCCTGTGGAGTTTGACAGGTTATCTAATGCAAAGTCACTTCCTGTGGTGTTTGACAGGTTACCCAATGCAAAGTCCTTTCCTGTGGTGTTTGACAAGTTACCCAATACAAAGTCCCTTCCTGCCGTGTTTGTATTGTGTAACCTGTCAAACACCACACAGGAAGGGACTTTGCATGGGGAACCTGTCAAAGTCCCTTCCTGTGGAGTTTGACAGGTTACACAATACAAAGTCCCTTCCTGTAGTGTCTGACAGGTTACACAATACAAAGTCCCTCCCTGTGGTGTTTGACAGGTTACACAATGCAAAGTCCCTCCCTAAGGTGTTTGACAGGTTACCCAATGCAAAGTACTTGCTATGGTTTTTGACACGTTACCCGATGCAAAGTACTTGCTATGGTGTTTGACAGGTTACCCAATGCAAAGTCCCTCCCTGCGGTGTTTGACATGTTACCCTATGCAAAGTACTTGCTATGGTGTTTGACAGGTTACCCAATGCAAAATCACTTCCTGTGATGTTTGACAGGTTACCCAATACAAAGTCCCTTCCTGTGATGTTTGCCAGGTTACCGAATACAGAGTTCCTTCCTGTGGTGTTTGACAGGTTACCCAATACAAAGCCCCCCCTATGGTGTTTGACAGGTTACCCAATACAAAGTCCCTTCCTGTGATGTTTGAAAGGTTACCCAAAGGAAAGTCCCTTCCTGTGGTGTTTGACATGTTACCCAATGCAACGTCCCTTCCTGTGATGTTTGACAGGTTACCCAATACAAAGTCCCTTCCTATAGTGCTTGACAGGTTACCCAATGCAAAGTCCCTTCCTGTGGTTTTGACAGGTTACTCAATGCAAAGTCACTCCCTGCAAAGTTTGACACGTTACCCAATACAAAGTTCCTTCCTATGGTGTTTGACAGGTTACCCAATACAAAGTCCCTCCCTGCGGTGTTTGACAGGTTACCCAATGCAAAGTCCCTTCCTATGGTGTTTGACAGGTTACCCAATGCAAAGTCCCTTCCTGTGATGTTTGACAGGTTACCCAATACAAAGTCACTTCCTGTGGTGTTTGACAGGTTACCCAATGCAAAGTCCCTTCCTATGGTGTTTGACAGGTTACCCAATGCAAAGTCCCTTCCTGTGATGTTTGACAGGTTACCCAATACAACGTCCCTTCCTGTGATGTTTGACAGGTTACCCAATGCAAAGTCCCTTCCTCTGGTGTTTGACAGGTTACCCAATGCAAAGTCCCTCCCTACAGTGTTTGACAAGTTACTCAATGCAAAGTCCCTTCCGCGGTGTTTGACAGGTTACCCAATGCAAAGTCCCTCCCTGCGGTGTTTGACAGGTTACCCAATGCAAAGTCCCTTCCTGTGATGTTTGACAGGTTACCCAATACAACGTCCCTTCCTGTGATGTTTGACAGATTACCCAATGCAAAGTCCCTTCCTCTGGTGTTTGACAGGTTACCCAATGCAAAGTCCCTTCCTCTGGTGTTTGACAGGTTACCTAATGCAAAGTCCCTCCCTACAGTGTTTGACAAGTTACTCAATGCAAAGTCCCTTCTGCGGTGTTTGACAGGTTACTTAATCCAAAGTCCCTCCCTGCAGTGTTTGACAGGTTAACCAATGCAAAGTCCCTCCCTATGGTGTTTGACAGGTTACCCGATGCAAAGTCCCTCCCTGCGGTGTTTGACAGGTTACCCAATGCAAAGTCCCTCCCTGCGATGTTTGACAGGTTACCCAGTGCAAAGTCCCTCCCTGTGGTGTTTGAAAACTTACCCAATGCAAAATCCCTCCCTGTGGTGTTTGAAAAGATGCCCAATGCAAAGTCCCTTCCTGTGGTTTGACAGGTTACCCAATATAACACCCCTTCCTGTGATGTTTCACAGGTTACCCAATGTAAAGTCCCTTCCTATGGTGCTTGACAGGTTACCCAATGCAAAGTCCCTTCCTGTGATGTTTGACAGGTTACCCAATACAAAGTCACTTACTGTGGTGTTTGACAGGTTACCCAATGCAAAGTCCCTTCCTATGGTGTTTGGCAGGTTACCCAATGCAAAGTCCCTTCTGCGGTGTTTGACAGGTTACGTAATACAAAGTCCCTCCCTATGGTGTTTGACAGGTTACCCGATGCAAAGTCCCTCCCTGCGGTGTTTGACAGGTTACCCAATGCAAAGTCCCTCCCTACAGTGTTTGACAAGTTACTCAATGCAAAGTCCCTTCTGCGGTGTTTGACAGGTTACGTAATACAAAGTCCCTCCCTACAGTGTTTGACAGGTTACCCAATGCAAAGTCCCTCCCTATGGTGTTTGACAGGTTACCCAATGCAAAGTCCCTCCCTATGGTGTTTGACAGGTTACCCGATGCAAAGTCCCTCCCTGCGATGTTTGACAGGCTACCCAATGCAAAGTCCCTCCCTGTGGTGTTTGAAAACTTACCCAATGCAAAATCCCTCCCTGTGGTGTTTGAAAAGATGCCCAATGCAAAGTCCCTTCCTGTGGTTTGACAGGTTACCCAATATTGTTACAAAAAACAAGGGAACCCAATATGCTATTGGTCAGGGACCTTGGGTACATTGACTATTTTAGAGGACAGTGGTCCCTAGACAATTCGATGAAATATAAAGTTAAATATAGACCCAGTCAGTACTATATTGTCTGTCCAGCCGGACAGTTTATTAATATACAGTGATTGTATAAAACCATTAAGACAAGAATTTACAAGCGGGACACAGCCTGCGTCCTGCTGACGTACATTTTACAAACAACATAAAGGAAGGGGGTTCAGGCAAGAAAACCGTGTCTGTAATTACATTGGATATAAATACAACAGACAAATAACGTTGCGCACACCATTACAAATTAAGCATTATAATATAGCCAATGTATATGGTGTACAGTTGTCGACGACGTTTCGATCCCTTTTTAAATCAGTGGGATCATCTTCAGGACATTGATAATGACATGCCTGTATTAAATAGCTCAACTACTTAAACCATACAATGAAGGCGAGAAAGAATTAGGGAAAGGAGGGGGAAAAAAAGGGGAGAAAAGACAAAAATTATGCAGAGGGAGAGAGTGATACACATAATTAGATTCAATTTATTTCAGGTGACGTACATGAATTGGCCGTGACCAAGTAAGCCTCTAAGTAATACCAGAAAGAGGTTCAAGGAAAGATGTGAACCAGAATGCATGTGGCATGCTCTGGTGAAGGAGGATCTAGTGACTATGAAAAGGCCGTGTCTCGAAAACAACCAGGTACGCGCCGATACGTTGCGTGAATTACAGTGGTCTCATGAGGAGAAGGCCATGTGAGAACCTGTCAAGGATTGTTAATCATGATGCCCACACAAGTAGATGCGCGAGAAAGGAGGGAAATTGCGCGCTTACTGTGAGCTGGTGTGCCTGTCAATTCAAAGGCAGATATGGGGGACACCATCTGGCGTGTTTAATCAGCGCCTAATTATGAAGGGAGAATTAAGTTAACAATTAAGGGAGCAACCTGAAAGAGAGGGTTCATATGAGAGGGGTTACCACAGCAATGGGGCTAAGTGTAACCAGCAACAAGCAAGGCAGAGCTTACCTTAATTGCAATGGAGCCACTTCTGCGTACTCCGTGTTTATGCCTAAGACAATTTCCAAGGACAATTATTACTTAGTGAGCGAAACAAGTGGGGGCGGTGATAGAGTCTAAAACCTGCTCAGTTGGATTGCTTACCGTGCGAGTCAAGGCTTCAGGAGCAGTCCCCGCGGGAGTGCGTGCGCGAGCAGATCCGTTGCTGGTTACACTTAGCCCCATTGCTGTGGTAACCCCTCTCATATGAACCCTCTCTTTCAGGTTGCTCCCTTAATTGTTGCGGTCCCCGCAGTCATCGCGGTTTACCTAATCTTCGTTGGTAAGGACCTCCCATGCCTTGCACCTTAATCTAGCCCCCTTGTATTTTCTGTTAACTTAATTCACCCTTCATAATTAGGCGCTGATTAAACACGCCAGATGGTGTCCCCCATATCTGCCTTTGAATTGACAGGCACACCAGCTCACAGTAAGCGTGCAATTTCCCTCCTTTCTCGCGCATCTACTTGTGTGGGCATCATGATTAACAATCCTTGACAGGTTCTCACATGGCCTTCTCCTCATGAGACCACTGTAATTCACGCAACGTATCGGCGCGTACCTGGTTGTTTTCGAGACACGGCCTTTTTCATAGTCACTAGATCCTCCTTCACCAGAGCATGCCACATGCATTCTGGTTCACATCTTTCCTTGAACCTCTTTCTGGTATTACTTAGAGGCTTACTTGGTCACGGCCAATTCATGTACGTCACCTGAAATAAATTGAATCTAATTATGTGTATCACTCTCTCCCTCTGCATAATTTTTGTCTTTTTCTCCCCTTTTTTTCCCCCCTCCTTTCCCTAATTCTTTCTCGCCTTCATTGTATGGTTTAAGTAATTGAGCTATTTAATACAGGCATGTCATTATCAATGTCCTGAAGATGATCCCACTGATTTAAAAAGGGATCGAAACGTCAGTCGACAACTGTACACCATATACATTGGCTATATTATAATGCTTAATTTGTAATGGTGTGCGCAACGTTATTTGTCTGTTGTATTTATATCCAATGTAATTACAGACACGGTTTTCTTGCCTGAACCCCCTTCCTTTATGTTGTTTGTAAAATGTACGTCAGCAGGACGCAGGCTGTGTCCCGCTTGTAAATTCTTGTCTTAATGGTTTTATACAATCACTGTATATTAATAAACTGTCCGGCTGGACAGACAATATAGTACTGACTGGGTCTATATTTAACTTTATATTTCATCGAATTGTCTAGGGACCACTGTCCTCTAAAATGGTTACCCAATATAACATCCCTTCCTGTGATGTTTCACAGGTTACCCAATGCAAAGTCCCCTCCTGCGGTGTTTGACAAGTTACCCAATATAAAGTTGGATCACCTCCTGCGCGGACTCCCTTGCCCCCCTCAACCTCAGTAATACAACAAGATCTGGACCCTAGGTTTGTTGGTACACAGAGGAACTCAGATTGGTGGAAAAAAGTGAGAGAAGCAAGAATTGATCCCACATTTACTCTCCAGATTGTGCCACGGTAGAGTTGCTGATTAGAAAACTGTTGGTAACCGCCAAACAACTGGAGCGCAAATGGAGAACGAGCCAGGTCAATGCACACAGGAGCACATTCAAATCCACCCTGAGACACTACCACCACAGTATTCGGCCCACCAAATGTGCAACTCTGGCAGATCACATCGATGCCAGCACCAACAGAAGCAAAGAAATCGTCTCCATCCTGGTGGATTTCTTATCCCCAGCAGCTGCCTCTAAGTCACCCACCTCCTATCAGGACATCTGCAACAATCTCTCTAAATTCTTCAGAAACAAAATCACTTCCTTTTACAGTAACTTCAACCTGCAACTGGAGTGGACAGACCTCGCCAAACACCTCCCAATCATATCCAAAGAGCCAATGCTAACCAAGGGGCCCATCATCACCACATAAAAAACCACTGCCATCATGAAGTCTATCCACTCAGGGGACCCATTGGACCCCTGCCCGACCATGCCTACTCCAGAGGACTGCAACCCATCAGTGCCATTCTCACACCCATTCTAAATTCCTCTTCAGCGACCTTCCCAAAATCTTGGAAACCTACAACTGTCCTCCCATTACTGAAGAAACCCTCTGTGGACCCTTCAACACTTGCCGACTGCAGACAGATTTCCCTGCTATAATTCACTGCCAAGATCCTAGACAAAATCATCAACATATGCCTCACCAAATACCGCATTGACCACTAACACCACTCAGTCTAGTTTCAGACCCAACCACAGCATGGAAACTGCCCTCATCGCCACCACGGATGACATCCGCATGACTCTGGATGGAGGAGACATGGCAGCCATCATGCTCTTGGACCGCTCCGCAGCGTTTGACATGGTCTCCCACCCCATCCTCATCCAACGCCCACATGACATCGGAATCCAAGTAAATGTACGCAGATGGATCTGCTGCTTCCTGACTGGACGTGCCCAGTCCGTCAGCCTGGCAGCGTACGCCACAGACGCCCGTGACCTCATCTGCGGAGTACAACAAGGATCCTCAAACCCTATTCAATGCATAAATGGTCTCTCTGGCCAGCATCATCCACTCTCATGACATCAACATCCTCTCCCACGCCGACGACACACAACTCATTCTTTCCCTCATGGACAGGACACTTAGGACCCGGATCAAGTTCAAAGCCTGGATGACTGAAATCACTCACTGGATGAAGACCGACTGTCTGAAGCTCAACACCCACAAGACCAAATGTATGATATTCAGGAAGAGCACTTCACCATGGCACTCCGCCTGGGGTCCAACAGAGCTAGGACCGACACCCACCCCTACCACCCATGCCAAGAACCTCAGGATCGTCATTGAGAGCAAACTCGTCATGACCATCTAAGTCAACGCAGTCACCACCTCATGCCTCCATAACCAGAAGATGCTGAGGAAGATTTTCAAATGGCTCTCAATCACCAACCCGGAAAACCCTCACGCACGCTCTTGTCACAAGGAAGTTGACTACAGGAATATCCTTCATGCCAGGATAAACAAAAACAAACTCACCAGAAGGCTGCAGACCATTCAGAACTTGGCAGCCAGAATCACTCTTAACCTCCCATGACGCACCCACATCAAACCACACCGGAAGGAGCTCCAGATGTTCCCATACACAAACGAGCACAATTCAAACTGCTGACCCACACGTTCATGGCACTAAATAACACTGTTCCAGCATACCTCAACAATCCCATCTGCTTTCAGAAACCTTCCAGACACCTCCACTCATCTGGTCTCCTACTTGCACACATCCCATGCACATGGAAAACCAGATCCGGTGGTCGAGCATTCTTCGACATGTGAAACCAAAGTATGGAACCTGTCAATTACACAATTCACAGTCCCTTCCTATGGTGTCTGGCAGGTTACACAATGCAAGGTCCCTTCCTTTGGTGGTTGTCAGGTTACACAATGTGAAGTCTTGTCTTATTGTGTTTCTCAGAAAGTTACACATGTAAAGATCCTTCCTGTGGTGTTTGTAAGTGTACACAACACAAAGTCTCTACCTATTGGGTTTGTCAGAAGGTTGTACCTAGGCCTGGGCGAAATGTAAATTATGCTGGCGTAATTTTGTGCTACGCTTGTTACACAAAATTCCTGCCATATAGACGCAGCATTCGCAGTAAAATTTCACTGTGAAACTTTTTGTGAGGACGCATTTCACACCACAATATTGTGCAAAATGCTGGGTTTGCACTTTGTGTTATTACGCATAACTTTATGTATTTTTGCAGAAATTTCACGTAATTACGCAAAGCATATTATGTATATTTTGCACGCAAAGACAAAAATACATCGCTCAGGCGTTCCTCTAGAGATGGATACAATGTTGCAACTGTTACCTTCATACTTGAATAGTCTTCTTCACGACGAACAAGATATTTGCTGTTCCCAATTGCAGACCCACTTTTGTGTGCCTACACGGTGCAGCTCTTTGGTTTGGTCAGGGAACGTAGTCACGGCCAAGGGCAGTCAGATGGCAACACACCAAACCATATCCACTGGACTTTCTTCTGTGAACTTTCCCTCGTCAGTTGAGACCTAGCTATTTGACTGATGCCCGATGGAGCTACCTTGTTTAGCTATAGGGGAGACAGGCTGTGGATTCCCTCCTCAGACGTCACCTACCCAGTCGGTCTTTGGGCAGACTTACTTCGTCTCTGCTGCCGTCTTTTCCCTCATCCTCCCCCTTCCACACTTCCCCCTTCCCCCTCCGCTCTATTTGTCTCACCTTTCTTTCCTCTCTAAATGTGTTGCTTATTTTTGATGTAATGTGTAATTGTTATCATTTTCTGTAACATTGTGTAACCTAATGTAAAGCGCTCTGATACCTACAGGTCTAGCCAGCGCTATATAAAACTCATTAAATACAAATATGAGATGATCAGGTCACAAGCCCTGAGGAAAAAGTAAGAGAAGTAATTGGCATAATTAATTCAAAATGGTGTTTTAAACAGTGACATCACCCTCATAATATTTCCCACTTGGAATTGAACTAACCTAAATTATAAAAACAGCCATTGAATGGGGTGAGCGGAACTCGCGGAGTTTCACTCCACGGAATTCCGCGGAGTTACCCAAAAACTCCGCGAGATTTTGCGGAGTTCCACGAACGGCGGAGTTTGGTACGTCGCGCTGCTAGTGCTGATTTCTAGTGGCAAGAGCTTGTCCCGCGCTGTAAAATTAGTGCGTACAGGACCACGCCAGAGGGCACACCTTCTTTCTGCCACTAGAGTAGATTTTCTACTCGAGCGGCAGCTTTCTCTTTCTCAATGCGAGCGTCAGATTTCTCGATGCGAGCGTCAGATTTCTCAATGCGAGCGATAGCGACCTGCCACGACCGCCTGCGTTGAGATATCTCTCCTGGGAGGTGGTCTAGCGCTAGATTTTCTCACTCACAGGTGTGAGAAAAACTCCGCAATGTGGAGTTTTTCCGAAAGTCCGGGCTCCAAGAGGAGCGAGGCGTGGGCAAAACTGCGTGAACTCTGCCGGAGGAGAGGAGTTTCCCGCCCATCCATACCATTGAGCATAATCACAAAGAAATTTTAAAAGAACATTTTTGGTTTGTTTTACAATTTTGTAAATCATGTATAGCATTTCCACATATCAGTTGGTAGTATTCCTCAGAAATAGCTGAAAGGGACAACGTTTTTAAAAGACATGTGGTACTTTAAACTGCTATTAAAGGGCAAACAAGAGGTGTTCGCTGTTTATTGCCAGGTAAAAGGGTTAATGTTCAGCGGCAGCATTTCCTATGGCGGAGGAGCGTCGGGGCCCCTGCTGAGGGCCAGCTGAGAGAAACAGGAAAAAATAAATGATAAGCAAACCATTATAATATCATTTAATTTTTGTTTCCACCTAGAGCCAGCAAAGTCTGGGCGGGGCGGTCCATGATGGCATCAGGGGAGGAGTAGTGCGCACTGTAAGTGTGCATGATGGTTTGGGCGGCTGTCTAAGGCCTTTCTGCTTGAGAAATGCGTTCACACACAGCTCTGCAACCACATTGAGAAGTTTCGGCTCCTTTACCTCTACCAGTCAGGTTTCAGAGCGGGTCATAGCACTGAAACGGCCCTAACACACATCAATGAAGACGCCTTGAGATCTCTTGATCAGAATGTACCCTGGGATAGGTAACTCGGGTACTACGGTATCCACGGGTGGGGTGGCTCTCCAACCTCTTAAGTTCCAAAGGGTTTGCTCGAAGTCCTCCTAGAAGGGTCCCTAAACTTTAAAATAGTAACCTCGACTTCCCCATAGAATTGTACGGAGCCCGCGGTTGTGTTAGCACACACTGCACCCGGCGTCCGTGGGGTCCCTATCTTCTCACCTTGGGTGGTTCCTTGGGGTCCCAGCGATTCTACGTGCTCCAGATCTTGTCTTGATCCCAGTCGTGATTGTTATACCACTATTTTAGTATATGGTTTGGTCTCCCCCTGGAGCCCACTGTATACTGTGCTGCTTACAACTGTTCTATTGATCTCGTATTGTGTGCTTTGTGTTCTATCCTCGTGTAGAAGATAGTAGTGTTATATTAATAAATACATATTTTTATATAACTACTGTGTGGTTCTCCTTTCATTTAGTCAATATAGGAGGTGATGTTCTGGTAAAACAAGCTGCTTTACATTCCTTCAAGATTAAGCCTGAAGGCTGCTCTCCACAGCTACCACTAGGATAGCTTTCTAAAGGTTATCTTTGACCTCAGACATCATAAGGGTCGTTTGGACTGGTGCAAGGTGCCCACTTTAATTAGTGGACAGCATATACCAGGCCAACTTCTCACACTAACCACTCAACCAACCAACTCTTTGCACCTAAGATCTCTTGCGAAAGTGGGGAGTACTTCTCAGCACACTTCACTGAAAAGACAAGAAAAATTGAACATGAACTGCAATGCGCTTCACCAAATCTGCTGCTTCAGACCTTTCCCTCACCATCATCTTGGCCAACTGTAGCGAGAGCACATACATCCAACTCCACACAGATTACCCTAAAAAAGCAATGCATCATGGAACTCCTTTTTACTTCCAGACGATGCGGAGCTGCTCAAATCTATGACTTCTTTAAAACCTTCCAATCACTTCAACGATCCACTACCCACCAAGTTTTTCAATGAACTCAAATTGGTCATTCTTCAATTCTGGTCCTTTATCATCCATGAATCTCTCGTGCAAGGTAGGATGCCCGATTGCCTCAAGATGGGACAAGTCACCCCCATCCAAACAAAGCCAAATGCAGACTTAGCTGATCCTAACAATTTCCGTCCAATTACTAATATCAGGACTTTGGCCAAACTGCTTGAGAAATGCGTTCACACACAGCTCTGCAACCACATTGAGACGTTTCGGCTCCTTTACCTCTACCAGTCAGGTTTCAGAGCGGGTCATAGCACTGAAACGGCCCTAACACACATCAATGATGACGCCTTGAGATCTCTTGATCAGAATGTACCCTGCCTACTGATCCTTCTTGATCTGTCCTCAGCGTTTGACACGGTCAAACATGAAAACCTGATTGTTCTTTTTCAAAAAAGGATGGGGCTATTGGGCCCTGTCTTAAATTGGTTTGCCTCGTTCTTACGAAATAGAAGGCAAAGAATCAAAGTTAACCACTCCCTTGCAACCAGTACCCCGGTCTCATTTGGGGTGCCTCAAGGCTCCACACTCTCGCCCACGCTTTTCAACCTTTTCATGGAACCACTCTCCAAAATTCTGAACCGCTCTAACATTCAATACCATATGTATGCCGATGACACTTGTATTTGTAAATCTCTTCTCCAGATGACATCAAAACTCTAAACTGTGCACTGGTAAAAACTCAACAATGGTTAACTCTTAATCATCTTTTGCTAAATACTCTCAAGGCAGAATTCCTCCTGATTGCCCCCGCAATCACTCTGCGCCCACTCAAGACTGGCTCAAACAACTTACAGCGCCCAACTGCACTCCTCGTGTTGTTGACTCTGCGAGATCTTTAGGCATAACTCTGGACAAACCCCTGAATATGCAAGTTCACATCAGTGCAACTATAAGGGGTGCCAATCATCAGCTCAACACATTAAGGAAAATTAAGCCATTCTTGCCTTCTGAGGACATTCAGTCTGCAGTCCAATCCCTAATTATCTCACGCTTAGAGTATGGAATGGTAACTCTAGCAGGGTTACCCAGAGCTAGACTGGCACCTCTAAGAGTCACTCTGAACTCTGCAGCCAGACTCATCACTGGTTCTAGAAAACATGACCACATCACACCAGACCTAATTCAACTCAACTGGTTGTCTATCGAAGCAAGGATTCAATTCAAGAGAGCCTGCCTGACGCACAAAGCTATTCAAAAACAAATAACCTACAATCGTGCCTTCTCTGGTCTTGCACCAAGAATATGGAACACTATTCCTCCCGGGATCAGATCTAACCCCTCTACCTCCTCATTCAAAAAACAAGTTAAATGGTTACTCCTGGATGACCATCTACAGCAATAGTCCCGAAGCTACCATAACTAAGTTTTATTTCCGGTTGATACTCTTTGATACCTTTTTCAATGTTGTAATTTTGCTTCTCCACGTGCTCCCTAATATTTGTAGCTCTTCTGGTACTTTACATGTCCCACAAAATGGGTTGCTGCTCTTGTTTTTGTATTTGTGTTTGTTAAGGTCCGTTATGGTGTTGTATTCATGCCTCTACCTCCTTTCACTTTCGCTCCTTTGTACAGCGCTCTGAGACCCGTATGGGTCAGGTTTGCACTTTATAAAACTTTTCAAATGAATAAATAAAGACATTCCTTGACGTCAGGGAAGGAACTCAAAACACGTTTTTAGGGATATGATCACAGAAAACAGATCCCTGAGACTGTACTAACCAGGTGGTGGATGGATACATTGTTATCAAACTTTACTCAAAGATTCCTAACTACGTCTGTAGGAGGAGGGGCTCAGAGAGATCATCTGGTCGCCAATCAGAAGCAAAATGCTGATTATTGTTTCCAAAATGGAGAATTTCCGTTTTCTCCTTGTTGCACTTTACGTAATTGCCGTTCATCCACCTAATGACTTGGGAAAGACAATTTTTAAAATTTGATTGGAATGGAGAATTTGTTCAGATACTTGAAAAAATGCAGATAAGTCATTTTTTGCCAGTTCCATCTTAGTGGAAAAATTTAATCTCTTTGCTTCTTTGATGGATTTATGATACCTTTTGATAGCTGATTTAGAGATATCCCTATCCTCTTTAGAATACTCAGCTCTCCATGCAAGCTCTGTTTTCAGGTTATTCGCTCTAAAACCAAGGAGGAGGTAGAACTAGGAAGCAGAAAATGTCCAGTTCTTTTCGCCGACAAAGGCTCTGATGTGCTAGGTCTTCAAGAGCATCAATTTCTCTTCACTGTTGTTATTTCATTTATTTGCTCTGTGTTTTCTGTGTTGGTCACTAGTCACAGTACTGTTATTTTTAGTCCCCTCACTGTTGTCTATTTCTTTGTCTGCTGTTAACCTGTAATTAGTATTGTGTACATTGTCACTCACTGTTGTTTTCTCTGTACCGTGCCGTTTTCTTTTGGGAGCTGGCTCGCCTCACCGCTCGCTCCCTTTCCTGCCCGTTCGCCGCTCCCACTTCCCACCACCCAGTGCTCCTCCCCCTCCCTGGACCAACTTAATGGAGGCGGCAGCATGACCCCATTGAGTAGGATCCTTATCCAGCTGCCCTCTCGCTGGCTTCACTCAGCAGGTCTCCCTGACTGTGCCGCTCGCTGCCCCCTTGCAGCCCTATGCTGCCCCACCTGGTAGCATTGCTCTGTTACTCATTGTATTGCCATTGTTAGTCCTTTCACTGTTGTAATTTCTCTTCACTGTTGGTATTTCATTTATTTGCTCCGTGTGATCCATGTTACTCACTAGTCACAGTATTGTTATTTTAGTCCCCTCACTCCTGTTTATTTATTTACCTGCTGTCACCTGTAATTAGTATTGTAGACATTTTCGCTCACTTGTTTTCTCTGTACTGTGCCGTTTTCTTTTTGGAGCCGGCTCGCCTCGCCGCTAGCTCCCTTTCCCACCCGTTCACCGCTCCCACTTCCTGCCACCCAGCACTCATCCTCCTCCCAGCACCTACTCAATGGAGGCTGCAGGATCACCAAAGTCAATACCCTCTGTACCTGTCTGTGCCTGGACTGCGTCCAGCGCCAGGAACCCTGGCCCTCCTGCCACCCACAAATATTCCACCTGTGAGCTCTGAACCCTGGACCCCAAATGCTGCAACAACTGCTGCCTCACCTCATTTTGATCAACATCAACGGTAGGACCCTTTACATGCCATCACTGTCGCGTCTCCAGCTACTCCGGACCTCCCACCCACATGGGAACAACCCACCTCACTGACACAACCAACCTGGAACCACTCCACTGCCTCCTGCACAACGCCTGATTACTCTGCAAGTACATCACAGAAATATAAGACACCATCACGTTCATCACCGCTGATATCATCTTTATCTCTGAGACCTTGCATAACCCTGCTTCCGTTCCCGACATCGTCACTGTGACTCCTGACAGCTACAAGATGGTTCACCACAACCACACCAACAAACACGTAGGCGGCATCGCGATCATTCAGAAAGAAACCATCCGCTGCACCACCACTGAAGACGACACTGCACCGATTGAACACCTCAACTTCCAACTCTGCACCAACGGTTGAACAACCATCAGAGGCACCCTCAACTACAGACCCCCAGGACCACACCCAGACTTCTACAACATCATGCCTGACTTCATCGCCCCACTCACCATTCACTCCAAACACTACATCTTCCTCTACGACCTCAATTTCCACCTCGCCAACCTCAACGACACAAACACCGCCAACCTCCTGGAAAGCACGAGCAACATCTGCCTCTCTCAACTAGTCACCAACCCTGCACACAGCTCAGGACAGACACTCGACCCATTTTCACTGCCAGCGACAGAGTCAAGTACAGACTTGTCACCGAGCTCACCCGGACTGACCACGCCATTGTCCACTTCACCATCACAGGATCCCCATGCACCACCACCAAGCCTCCTAGCTCCTCCCACCTTGGCTGGAACAAAATAACAGTGAAAAATCTTGAAGAGGCCGCCAAGAATTTCTTCACAGAGATCACCAACTGCGCCCACAGAGTCGCCCCAATCACGCCCTCCAAACCCAGGAGATCAAAAAAACAGGCCAGCTGGTAAACTCCAGAAACATCAAACGCAACTGTCTAGAAAGGAGATGTACCAGCAAGGACCCCACAGACCGAGCCACCCTCAAGATAGCCCTCAACAATTACCACCAACGCATGAAAGACACAAAAAGATGTGCCCTGGCCAACTGCATTGAAGCCAGCTCCAATCACAGCAAAGAACTCGTCAACTTTGTCAGAGAGTTCTCCAGCCCATTAGTCACTGAGAATACCATCACCCCATCCCAAGAACTCTGCAACACCCTGGCAGACTTCTTCCACGACAAGATATCCACCATCTACAAAAAATTCGAACCCCCACCCACTGACCCTTTTGCAGCCTCTTCGCTCCCACTGATGCCATCTCCAATCACCTGCTCACCACATGAGAACAGCTCACCACACAGTACACCACGGCCATCATGAACTCCGCCCACTCAGAAGCACCCTCGGACACCTGTCCCCACCACTTTTTTAACCTCGAAAGCAGGAAAATCAGCAATGAACTCACCGCCATCTTCAACGCATTCATCACCATGGCCACCTTCCCTAAAGAATGTAAACACACAGAGGTCAAACCCCTCCTCAAGAAACCCTCTGCCGACCCCAGCGAACTCAAGAACTACCGCCCCATCTCTCTGCTCCCCTTTCCCACAAAAGTCCTCGAGAAAGCCATCAACCGACAACTCACAGAGCACCTGGAGAACAACAATCTGCTGGACACCTCCCAATCTGGCTACCGCACCTATCACAGCACTGAAACTGATCTGATCGCTGCCACTGACGACATCAGAACCATCCTCGACAGTGGAGAAACAGCAGCCATGATCCTCCTCGATCCCTCAGCAGTGTTTGACACTGTATCCCACCACACCCAGATCAAGAGACTACATCAAACTGGGATTCAGGGAGACACCCTCAAATAGATCACGTCCTTCCTCACAGAAAGAACTCAGAGAATATTCCTACCACCATTCACCTCAGAACCCAAGAACATCATCTGTGGCATCCCTCAAGGCTCATCCTTCAGCCCCACCCTGTTCCACACCTACATGATGCCCTTGGCCAACGTCATCAGAGCCCATGGAATCAACATCATATCCCACGCAAACAACATCCTACTCATCCTCTTGCTTTCAGACGACCCCTCCACCAATAGAATCAACTTCCACAAGTGCATGAAGAGCATCATCGACTGGATGAAGAACAACTGCTTAAAAGTTTTAACACAGACAAAATGGAATTGCTGATTTTCGGGAACAACATCTCTCCTTGGAGCGACTCCTGGTAGCTCTCCGAATTTGGACCCTCATCCACACTGACTGACCATGTCCGCAACCTTGACATCATCCTGGACAGCAAACTCACCATGAAAAGACAGATCAATGCAGTCTCTTCCGCCTGCTTCCTCACTCTCTGCATGCTCCGGAAAATCTTCAGGTGGCTCCCCGTCAACACCAGGAAAAATTGTTACTCAAGCCCTAGTCACCAGCTGCCTGGACTATGGCAACACACTTTACGTAGGGGCCACCATCCAACTCTTGAAGAGACTCCAGAGGATACAGAGCTCAGCCTCAAGACTCATCCTCGACCTCCCTAAACGGACCCACACCATCCCCACATCAAGAGGGTCCACTGTCTCCTTGTCCAGAAGAGATGTCACTTCAAGATGCTGATACACGCCTACAAAGCCCTTCACGATCAAGGACCAGCATACATCAACCACCGTCTGAACTTCCACAGACCCTCCAGACACCTGCGATCCTCCTCCCTCGCCCTTGCTCACAACCCCAGTATCCGCCGAAGCTACAGTGGAGGTCGCTCCATTTCCTACCTCGCCACCAAGTCCTGGAATGAACTTACCCTTCACATCTGAACCTCTCCCTCCCTCCTGAAATTTAAGCCTGGGCGGAGTTCGCTGAGTTCCACTACGGGGAACTCCGCGAAGTGACAAAAAAACTCTGCCAAGCTATGGCAGTTCCGCGAGCAGCGGAGTGGGTTACCTCGCACTGTTTGCACTGATTTTTAGCACCGGGTGTTTGTCCTGTGCTGTAAAATCAGCGCAAGCGGCATCCCGCACAGCGCAAAAGGGCGCTGCTTCTTTCTGTCGCTCGAGTAGAAGTTCTACTCGCGTGGCTGCTTCCTCTAAGCGAATGGAAGGTTTCTCAACGCAAGAGGCCTTCCGCAATGCCTGCGTTGAGTGATCTCGCTGGGAAGTGGTCTAGCGTCGGATTTCCTCCCTCGCACTCGCCAACTTACCGTTACCGAGCGCGAGTGAGGAAAAAACTCCACTCCTGGAACTCCACGAACTCCACGGAGCGCGGAGTGCGAAAAACTCAGCAAACTCCACAAACGGAGCAGAGTTCACCGCCCAGGCCTACTGGAATTTAGAAAGGGACTCAAAACCTGGCTTTTTCGACTGATCCCACCCTCAGTAGCAAAAACCTAGTGCCTGGATACCCTCGCAGGTGATTAGCCGCACTTTACAAATCTTGTTTGAGTTGATTTGAGTAAGCCATCTATTAAAGTTATCTAAACCTGTAACTATATCCCCGGTAATATAAGAAGAACTGGTGAGTTGCTGAATATGGCTTGTGCTTTGCCGTTTGCCCCAATCCCAGTACATGTAGTCCGCCATTCCTGTACCCCTGCTACTAGTACTGTAGGAAAGATGTGTGTTATGTGACGCAGGGAGTTTTGTGTAACATAACAAGGGGAGCATTTTATGATGTATGTTCGTGTGTTGTAAAATTGATGTTGGTGTGATGCGGGGAGTATTTTAAGATGCAAGTTGGTGTGATGCGAGGAGTGTTGTGTGACATGGGCAGTGTTGTAAGTTGTATATTGGTGTAATGTGGGGAGTGTTATGTGACGTGGGAAGTGTTGTGAGATGTATGTTTGTGTGACATGGGGAGTGTTGTGAGATCTATGTTGGTGTGACACCGGGAGTGTTGTAAGTTGTAAGTTGGTGTGACGACAGGAGTGTTGTGTGATGTGAGGAGCATTGTAAGATGTATGTTTGTGTGACACAGGGAATGTTGTAAGAAGTATGTTGGTGTGGCATGGGGAGTGTTGTGAGATGTATGTTGGTGTGACACTGGGAGTGTTGAATGATGCAGGGAGTGTTGTGAGATGCATGTGTGTGTGAAGTGGGGAGTGTTGTGTGACGATTACTGTCTTTGCCTGTGGTTGTTACAGATTAAAAATGTAGTTTTAACCTGCCTGTGATTGTATATTTTATCACCTGTTTTGTGTGTTAAACTTGTGGTTTTCCTGCCCATGATTGCTTCCATTTAACGTGTTGAATTGTGGGATTTGCAGTCCAAACTCTGTAGTTTGTCGCTCTCATTCCTGGTGACTATTCAGTTTTCCCTCCAAATTTCTCCTTTGCTCTGTGCTAAGACCTGTATGTTAAACAGTGCACCCCCAGCCACCATTTTGTGTTATCAAGCCAGTGAAACCAGCCCTCCCTGCCTCCCCTCCAGCAACAGGGATTTTCTACATCAGAGGGTGCTTCTGTGAGCTGTTTAAACTGTGTTTAATAGGGACTGTGCACTTCGTTTTTGGCCAGGAGAGGGAGTAAAGTTGTATTCAAACAGTATTGTTAGATTTCAAGTTTGTGAGGCCTTTACCTGCAGAAATCCAAAGTGTGGATTGAGCCTGTCTGTCTACTAGGAGATTCTGGACAGGAGAAGCAGCTTCCAACTCCCTGGGCAGCAAACCTTGTCTGAGGTTGCTGGGACCTTATATAGTCTGCTAGTGGCTGCTACATGTATACACTGATTGGTGGTTGTATCTGATGTTTCTATTGGTTTGTGTTAGTGGCGTCATTGATTGGGTATTTGAGGGTTCTGATTGGTTTCTGGATCTGTGATTCAATCAATGTAGGGTTGGGACTAGGGCTAGGGTTATGATTTCTATTGGAAGCAGGGACTAGGGCTTCCTGTTTTATTGGTTGTTGGGACTAAGGTGGAACTAGGACTAGGGTTAGGCCTTTAATTGGAAGTAGCGATTAGGGCTTCTGGTGTTATTGGTTGCTGGACTAGGTGTGGGACTAAGAGTAGGGTTAGACTTTCTATTGGAAGTAGTGACTAGGGCTTCCCGTCCCATTGGTTGCTTGGACTAGGGTTGGGACTACTGGTAGGGCTAGGGCCTCTATTGGACATAGAGATCAGGGTTTTTTGAACTGATTGGATGCTTGGAGTAGGGCTAAGATTGGCTGTAAGGTCCTGATCTCCTATTGGTTCTAGCTTTTAGGGCTAGTGTTGTGATTGGATAGTATTAGGGCTAGGGTTCCCATTGGCTGACGGGGTCACCTGATTACTAGGGGTATCAAAGGCCAGGGTTAGGGCGTCTCAGCCCGGGCGTCGAGGCTAAGGGCAGAGAGGACAAGGGTGAGTGCCTGTTTGAGCCTGTTCGAGACGGGCCAGGGCCAGGAATGCTGCCCATCTTCCCATTAATTAATGTGTCTATTACTTTTCTCCTGAAAAAGCATATCTAATGCACTACCCTATTTCACATCCGCTACCTCTATCAATATTTTTAATCTGCATATACTTACCTCCTTTATGCATCTATATACTCTCAATGTACTTATGGATCTATATATTTATCACTTTCTTCTAATTTAGCATTTCCAATGCACTACCCTATTTCTCAGCCTATACTTCCCTCAATATATCTTCTAGCCCAACTTTTTGACTCATCTCAAACTTCTTTCTACTACTTTTTCCAATTCACTACCCTATCTCACCCTATACATCTATCACTATATCCTCTACACCCACTCTCTCATTTATCGCAAACGCCATACCACTACTATGTTCCCCAAAATAACCCTTTCTTGACTCCTCTCCTACTCTACCCCTCCTTGTATCTTCTGACACCTCCTTTACTGTACCAATGCCCAAGACAAACCTTTCTAAACTCTTCCCTCTGACTCTTCCCCTCCAAAAACCCTTTTTACTCATCAAAAAGCCTCCTCCTACTGCTATGACCTACAAAAAGAAATCCTTCACTCTTCTATCCCACAACTATCCTTTTCAATCAAAATAACAGACTAGCATGTTCACTTCACTAATTCCATATTCCACTATACTAATTCACCACTAATCCTTTATGGGTTCCAGAGTAGCGTGCTACTCGCCAACAAAGCGCTTCAACACCCACCAGGGGTAACAGGCGCTATATGAATGCAAACCTTTCTTTCCCTTCTATCCCTCCACTATCCTTCTCACTCCAAATAACTGACTAATATCCACCACTCAAATTACTTTCATATTTCACCATACTAATTCACCACTAATCCTTTATGGGTTTCCGGAGTAGCGTGCTACTCGCCCAAAAACAAAAAAGCAATTCAACACCCCATCAGGGGTTAGAAGCGCTATATATATGCAAACCTTTTTCCCTCTTCTATCCCTCCGCTATCCTTCTGAATCCAAATAACTGACTAACATATCCACCACTTAAAATTTACTTGCATGTTTCACTATACTAATTCAACACTAATCCTCTATGGGTCCCACTCGCCGAAAAAGCGCTTCGACGCCTCGTCAGGGGTAGTAAGCGCTATACAAATGCAATTACAATACAATACAATACATGGAGAGTGTTGTGAGATGCATGTTTGTGTGACATTGGGAGTGTTGTGAGATCTATGTTGGTGTGACGCAGGGAGTGTTGTACGATGTAAGTTGGTGTGACACAGGGAGTGTTGTGTGATGTGGGGAGTGGTATAAGATGTATGTTTGTGCGACACAAGGAGTGTTGTAAGAAGTATGTTGGTGTGGCAGGGGAAGTGTTGTGAGATGTATATCGGTGTGACCCAGGGAGTTTTGTAAGATGTAAGGTTGTGTGACGGCAGGAGTGTTATAGGATGTATGTTGGTGTGATGCGGGGAGCATTGTGAGATATATGTCGGTGTGACACTGGCAGTGTTGTCTGACGTGGGGAGTGTTGTGAGATGTATGGTGGTGTGATTGGGGGTGTTGTAAGATGTATGTTTGTGTGTCGCTGGGACTGTTGTAAGATGTATGTTGGTGTGACGAGGGGACTGTTGTAAGATGTATGTTTATGTGACACAGGGAATATTGTAACATGTATGATGGTGTAACACGAGGCTTGTTGTGAGTTGTATGTTGGTGTGACACTGAGAGTGTTGAGTGATGTGGGGAGTGTTGTGAGATTCATGTTTGTGTGACATGAACAATTTTGTGAGATACATGTTGGTGGTTGGTGTGATGTGGGGAGTGTTGTAAGATGTAATATGGTGTGACGCGAGGAGTGTTAAGATGTATGTCAGTGTACCGCGGAGAGTGTTGTGTGACGTGGGGAGTGTTGTAACTGTATGTTTGTGTGACAGAGTAAGTGTTGTAAGATGTATGTTGGTGTGATGCAGGGAGTATTTTAAGATGCATGTTGGAGTGATGCGAGGAGTGTTTTGTGACATGGGCAGTGTTGTAAGTTGTATATTGGTGTAATGTGGGTAGTGTTATGTGACGTGGGGAGTATTGTGAGATGTATGTTTGTGTGACATGGGGAGTGTTGTGAGATCTATGTTGGTGTGACACAGGGAGTGTTGTAAGATGCAAGTTGGTGTGATGACAGGAGTGTTGTGTGATGTGAGGAGCATTGTAAGATGTATGTTTGTGTGACACAGGGAATGTTGTAAGCAGTATGTTGGTGTGGCATGGGGAGTGTTGTGAGATGTATGTTGGTGTGACACTGGGAGTGTTGAATGATGCAGGGAGTGTTGTGAGATGCATGTGTGTGAAGTGGGGAGTGTGGTGTGACATGGAGAGTGTTGTGAGATGCATGTTTGTGTGACATTGGGAGTGTTGTGAGATCTATGTTGGTGTGATGCAGGGAGTGTTGTACGATGTAAGTTGGTGTGTCACAGGGAGTGTTGTGTGATGTGGGGAGTGGTATAAGATGTATGTTTGTGTGACACAAGGAGTGTTGTAAGAAGTATGTTGGTGTAGCAGGGGAAGTGTTGTAAGATGTATGTTGGTGTGACACTGGGAGTGTTGAGTGATGCAGGGAGTGTTGTGAGATGCATGCTTGTGTGATGTAAGAAGTGTTGTGTGACATGAATAGTGTTGTAAGATGCATGTTTGTGTGACATGTGGAGTTTTGTGAGATGGATATCGGTGTGACCCAGGGAGTTTTGTAAGATGTAAGTTTGTGTGATGGCAGGAGTGTTATAGGATGTATATTGGTGTGATGCGGGGAGCATTGTGAGATATATGTTGGTGTGACACTGGCAGTGTTGTCTGATGTGGGGAGTGTTGTGAGATGTATGGTGGTGTGAATGGGGGTGTTGTAAGATGTATGTTTGTGTGTCGCTGGGAGTGTTGTAAGATGTATGTTGGTGTGATGAGGGGACTGTTGTAAGATGTATGTTTATGTGACACAGGGAATGTTGTAACATGTATGATGGTGTAACACGAGGCTTGTTGTGAATTGTATGTTGGTGTGACACTGAGAGTGTTGAGCGATGTGGGGAGTGTTGTGAGATTCATGTTTGTGTGACGTGGACAGTTTTGTGAGATACATGTTGGTGGTTGGTGTGATGCGGGGAGTGTTGTAAGATGGTGTGACGTAAGGAGTGTTAAGATGTATGTTGGTGTACCGCGGAGAGTGTTGTGTGATGTGGGGAGTGTTGTAACTGTATGTTTGTGTGGCAGAGAGAGTGTTGTAAGATGTATGTTGGTGTGATGCAGGGAGCGTTGTAAGATGTATGCTGGTGCGACGCAGGCAGTGTTGTAAGATGATTCCTGGTGCGACGCGGGCAGTGTTGTAAGATGTATGGTGGTGTGACGCAGGCAGTGTTGTAAGATGCATGTCGGTGTGACGTGGAGAGTGTTGTGGGATGTGGAGAGTTTTGTAATTGTGTATTTGTGTGAAAGAGCGAGTGTTGTAAGATGTATGCTGGTGCGACGCGGGCAGTGTTGTAAGATGTATGTCGGTGGGATGAGGGGAGTGAGTGCAGGTCAGCTGACTGTTCTTCTTTCACTTCTAAAGAAAGACTAGTGGGCTGAGAGGACTTTAGCCTCCCCCCCTCCCCCACCTCAGCCCCCATGGACAGGAGGACTGAGCCTGGCAGTCAGGACACCAAACACCTTCACACCTACCGAGCTGCTCTGACCTATCCTGTAGGGGCCGTCTACAGCTCACCCATTCTTCATTGTCTCTTTGAATGGCCCCGCCACCCCCAGTCCCCCCCTTTCCCCCCCCCCCCTGAAGTCCCTGATCTTTCTGCCTGGTGGAGATATTTGTATTGACAAAATAACACCAAAGCAAGCTAAATGTTGAGTGTGAAATCAGCAGGTCACACCAGAACAAGGAATGCAAATTTACCACAATATATAGGATTTTTTTCTTCTCAATGAAATTTCAACAAAACGTGTATGACATTATAATGTAACTCTATAATTCTTGGCTATTTGTTTTATTTTTGTCAGTGCTGTGAGACCATCATATCCTGCAACTCTTTTAAAATGAAAGTAAAACAAAAGAAAGGCTGCATTCTGACTTGGTGTTGTGTAAGACTGTTCCATCAGCCTTTCTATTAATTCACATGTGCGTTTGAGTGACCGAACAAATTACCAGGGAGAGCAGAGCCAGACCCGAGCCAAGGAGTTTGATTGGATCTTGGAGCCCGTATACGAGCCGAGCCAGATCCGAGTGAAGGGGTTTGATTGGATCTTGGAGCCCGTATACGAGCCGAGCCAGATCCGAGTCAAGGGGTTTGATTGGATCTTGGAGCCCGTATACGAGCCGAGCCAGATCCGAGCCAAGGGGTTTACTTGGATCTTGGAGCCCGTATACGAGCCGAGCCAGATCCGAGGCAAGGGGTTTGATTGGATCTTGGAGCCCGTATACGAGCCGAGCCAGATCCGAGTCAAGGGGTTTGATTGGATCTTGGAGCCCGTATACGAGCCGAGCCAGATCCGAGTCAAGGGGTTTGATTGGATCTTGGAGCCCGTAAACGAGCCGAGCCAGATCCGAGCCAAGGGGTTTTCTTGGATCTTGGAGCCCGTATACGAGCCGAGCCAGATCCGAGCCAAGGGGTTTGATTGGATCTTGGAGCCCGTATACGAGCCGAGCCAGATCCGAGCCAAGGGGTTTACTTGGATCTTGGAGCCCGTATACGAGCCGAGCCAGATCCGAGCCAAGGGGTTTGATTGGATCTTGGAGCCCGTATACGAGCCGAGCCAGATCCGAGCCAAGGGGTTTACTTGGATCCTAGAGCCCGTATACGAGCCAAGCCCTGAAACTATGAGGTATGTAAATCATACCACAAACCACATAAAATATGAGGACATCTCTTCAAAGTTCAAAAAAGTGTCTTTCTTTAACAATTGGAAGCTTTGACATTATTAGGGCACATTATATTGTGAAGAACTTCAGTGTACTAAGCCTCAAGCTAGGATGGCAGTCATGCTAGAGAAATAAAAGTCAGACTGGTGTTGGTCTGGCAAATTCATACACCTGTAGTGAGCAGGTGTGTTTTGAACCCCTGAGGTGATGAAGATGAGGCAACTGCACTAGGTTTACACACCAGGGGCAGTGCAGCTGCTCTTTTGCTGATTAGTTGCAGAGAAGACATAGTAGTGTCATGCCAAACGGATTGGGACTGGAAATCTTGAAGAACTCTCGTACTAAACTAACCAATGTGGAACGGAAACCCAGCTGCCCCGGATCAATTCTAGATTGCTCAGCCAAGCTCAAATGAGTGATCTTTTAAGCAAGAGAACCAGGATGTCTTCTATCCGAGGGCCTCCTACAGGAGCTGTCACAAACCGTGAACATCAGTTCCAGGAACAAATCTGGTGGCGGCTCCTGCTTTAAGGTGGAGGAACGTCGCCCACTCCTTTTCAGCAGTGTAAAAAAGGAGAAAAAAAAACGATAATAACAGAATGTTATCATTTTATTTTTCCTTGCTGAGGCAGTTTTGCTTGGCGGACGGTGCTGCTCTGCTCACAGAGCAGGGAGAGAAGTGGTGGGCACGTTGTAAGTGCGCATGACTGTTTGGCAGGCCCACTGTTTGGCCGGCTGTCTTGGGCCTGCCAAAGAGTCATGCACACTTAGCATGTCCTCCACCAGACTGCACTACAGCCTGGGTGGGCAACATGCACAGGCTCATAGTTCCCGTCTGAGCCCTGAACTACGGTGCTCAGAACAATCACAACGCTAATGACAGCAGCGTCGTGATTGGCTTAGGGGAGCCTGTGTGCCTCTTGCGAACATTCCGGCCAGATGCGGAGAGACGACGAAGGAGAGATGCAGTGATGAGGTAAGTTTATTTTAATTTTTCTACACCCCCCACCCCCATCCGGGCTCACCACCCTCAATCTGTGCCAGCTGCCACTAAACAGATCTCACGTTTTTCAGAAGCTTACTCAAAATTACTTTGATCTTTCAGCACGCACCACCACTAGCGACACGTCCTCAGTACCATTTTATGTTGTAATTCACAATATTTGTCTCTAGGAATCTTATTGGTTAAAATCCAGAAACAGTAGCCATGAACTATGAAGAGTAAGTAATTTGTTTTATAACATAATTCCCATATGATTTGGAAATACTAGCTTTACTATCAAAAAATGTTAACAGTCATTTTCGCCACTTATGATTAACCGTAACATCGTAGCACCCTCGAATTCACTGCTCATGCACTGAAGGCCAGGCCTGTAACCAGTAGTCCAGCCTGTGGTAATTAACGAGGCTTTGAAAATTCTGCATTGGGCAATTACCTTGATTGGCAGCTGTCCTGGATCTACATCTTCCTGTAATTGATCAAATGTGGTGACGTTCACTCTACACTATATCTCTTGGAGGCATTTTGCATGTCATGCATGTTTTCAGAGCACATCAAACCCTCTGAATAGCTGAGAAATAGTTGAAATGAAAAGAGATAGTCAAAGCCAGGAGGAGAACTCCTTTCAAGATCATTTCCAGATATGGAGCTAAAGGATTGAAAAAAGAGAAAAAGGCAAATAGATGAAAGGAACACAGAGTGAGGCAGCAAAAGAAGGAAAGTGAAAGAGGAGATTGAAGACAGGGATGACAAAGGAGGATAAACAGAGAAAGACATAAAAGAAGGGTGACTGATAAGAGCAAAAGAGAGAATGAACAGAGAGGGGAAAACAAGAACAAGCATTGGCATAGCCAATAGGTCTCGCCTTTGGGGCCTTATAAGTGTTTAGCCAGAGCTATTGACTTTGCCAATGTCTTCAAGCTGTGCTGTAGAGAAGTGTGGCTGCTGTGCGGCATGCTGAAAAGTTATAATAAAAAAGTGTCAGAAGCATTTTTGTTACTTTATATATGACCAAGAAGGCATTATGTAAAACTGAACGACCATATTAAAAAAAATATTTACAATAAAAAATGTCTTCAGTTTTCTTTTGTTCTTGCAATGCTGGCAACTTGTTTCTGCCTATTGCAATGGTTGTTTGTTAAAGCTTTTTTTTGAGGGGGCATAAACAATCGGAGGGTGAAGGTTGGGAACTAGTACCTGTATTATAACACTAGCAGCGGCCAGACGCTAGGGGAGAATCAACAGATGCCAGATTCCGAGAGCAGGCTGAGGTGGTGCTGAGTGATGCTGAGGTGGTAGTGGTGGTGGTGGTGACTGTTGCGGAGACAATGCTGAGGTGATGCTGAATGATACTCAGGTCTTGCTGAGTGATACTGCTGTGGTGCTGAGTGATGCTGTGGTGGTGCTGAGTGATATTGTCTTGGCGTTGAGTGATGCTGTGGTGGCCCTGAGTGATGCTGTGGTGGCCCTGAGTGATGCTGTGGTGGCCCTGAGTGATGCTGTGGTGGCCCTGAGTGATGCTGTGGTGGTGCTGAATGATGCTGTGGTGGTGCTGAGCGATGCTGTGGTGGCCCTGAATGATGCTGTGGCGGTGCTGAGTGATGCTGTGGTGGCGCTGAGTGATGCTGTGGCAGCGCTGAGTGATGCTGTGGCGGCGCTGAGTGATGCTGTGGTGACGCTGAGTGATGCTGTTGTGGTGCTGAGTGATGCTGTGGTGGCGCTGAGTGATGCTGTGGTGGTGCTGAGTGATGCTGTGGTGATGCTGAGTGATATTGTGGCACTGAGTGATGCTGTGGTGATGCTGTGGTAGTTCTGAGTGATGCTGTGGTGGCGCTGAGTGATGCTGTGGTGGCGCTGAGTGATGCTGTGGTGGCGCTGAGTGATGCTGTGGTGGCGCTGAGTGATGCTGTGGTGGCCCTGAGTGATGCTGTGGTGGCCCTGAGTGATGCTGTGGTGGTGGTGAGCGATGCTGTGCCGGTGCTGAGCGATGCAGTGGCGGTGCTGAGCGATGCTGTGGTGGTGCTGAGCGATGCTGATGCGGCGCTGAGTGATGCTGTGGCGATGCTGAGTGATGCTGTGGTGGCGCTGAGTGATGCTGTGGTGGCGCTGAGTGATGCTGTGGTGGCGCTGAGTGATGCTGTGGTGGCGCTGAGTGATGCTGTCGTGGCGCTAAGTGATGCTGTGGTGGCGCTGAGTGATGCTGTGGTGGTGCCGAGTGATGCTGTGGTGGTGCCGAGTGATGCTGTGGTGGCGCCAAGTGATATTGTTGTGGCGCCTAGTGATGCTGTGGTGGCCCTGAGTGATGCTGTGGTGGCGCTGAGTGATGCTGTGGTGGTGCTGAGTGATGCTCTGGTGGCCCTGTGTGATGCTGTGGTGGCCCTGAGTGATGCTGTGGTGGCCCTGAGTGATGCTGTGGTGGCCCTGAGTGATGCTGTGGTGGTGCTGAGCGATGCTGTGGTGGTGCTGAGTCATCCTGTGGTGGTGCTGAGTCATCCTGTGGTGGTGCTGAGTCATCCTGTGGTGGTGCTGAGTGATGCAGTGTTGGCCCTGAGTGATGATGTGGTGTCGCTGAGTGAAACTATGGTGGTGCTGAGTGATGCTGTGGTGGCGCGGAGTGATGTTGTGGTGCTGCTGAGTAATGCTGTGGTGGCGCTGAGTGATGCTGTTGTGGCGCTAAGTGATGCTGTGGTTGTGCTGAGTAATGCTGTGGTTGCACTGAGTGATGCTGTGGTTGCACTGAGTGATGCTGTGATGGTGTTGAGTGATGCTGTGATGGTGTTGAGAGATGTTGTGTTGGTGCTGAGTGATGCTCTGCTGGCTCTGATTGATGCTGTGCTGGCTCTGATTGATGCTGTGGTTGCGCTCAGTGATGCTGTGGTGATGCTGAGTGATGCTGTGGTGTTGCCGAGTGAGAGATAGAGTGAAGATATAATGCCCAATTAGAGAGGGTGGTGAGAGAGAAAGAGAGAGAAAGGGTGTGCATAGAATAAAGAGTGGAGCAGGATAGAGAGAGAGAAAGAAGGGGAGAGAGAGTGAATGAAGGAGTTTGAAAGAGAAACAGATAAAGGGGTGAGAGAGAATGAAAGGCTAAAAAGATAGAGAGGGGAGAGTTAATTAAGTAGAGAGAGAATTAGAGAGGGAGAGAGAGAGAAGGAGAGAGACAATAAGAGTGGGGGTGTGGAGTTTAAATAGAGTGAAGAAGTGACGCAGAAAAAGTAACCTTAAATATAGCTTTGTGCTTTGCGCGAATAAATATTTAAAAAACCAAACAGAGTGAGACAAAAATACTGGTAATTAGGCTGTGACTCCCAATATAAAACAAATAGCGATATAAGGTGAAATCAACCCACCAAAGCAATATTTCTAACTAGATAAAAAAAAGCTTGCATTTCAATGCTAATCGCTGTTGTTTTTCATGTGACTGTAGTCCAGGGCCCTCAGTTGGTAATGTGAGCTGCTGCTGCGATTGAAACATCAGAGTCCAGAGAGTTAATGAGCCATGACGAGGAAATGAGGAAGAGATAGGAAACCCAGATGGCAGCTGCGCGCGTGCACGCCATCGTGAACGCAAGCTGGTCGCCAGCCGGAAGCCAGTGGGTTTGCACTTCCAAAACCCGCTTACTAAAACTCTCGGCCAGACCAGCGCAAGCGCTGGTGCAGGCCGAGACCTAAAAAAGGAGGTAAGAAATAAAAGTACAAATAAGTCAATAACAGGAAACGGTGATAACGAAAAAAATTACCAGGTTTAGGGATGACCATGGGTTGAGCCATGAAGAAAGGCATTTCTTGAAATTGCAAATGCCAAAAGGAGGTATTTGTTTCTGCAGGGCTTGTTTCCTGCTCGTAGGTGCCAGTGCTCTAGCTGTGAAATTCAAACAAGGTTGGGTTAGATTTGCCGGGCCTCTCTATTGTGCCCACTTCTTTATCTGCTGCAACACAATCCAACCTAATAGGCCTGCAACTGACTCCTTTCCTTGCTCTAATAACTTTGATTGTTTGGACACTTTTCAATTCCATTCTGGTGTGGCCCCTTCACTCTTGCTACATACACGCATTGTATAATCTATAAAGAGTAGGTTCATAAGGTTTATCACTATTGAAACATTCTACAGCTACCAGTACTTATGAGTAAGTTGCAAGCTTTGGTATTGATTCTGTGATGTCTTGGCACTTCCGATAATCACACTTCGGGCTCAGTTTCTGTCTTTCATGAGTGTTTGCACAATCCACATATTTCCAACTCTGGTGTCCATTTTTCAACACTCCGGGCCTGATTTAGATCTTGGCAGACGGGTTACTTTGCGGTGAGGGATATCCCGTCTGCTGAAATATAAATCCCATTATATCCTATGGAATTTATATTTCTTCAGACGGGATATTCATCACCGTTGTATCAAGGCCTGACACCGTTGTACCGTTGTATCGAGGCTTGACACCGTTGTACCATTGTACCGTTGTATCGAGACCCGACACCGGTGTACCGTTGTATCGAGGACTGACACCGTTGTACCGTTGTATCGAGGCTTGACACCGTTGTATCGAGGCCCGACACCGGTGTACCGTTGTATCGAGGCCTGACACCATTGTACCGTTGTATTGAGGCCTGACACCGTTGTACTGTTGTATTGAGGCCTGACACCGTTGTACCATTGTATCGAGGCCTGACACCGTTGTACCGTTGTATCGAGGCCTGACACCATTGTATCGTTGTATCGAGGCCTGACACCATTGTACCGTTGTATTGAGGCCTGACACCGTTGTATTGAGGCCTGACACCGTTGTACCATTGTATCAAGGCCTGACACCGTTGTAGCGTTGTATCGAGGCCTGACACCATTGTACCGTTGTATCGAGGCCTGACACCATTGTACCGTTGTATTGAGGCCTGACACCGTTGTATTGAGGCCTGACACCGTTGTACCATTGTATCAAGGTCTGACACCGTTGTACCGTTGTATTGAGGCCTGACAACGTTGTATTGAGGCCTGACACCATTGTATCGAGGTTTGACACTGTTGTATCGAGGCCCGACACCGGTGTACCGTTGTATCGAGGCCTGACACCATTGTACCGTTGTATTGAGGCCTGACACCATTGTACCGTTGTATTGAGGCCTGACACCGTTGTACCATTGTATCGAGGCCTAACACCGTTGTACCGTTGTATCGAGGCCTGACACCATTGTACCGTTGTATCGAGGCCTGACACCATTGTACCGTTGTATTGAGGCCTGACACCGTTGTATTGAGGCCTGACACCGTTGTACCATTGTATCGAGGCCTGACACCATTGTACCGTTGTATTGAGGCATGACACCGTTGTAACGTTGTATTGAGGCCTGACACCGTTGTACCATTGTATCGAGGCCTGACACCGTTGTACCGTGGTATCGAGGCCTGACACCATTGTACCGTTGTATTGAGGCCTGACACCATTGTACCGTTGTATTGAGGCCTGACACCGTTGTATTGAGGCCTGACACCGTTGTACCATTGTATCAAGGCCTGACACCGTTGTACCGTTGTATCGAGGCCTGACACCATTGTACCGGTGTGATCGAGGCCTGACACCATTGTACCGTTGTATTGAGGCCTGACACCTTTGTATTGAGGCCTGACACCGTTGTACCATTGTATCAAGGTCTGACACCGTTGTACCGTTGTATCGAGGCCTGACACCATTGTACCGTTGTATCGAGGCCTGACACCATTGTACCGTTGTATTGAGGCCTGACACCGTTGTATTGAGGCCTGACACCGTTGTACCATTGTATCGAGGCCTGACACCATTGTACCGTTGTATTGAGGCATAACACCGTTGTAACGTTGTATTGAGGCCTGACACCGTTGTACCATTGTATCGAGGCCTGACACCGTTGTACCGTTGTATCGAGGCCTGACACCATTGTACCGTTGTATTGAGGCCTGACACCATTGTACCGTTGTATTGAGGCCTGACACCGTTGTATTGAGGCCTGACACCGTTGTACCATTGTATCAAGGCCTGACACCGTTGTACCGTTGTATCGAGGCCTGACACCATTGTACCGGTGTATCGAGGCCTGACACCATTGTACCGTTGTATTGAGGCCTGACACCTTTGTATTGAGGCCTGACACCGTTGTACCATTGTATCAAGGTCTGACACCGTTGTACCGTTGTATCGAGGTCTGACACCATTGTACTGTTATATTGAAGCCTGACACCGGTGTACCGTTGTATCGAGGCCTGACACCGTTGTACCGTTGTAGCGAGGCCTGACACGAGGCATTCTCCCCACTGCCTGTAACAGAGTTGATCCATGTGGTAACTCTGTCCTGCAAATGATGTGAGTGCTTGTGTAGTGTGTGCTGCTAAGTTCAGTATGGACAGAACAATGGCTACCAAATTATGCATAAACAGTGCAATTTTTGCAAAGCGTAATTTGGTGGTGGGCACCCAAATATTTTGTAAGCACTGTTTTTAAGACTAATTAGGTTGGGCTAACGGAAATGGAAGAGTGTGTTATAGAATGCACCATTAGACGCTGGTGTCCCAGAAACTAGAACATGAAATTCTGCAGCTCACCAAGTCTAAGGGTTTAATATGGACTAAAACAAAGCAACACTTGTTATTAATCCATGTAAAATATCTTGCGAGAGAACCTAAACCCATGGTAAGAGTTGGTAAACCTTGTTATGCTAAGACCAGCCTTAGGGCCATGTAACAAAGGGAACTGCCCCCCGATACATGTATTGCACCAGAAGGGTGAATCGAGCCCCCACAGATGGTTTTGATTCAGCTCTGACGATGGCTCCGCCCCCAACGGTCTAAGTGTTATCACCCCACTCCCCCGAAGTTAGTGTCTAGTTGCCCCTGTCTGGAGTATATATGACGTCTTGCCGCACAGAGTCCGTCCGCGGACCTCCACAGAGATCCAGGCCTTGAGATGCCGCACAGAGTCCGTCAGCGGACCTCCACAGAGATCCAGGCCTTGAGATGCCGCACAGAGTCCGTCAGCGGGCCTCCACAGAGATCCAGGTCTTGAGATGCCGCACAGAGTCCGTCAGCGGACCTCCACAGAGATCCAGGCCTTGAGATGCCGCACAGAGTCCGTCAGCGGACCTCCACAGAGATCCAGGTCTTGAGATGCCGCACAGAGTCCGTCAGCGGACCTCCACAGAGATCCAGGCCTTGAGATGCCGCACAGAGTCCGTCAGCGGACCTCCACAGAGATCCAGGCCTTGAGATGCCGCACAGAGTCCGTCAGCGGGCCTCCACAGAGATCCAGGTCTTGAGATGCCGCACAGAGTCCGTCAGCGGACCTCCACAGAGATCCAGGCCTTGAGATGCCGCACAGAGTCCGTCAGCGGACCTCCACAGAGATCCAGGCCTTGAGATGCCGCACAGAGTCCGTCAGCGGGCCTCCACAGAGATCCAGGCCTTGAGATGCCGCACAGAGTCCATCAGCGGGCCTCCACAGAGATCCAGGTCTTGAGATGCCGCACAGAGTCCGTCAGCGGACCTCCACAGAGATCCAGGCCTTGAGATGCCGCACAGAGTCCGTCAGCGGGCCTCCACAGAGATCCAGGTCTTGAGATGCCGCACAGAGTCCGTCAGCGGACCTCCACAGAGATCCAGGCCTTGAGATGCCGCACAGAGTCCGTCAGCGGACCTCCACAGATATCCAGGCCTTGAGATGCCGCACAGAGTCCGTCAGCGGGCCTCCACAGAGATCCAGGCCTTGAGATGCCACACAGAGTCCATCAGCGGGCCTCCACAGAGATCCAGGCCTTGAGATGCCGCACAGAGTCCGTCAGCGGACCCCACAAAGAGCCAGACCTTGAGATGCCGCACCGAGTCCGTCAGCGGGCCTCCACAGAGATCCAGGCCTTGAGATGCCGCACAGAGTCCATCAGCGGACCTCCACAGAGATCCAGGCCTTGAGATGCCGCACAGAGTCCGTCAGCGGACCTCCACAGAGATCCAGGCCTTGAGATGCCGCACAGAGTCCGTCAGCGGGCCTCCACAGAGATCCAGGCCTTGAGATGCCGCACAGAGTCCGTCAGCGGGCCTCCACAGAGATCCAGGCCTTGAGATGCCGCACAGAGTCCGTCAGCGGGCCTCCACAGAGATCCAGGCCTTGAGATGCCGCACAGAGTCCGTCAGCGGGCCTCCACAGAGATGCAGGCCTTGAGATGTTGGACGACCATCTCTGCAAACTCAACGAGAAATTCTACTAAGGGCCGATCAAAAGGAAACCCACTGATCAAGAAACTTGCTGATATTTCTGCAGACCCGTTTCACCGCTATTGCTATCCGCGGCCCATCACAGCGCTGACCATGTGAACCCACTTCTTCTGTGCCAAAGTGTCACAAATCAATAAGAAAACCAAAACTGTGACTGAAAAATTCAAAATGAATTTAGAGTAGTGAGGCTACCGCCTCAGTATCCAAAGCACACCACTGTCAGAAGAAATCGACTCTGACAGCCGGAGAAGACGGCGTAGAGTCCGAGTACTTCAGGGTTCTGGGGTGTAATCCCGGCTCCCTGAGAGGTGAGGAAGGGCTGGCCTCAAAAGCGGTCTGAAGCGCGCACAAGGCGCTGCAGGCGTCCAATGAGGCAGCAGGGTTACTCGCAGAGAAACGTTTTTCGAATTTGTTTAATGAAGTTAATTAAGACGGAAGATGGCAGCTCGCCCTCAGGCCGGGATGCATCGCTCGGTAATTAAATCTGCAGAGGATGGAGACGGGCGGAGAAGACGAGAGACAGGAAAGGAGATGTGTGGAGGGCAGAGCCCAGGGGAGGAGGAAAGCAAGGGAAGAAGGGAGGGCAGAAAAGAGTAAGAGGGGAGAGCAACAGGGCAGACTCGTGAGAGAGTGGAATCAGAGGGCGGGAGAGAAGAGGGGGGATCAAGATAGGGGGGTTGATAGAGAGATAGATAGGGAAGAGCAGAGGTCGGAGGGAGGCAAAAGGAGGGCCAGAGAACACCTGGGAGGGGAGAGAAAGGGTAAAAGAGAGGAATGCAGGATGGGGAGAAAAGAGAATGAAAAAGAGGGGCAGCCAGAAAAAGGTTAAGGAAGGACAGTAAGCAGAAAGAAGGGGCGGTGGAGGAAGTCACAGGAGACGGAGAGAAGACAGATGAGGAAGAGAAGAGGTATGAGAGGAAGCGAAGAGGAGAGAGAGGATGTCAGAGGAGAAGAGAAAAGGAG
Source organism: Calotriton arnoldi (assembly GCA_963921515.1). NCBI lineage: Eukaryota > Metazoa > Chordata > Amphibia > Caudata > Salamandridae > Calotriton > Calotriton arnoldi. Next base: position 1,211,522 of record CAWUFW010003833.1, read on the forward strand.
AGAAGAGAAGAGAAAAGGAGAGAAGAGAAAGGGGGAGGGAAGCAGACAGAAAATAGTTAAGGAAGGACAGTAAGTAGAAGTGGTGGAAGTCACAGGAGACGGAGAGAAGACAGAAGAGGAAGAGAAGAGGTATGAGAGGAAGCGAAGAGGAGAGAGAGGATGGCAGAGGAGAAGAGAAAAGGAGAGAAGAGAAGAGAAAGGGGGAGGGAAGCAGCCAGAAAAGAGTTAAGGAAGGACAGTAAGCAGAAAGAAGGGACGGTGGTGGAAGTCACAGGAGATGGAGAGAAGACAGAAGAGGAAGAGAAGAGGTATGAGGCGGTGCGAAGAGACAAGGAGGGAGAGGGGTGTCAGAACAATTAGAGAAGAGGGGAAGAGAAGAGGAATGAGAGGGAGCGAAGAGACAAGGAGGGAGAGGGGGTGTCAGAACAATCAGAGAAGAGGGGAAGAGAAGGGTATGAGAGGGAGCGAAGAGAAGAGGAGATAGAAGGGGTGTCAGTACAATCAGAGAAGAGGGGAAGAGAAGAGGAATGAGAGGGAGCGAAGAGACAAGGAGGGAGAGGGGGTGTCAGAACAATCAGAGAAGAGGGGGAGAGAAGGGTATGAGAGGGAGCGAAGAGACGAGAGGGGAGAGAGGATGTCAGATCAGAGAAGAGGGGAAGGGAAGGGTATGAGAGGGAGCGAAGAGACGAGAGGGGAGAGAGGATGTCAGATCAGAGAAGAGGGGATGGGAAGGGAAGGGTATGAGAGGGAGCGAAGAGACGAGAGGGGAGAGAGGATGTCAGATCAGAGAAGAGGGGAAGGGAAGGGTATGAGAGGGAGCGAAGAGACGAGAGGGGAGAGAGGATGTCAGATCAGAGAAGAGGGGAAGAGAAGGGAAGGGAAGAGGTATGAGAAGGAGCGCAGAGATGAGAGGGGAGAGAGACGGTGTCAGAAGAATCAGAGAAGCGCAGAAAGGGCAGGACGGAAGACGCGCGCCGAGAGGCAGGCCGCTCCAGGAGAGAGGCGCTGAATATTAATCAGATGCAGACTCGGGGCCGAGATGACCTGGGCCAGCACGGGGCTCACGATAGAGACAGGGGAAGACAGACAGGGGCGGAGACAGTAACGGAGTGCCAATGTAGCGAGAGAGCACAGGCGCCAACGTCTCATCCACTCCTGGGCCAGGGCAGAGGGCCCCAGACACACACAGGGCACCAGCACAGTCCACGTCCTTGGCAGAACACCACCCTAAGGTGGCACCAACATTCCAGCATTTGTTCGTCGTCCCTTAATCTGAGCGGGATACACAAGTTGCCCCCTCCCCTCCCACACACACCCCATCTTGGTACCCTCCTAACACATCGATGTAATCAACGAAATTCTGAATTGTTCATGCAAGGCATGATGGGATATCTAAGAATTGCATCCTCCATTGTGGCAACATGCTGCTAGCCAATCAGGCCGCGAGAAGCCCTGGGTGGCACTAGTGCTGCCACGTGCAGCTACCCCCACACCACGTGTCAAAAAGAGCCACCACTTACAACAGGCGCGCCAAGAGCAGTCTGCCACAAGAAATGCCACCTTACCCCAAGAACTGCACAGTGCACAGCACGATGACTGCTGTGTGGCTTCAGAACCCTCATGGAGCACAGAACCACTGCATGGAACTTGGGCCTGGTGCCTCAAGAACCACCAAGGTGCCACAAAACCGGAGTGTGCGCCAAGAGCTGGCACATACACACAGAACCACAATAGGGCACACAAATGTATACCACAAGAACACACCACCATGCCACTAAGACCGCAGTGTGCCACATGCAACTGGAACCACCACCAGGCCAGAATGATAGCAGCGTATGCAAAACAACAGAGTGATCCAAAGAGCCACCACATGTGATTACGAACATCACGTAGCGCAAGACCCTCCAGGTTCCATGGAACCACCATGTGACACAAGGACTGAGTGCGCCACGAGAGCCGCGATGTGCCAAAAGAAGCGCAGTGTACCATGGGAGCTGCATGGTGCCTCAAGGGCTGCAGCGTGCCACATGAATTGCAGTGTGTGCCACAACTAAGGGTGGGCGGTATATTCCGCTCTGCTGGCGGAGTTGGTGGGGGTTTGGCCACTCTGCTGCGTTACGCTTGTAACGCTGTGTTTCGGCCAAATTCCGGCAACAGCCGAGTGGCAGAACCATGTGATGTCGTTCGCGCTGATTTTTCAGCTCAGAATGAACTCCAGGCGCTAAATCACAGTGTGAGCAGAGCGTAGTGACTATTTCCGCCAGTTTACGGAATTCTGCGGAATCTCGCAGAGTTTTTTATGTTAAACTCCGGAAGTTCTGCCCAGGCCTATCCACAACCACAGCGTACCCTGAGAAGTGCAGTGTGCGACCAGTGCTGCAATTTGCCTCGAGCTGCAGGGTGCCACAAGACCTGCAGAGTGCCACAAAAGCTGCAGTGTGCAACAAAATCTGCAGTACCACAAGAAGCGAAGTGTGTTTCTAGAGCTAAAGTATGCAGCAAAAACTGCAGTGTGCCACGAGAGCTGCAGTGTGCAACAAAAAACTGAAGTGTGGCACAAGAAGTGCAGTGTGCGTCTAGAGCTGTACTGTGAAGCAAAAACTGCAGTGTGCCACGAGAGCTGCAGTGTGCAACAAAAAACTGAAGCGTGCCACAAGAAGTGCAGTGTGCTTCTAGAGCTGTAGTGTGCAGCAAAAACTGCAGTGTGCCACGAGAGCTGCAGTGTGCAACAAAAAACTGAAGTGTGGCACAAGAAGTGCAGTGTGCGTCTAGAGCTGTACTGTGAAGCAAAAACTGCAGTGTGCCACGAGAGCTGCAGTGTGCAACAAAATCTGCAGTGTACCACAAGAAGCGAAGTGTGTTTCTAGAGCTAAAGTATGGAGCAAAAACTGCAGTGTGCCACGAGAGCTGCAGTCTGCAGCAAAATCTGCAGTGTACCACAAGAAGCGAAGTGTGTTTCTAGAGCTAAAGTATGGAGCAAAAACTGCAGTGTGCCACGAGAGCTGCAGTGTGCAACAAAAAACTGAAGTGTGCCACAAGAAGTGCAGTGTGCTTCTAGAGCTGTACTGTGAAGCAAAAACTGCAGTGTGCAACAAAAAACTGAAGCGTGCCACAAGAAGTGCAGTGTGCTTCTAGAGCTGTAGTGTACAGCAAAAACTGCAGTGTGCCACAAGAGCTGCAGTGTGCAACAAAAAACTGAAGTGTGCCAAAAGAAGTGCTGTGTGCTTCTAGACCTGCAGTGTGCCACAAGAAGTGCATTGTGCTTCTAGAGCTGCAGTGTGCCACAAGAGGTGCAGTGTGGTTCTAGAGCTGCAGTGTGCAACAAGCAGTGCAGTGTGCTTCTAGAGCTGCAGTGTGCCACAAGAAATGCAGTGTGCCACAAGAACTGCAGTGTGCAACACAAAGTGAAGTGCACCACAAGAAGTGCAGTGTGCTTCTACAGCTGCATTGTGCAACAAAAACTGAAGTGTGGCACAAGAAGCAAAGTGTGCTTCTAGAGCTGCAGTGTGCCACAAGAACTGCAAGTGTGTCACAAGAGTTGCAGTGTACTTCTAGAGCTGCAGTGCGCAACGAATACTGAAGTGTGCCACAAGAAGTGCAGTGTGCCACAAGAAGTGCAGGGTGCCACAAGAAGTGCAGTGTGCTTCTAGAGCTGCAGTGTGCCACAAGAAGTGCAGTGTACTTCTAGAGCTGTAGTGTGCAGCAAAAACTGCAGTGTGCCACAAGAGCTGCAGTGTGCAACAAAAAGCTGAAGTGTGCCAAAAGAAGTGCAGTGTGCTTCTAGACCTGCAGTGTGCCACAAGAAGTGCAGTGTGCTTCTAGAGCTGCAGTGTGCCACAAGAGGTGCAGTGTGCTTCTAGAGCTGCAGTGTGCAACAAGCAGTGCAGTGTGCTTCTAGAGCTGCAGTGTGCCACAAGAACTGCAGTGTGCCACAAGAACTGCAGTGTGCAACACAAAGTGAAGTGCACCACAAGAAGTGCAGTGTGCTTCTACAGCTGCATTGTGCAACAAAAACTGAAGTGTGGCACAAGAAGCAAAGTGTGCTTCTAGAACTGCAGTGTGCCACAAGAACTGCAGTGCGTCAGAAGAGTTGCAGTGTACTTCTGGAGCTGCATTGCGCAACGAATACTGAAGTGTGCCACAAGAAGTTCAGTGTGTGACAAGAAGTGCAGGGTGCCACAAGAAGTGCAGTGTGCTTCTAGATCTGCAGTGTGCCACAAGAAGTGCAGTGTACTTCTAGAGCTGCAGTGTGCCACAAAAAGTGCAGTGTGCTTGTAGACCTGCAGTGTGCCACAAGAAGTGCAGTGTGCTTGTAGACCTGCAGTGTGCCACAAGAAGTGCAGTGTGCTTCTAGAGCTGCAGTGTGCAACAAGCAGTGCAGTGTGCTTCTAGAGCTGCAGTGTGCCACAAGAAGAGCAGTGTGCCACAAGAACTGCAGTGTGCAACACAAAGTGAAGTGCACCACAAGAAGTGCAGTGTGCCTCTAGAGCTGCTGTGTGACACAAGAAGTGCAGTGTGCTTCTAGAGCTGCAGTGTGCCACATGAACTGCAGTGTGCTTCTAGAGCTGCACTGTGAAGCAAAAACTGCAGTGTGCCACAAGAGCTGCGGCGTGCAACAAAAAACTGAAGTGTGCCACAAGAAGTGCAGTGTGCTTCTAGAGCTGTAGTGTGCAGCAAAAACTGCAGTGTGCCATGAGAGCTGCAGTGTACAACAAAAAACTGAAGTGTGCCAAAAGAAGTGCAGTGTGCTTGTAGACCTGCAGTGTGCCACAAGAAGTGCAGTGTGCTTCTAGAGCTGCAGTGTGCCACAAGAGGTGCAGTGTGCTTCTAGAGCTGCAGTGTGCAACAAGCAGTGTAGTGTGCTTCTAGAGCTGCAGTGTGCCACAAGAAATGCAGTGTGCCACAGGAACTGCAGTGTGCAACACAAAGTGAAGTGCACCACAAGAAGTGCAGTGTGCTTCTACAGCTTCATTGTGCAACAAAAACTGAAGTGTGGCACAAGAAGCAAAATGAGCTTCTAGAGCTGCAGTGTGCCACAAGAACTGCAGTGTGTCACAAGAGTTGCAGTGCACTTCTAGAGCTGCAGTGCGCAACAAATACTGAAGTGTGCCACAAGAAGTGCAGTGTGCCACAAGAAGTGCAGGGTGCCACAAGAAGTGCAGTGTGCTTCTAGAGCTGCAGTGTGCTACAAGAAGTGCAGTGTGCTTCTAGAGCTGCAGTTTGCCACACGAAGTGCAGTGTGCTTCTAGAGCTGTACTGTGAAGCAAAAACTGCAGTGTGCCACGAGAGCTGCAGTGTGCAACAAAAAACTGAAGTGTGCCACAAGAAGTGCAGTGTGCTTCTAGAGCTGTAGTGTGCAGCAAAAACTGCAGTGTGCCATGAGAGCTGCAGTGTGCAACAAAAAACTGAAGTGTGCTAAAAGAAGTGCAGTGTGCTTCTAGACCTGCAGTGTGCCACAAGACGTGCAGTGTGCTTCTAGAGCTGCAGTGTGTCACAAGAGGTGCAGTGTGCTTCTAGAGCTGCAGTGTGCAACAAGCAGTGCAGTGTGCTTCTAGAGCTGCAGTGTGCCACAAGAAGAGCAGTGTGCCACAAGAAGAGCAGTGTGCCACAAGAACTGCAGTGTGCAACACAAAGTGAAGTGCCCCACAAGATGTGCAGTGTGCTTCTACAGCTGCATTGTGCAACAAAAACTGAAGTGTGGCACAAGAAGCAAAGTGTGCTTCTAGAGCTGCAGTGTGCCACAAGAACTGCAGTGTGTCACGAGAGTTGCAGTGTACTTCTAGAGCTGCATTGCGCAACGAATACTGAAGTGTGCCACAAGAAGTGCAATGTGCCACAAGAAGTGCAGTGTGCCACTAGAAGTGCAGTGTGCTTCTAGAGTTGCAGTGTGCCACAAGAAGTGCAGTGTGCTTCTAGAGCTGCAGTGTGCCACAAGAAGTGCAGTATGCTTCTAGAGCAGAGCTGCAGTGTGCCACAAGAAGTGCAGTGTGCTTTTAGAGCTGCAGTGTGCCACAAGAAGTGTAGTGTGCAACACAAACTGAAGGGCACCACAAGAAGTGCAGTGTGCTTCTATAGCTGCATTGTGCAACAAAAACTGAAGTGTGCCACAAGAAGCAAAGTCTTCCTCTAGAGCTGCAGTGTGCCACAAGAACTGCAGTGCGTCAGAAGAGTTGCAGTGTACTTCTAGAGCTGATGTGTGCAACGAATACTGAAGTGTGTCAGATGAAGTGCAGTGTACCACAAGAAGTGCAGGGTGCCACAAGAAGTGCAGAGTGCCACAAGAAGTGCACGATGTTTCTAGAGCTGCAGTGTGCAACACAAACTGAGGTGTGTCACAAGAAGCTTTGTGTGCTTCTAGAGCTGCAGTGCGCAACGAATACTGAAGTGTGTCACAAGAAGAGCTGTGTGCTTCCAGAGTTGCAGTGTGAAACGAAAACTGAAGTGTGTCACAAGAGGTTCAAAACCGCAGTGGCGGACTGTGAATATTGCACTTCACTTCTTGTTTCTTCTAATCAAAACACTCCGTGCACAACAATTCCTGTATCAGCTGTTGTTTGTTACAGCTGCTCCGCAGAGTAATAATTATACTTGAAATGGAATGGTGCAACGGAGGGGTCCTTATCCACATGAATGATCAAAGCAGTTTATGATGAATATTCCTTTTTATTTTTGCTCTTTTTTCATGTTCAATATAAAATCCTTCTATGAAATCCAAATACATGAAACATCCAGTCAACGCGTTTCGTCCAAAGTATCTCACTTGAACTTCGTCAGGGCTTCTATCTGTCGAATATGGAATGCTCCCAGCTAATTTATATGTAGATTGGCTACAGAGATAATATTCCTCCTCTTTGTATTGGAACATGTATAGCCAACATGTCCTTAAGATTTATTTAATCCATCACAAGAAGAGCTGTGTGCTTTCAGAGTTGCAGTGTGCCACAAGGACTACTACACGCCAGAAGAACCGCTTCATCTTCCACACCATTACAAGTCAGTTGTGTATAGGAGTAGGAAGGTGCTCCATGGAGTTACACCTGGAAACTGGCAATGTTATTGGCAGAAGTCCTAGTAAAGGTGTTATCCAGACGATTATTGTCAGGACTGGATAACAACTGTCACTACACAACCCAAAGAGAATAATAAGATGCCCCATGTGGGCGGGGCCAAGCTTGATTTGCATAGCACTGGCCCTCTTCTATAATGACACAGAGAGAACAAAATCATTGAATGGAATGCCACTCAGAATAAGTATTGGTGCCTCAGATTAATTCAGACATTCTCTCTATAACGTTTTGTCTTTCTCAGTGTCGAGGTACATAGCACAACAGGTTTATGTGCACAGTGCACTTTGACCCTCGAGTTTCTTTGTCCTTTAAGAGTGATAACACATACTTATTGTTACCAACTCAAAGATACTCACTTTAGGGTGAAAGCTTGACTGAGGCCATGAGGTTATACACAGGTCCCAGAAGTAGATGCTTTAGTCTGCTGACCCTCCAGGCCCAGTGAGCCCTTTAACTCTCTGTGGCTGGGTGACCCAAGCAGCAGCTCCCTGCTGAGACCAGCATCTGGGGCTGCCTGTCCCCCTGTTTAAGAATGATGTAACCTAGCAGCTAGGGCTGGAATGCCATCTTTGGGGAGAAGGGGGGAGGGGCGAGAGTCCTTTGCATATGGTTGGTCCTATTTTGTAATCTTACAGAAACTAAACATATGACGCAATGGAATGTTACCCCAATACTCAGCAGTGCATCAGATCGATTCAGGGGTTCACTCCATCAGCTGTAGCTGTCTCTCTGATGTCCTATGGTCCACCTCAGATGCCGAATGGGGAAAGCATCCTGTTTCCTTACCAGCTGCCCTGAGTGGGAGGATTTTGGGGTGGGGGTCCTTGTTGGGGGAGGGGGTGTTTAGCAAGATAATAGTTGGTTTGAGTACTGTTTACATATAATCCAATAAGGACAACCCCATTCATTTACACCGAGGCTCTCCCTTTCCGTCTCATTACTCCTCAGTGGAAGAACTTTGTGTGGTATAAAGGTACCCACTGCGATGAGTTACGAATGAAGGACACGGCTGACTGAACCTCAGCTCTGCACTAGGACGGATCATGTCAGAATTCACTTGACGCGCGCATCACTCTTCACTGTCTTCATAACCACACTACACCCCACACTACACCGGGACACTACTTTTCTAATCAACAATTAACAACATGATGTGGGTAATGCGAATATTTCTTCTCTATTGTGATTGCTAACTTTTGTGATGGAAAATTAAAATACATTTATAAACTATAATTCCTCGGATTATATTTCAGCAGCTCTTTTTTGATTTCCCCATGTAGAGTATTTTATTTGGCATTAATGATGTTAAAGGCCCATTGAAGGATGACACTGACTGCTTTATAAGTATTCCTTGACGAGCCCATATCTATCCGAAGCGCTTGTATTGATAAAGATGATCCCCAACAATCGATGATTTCCAAGTGTTCCCTTTTGGTGGTTTCAGTGATCCACTATAGGAACAGGACTACATTCGCTCTTGTACAACAGAATTTGAAGAGTCTTGAAACTGTAAATATGAACTGAGTAAACAAAATGCTTCCGATCCGTATTAAAGGCCTTTGTACCTATTGTTTGAGGAAGGCGTTTGTTTTAATATTCAATTGATCAAGAAGGAGCCCAGATTTTAGATTCTATGACACAATCATACCGGAGTTACGGTGGGACGTCACCGTCTCTAAACATTCTCCACCTACTGTACGATGCAGAGATCTTCTTTTGGTGTCTATTAAAAATCTTGGTTTGACTTTTAGATATATTGGGCCAGATGTACGACAGTTTTTGCATGCGCAAACTGGTTTGCGAACCCGTTTGCGCGTGCAAAAACCATTTGGGGTGTGTACCATTACAAAATAGCGAGTCGCAATTTATTTGCGACTCGCTATTTTGGAATTGCGAGTCGCTATTAGGAAGGGGCGTTCCCTTCCTAATAGCGAGCGCAACCCCATGTACAAATGTTTTGCGACTCGCAAATTACCACCCTCTAAAGAGGATGGTAATGGGGTCGCAAAAGGGAAGGGGTCCTTTGCAAATGCAGGGGAAAATATTTTTTACGGGCAGGCAGTGGTCCAAGGGACCACTGCCTGCCCTTAAAAAATGAAACGAAAACGTTTAATTTTCTATTTTTTTTAAATGCACCCCGTTTTCCTTTAAGGAAAACGGGCTGCATTTAAAAAAAAGCTGCTTTATTTCAAAGCAGTCCCAGACATGGAGGTCTGATGAGCCCAGCAGGCCACCATACCTGGAAGGGCGAGCCATTCCCACTGGTGTCGCAAATTGTGAGAGGCTCATTAATGTTCATGAGCCTCGCAATTTGCGACCCCATTGGAAATCGCAAACAGTGTGTTCCACACTGTTGTACATGCCAAATTGCAAGTCGCAAAAGACTCGCAATTTGCGAGGCGCTATTTTGCGCGTCGTACATCTGGCCCATTAACTTTTAATAACTGAATTTCCTCATATGAGTGAAAAGTGCTCAGACCACGTGGACGGCCTAGAGGTGTGCACTCCACAATGATTAAATCATCTTAATTATGCCTGAGTAATTGGAGTAATTTGAGACATTATGCATTGTGATTACTCGAATCACGCAATTACACCAACTTGAGTAATTAAGAGTAATTAGGGCAAAAATAAATCCTACTGCAGAAGTCAGTGGTGGTGGAGCCATTTTCACAGTCGGGGTTCTGCCATCAATGTTACATTACTGAAGTCACAGGGATTGTGAAAACTCCAAGCATCACTCAAAGAACAAGCGTAGGAAATGAGCCACGCCCATGGAGCAGGAGCGCGGTAAGGGCGTGCTACGCAGCCGTTGGTGCATTTACAGATAGCATTGAAATGGCCAAAACATTTGCACATTTTATTGATAAAACTATAAAGCGCACAAACATTAATGTGTAGAAATTGAGCTTCAGTTAATTTTCATCATTTGCCCATCACCAAGTAAACTCTATTTATTTGTTTTGATCCTATTAAAAATCCATCATATTTCAAAATGAACAAAAAAGGTGCTTTGTGTGAATTATTTGTACAGTCTATATGCAGGTATTTAAATGTTGTTATGGGTTACAACATCCTCCAGCCTTTCTTCCACACCTGCGATGATGGTGAGGGTGAGGGTGATTATGGATAATACCCTCACATTCGGGGACCAGGTCAGTGGGGTGGTGTCAACAAGCTTTTTTATTCTGAGGACCCTGAGGAAAATAAAACCTTTCCTCACGGAAGAAAGTTTCAGAACAGTCATCTCAGCCCTCATTCTGTCCCGTCTGGATTACTGTAACAGTCTGCACTTGACTATTAATAAGAAACATCTCAACAGACTACAGATGGTACAGAATGCGGCAGCTAGGTTGCTTACAGGCACTCCGAGGTTTATGTCGGTCAGGAATGGCCTACGTTACCTTCACTGGCTCCCTATTAAACAACGAGTTCAATTCAAAGCTCTCTGTACGGTCTTTAAGTCCTTGATGGGAACTGGCCCTGAAGACCTACAAAAGCGCATTCAATGGTATGTCCCAGGGAGAACATTGCGCTCAATGGAAGCAAAGCGGGTGGTCGTTCCTAGAGCAAAAAAGGCTAACTGGGGTGGGAAGAGCTTTATCCTTAGAGCCACCAAGGCCTGGAACGATCTCCCGTTATATCTAAGGTCTGGCACGGATTTCCTTTCGTTTAGGAAGGGCCTGAAAACCTGGCTGTTTTCAGCTTAGCCTCAGTTGGTACTCAGGAGTGGAGGTCACCAGGTATACACTGACCCAGGCATACAGTGCTCAGCGCCAGGACACCCTTGGGTAACAGTGCGCTTTATAAACTTATATAACATAACATAACATAACACCTCTTGTATCCCAGCAAGACTATAACATAGCTCAATTTACTAAATCCTGTCAGTTTGCAGTCAGAGAAAGAAAAGTGAACACCAATCTCCATGTTAAAAGAATAAGCAGCAATCTGTCAGAAGCCATTGTCTGACATTTGACCTGTGTCTTTGAAGCACAGCAAATGTGACCTGGTAAAAATACAATTTAGAGCCATTTTTATTGCTTATTCACCATTTGAAGTCCAGCATGGTTATTTTGCGGGTGCTGCAACAGAGCAGCCCCATCCCCTTCCACGAGTTGGGGACATTTCATATTTCGTAGCAGCGTGGGAGAGAATGTTTGCATGGATGTTGTTTTAGGGTCACCAGGGGTCGCCACTGTGACCCTGGCTTGCTCCTTGCCCCCCCCCTGCCCCCCGGCACTGCCCTTGCACCCCTGACACTGCTCTTGCCCCCCCTGGCACTGCCCTTGCCACAGCTGCCCTCCTGGATCACAATGGAAATGCCACGGACTCTGATGAGCCTTGTTTACTTTCACTCTGTCTTGGAAACAGTCATTCATTACAATGTGCATCGCACTTCAGAACGCATTTATGTTCGGAAACAAAAACGTTCACTTTATGAATTAGAACCTCTGTCACCCTGAGGCGGATGAACAAGCCTCGTTTCAGGGATCTGCCGGGTTCAGGTTGTGCAAGCATTGCACAGGTGTCTCTGTCCTGATATGAGCGAGTGCCCCGGACTGATCTCTAATGAATTAGAATGTCACCCTGAGGCGGATGAACAAGCCTCGTTTCAGGGATCTGCCGGGTTCAGGTTGTGCAAGCATTGCACAGGTGTCTCTGTCCTGATATGAGCGAGTGCCCCGGACTGATCTCTAATGAATTAGAACCTCTGTCACCGTGAGGAGGATGAACAAGCCTCGTTTCAAGGATCTGCCTGGTGTAGGTTGTGCAAGCATTGCACAGGGGTCTCTGTCCTGATATGAGTGAGTGCCCCGGACTGATCTCTAATGAATTAGAATGTCACCCTGAGGTGGATGAACAAGCCTCGTTTCAGGGATCTGCCGGGTTCAGGTTGTGCAAGCATTGCACAGGTGTCTGTCCTGATATGAGTGAGTGCCCCGGACTGATCTCTAATGAATTAGAACCTCTGTCACCCTGAGGCAGAAGAACAAGCCTCGTTTCAGGGATCTGCCTGGTGTAGGTTGTGCAAGCATTGCACAGGTGTCTCTGTCCTGATATGAGTGAGTGCCCCGGACTGATCTCTAATGAATGAGAACCTCTGTCACCCTGAGGCGGATGAACAAGCCTAGTTTCAGGGATCTGCCTCATGTAGGTTGTGTAAGCATTGCACAGGTGTCTCTATCCTGATATGAGTGAGTGCCCCAGACTGATCTCTAATGACTTAGAATGTCACCTTGAGGTGGATGAACAAGCCTCGTTTCAGGGATCTGCCTGGTGTAGGTTGTGCAAGCATTGCACAGGTGTCTCTGTCCTGATATGAGTGAGTGCCCCGGACTGATCTCTAATGAATTAGAACCTCTGTCACCCTGAGGCAGAAGAACAAGCCTCGTTTCAGGGATCTGCCTGGTGTAGGTTGTGCAAGCATTGCACAGGTGTCTCTGTCCTGATATGAGTGAGTGCCCCGGACTGATCTCTAATGAATTAGAATGTCACCCTGAGGCGGATGAACAAGCCTCTGTTTCAGGGATCTGCCTGGTGTAGGTTGTGCAAGCATTGCACAGGTGTCTCTGTCCTGATATGAGTGAGTGCCCCAGACTGATCTCTAATGAATTAGAATGTCAACCTGAGGCGGATGAACAAGCCTCATTTCAGGGATCTGCCTGGTGTAGGTTGTGCAAGCCTTGCACAGCTGTCTCTGTCCTGATATGAGTGAGTGCCCCGGACTGATCTCTAATGAATTAGAACCTCTGTCACCCTGAGGCAGAAGAACAAGCCTCGTTTCAGGGATCTGCCTGGTGTAGGTTGTGCAAGCATTGCACAGGTGTCTCTGTCCTGATATGAGTGAGTGCCCCGGACTGATCTCTAATGAATTAGAACCTCTGTCACCCTGAGGCGGATGAACAAGCCTTGTTTCAAGGATCTCCTTGGTGTAGGTTGTGAAAGTATTGCACAGGTGTCTCTGTCCTGATATGAGTGAGTGCCCGGACTGATCTCTAATGAATTAGAACCTCTGTCACCCTGAGGCGGATGAACAAGCCTCGCTTTCAAGGATCTGCCTGGTGTAGGTTGTGCAAGCATTGCACAGGTGTCTCTGTCCTGATATGAGTGAGTGCCCCGGACTGATCTCTAATGAATTAGAACCTCTGTCACCCTGAGGCGGATGAACAAGCCTCGTTTCAGAGATCTGCCTGGTGTAGGTTGTGCAAGCATTGCACAGGTGTCTGTCCTGATATGAGTGAGTGCCCCGGACTGATCTCTAATGAATTAGAACCTCTGTCACCCTGAGGCGGATGAACAAGCCTCGTTTCAAGGATCTGCCTGGTGTAGGTTGTGCAAGCATTGCACAGTTGTCTCTGTCCTGGTATGAGTGAGTGCCCCGGACTGATCTCTAATGAATTAGAACCTCTGTCACCCTGAGGCGGATGAACAAGCCCTGGTTTCAGGGATCTGCCTGGTGTAGGTTGTGCAAGCATTGCACAGGTGTCTCTGTCCTGATATGAGTGAGTGCCCCGGACTGATTTCTAATGAATTAGAACCTCTGTCACCCTGAGGCAGATGAACAAGCCTTGTTTCAAGGATCTGCCTGGTGTAGGTTGTGCAAGCATTGCACAGGTGTCTCTGTCCTGATATGAGTGAGTGCCCCAGACTGATCTCTAATGAATTAGAATGTCACCCTGAGGCGGATGAACAAGCCTCGTTTCAGGGATCTGCCTGGTGTAGGTTGTGCAAGCATTGCACATGTGCCTGTCCTGATATGAGTGAGTGCCCCAGACTGATCTTTAATGAATTAGAATGTCACCCTGAGGCGGATGAACAAGCCTCGTTTCAGGGATCTGCCTGGCGTAGGGTGTGCAAGCATTGCACAGGTGTCTGTCCTGATATGAGTGAGTGCCCCAGACTGATCTTTAATGAATTAGAATGTCACCCTGAGGTGGATGAACAAGCCTCGTTTCAAGGATCTGCCTGGTGTAGGTTGTGCAAGCATTGCACAGGTGTCTCTGTCCTGATATGAGTGAGTGCCCCGGACTGATCTCTAATGAATTAGAACCTCTGTCACCCTGAGGCGGATGAACAAGCCTCGTTTCAAGGATCTGCCTGGTGTAGGTTGTGCAAGCATCGCACAGGTGTCTCTGTCCTGATATGAGTGAGTGCCCCGGACTGATCTCTAATGAATTAGAACCTCTGTCACCCTGAGGCGGATGAACAAGCCTCGTTTCAGGGATCTGCCTGGTGTAGGTTGTGCAAGCATTGCACAGGTGTCTGTCCTGATATGAGTGAGTGCCCCGGACTGATCTCTAATGAATTAAAACCTCTGTCACCCTGAGGTGGATGAACAAGCCTCGTTTCAAGGATCTGCCTGGTGTAGGTTGTGCAAGCATTGCACAGGTGTCTCTACCTGATATGAGTGAGTGCCCTGGGTTGATCTCTAATGAATTAGAACCTCTGTCACCCTGAGGCGGATGAACAAGCCTCGTTTCAGGGATCTGCCAGGTGTAGGTTGTGCAAGTATTGCACAGGTGTCTCTGTCCTGATATGAGTGAGTGCCCCGGACTGATCTCTAATGAATTAGAATGTCACCCTGAGGCAGATGAACAAGCCTCGTTTCAAGGATCTGCCTGGTGTAGGTTGTGCAAGCATTGCACAGGTGTCTCTGTCCTGATATGAGTGAGTGCCCCGGACTGATCTCTAATGAATTAGAACCTCTGTCACCCTGAGGCAGATGAACAAGCCTCGTTTCAGGGATCTGCCTGGTGTAGGTTGTGCAAGTATTGCACAGGTGTCTCTGTCCTGATATGAGTGAGTGCCCCAGACTGATCTCTAATGAATTAGAATGTCAACCTGAGGCGGATGAACAAGCCTCATTTCAGGGATCTGCCTGGTGTAGGTTGTGCAAGCCTTTCACAGCTGTCTCTGTCCTGATATGAGTGAGTGCCCCGGACTGATCTCTAATGAATTAGAACCTCTGTCACCCTGAGGCAGAAGAACAAGCCTCGTTTCAGGGATCTGCCTGGTGTAGGTTGTGCAAGCATTGCACAGGTGTCTCTGTCCTGATATGAGTGAGTGCCCCGGACTGATCTCTAATGAATTAGAACCTCTGTCACCCTGAGGCGGATGAACAAGCCTTGTTTCAAGGATCTCCTTGGTGTAGGTTGTGAAAGTATTGCATAGGTGTCTCTGTCCTGATATGAGTGAGTGCCCCGGACTGATCTCTAATGAATTAGAACCTCTGTCACCCTGAGGCGGATGAACAAGCCTCGTTTCAAGGATCTGCCTGGTGTAGGTTGTGCAAGCATTGCACAGGTGTCTCTGTCCTGATATGAGTGAGTGCCCCGGACTGATCTCTAATGAATTAGAACCTCTGTCACCCTGAGGCGGATGAACAAGCCTCGTTTCAGAGATCTGCCTGGTGTAGGTTGTGCAAGCATTGCACAGGTGTCTGTCCTGATATGAGTGAGTGCCCCGGACTGATCTCTAATGAATTAGAACCTCTGTCACCCTGAGGCGGATGAACAAGCCTCGTTTCAAGGATCTGCCTGGTGTAGGTTGTGCAAGCATTGCACAGTTGTCTCTGTCCTGGTATGAGTGAGTGCCCCGGACTGATCTCTAATGAATTAGAACCTCTGTCACCCTGAGGCGGATGAACAAGCCCTGGTTTCAGGGATCTGCCTGGTGTAGGTTGTGCAAGCATTGCACAGGTGTCTCTGTCCTGATATGAGTGAGTGCCCCGGACTGATTTCTAATGAATTAGAACCTCTGTCACCCTGAGGCAGATGAACAAGCCTCGTTTCAAGGATCTGCCTGGTGTAGGTTGTGCAAGCATTGCACAGGTGTCTCTGTCCTGATATGAGTGAGTGCCCCAGACTGATCTCTAATGAATTAGAATGTCACCCTGAGGCGGATGAACAAGCCTCGTTTCAGGGATCTGCCTGGTGTAGGTTGTGCAAGCATTGCACATGTGCCTGTCCTGATATGAGTGAGTGCCCCAGACTGATCTTTAATGAATTAGAATGTCACCCTGAGGCGGATGAACAAGCCTCGTTTCAGGGATCTGCCTGGCGTAGGGTGTGCAAGCATTGCACAGGTGTCTGTCCTGATATGAGTGAGTGCCCCAGACTGATCTTTAATGAATTAGAATGTCACCCTGAGGTGGATGAACAAGCCTCGTTTCAAGGATCTGCCTGGTGTAGGTTGTGCAAGCATTGCACAGGTGTCTCTGTCCTGATATGAGTGAGTGCCCCGGACTGATCTCTAATGAATTAGAACCTCTGTCACCCTGAGGCGGATGAACAAGCCTCGTTTCAAGGATCTGCCTGGTGTAGGTTGTGCAAGCATCGCACAGGTGTCTCTGTCCTGATATGAGTGAGTGCCCCGGACTGATCTCTAATGAATTAGAACCTCTGTCACCCTGAGGCGGATGAACAAGCCTCGTTTCAGGGATCTGCCTGGTGTAGGTTGTGCAAGCATTGCACAGGTGTCTGTCCTGATATGAGTGAGTGCCCCGGACTGATCTCTAATGAATTAAAACCTCTGTCACCCTGAGGTGGATGAACAAGCCTCGTTTCAAGGATCTGCCTGGTGTAGGTTGTGCAAGCATTGCACAGGTGTCTCTACCTGATATGAGTGAGTGCCCCGGGTTGATCTCTAATGAATTAGAACCTCTGTCACCCTGAGGCGGATGAACAAGCCTCGTTTCAGGGATCTGCCAGGTGTAGGTTGTGCAAGTATTGCACAGGTGTCTCTGTCCTGATATGAGTGAGTGCCCCGGACTGATCTCTAATGAATTAGAATGTCACCCTGAGGCAGATGAACAAGCCTCGTTTCAAGGATCTGCCTGGTGTAGGTTGTGCAAGCATTGCACAGGTGTCTCTGTCCTGATATGAGTGAGTGCCCCGGACTGATCTCTAATGAATTAGAACCTCTGTCACCCTGAGGCAGATGAACAAGCCTCGTTTCAAGGATCTGCCTGGTGTAGGTTGTGCAAGCATTGCACAGGTGTCTCTGTCCTGATATGCGTGAGTGCCCCGGACTGATCTCTAATGAATTAGAACCTCTGTCACCCTGAGGCGGATGAACAAGCCTCGTTTCAGGGATCTGCCTGGTGTAGGTTGTGCAAGCATTGCACAGGTGTCTCTGTCCTGATATGAGTGAGTGCCCCGGACTGATCTCTAATGAATTAGAACCTCTGTCACCGTGAGGCAGAAGAACAAGCCTCGTTTCAGGGATCTGCCTGGTGTAGGTTGTGCAAGCATTGCACAGGTGTCTCTGTCCTGATATGAGTGAGTGCCCCGGACTGATCTCTAATGAATTAGAACCTCTGTCACCCTGAGGCGGATGAACAAGCCCTGGTTTCAGGGATCTGCCTGGTGTAGGTTGTGCAAGCATTGCACAGGTGTCTCTGTCCTGATATGAGTGAGTGCCCCGGACTGATCTCTAATGAATTAGAACCTCTGTCACCCTGAGGCAGAAGAACAAGCCTCGTTTCAGGGATCTTCCTGGTGTAGGTTGTGCAAGCATTGCACAGGTGTCTCTGTCCTGATATGAGTGAGTGCCCCGGACTGATCTCTAATGAATTAGAACCTCTGTCACCCTGAGGCAGAAGAACAAGCCTCGTTTCAAGGATCTGCCTGGTGTAGGTTGTGCAAGCATTGCACAGGTGTCTCTGTCCTGATATGAGTGAGTGCCCCGGACTGATCTCTAATGAATTAGAACCTCTGTCACCCTGAGGCAGATGAACAAGCCTCGTTTGAAGGATCTGCCTGGTGTAGGTTGTGCAAGCATTGCACAGGTGTCTCTGTCCTGATATGAGTGAGTGCCCCAGACTGATCTCTAATGAATTAGAATGTCACCCTGAGGCGGATGAACAAGCCTCGTTTCAGGGATCTGCCTGGTGTAGGTTGTGCAAGCATTGCACAGGTGTCTGTCCTGATATGAGTGAGTGCCCCAGACTGATCTTTAATGAATTAGAATGTCACCCTGAGGCGGATGAACAAGCCTCGTTTCAGGGATCTGCCTGGTGTAGGTTGTGCAAGCATTGCACAGGTGTCTGTCCTGATATGAGTGAGTGCCCCGGACTGATCTCTAATGAATTAAAACCTCTGTCACCCTGAGGTGGATGAACAAGCCTCGTTTCAAGGATCTGCCTGGTGTAGGTTGTGCAAGCATTGCACAGGTGTCTCTGTCCTGATATGAGTGAGTGCCCCGGGTTGATCTCTAATGAATTAGAACCTCTGTCACCCTGAGGCGGATGAACAAGCCTCGCTTCAGGTATCTGCCTGGTGTAGGTTGTGCAAGTATTGCACAGGTGTCTCTGTCCTGATATGAGTGAGTGCCCCGGACTGATCTCTAATGAATTAGAATGTCACCCTGAGGCAGATGAACAAGCCTCGTTTCAAGGATCTGCCTGGTGTAGGTTGTGCAAGCATTGCACAGGTGTCTCTGTCCTGATATGAG
This sequence comes from Calotriton arnoldi, assembly GCA_963921515.1. Classification (NCBI taxonomy): domain Eukaryota; kingdom Metazoa; phylum Chordata; class Amphibia; order Caudata; family Salamandridae; genus Calotriton; species Calotriton arnoldi. The sequence goes on from CAWUFW010003833.1 coordinate 1,230,046, forward strand.
TGAGTGCCCCAGACTGATCTCTAATGAATTAGAATGTCACCCTGAGGCGGATGAACAAGCCTCGTTTCAGGGATCTGCCTGGTGTAGGTTGTGCAAGCATTGCACAGGTGTCTCTGTCCTGATATGAGTGAGTGCCCCGGACTGATCTCTAATGAATTAGAACCTCTGTCACCCTGAGGCGGATGAACAAGCCTCGCTTTCAAGGATCTGCCTGGTGTAGGTTGTGCAAGCATTGCACAGGTGTCTCTGTCCTGATATGAGTGAGTGCCCCGGACTGATCTCTAATGAATTAGAACCTCTGTCACCCTGACGCGGATGAACAAGCCTCGTTTCAGGGATCTGCCTGGTGTAGGTTGTGCAAGCATTGCACAGGTGTCTCTGTCCTGATATGAGTGAGTGCCCCGGACTGATCTCTAATGAATTAGAACCTCTGTCACCCTGAGGCGGATGAACAAGCCTTGTTTCAAGGATCTCCTTGGTGTAGGTTGTGAAAGTATTGCATAGGTGTCTCTGTCCTGATATGAGTGAGTGCCCCGGACTGATCTCTAATGAATTAGAACCTCTGTCACCCTGAGGCGGATGAACAAGCCTCGTTTCAAGGATCTGCCTGGTGTAGGTTGTGCAAGCATTGCACAGGTGTCTCTGTCCTGATATGAGTGAGTGCCCCGGACTGATCTCTAATGAATTAGAACCTCTGTCACCCTGAGGCGGATGAACAAGCCTCGTTTCAGAGATCTGCCTGGTGTAGGTTGTGCAAGCATTGCACAGGTGTCTGTCCTGATATGAGTGAGTGCCCCGGACTGATCTCTAATGAATTAGAACCTCTGTCACCCTGAGGCGGATGAACAAGCCTCGTTTCAAGGATCTGCCTGGTGTAGGTTGTGCAAGCATTGCACAGTTGTCTCTGTCCTGGTATGAGTGAGTGCCCCGGACTGATCTCTAATGAATTAGAACCTCTGTCACCCTGAGGCGGATGAACAAGCCCTGGTTTCAGGGATCTGCCTGGTGTAGGTTGTGCAAGCATTGCACAGGTGTCTCTGTCCTGATATGAGTGAGTGCCCCGGACTGATTTCTAATGAATTAGAACCTCTGTCACCCTGAGGCAGATGAACAAGCCTCGTTTCAAGGATCTGCCTGGTGTAGGTTGTGCAAGCATTGCACAGGTGTCTCTGTCCTGATATGAGTGAGTGCCCCAGACTGATCTCTAATGAATTAGAATGTCACCCTGAGGCGGATGAACAAGCCTCGTTTCAGGGATCTGCCTGGTGTAGGTTGTGCAAGCATTGCACATGTGCCTGTCCTGATATGAGTGAGTGCCCCAGACTGATCTTTAATGAATTAGAATGTCACCCTGAGGCGGATGAACAAGCCTCGTTTCAGGGATCTGCCTGGCGTAGGGTGTGCAAGCATTGCACAGGTGTCTGTCCTGATATGAGTGAGTGCCCCAGACTGATCTTTAATGAATTAGAATGTCACCCTGAGGTGGATGAACAAGCCTCGTTTCAAGGATCTGCCTGGTGTAGGTTGTGCAAGCATTGCACAGGTGTCTCTGTCCTGATATGAGTGAGTGCCCCGGACTGATCTCTAATGAATTAGAACCTCTGTCACCCTGAGGCGGATGAACAAGCCTCGTTTCAAGGATCTGCCTGGTGTAGGTTGTGCAAGCATCGCACAGGTGTCTCTGTCCTGATATGAGTGAGTGCCCCGGACTGATCTCTAATGAATTAGAACCTCTGTCACCCTGAGGCGGATGAACAAGCCTCGCTTCAGGGATCTGCCTGGTGTAGGTTGTGCAAGCATTGCACAGGTGTCTGTCCTGATATGAGTGAGTGCCCCGGACTGATCTCTAATGAATTAAAACCTCTGTCACCCTGAGGTGGATGAACAAGCCTCGTTTCAAGGATCTGCCTGGTGTAGGTTGTGCAAGCATTGCACAGGTGTCTCTACCTGATATGAGTGAGTGCCCCGGGTTGATCTCTAATGAATTAGAACCTCTGTCACCCTGAGGCGGATGAACAAGCCTCGTTTCAGGGATCTGCCAGGTGTAGGTTGTGCAAGTATTGCACAGGTGTCTCTGTCCTGATATGAGTGAGTGCCCCGGACTGATCTCTAATGAATTAGAATGTCACCCTGAGGCAGATGAACAAGCCTCGTTTCAAGGATCTGCCTGGTGTAGGTTGTGCAAGCATTGCACAGGTGTCTCTGTCCTGATATGAGTGAGTGCCCCGGACTGATCTCTAATGAATTAGAACCTCTGTCACCCTGAGGCAGATGAACAAGCCTCGTTTCAAGGATCTGCCTGGTGTAGGTTGTGCAAGCATTGCACAGGTGTCTCTGTCCTGATATGCGTGAGTGCCCCGGACTGATCTCTAATGAATTAGAACCTCTGTCACCCTGAGGCGGATGAACAAGCCTCGTTTCAGGGATCTGCCTGGTGTAGGTTGTGCAAGCATTGCACAGGTGTCTCTGTCCTGATATGAGTGAGTGCCCCGGACTGATCTCTAATGAATTAGAACCTCTGTCACCGTGAGGCAGAAGAACAAGCCTCGTTTCAGGGATCTGCCTGGTGTAGGTTGTGCAAGCATTGCACAGGTGTCTCTGTCCTGATATGAGTGAGTGCCCCGGACTGATCTCTAATGAATTAGAACCTCTGTCACCCTGAGGCGGATGAACAAGCCCTGGTTTCAGGGATCTGCCTGGTGTAGGTTGTGCAAGCATTGCACAGGTGTCTCTGTCCTGATATGAGTGAGTGCCCCGGACTGATCTCTAATGAATTAGAACCTCTGTCACCCTGAGGCAGAAGTACAAGCCTCGTTTCAGGGATCTTCCTGGTGTAGGTTGTGCAAGCATTGCACAGGTGTCTCTGTCCTGATATGAGTGAGTGCCCCGGACTGATCTCTAATGAATTAGAACCTCTGTCACCCTGAGGCAGAAGAACAAGCCTCGTTTCAAGGATCTGCCTGGTGTAGGTTGTGCAAGCATTGCACAGGTGTCTCTGTCCTGATATGAGTGAGTGCCCCGGACTGATCTCTAATGAATTAGAACCTCTGTCACCCTGAGGCAGATGAACAAGCCTCGTTTGAAGGATCTGCCTGGTGTAGGTTGTGCAAGCATTGCACAGGTGTCTCTGTCCTGATATGAGTGAGTGCCCCAGACTGATCTCTAATGAATTAGAATGTCACCCTGAGGCGGATGAACAAGCCTCGTTTCAGGGATCTGCCTGGTGTAGGTTGTGCAAGCATTGCACAGGTGTCTGTCCTGATATGAGTGAGTGCCCCAGACTGATCTTTAATGAATTAGAATGTCACCCTGAGGCGGATGAACAAGCCTCGTTTCAGGGATCTGCCTGGTGTAGGTTGTGCAAGCATTGCACAGGTGTCTGTCCTGATATGAGTGAGTGCCCCGGACTGATCTCTAATGAATTAAAACCTCTGTCACCCTGAGGTGGATGAACAAGCCTCGTTTCAAGGATCTGCCTGGTGTAGGTTGTGCAAGCATTGCACAGGTGTCTCTGTCCTGATATGAGTGAGTGCCCCGGGTTGATCTCTAATGAATTAGAACCTCTGTCACCCTGAGGCGGATGAACAAGCCTCGTTTCAGGTATCTGCCTGGTGTAGGTTGTGCAAGTATTGCACAGGTGTCTCTGTCCTGATATGAGTGAGTGCCCCGGACTGATCTCTAATGAATTAGAATGTCACCCTGAGGCAGATGAACAAGCCTCGTTTCAAGGATCTGCCTGGTGTAGGTTGTGCAAGCATTGCACAGGTGTCTCTGTCCTGATATGAGTGAGTGCCCCAGACTGATCTCTAATGAATTAGAATGTCACCCTGAGGCGGATGAACAAGCCTCGTTTCAGGGATCTGCCTGGTGTAGGTTGTGCAAGCATTGCACAGGTGTCTCTGTCCTGATATGAGTGAGTGCCCCGGACTGATCTCTAATGAATTAGAACCTCTGTCACCCTGAGGCGGATGAACAAGCCTCGTTTCAAGGATCTGCCTGGTGTAGGTTGTGCAAGCATTGCACAGGTGTCTCTGTCCTGATATGAGTGAGTGCCCCGGACTGATCTCTAATGAATTAGAACCTCTGTCACCCTGAGGCGGATGAACAAGCCTCGTTTCAGGGATCTGCCTGGTGTAGGTTGTGCAAGCATTGCACAGGTGTCTGTCCTGATATGAGTGAGTGCCCCGGACTGATCTCTAATGAATTAAAACCTCTGTCACCCTGAGGTGGATGAACAAGCCTCGCTTCAAGGATCTGCCTGGTGTAGGTTGTGCAAGCATTGCACAGGTGTCTCTGTCCTGATATGAGTGAGTGCCCCGGACTTATCTCTAATGAATTAGAACCTCTGTCACCCTGAGGCAGAAGAACAAGCCTCGTTTCAGGGATCTGCCTGGTGTAGGTTGTGCAAGCATTGCACAGGTGTCTCTGTCCTGATATGAGTGAGTGCCCCGGACTGATCTCTAATGAATTAGAACCTCTGTCACCCTGAGGCGGATGAACAAGCCCTGGTTTCAGGGATCTGCCTGGTGTAGGTTGTGCAAGCATTGCACAGGTGTCTCTGTCCTGATATGAGTGAGTGCCCCGGACTGATCTCTAATGAATTAGAACCTCTGTCACCCTGAGGCAGAAGAACAAGCGTCGTTTCAGGGATCTGCCTGGTGTAGGTTGTGCAAGCATTGCACAGGTGTTTCTGTCCTGATATGAGTGAGTGCCCCGGACTGATCTCTAATGAATTAGAACCTCTGTCACCCTGAGGCAGAAGAACATGCCTCGTTTCAGGGATCTGCCTGGTGTAGGTTGTGCAAGCATTGCAGAGGTGTCTCTGTCCTGATATGAGTGAGTGCCCCGGACTGATCTCTAATGAATTAGAACCTCTGTCACCCTGAGGCCGAAGAACAAGCCTCGTTTCAGGGATCTGCCTGGTGTAGGTTGTGCAAGCATTGCACAGGTGTCTCTGTCCTGATATGAGTGAGTGTGCTGGACTGATCTCTAATGAATTAGAATGTCACCCTGAGGCGGATGAACAAGCCTCGTTTCAGGGATCTGCATGGTGTAGGTTGTGCAAGCATTGCACAGGTGTCTCTGTCCTGATATGAGTGAGTGCCCCAGACTGATCTCTAATGAATTAGAATGTCACCATGAGGCGGATGAACAAGCCTCGTTTCAGGGATCTACCTGGTGTAGGTTGTGCAAGCATTTCACAACTGTCTCTGTCCTGATATGAGTGAGTGCCCCAGACTGATCTCTAATGAATTAGAACCTCTGTCACCCTCAGGCGGATGAACAAGCCTCGTTTCAGAGATCCGCCTGGTGTAGGTTGTGCAAGCATTTCACAGCTGTCTCTGTCCTGATATGAGTGAGTGCCCCGGACTGATCTCTAATGAATTCGAACCTCTGTCACCCTGAGGCAGAAGAACAAGCCTCGTTTCAGGGATCTGCCTAGTGTAGGTTGTGCAAGCATTGCACAGTTGTCTCTGTCCTGATAAGAGTGAGTGCCCCGGACTGATCTCTAATGAATTAGAATGTCACCCTGAGGCGGATGAACAAGCCTCATTTCAGGGATCTGCCTGGTGTAGGTTGTGCAAGCATTGCACAGGTGTCTGTCCTGATATGAGTGAGTGCCCCACACTGATCTCTAATGAATTAGAATGTCACCCTGAGGCGGATGAACAAGCCTCGTTTCAAGGATCTGCCTGATGTAGGTTGTGAAAGAATTGCACAGGTGTCTCTGTCCTGATATGAGTGAGTGCCCCGGACTGATCTCTAATGAATTAGAACCTCTGTCACCCTGAGGTGGATGAACAAGCCTCGTTTCAAGAATCTGCCTTTTGTAGGTTGTGCAAGCATTGCACAGGTGTCTCTGTCCTGATATGAGTGAGTGCCCCGGACTGATCTCTAATGAATTAGAACCTCTGTCACCTTGAGGCGGATGAACAAGCCTCGTTTCAGGGATCTGCCTGGTGTATGTTGTGCAAGTATTGCACAGGTGTCTCTGTCCTGATATGAGTGAGTGCCCCAGACTGATCTCTAATGAATTAGAATGTCACCCTGAGGCGGATGAACAAGCCTCATTTCAGGGATCTGCCTGGTGTAGGTTGTGCAAGCATTGCACAGGTGTCTCTGTCCTGATATGAGTGAGTGCCCCGAACTGATCTCTAATGAATTAGAATGTCACTATGAGGCGGATGAACAAGCCTCGTTTCAGGGATCTGCCTGGTGTAGGTTGTGCAAGCATTGCACAGGTGTCTCTGTCCTGATATGAGTGAGTGCCCCGGACTGATCTCTAATGAATTAGAACCTCTGTCACCCTGAGGCGGATGAACAAGCCTCGCTTCAAGGATCTGCCTGGTGTAGGTTGTGCAAGCATTGCACAGGTGTCTCTGTCCTGATATGAGTGAGTGCCCCGGACTGATCTCTAATGAATTAGAACCTCTGTCACCCTGAGGCGGATGAACAAGCCTCGTTTCAGGGATCTGCCTGGTGTAGGTTGTGCAAGCATTGCACAGGTGTCTGTCCTGATATGAGTGAGTGCCCCGGACTGATCTCTAATGAATTAAAACCTCTGTCACCCTGAGGTGGATGAACAAGCCTCGTTTCAAGGATCTGCCTGGTGTAGGTTGTGCAAGCATTGCACAGGTGTCTCTGTCCTGATATGAGTGAGTGCCCCGGACTTATCTCTAATGAATTTGAACCTCTGTCACCCTGAGGCGGATGAACAAGCCCTGGTTTCAGGGATCTGCCTGGTGTAGGTTGTGCAAGAATTGCACAGGTGTCTCTGTCCTGATATGAGTGAGTGCCCCGGACTGATCTCTAATGAATTAGAACCTCTGTCACCCTGAGGCAGAAGAACAAGCCTCGTTTCAGGGATCTGCCTGGTGTAGGTTGTGCAAGCATTGCACAGGTGTCTCTGTCCTGATATGAGTGAGTGCCCCGAACTGATCTCTAATGAATTAGAACCTCTGTCACCCTGAGGCAGAAGAACAAGCCTCGTTTCAGGGATCTGCCTGGTGTAGGTTGTGCAAGCATTGCACAGGTGTCTCTGTCCTGATATGAGTGAGTGCCCCGGACTGATCTCTAATGAATTAGAACCTCTGTCACCCTGAGGCCGAAGAACAAGCCTCGCTTTCAGGGATCTGCCTGGTGTAGGTTGTGCAAGCATTGCACAGGTGTCTCTGTCCTGATATGAGTGAGTGTGCTGGACTGATCTCTAATGAATTAGAATGTCACCCTGAGGCGGATGAACAAGCCTCGTTTCACGGATCTGCCTGGTGTAGGTTGTGCAAGCATTGCACAGGTGTCTCTGTCCTGATATGAGTGAGTGCCCCAGACTGATCTCTAATGAATTAGAATGTCACCCTGAGGCGGATGAACAAGCCTCGTTTCAGGGATCTGCCTGGTGTAGGTTGTGCAAGCATTTCACAGCTGTCTCTGTCCTGATATGAGTGAGTGCCCCGGACTGATCTCTAATGAATTCGAACCTCTGTCACCCTGAGGCAGAAGAACAAGCCTCGTTTCAGGGATCTGCCTGGTGTAGGTTGTGCAAGCATTGCACAGGTGTCTCTGTCCTGATATGAGTGAGTGCCCCGGACTGATCTCTAATGAATTAGAATGTCACCCTGAGGTGGATGAACAAGCCTCGTTTCAGGGATCTGCCTGGTGTAGGTTGTGTAAGCATTGCACAGGTGTCTCTGTCCTGATATGAGTGAGTACCCCGGACTGATCTCTAATGAATTAGAACCTCTGTCACCCTGAGGCAGATGAACAAGCCTCGTTTCAGGGATCTGCCTGGTGTAGGTTGTGCAAGTATTGCAAGGCTTATCTCTGTCCTGATATGAGTGAGTGCCCATGACTGATCTCTAATGAATTAGAACCTCTGTCACCCTGAGGCAGAAGAACAAGCCTCGTTTCAGGGATCTGCCTGGTGTAGGTTGTGCAAGTATTGCACAGGTGTTTCTGTCCTGATATGAGTGAGTGCCCCGGACTGATCTCTAATGAATTAGAACCTCTGTCACCCTGAGGCGGATGAACAAGCCTCGTTTCAAGGATCTGCCTGGTGTAGGTTGTGCAAGCATCGCACAGGTGTCTCTGTCCTGATATGAGTGAGTGCCCGGACTGATCTCTAATGAATTAGAACCTCTGTCACCCTGAGGCGGATGAACAAGCCTCGTTTCAGGGATCTGCCTGGTGTAGGTTGTGCAAGCATTGCACAGGTGTCTGTCCTGATATGAGTGAGTGCCCCGGACTGATCTCTAATGAATTAAAACCTCTGTCACCCTGAGGCGGATGAACAAGCCTCGTTTCAAGGATCTGCCTGGTGTAGGTTGTGCAAGCATTGCACAGGTGTCTCTGTCCTGATATGAGTGAGTGCCCCGGACTGATCTCTAATGAATTAGAACCTCTGTCACCCTGAGGCGGATGAAAAAGCCTTGTTTCAAGGATCTGCCTGGTGTAGGTTGTGCAAGCATCGCACAGGTGTCTCTGTCCTGATATGAGTGAGTGCCCCGGACTGATCTCTAATGAATTAGAACCTCTGTCACCCTGAGGCGGATGAACAAGCCTCGTTTCAGGGATCTGCCTGGTGTAGGTTGTGCAAGCATTGCACAGGTGTCTGTCCTGATATGAGTGAGTGCCCCGGACTGATCTCTAATGAATTAAAACCTCTGTCACCCTGAGGTGGAAGAACAAGCCTCGTTTCAAGGATCTGCCTGGTGTAGGTTGTGCAAGCATTGCACAGGTGTCTCTGTCCTGATATGAGTGAGTGCACCGGGTTGATCTCTAATGAATTAGAACCTCTGTCACCCTGAGGCGGATGAACAAGCCTCGTTTCAGGGATCTGCCAGGTGTAGGTTGTGCAAGTATTGCACAGGTGTCTCTGTCCTGATATGAGTGAGTGCCCCGGACTGATCTCTAATGAATTAGAATGTCACCCTGAGGCAGATGAACAAGCCTCGTTTCAAGGATCTGCCTGGTGTAGGTTGTGCAAGCATTGCACAGGTGTCTCTGTCCTGATATGAGTGAGTGCCCCGGACTGATCTCTAATGAATTAGAACCTCTGTCACCCTGAGGCAGATGAACAAGCCTCGTTTCAAGGATCTGCCTGGTGTAGGTTGTGCAAGCATTGCACAGGTGTCTCTGTCCTGATATGAGTGAGTGCCCCGGACTGATCTCTAATGCATTAGAACCTCTGTCACCCTGAGGCGGATGAACAAGCCTCGTTTCAGGGATCTGCCTGGTGTAGGTTGTGCAAGCGATGCACAGGTGTCTCTGTCCTGATATGAGTGAGTGCCCCGGAATGATCTCTAATGAATTAGAACCTCTGTCACCGTGAGGCAGAAGAACAAGCCTCGTTTCAGGGATCTGCCTGGTGTAGGTTGTGCAAGCATTGCACAGGTGTCTCTGTCCTGATATGAGTGAGTGCCCCGGACTGATCTCTAATGAATTAGAACCTCTGTCACCCTGAGGCGGATGAACAAGCCCTGGTTTCAGGGATCTGCCTGGTGTAGGTTGTGCAAGCATTGCACAGGTGTCTCTGTCCTGATATGAGAGAGTGCCCCGGACTGATCTCTAATGAATTAGAACCTCTGTCACCCTGAGGCAGAAGAACAAGCCTCGTTTCAGGGATCTGCCTGGTGTAGGTTGTGCAAGCATTGCACAGGTGTCTCTGTCCTGATATGAGTGAGTGCCCCGGACTGATCTCTAATGAATTAGAACCTATGTCACCCTGAGGCAGAAGAACAAGCCTCGTTTCAAGGATCTGCCTGGTGTAGGTTGTGCAAGCATTGCACAGGTGTCTCTGTCCTGATATGAGTGAGTGCCCCGGACTGATCTCTAATGAATTAGAACCTCTGTCACCCTGAGGCAGATGAACAAGCCTCGTTTGAAGGATCTGCCTGGTGTAGGTTGTGCAAGCATTGCACAGGTGTCTCTGTCCTGATATGAGTGAGTGCCCCAGACTGATCTCTAATGAATTAGAATGTCACCCTGAGGCGGATGAACAAGCCTCGTTTCAGGGATCTGCCTGGTGTAGGTTGTGCAAGCATTGCACAGGTGTCTGTCCTGATATGAGTGAGTGCCCCAGACTGATCTTTAATGAATTAGAATGTCACCCTGAGGCGGATGAACAAGCCTCGTTTCAGGGATCTGCCTGGTGTAGGTTGTGCAAGCATTGCACAGGTGTCTGTCCTGATATGAGTGAGTGCCCGGACTGATCTCTAATGAATTAAAACCTCTGTCACCCTGAGGTGGATGAACAAGCCTCGTTTCAAGGATCTGCCTGGTGTAGGTTGTGCAAGCATTGCACAGGTGTCTCTGTCCTGATATGAGTGAGTGCCCCGGGTTGATCTCTAATGAATTAGAACCTCTGTCACCCTGAGGCGGATGAACAAGCCTCGCTTCAGGTATCTGCCTGGTGTAGGTTGTGCAAGTATTGCACAGGTGTCTCTGTCCTGATATGAGTGAGTGCCCCAGACTGATCTCTAATGAATTAGAATGTCACCCTGAGGCAGATGAACAAGCCTCGTTTCAAGGATCTGCCTGGTGTAGGTTGTGCAAGCATTGCACAGGTGTCTCTGTCCTGATATGAGTGAGTGCCCCAGACTGATCTCTAATGAATTAGAATGTCACCCTGAGGCGGATGAACAAGCCTCGTTTCAGGGATCTGCCTGGTGTAGGTTGTGCAAGCATTGCACAGGTGTCTGTCCTGATATGAGTGAGTGCCCCGGACTGATCTCTAATGAATTAGAACCTCTGTCACCCTGAGGCGGATGAACAAGCCTCGTTTCAAGGATCTGCCTGGTGTAGGTTGTGCAAGCATTGCACAGGTGTCTCTGTCCTGATATGAGTGAGCGCCCCGGACTGATCTCTAATGAATTAGAACCTCTGTCACCCTGAGGCGGATGAACAAGCCTCGTTTCAGGGATCTGCCTGGTGTAGGTTGTGCAAGCATTGCACAGGTGTCTGTCCTGATATGAGTGAGTGCCCCGGACTGATCTCTAATGAATTAAAACCTCTGTCACCCTGAGGTGGATGAACAAGCCTCGTTTCAAGGATCTGCCTGGTGTAGGTTGTGCAAGCATTGCACAGGTGTCTCTGTCCTGATATGAGTGAGTGCCCCGGACTTATCTCTAATGAATTAGAACCTCTTTCACCCTGAGGCAGAAGAACAAGCCTCGTTTCAGGGATCTGCCTGGTGTAGGTTGTGCAAGCATTGCACAGGTGTCTCTGTCCTGATATGAGTGAGTGCCCCGGACTGATCTCTAATGAATTAGAACCTCTGTCACCCTGAGGCGGATGAACAAGACCTGGTTTCAAGGATCTGCCTGGTGTAGGTGTGCAAGCATTGCACAGGTGTTTCTGTCCTGATATGAGTGAGTGCCCCGGACTGATCTCTAATGAATTAGAACCTCTGTCACCCTGAGGCAGAAGAAAATGCCTCGTTTCAGGGATCTGCCTGGTGTAGGTTGTGCAAGCATTGCACAGGTGTCTCTGTCCTGATATGAGTGAGTGCCCCGGACTGATCTCTAATGAATTAGAACCTCTGTCACCCTGAGGCCGAAGAACAAGCCACGTTTCAGGGATCTGCCTGGTGTAGGTTGTGCAAGCATTGCACAGGTGTCTCTGTCCTGATATGAGTGAGTGTGCTGGACTGATCTCTAATGAATTAGAATGTCACCCTGAGGCGGATGAACAAGCCTCGTTTCAGGGATCTGCCTGGTGTAGGTTGTGCAAGCATTGCACAGGTGTCTCTGTCCTGATATGAGTGAGTGCCCCAGACTGATCTCCAATGAATTAGAATGTCATCCTGAGGCGGATGAACAAGCCTCGTTTCAGGGATCTGCCTGGTGTAGGTTGTGCAAGCATTGCACAGGTGTCTCTGTCCTGATATGAGTGAGTGCCCCGGACTGATCTCTAATGAATTAGAATGTCACCCTGAGGCGGATGAACAAGACTCGTTTCAGGGATCTGCCTGGTGTAGGTTGTGTAAGCATTGCACAGGTGTCTCTGTCCTGATATGAGTGAGTGCCCCGGACTGATCTCTAATGAATTAGAACCTCTGTCACCCTGAGGCAGAAGAACAAGCCTCGTTTCAGGGATCTGCCTGGTGTAGGTTGTGCAAGTATTGCAAGGCTTATCTCTGTCCTGATATGAGTGAGTGCCCCAGACTGATCTCTAATGAATTAGAACCTCTGTCACCCTCAGGCGGATGAACAAGCCTCGTTTCAGAGATCCGCCTGGTGTAGGTTGTGCAAGCATTTCACAGCTGTCTCTGTCCTGATATGAGTGAGTGCCCCGGACTGATCTCTAATGAATTCGAACCTCTGTCACCCTGAGGCAGAAGAACAAGCCTCGTTTCAGGGATCTGCCTAGTGTAGGTTGTGCAAGCATTGCACAGGTGTCTCTGTCCTGATATGAGTGAGTGCCCCGGACTGATCTCTAATGAATTAGAATGTCACCCTGAGGCGGATGAACAAGCCTCGTTTCAGGGATCTGCCTGGTGTAGGTTGTGCAAGCATTGCACAGGTGTCTGTCCTGATATGAGTGAGTGCCCCAGACTGATCTCTAATGAATTAGAATGTCACCCTGAGGCGGATGAACAAGCCTCGTTTCAAGGATCTGCCTGATGTAGGTTGTGAAAGTATTGCACAGGTGTCTCTGTCCTGATATGAGTGAGTGCCCCGGACTGATCTCTAATGAATTAGAACCTCTGTCACCCTGAGGCGGATGAACAAGCCTCGTTTCAAGGATCTGCCTGGTGTAGGTTGTGCAAGCATTGCACAGGTGTCTCTGTCCTGATATGAGTGAGTGCCCCGGACTGATCTCTAATGAATTAGAACCTCTGTCACCTTGAGGCGGATGAACAAGCCTCGTTTCAGGGATCTGCCTGGTGTATGTTGTGCAAGTATTGCACAGGTGTCTCTGTCCTGATATGAGTGAGTGCCCCAGACTGATCTCTAATGAATTAGAATGTCACCCTGAGGCGGATGAACAAGCCTCATTTCAGGGATCTTCCTGGTGTAGGTTGTGCAAGCATTGCACAGGTGTCTCTGTCCTGATATGAGTGAGTGCCCCGGACTGATCTCTAATGAATTAGAATGTCACTATGAGGCGGATGAACAAGCCTCGTTTCAGGGATCTGCCTGGTGTAGGTTGTGCAAGCATTGCACAGGTGTCTCTGTCCTGATATGAGTGAGTGCCCCGGACTGATCTCTAATGAATTAGAACCTCTGTCACCCTGAGGCGGATGAACAAGCCTCGTTTCAAGGATCTGCCTGGTGTAGGTTGTGCAAGCATTGCACAGGTGTCTCTGTCCTGATATGAGTGAGTGCCCGGACTGATCTCTAATGAATTAGAACCTCTGTCACCCTGAGGCGGATGAACAAGCCTCGTTTCAGGGATCTGCCTGGTGTAGGTTGTGCAAGCATTGCACAGGTGTCTGTCCTGATATGAGTGAGTGCCCCGGACTGATCTCTAATGAATTAAAACCTCTGTCACCCTGAGGTGGATGAACAAGCCTCGTTTCAAGGATCTGCCTGGTGTAGGTTGTGCAAGCATTGCACAGGTGTCTCTGTCCTGATATGAGTGAGTGCCCCGGACTTATCTCTAATGAATTAGAACCTCTGTCACCCTGAGGCAGAAGAACAAGACTCGTTTCAGGGATCTGCCTGGTGTAGGTTGTGCAAGCATTGCACAGGTGTCTCTGTCCTGATATGAGTGAGTGCCCCGGACTGATCTCTAATGAATTAGAACCTCTGTCACCCTGAGGCGGATGAACAAGCCCTGGTTTCAGGGATCTGCCTGGTGTAGGTTGTGCAAGCATTGCACAGGTGTCTCTGTCCTGATATGAGTGAGTGCCCCGGACTGATCTCTAATGAATTAGAACCTCTGTCACACTGAGGCAGAAGAACAAGCCTCGTTTCAGGGATCTGCCTGGTGTAGGTTGTGCAAGCATTGCACAGGTGTCTCTGTCCTGATATGAGTGAGTGCCCCGGACTGATCTCTAATGAATTAGAACCTCTGTCACCCTGAGGCCGAAGAACAAGCCTCGTTTCAGGGATCTGCCTGGTGTAGGTTGTGCAAGCATTGCACAGGTGTCTCTGTCCTGATATGAGTGAGTGTGCTGGACTGATCTCTAATGAATTAGAATGTCACCCTGAGGCGGATGAACAAGCCTCGTTTCAGGGATCTGCCTGGTGTAGGTTGTGCAAGCATTGCACAGGTGTCTCTGTCCTGATATGAGTGAGTGCCCCAGACTGATCTCTAATGAATTAGAATGTCACCCTGAGGCGGATGAACAGGCCTCGTTTCAGGGATCTGCCTGGTGTAGGTTGTGCAAGCATTTCACAGCTGTCTCTGTCCTGATATGAGTGAGTGCCCCGGACTGATCTCTAATGAATTCGAACCTCTGTCACCCTGAGGCAGAAGAACAAGCCTCGTTTCAGGGATCTGCCTGGTGTAGGTTGTGCAAGCATTGCACAGGTGTCTCTGTCCTGATATGAGTGAGTGCCCCGGACTGATCTCTAATGAATTAGAATGTCACCCTGAGGCGGATGAACAAGCCTCGTTTCAGGGATCTGCCTGGTGTAGGTTGTGTAAGCATTGCACAGGTGTCTCTGTCCTGATATGAGTGAGTGCCCCGGACTGATCTCTAATGAATTAGAACCTCTGTCACCCTGAGGCAGATGAACAAGCCTCGTTTCAGGGATCTGCCTGGTGTAGGTTGTGCAAGTATTGCAAGGCTTATCTCTGTCCTGATATGAGTGAGTGCCCATGACTGATCTCTAATGAATTAGAACCTCTGTCACCCTGAGGCAGAAGAACAAGCCTCGTTTCAGGGATCTGCCTGGTGTAGGTTGTGCAAGTATTGCACAGGTGTCTCTGTCCTGATATGAGTGAGTGCCCCAGACTGATCTCTAATGAATTAGAACCTCTGTCACCCTCAGGCGGATGAACAAGCCTCGTTTCAGGGATCCGCCTGGTGTAGGTTGTGCAAGCATTTCACAGCTGTCTCTGTCCTGATATGAGTGAGTGCCCCGGACTGATCTCTAATGAATTCGAACCTCTGTCACCCTGAGGCAGAAGAACAAGCCTCGTTTCAGGGATCTGCCTAGTGTAGGTTGTGCAAGCATTGCACAGGTGTCTGTGTCCTGATATGAGTGAGTGCCCCAGACTGATCTCTAATGAATTAGAATGACACCCTGAGGCGGATGAACAAGCCTCGTTTCAAGGATCTGCCTGGTGTAGGTTGTGAAAGTATTGCACAGGTGTCTCTGTCCTGATATGAGTGAGTGCCCCGGACTAATCTCTAATGAATTAGAACCTCTGTCACCCTGAGGCGGATGAACAAGCCTCGTTTCAAGGATCTGACTGGTGTAGGTTGTGCAAGCATTGCACAGGTGTCTCTGTCCTGATATGAGTGAGTGCCCCGGACTGATCTCTAATGAATTAGAACCTCTGTCACCCTGAGGCGGATGAACAAGCCTCGTTTCAGGGATCTGCCTGGTGTATGTTGTGCAAGTATTGCACAGGTGTCTCTGTCCTGATATGAGTGAGGGCCCCAGACTGATCTCTAATGAATTAGAATGTCACCCTGAGGCGGATGAACAAGCCTCATTTCAGGGATCTGCCTGGTGTAGGTTGTGCAAGCATTGCACAGGTGTCTCTGTCCTGATATGAGTGAGTGCCCCGGACTGATCTCTAATGAATTAGAATGTCACCCTGAGGCGGATGAACAAGCCTCTTTTCAGGGATCTGCCTGGTGTAGGTTGTGCAAGCATTGCACAGGTGTCTGTCCTGATATGAGTGAGTGCCCCAGTCTGATCTCTAATGAATTAGAACCTCTGTCATCCTGAGGCAGAGGAACAAGCCTCGTTTCAGGGATCTGCCTGGTGTAGGTTGTGCAAGCATTGCACAGGTGTCTCTGTCCTGATATGAGTGAGTGCCCCGGACTGATCTTTAATGAATTAGAACCTCTGTCACCCTGAGGCGGATGAACAAGCCTCGTTTCAGGGATCTGCCTGGTGTAGGTTGTGCAAGCATTGCACAGGTGTCTCTGTCCTGATATGAGTGAGTGCCCCGGTCTGATCTCTAATGAATTAGAACCTCTGTCACCCTGAGGCGGATGAACAAGCCTCGTTTCAAGGATCTGCCTGGTGTAGGTTGTGCAAGCATTGCACAGGTGTCTCTGTCCTGATATGAGTGAGTGCCCCGGACTGATCTCTAATGAATTAGTATGTCACCCTGAGGTGGATGAACAAGCCTCGTTTCAGGGATCTGCCTGGTGTAGGTTGTGCAAGCATTGCACAGGTGTCTCTGTCCTGATATGAGTGAGTGCCCCAGTTTGATCTCTAATGAGTTAGAACCTCTGTCACCCTGAGGTGGATGAACAAGCCTCGTTTCAGGGATCTGCCCGGTGTAGGTTGTGCAAGTATTGCACAGGTGTCTCTGTCCTGATATGAGTGAGTGCCCCAGACTGATCTCTAATGAATTAGAATGTCACCCTGAGGCGGATGAACAAGCCTCGTTTCAGGGATCTGCCTGGTGTAGGTTGTGCAAGCATTGCACAGGTGTCTCTGTCCTGATATGAGTGAGTGCCCCGGGTTGATCTCTAATGAATTAGAACCTCTGTCACCCTGAGGCGGATGAACAAGCCTCGTTTCAAGGATCTGCCTGGTGTAGGTTGTGCAAGCATTGCACAGGTGTCTCTGTCGTGATATTAGTGAGTGCCCCGGACTGATCTCTAATGAATTAGAATGTCACCCTGAGGCGGATGAACAAGCCTCGTTTCAGGGATCTGCCTGGTGTAGGTTGTGCAAGCATTACACAGGTTTCTCTGTCCTGATATGAGTGAGTGCCCCAGACTGATCTCTAATGAATTAGAATGTCACCCTGAGGCGAATGAACAAGCCTCATTTCAAGGATCTGCCTGTTGTAGGTTGTGCAAGCATTGCACAGGTGTCTCTCTCCTGGTATGAGTGAGTGCCCCGGACTGATCTCTAATGAATTAGAACCTCTGTCACGCTGAGGCAGATGAACAAGCCTCGTTTCAAGGATCTGCTTGGTGTAGGTTGTGAAAGTATTGCACAGGTGTCTCTGTCCTGATATGAGTGAGTGCCCCGGACTGATCTCTAATGAATTAGAACCTCTGTCACCCTGAGGCAGATGAACAAGCCTCGTTTCAAGGATCTGCCTGGTGTAGGTTGTGCAACCATTGCACAGGTGTCTCTGTCCTGATATGAGTGAGTGCCCCGGACTGATCTCTAATGAATTAGAATGTCACCCTGAGGCGGATGAACAAGCCTCGTTTTAGGGATCTGCCTGGTGTAGGTTGTGCAAGCATTGCACAGGTGTCTCTGTCCTGATATGAGTGAGTGCCCCGGGTTGATCTCTAATGAATTAGAACCTCTGTCACCCTGAGGCGGATGAACAAGCCTCGTTTCAGGGATCTGCCTGGTGTAGGTTGTGCAAGTATTGCACAGGTGTCTCTGTCCTGATATGAGTGAGTGCCCCGGACTGATCTCTAATGAATTAGAACCTCTGTCACCTTGAGGTGGATGAACAAGCCTCGTTTCAGGGATCTGCCTGGTGTAGGTTGTGAAAGCATTGCACATGTGTCTCTGTCCTGATATGAGTGAGTGCCCCAGACTGATCTTTAATGAATTAGAACCTCTGTCACCCTGAGGCGGATGAACAAGCCTCGTTTCAGGGATCTGCCTGGTGTAGGTTGTGCAAGCATTGCACAAGTGTCTCTGTCCTGATATGAGTGAGTGCCCCGGACTGATCTCTAATGAATTAGAACCTCTGTCACCCTGAGGCAGATGAACAAGCCTCGTTTCAGGGATCTGCCTGGTGTAGGTTGTGCAAGCATTGCACAGGTGTCTCTGTCCTGATATGAGTGAGTGCCCCAGACTGATCTCTAATGAATTAGAATGTCACCCTGAGGCGGATGAACAAGCCTCGTTTCAGGGATCTGCCTGGTGTAGGTTGTGCAAGCATTGCACAGGTGTCTCTGTCCTGATATGAGTGAGTGCCCCAGACTGATCTCTAATGAATTAGAATGTCACCCTGAGGCGGGTGAACAAGCCTCGTTTCAGGGATCTGCCTGGTGTAGGTTGTGCAAGCATTGCACAGTTGTCTCTGTCCTGGTATGAGTGAGTGCCCCGTACTGATCTCTAATGAATTAGAACCTCTGTCACCCTGAGGCGGATGAACAAGCCTCGTTTCAGGGATCTGCCTGGTGTAGGTTGTGCAAGTATTGCAAGGCTTATCTCTGTCCTGATATGAGTGAGTGCCCATGACTGATCTCTAATGTATTAGAACCTCTGTCACCGTGTGGCGGATGAACAAGCCTCATTTCAGGGATCTGCCTGGTGTAGGTTGTGCAAGCATTGCACAGGTGTCTCTGTCCTGGTATGAGTGAGTGCCCCGGACTGATCTCTAATGAATTAGAACCTCTGTCACCCTGAGGCGGATGAACAAGCCTCGTTTCAGGGATCTGCCTGGTGTAGGTTGTGCAAGCATTGCACAGGTGTCTCTGTCCTGATATGAGTGAGTGCCCCGGTCTGATCTCTAATGAATTAGTATGTCACCCTGAGGCGGATGAACAAGCCTCGTTTCAGGGATCTGCCTGGTGTAGGTTGTGCAAGCATTGCACAGGTGTCTCTGTCCTGATATGAGTGAGTGCCCCGGGTTGATCTCTAATGAATTAGAACCTCTGTCACCCTGATGCGGATGAACAAGCCTCGTTTCAGGGATCTGCCTGGTGTAGGTTGTGCAAGCATTGCACAGGTGTCTCTGTCCTGATATGAGTGAGTGCCCCGGTTTGATCTGTAATGAATTAGAACCTCTGTCACCCTGAGGTGGATGAACAAGCCTCGTTTCAAGGATCTGCCTGGTGTAGGTTGTGCAAGCATTGCACAGGTGTCTCTGTCGTGATATTAGTGAGTGCCCCGGACTGATCTCTAATGAATTAGAATGTCACCCTGAGGCGGATGAACAAGCCTCGTTTCAGGGATCTGCCTGGTGTAGGTTGTGCAAGCATTGCACAGGTTTCTCTGTCCTGATATGAGTGAGTGCCCCAGACTGATCTCTAATGAATTAGAATGTCACCCTGAGGCGAATGAACAAGCCTCGTTTCAAGGATCTGCCTGGTGTAGGTTGTGCAAGCATTGAACAGGTGTCTCTCTCCTGGTATGAGTGAGTGCCCCGAACTGATCTCTAATGAATTAGAACCTCTGTCACGCTGAGGCAGATGAACAAGCCTCGTTTCAAGGATCTGCTTGGTGTAGGTTGTGAAAGTATTGCACAGGTGTCTCTGTCCTGATATGAGTGAGTGCCCCGGACTGATCTCTAATGAATTAGAACCTCTGTCACCCTGAGGCAGATGAACAAGCCTCGTTTCAAGGATCTGCCTGGTGTAGGTTGTGCAAGCATTGCACAGGTGTCTCTGTCCTGATATGAGTGAGTGCCCCGGACTGATCTCTAATGAATTAGAATGTCACCCTGAGGCGGATGAACAAGCCTCGTTTTAGGGATCTGCCTGGTGTAGGTTGTGCAAGCATTGCACAGGTGTCTCTGTCCTGATATGAGTGAGTGCCCCGGGTTGATCTCTAATGAATTAGAACCTCTGTCACCCTGAGGCGGATGAACAAGCCTCGTTTCAGGGATCTGCCTGGTGTAGGTTGTGCAAGTATTGCACAGGTGTCTCTGTCCTGATATGAGTGAGTGCCCCGGACTGATCTCTAATGAATTAGAACCTCTGTCACCTTGAGGTTGATGAACAAGCCTCGTTTCAGGGATCTGCCTGGTGTAGGTTGTGCAAGCATTGCACAGGTGTCTCTGTCCTGATATGAGTGAGTGCCCCAGACTGATCTTTAATGAATTAGAACCTCTGTCACCCTGAGGCGGATTAACAAGCCTCGTTTCAGGGATCTGCCTGGTGTAGGTTGTGCAAGGATTGCACAAGTGTCTCTGTCCTGATATGAGTGAGTGCCCCGGACTGATCTCTAATGAATTAGAACCTCTGTCACCCTGAGGCAGATGAACAAGCCTCGTTTCAGGGATCTGCCTGGTGTAGGTTGTGCAAGCATTGCACAGGTGTCTCTGTCCTGATATGAGTGAGTGCCCCAGACTGATCTCTAATGAATTAGAATGTCACCCTGAGGCGGATGAACAAGCCTCGTTTCAGGGATCTGCCTGGTGTAGGTTGTGCAAGCATTGCACAGGTGTCTGTCCTGATATGAGTGAGTGGCCCAGACTGATCTCTAATGAATTAGAATGTCACCCTGAGGTTGATGAACAAGCCTCGTTTCAGGGATCTGCCTGGTGTAGGTTGTGCAAGCATTGCACAGTTGTCTCTGTCCTGGTATGAGTGAGTGCCCCGGACTGATCTCTAATGAATTAGAACCTCTGTCACCCTGAGGCGGATGAACAAGCCTCTTTTCAGGGATCTGCCTGGTGTAGGTTGTGCATGCATTGCACAGGTGTCTCTGTCCTGATATGAGTGAGTGCCCCGGACTGATCTCTAATGAATTAAAACCTCTGTCACCCTTAGGCGGATGAACAAGCCTCGTTTCAGGGATCTGCCTGGTGTAGGTTGTGTAAGCATTGCACAGGTGTCTCTGTCCTGATATGAGTGAGTGCCCCGGACTGATCTCTAATGAATTAGAACCTCTGTCACCCTGAGGCAGATGAACAAGCCTCATTTCAGGGATCTGCCTGGTGTAGGTTGTGCAAGCATTGCACAGGTGTCTCTGTCCTGGTATGAGTGAGTGCCCCGGACTGATCTCTAATGAATTAGAACCTCTGTCACCCTGATGTGGATGAACAAGCCTCGTTTCAGGGATCTGCCTTGTGTAGGTTGTGCAAGCATTGCACAGGTGTCTCTGTCCTGTTATGAGTGAGTGCCCAGGGTTGATCTCTAATGAATTAGAACCTCTGTCACCCTGAGGCGGATGAACAAGCCTCGTTTCAGGGATCTGCCTGGTGTAGGTTGTGCAAGCATTGCACAGGTGTCTCTGCCCTGTTATGAGTGAGTGCCCCGGACTGATCTCTAATGAATTAGAACCTCTGTCACCCTGAGGCGGATGAACAAGCCTCTTTTAAGGGATCTGCCGGGTGTAGGTTGTGCAAGCATTGCACAGGTGTCTCTGTCCTGTTATGAGTGAGTGCCCCGGACTGATCTTAAATGAATGAGAACCTCTGTCACCCTGAGGCGGATGAAGAAGCCTCGTTTCAGGGATCTGCCTGGTGTAGGTTGTGCAAGTATTGCACAGGTGTCTCTGTCCTGATATGAGTTAGTGCCCCAGACTGATCTCTAATGAATTAGAACCTCTGTCACCCTCAGGCAGATGAACAAGCCTCATTTCAGGGATCTGCCTGGTGTAGGTTGTGCAAGCATTGCACAGGTGTCTCTGTCCTGTTATGAGTGAGTGCCCCGGACTGATCTCTAATGAATTAGAACCTCTGTCACCCTGAGGCGGATGAACAAGCCTCGTTTCAAGGATCTGCCTGGTGTAGGTTGTGCAAGCATTGCACAGGTGTCTCTGTCCTGTTATGAGTGAGTGCCCCGGACTGATCTTAAATGAATGAGAACCTCTGTCACCCTGAGGCGGATGAACAAGCCTCGTTTCAGGGATCTGCCTGGTGTAGGTTGTGCAAGTATTGCACAGGTGTCTCTGTCCTGATATGAGTGAGTGCCCCAGACTGATCTCTAATGAATTAGAACCTCTGTCACCCTGAGGCGGATGAACAAGCCTCGTTTCAGGGATCTGCCTGGTGTAGGTTGTGCAAGCATTGCACAGGTGTCTCTGTCTTGGTATGAGTGAGTGCCCCGGACTGATCTCTAATGAATTAGAACCTCTGTCACCCTGAGGCGGATGAACAAGCCTCGTTTCAGGGATCTGCCTGGTGTAGGTTGTGCAAGCATTGCACAGGTGTCTCTGTCCTGATATGAGTGAGTGCCCCGGACTGATCTCTAATGAATTAGAACCTCTGTCACCCTGAGGCGGATGAACAAGCCTCGTTTCAAGGATCTGCCTGGTGTAGGTTGTGCAAGCATTGCACAGGTGTCTCTGTCCTGATATGAGTGAGTGCCCCGGACTGATCTCTAATGAATTAGAACCTCTGTCACCCTGAGGCGGATGAACAAGCCTCGTTTCAAGGATCTGCCTGGTGTAGGTTGTGCAAGCATTGCACAGGTGTCTCTGTCCTGATATGAGTGAGTGCCCCGGACTGATCTCTAATGAATTAGAACCTCTGTCACCCTGAGGCGGATGAACAAGCCTCGTTTCAAGGATCTGCCTGGTGTAGGTTGTGCAAACATTGCACAGGTGTCTCTGTCCTGATATGAGTGAGTGCCCCGGACTGATCTTAAATGAATTAGAACCTCTGTCACCCTGAGGCGGATGAACAAGCCTCGTTTCAAGGATCTGCCTGGTGTAGGTTGTGCAAGCATTGCACAGGTGTCTCTGTCCTGTTATGAGTGAGTGCCCCGGACTGATCTCTAATGAATTAGAACCTCTGTCACCCTGAGGCGGATGAACAAGCCCTGGTTTCAGGGATCTGCCTGGTGTAGGTTGTGCAAGCATTGCACAGGTGTCTCTGTCCTGATATGAGTGAGTGCCCCGGACTGATCTCTAATGAATTAGAACCTCTGTCACCGTGAGGCGGATGAACAAGCCTCGTTTCAGGGATCTGCCTGGTGTAGGTTGTGCAAACATTGCACAGGTGTCTCTGTCCTGATATGAGTGAGGGTCCCGGACTGATCTACTCTTCTCATTCTCCAGACCCAGACTCATTCACAAGGCCATGCGGGAACAACATTCCTTGTTTGTAACCCTGGCTCCTACTGGTGTCCACTGCAAAAATCAACAAGCATTGATAAGGCTAATAGTTGGAGCATTGATGGCTGATCTTTTGCCTTTACATTGATTGTGTTCATTAGAAATTGTTTTTGTACAAAGTTATCACAAAGAAATGTCTGACTCAGCATGCACACACATGTAAGGACATGCATTTTACAAAAACTATTGAAGTGGCCACCTATCGGGGCACGTGCATTTGCACAGGTGCACATTTTTGAATGGCGTTTGTGATAACATTTCACAGAAACAATTTAGTAAGAGAGTAAAAGAAAAAATGATATTTAGCTGAAAGCAATTTTATCCAGACAAAGAGATCAGCCAGGTGT
The DNA here is from genome assembly GCA_963921515.1 of Calotriton arnoldi. Classification (NCBI taxonomy): domain Eukaryota; kingdom Metazoa; phylum Chordata; class Amphibia; order Caudata; family Salamandridae; genus Calotriton; species Calotriton arnoldi. The sequence goes on from CAWUFW010003833.1 coordinate 1,253,231, forward strand.
CCTCACTGCATTACAAACACAGTGTAGCAGGGCCTCCTCTTAACATTTTCAATGACAGGCCCGCCCCTTGTCCTGGGAAGACATCAGGGGTCCTGTGATGTCACTTCCTGTGATGTCACTCTGGTCAAAGGGTGCGTGATGTTACTTCCGCTACCCCTGGCTTTTGGCGAATTGACGTCCATGAATAGCTGCATAAACTTCCCCCATTGGCCAGGCCTCTGGATTGTCATAGACACTGGAAGCCAATAGGAGTCGTTGACGCTCCAGCTGGACAGCAGGAGAACAACAACATCCGGGGGAAAGTTTGGCCAGTTCTAGCTCAGTTCATTCAGCCTGTTCTGGAGTAAAGAGAACCTACATCATTTACCCAGATCTCTGAGGCGATAAATTGCCTTTCCGACTCTTGAATTTGAGAATAATGTGATTAATCTCCAGAAATCATCCCTCACGCATTTTATTCTGCAGTACTTTGATTCTAGTTAAACCTCCTTTTTGTGACTTAAATTTTGGGCTTGAATTAGTCTTTCAGCGACGTTTCTTCAGTAGCGGTCGCACACAGCCCGTTTTACTAGCTGTGAATTCATCTGGTAACTTTCGAACGATTACGAGATTTAGGGCCTTATTATAACTTTGGCGGTCTCGAAGCGGGGCCCCACGCTGCTGCCCCGAGACCGCCAAAGCCATTAAAGACCGCCTGCCAAAGTACGACTTATTTATTTAATCTGTCAGGCGTTTTTTTGGTGGTCCCACTGCGGTGCCTTGGAAAAAGGCACTGCAATGGGAGCATCAAAGGCAGTTCCTGCAGGGCATTGACTGCTAAGTCCATGCCCTGCAGGAACTGGGGGTGCATGCACACAGGGGGCACAACATGTGCCCACTGCATGCACCACATGGTGCAGAGGCCCAAGGGGCCCAGTAGGACCCCCTTTGTTTCCTCACCACCACACGTTTCATGGCAGTCACACCGCCATGAAAAGTGTGGCAGTGTGGAAGCTTGTAATATGCTTGGTGGGGTCACAGCGACCCGCCAAGCATATTGCGACCTCAAGACCGCCGCTCCACTACCAGGGGTCTCTTTTCCTTGGCGGTTAGGTGGTCCCAGGGTGGCCTTCCTCCCTGGTCGGAATAGTGCGGTCAGAAGACCGCCACTGCCGCACCCTCGTGAGTCTGGCAGTCCGTGGACCGCCAGACTTGTAATAAGGCCCTAAGATTTTTCCCAATAAGAATTGAAAGAACAACACAGTATCAGGGGCTCATTTACAAACCCTTTGCATTGCCTTGCACTGCCATTGCATCACTTTTTTTGACGCAACGGTGACACTTCATTTGCTCCATATTTACAAGGATGCATATGTGTCACTTTTTTTCGGGTTGCGTCGGTTTTTCCTATGTCAGAATCGTCTGCGCCGCGTTAGTTTTTAATCTATGCAAGTTAGGCATTCCGTCAAAAATGCCTCCCATAAAACTGATGCAGTGGTATTTACCACTTTTTCATTTGTTGATGCTTCGTGCCGCTGCGCTGCCAATGCATCACAATCCCTGCGCCATCTAAACCTAGGCATAGGGATGACGCATTGTCTGTGGCTAAGGGACCACACCAGCTGTAGTGACTTGACTGCAGTCTGCAATTTAGTCATGAGGTAAGTGGGCCACAGAAGGTAGGTATGTGAATGCAATGTCAGATTTTGTGACATTACGCGCTGATGTCACACATATAAGTGGGCACTATGCCCAACTGTATGCCTCACATCCAGGACCAATATATTAGAGCGCAAGGTGTCTTTCTCACCTTTTCATGCTCTAACACATTGGTCCCCGTACAGTAGGCTACTTGCGTCAGACGCATCGCCTCTTTTTTGACGCATTGCTGTAGTTGAGTCAGTTTTATGACCAACTACAGCAATGCACCACTTTTGAGCCAGATGCCTTGCGGCATCCTTTACACGGATATGTCAGAATTTGACGTAGCCTTGAAACCTTGCGCCATGTATCTCTGCATTGTAAATATGGCACATCCATGGTGTCATAAAGGTTTCTGCCACAGGCGCAAGTTAAACTGATGCATCACTGTTTAGCGCAGTGGTGTAAGCTCTTGTAAATAACCCCCATGTGTCTGCCTGGCTGGAAACAAGACCAAGGCACTCTTTAATTGAAAGTTGCAGTTTGCAGCTCCCCATGCGTGGTGCCTTTTCCACGATACTGATGTGCCCTGCTCACATTTGTTGACTCTACCAGAATGCAGTGTTTATACTTTTCCTTGGTATCATTGTGCACTGATCACACCTTTGACGGTGCCAATGTGCTGTGCTCACACTGTTCCATGATACTGGTGCACCCTGCTACTAGTGTGCTGTGCTCACACTGTTCCATGGTACTGGGGCACCCTGGTACTAGTGTGCTGTGCTCACACTGTTCGATGGTACTGGTGCACCCTGGTACAGGTGTGCTGTACTCACACTGTTCCATGGTACTGGTGCGCCCTGGTACTCGTGTGCTGTGCTCACACTGTTCGATGATACTGGTGCACCCTGGTACAGGTGTGCTGTGCTCACACTGTTCCATGGTACTGGTGTGCCCTGGTACTTGTCTGCTGTGCTCACACTGTTCCATGGTACTAGTGTGCCCTGATACTAGTGTGCTGTGCTCACACTGTTCCATGCTACTGGTGTGCCCTGGTACTAGTGTGCTGTGCTCACACTGTTCCATGGTACTGGTGCGCCCTAGTACTAGTGTGCTGTGCTCACACTGTTCCATGGTACTGGTGTGCCCTGGTACTAGTGTGCTGTGTTCACACTGTTCCATTGTAGTGGTGTGCCCTAGTACTAGTGTGCTGTGCTCACACTGTTCCATGGTACTGGTGTGCCCTAGTACTAGCGTGTAGTGCTCACACTGTTCCATGGTACTGTTGTGCCCTGGTACTTGCCTGCTGTGCTCACACTGTTCCATGGTACTAGTGTGCCCTTGGTACTAGTGTGCTGTGCTCACACTGTTCCATGGTACTGGTGTGCCCTGGTAATAGTGTGCTGTGCTCACACTGTTCCATGGTACTGGTGTGCCCTAGTACTAGCGTGTAGTGCTCACACTGTTCCATGGTACTGGTGTGCCCTGGTACTTGTCTGCTGTGCTCACACTGTTCCATGGTACTAGTATGCCCTGGTACTAGTGTGCTGTGCTCACACTGTTCCATGGTACTGGTGTGCCCTGGTAATAGTGTGCTGTGCTCACACTGTTCCATGGTACTGGTATGCCCTAGTACTAGTGTGTAGTGCTCACACTGTTCCATGGTACTGGTGTGCCCTGCTCCCACTTCTTCACGGTACCAGTGTGTAGTGCTCCCACGTTTCCATGGTACCGGTGTGCCCTGGCACTAGTATGCTGTGGTCACACTTTTCCATGGTACTGGTGTGCCCTGGCACTAGTGTGCTGTGCTCACACTTTTCCATGATACTGGTGTACTCTGCTCACACTTGTTGACGGTACCAGCTTGCAGTGCTCAAAGTTTTCCATAGTACATGTGTGTCCTGCTCACCCTTCCTGAAAGTACCAGTGTGCCGTGCACTGTTCCATTGTATTGATGTGCCCTGCTCACACTGTTGACGGTGCCAGTGTGCATTGCTCATACTTTTCCATGGTACCAATCTGCCCCCTGTCACAGTTTTAAGTGGTACTAGTGTGCAGTGCTCACACTTTCGATGGTACTGCTGTGCCCTACTTACACTTCTTTATTGTACAGGTGTGCTGTGCTAGTACTTTTTCACAGAACCAGTGTGCAGTCCTCACACTTTTTCATGGTTCTGGTATGCCTTAATCACACTTCTTCAGTGTACTGAAGTACTCTGCTCGCACTGTCCATGGTACTGATGTGCCTTGCTTGCACTTCTTCAGGGTGCACTGCTAGTACTTTTTCACAGCACAAGTGTGCACAGCGTGCACTTCTTCATGGTACATGTGTAAACTGCTTGCACTTCGTCACAGTACAAGTGCACAGTGCCTGTACTCCTTCATGATAGAAATGTGCACTGCTTGTGTCTCGTCATGTGGTCCAGGCGTGCACTGTTCACACTTGTTCATGATAAAAGTGCACACTGCTTGAAAATGTTCACAGTAGCGATGTGCATAAATTGAACTTTTTCATGGTAGATGCGATAATTGCTTGCACTTCTTGGCACACGTGTGAACTGCCTGCACTTCTTTATGGTACAGGTTTGCACTTCCTTGACGTCATCATAGTACTGCTTGCAACTCCTCATGATATAGCTGTGCGCTGCTTGCACTTCTTTGTGGTACAGGTGTACACTATTTGCGTGTATTCGTGCGCTGGTGCGTAGTGTGGCTTGTGTGTAGCGCTTGCACTTCTTCATATAAAAGGTACATAGGGAGCTATTCACAAAGGTAAAGTTTGAATTACTCATATGTAACTTTGCAACTACACCTGTGAGTAACTATACTACTTTTACTATCAACCGTTTCAGAGTGTATGTTACTCATATATGCCTACTTACTTGTCTTCGTCACCCGATGGTGCCTCCTACAATAGGATTTATGAGTGTAAAGATACTACTTGCAACTTTTCACAAGCAGACAGAGGTCTCCACCACCAGAACGAAGAACTGGCTATGGTAAAGTATGGTGAAAATAAAAATGAAATAATTAAACAAAAAAACAAAAAAGATATTACAATTATTTTAATGTAAAATAAAAATGCTAATTAACTTAAAATAATGATTAGCATTCTAGAATTGATAACACCAAATGTTACAGCACATTGACTCATCATAATAAATGTTCAATAAATAATTAAACAAAATATTTTAATTTAATTTTGTAAATAATTTTATGTACGATAACATTAACATTTTTAAATGTAATTATTTTAAACAAAAGTCACATAATTAAACATATTTTTGAAATTCAATATAATGTATGTATATATATATATATGTGTGTATATATTTAGATATATATTATATATATATATATATATATATATATATATATATATATATATATATATATATATATATATATATTGTTATACAATCTCCTCCCCTGTTTGAAGAGCACTCTTTAGAACAGGTCCGTGAAGGCAGACAGCATTCTTTATTCAATTAATTTTGCAAAGCCTTACGCGTTTCAGAGACATTTCTCCTTGTTCACAGGCATTTCAGTGGGTTGTGCAGATTTAAAAAGGCATTGTCCCAGCATGCTCTTTTCACAGGTGAGTATGCATACTGCCTGCTGGGATGTGTAGTACCTTTAATTTTATGAATGCCCTTTCGAGAAAATACTTTTTCCTTTAGTAGGTTCTGCGCCTCCTCACATTATTAATAACATTGTTCTTACCCTCAACATTATTAATAACATTGTTCTTACCCTCAACATTATTAATAACATTGTTCTAATATATATATATATATATATATATATTCACTGAAAAAACCATAGGTTTTAGGGACAGTTATAGTTAGTTGGACATTTCACTCGTACAAAACCAGTGAAATTCCCCCGTTATAGTTAGTTCAGCTAACTATAACTCGCGCCCCCGCAATGCACTGCTGATAACGTCACATATTACATCACTCATGACATGGTCAGTGACATCACTGATGACATCTCAAATGACATCACTGATGACATCACTGATGACATCATCCAGTAATTGTGTGTTTCTGTAAAGTTTAAATATGTTTAATATATATAGGGAAAGGCGTATTGAAGAATGAGTAGGTGTATAAGTGTCTGAATGGATGATTTAGGAGGTGCGTGACTGACTCTATGAAGTGAGTGATTAAACGTATCTTACTGATTGCATGGGTTAGTGTCTAAACTGTGTGAATGTCTGTATCCGTCTGTCTGTTGGTGTGTAAGCGGCTGCATGGGTTTGTGAATAGCTACATGAGTGTCTATATGGGTTATGGATTGGTTGTCTGAGTATCTGTATGGGTGCCTGAGTGTTTGTGTGGGTGGGGTGTGTGTGACTCTGTGCATAGATGTGTGAGTGGGTGAGTCACTGGGTGCATGGTTTCAAGAGTGCATCTGTGATGGACTGTATGGGTGGGTGAGTGTGTGTATGGGTGTGTTAGTGAGTGAATGTATATCTCAGTGGTACATGTGTGAGTAACTACATATGTGAAAGGCAGTATATATGTGTGTTGGAGTATACAAATGGCTATAAGTGAGAGTGTGTGATTGTGAGAGTGGTTGTATGGATGAGTGTGTGCTTGTATCAGTGATTGTATAAGAGTGTAAGAATGTGGTAGTATTTGAATGAGTAAGTCAGCTGGTGTGTGTATAACTGTATCGGTGAGTAAATGGCTGTGTGATTAATTATTTGCATGATTGACTAGGTGTGTGAGTACCTCTATGGATGAGTGGCAGTGTGTAAGTTTCTATATAAGTGTATGAGTGCATATGATAGTCCTGTACTGAGTGACCATAAGTATGAGTGACTGTACGGGTGAGTGAGTGGATGTGTGTGTGTAGGCCTAAGAATCAGTGAGTGGGTATGTAGTTATTGGTATTGGAGTGTCTATGATTTTGAGAATGGCAGTCTGTAATTTAGAGTGGGTGTATGAAAAGTTATATTAGGGTGTGAGAAGATGCATCAAATTATCACATGGATGATGTCATCAGTGATGTCATCAGTGATGTCATTTGAGATGTCATCAGTGATGTCATCAGTGATGTCACTGACCATGTCATGAGTAATCAGCAGTGCATTGCGGGGGCGCAAGTTATAGTTAGCTGAACTAACTATAACGGGGGAATTTCACGGGTTTTGTACGAGTGCAATGTCCAACTAACTTGTCTTTTTTTTATTTTTGGGGGGAGGGGGGCCGCGTGGCCCCCCTCCCGGGCCAATCCTTGCCCCGGGGACCCCATCCCCCAGGGCCTGGCCATCCTTTTTGTTTTTTGGGGGGGAGGGAGGCCACGTGGCCCCCCTCCTCAGGCCAAATACGGCCCCGGGGACCCCATCCCCAGGGGCCTGGCCTCTCTATTTTTTAAAAAAACAGGGGAGGGGGCCACGTGGCCCCCCTCCCGGGCCACTTCTGGCCCCGGGGACCCCATCCCCCGGGGCCGGCCCTGTCCGTTGGGGACCATGGGGGGGTCCCCAATCCCCCCGGCTCCCCGCGTCATACGGGAGCCGGCATTGCTTTTCCACATGGGGAGCTGCTAACATGCAGCTCCCCGTGTGGAAAAGCAATCTGCTTTGCTTCATTGAAGCGAGAGCAAAGCAGTTTGCAATGACAGGGCGGGAGCCACGCGGCTCCCGCCCTGTCATTGCAAACAGCAGTGTCCCGGGGGTGGGCACCCCGGTACACTGCAGGAGCCGGCCCTGGGGGGTGGCGGTCCCCAGGGCCATCACTGGCTCCAGGAGGAGGCCATGCGGCCCCCTCCCACCATTTGCAAAGCCCCGGGGAGGTGGTGGTCCCCGGGGCTTGGGGGTCCGTCAGGACCCCCAAATTTGAATAATTTGAATAATTTGAATAATTAGAGCCCCGGGGAGGTGGCGGTCCCCGGGGCGTGTGGGGGGGCTTAAGCCCCCCCACACAGGTATTTCTTTAAAAAAAAACTGAAGCCCCGGGGGGTGGCGGTCCCCGGGGCTGCGGGGGGGGCAGTGTCCCCCCGCAAATAATTAATCAAAGCCCCGGCGGGTGGCGGTCCCCGGGGCTTGGGGGGGCCTTTGAGGCCCCCCCATACATTAAAAAAAGAAGCCCCGGGGGGTGACGGTCCCCGGGGCAGTGTGGGGGGGATTGGGACCCCCCCACACTTATTTTTTTCACTGCCCCCGGGACCTGGCCCACCCGGGGGCTAAATATTAACGAAGCGCGGAAGCCTGCGCTTCGTTTTTTTTATTTTCGCGGCCGGATCCGCGGATCCTCCGCGCATCTCGGCGCTTTTATTTAAAAAAAAATGCTTTTTTGGGCCCTGGGGGTCCTTGTGGGACTTGAGTCCAAGTTAATTATCCAATACAGAACGTTAGCGCCGATTGGTCACAATTGTGACGAAGAGCTTGCAGTACATCTAGGTTAGATGTAATTATGGCATATTTTTGAGAACTGTCTTGTCTTGGGCGATTATTGCAGCATCCTCGCCATTAACTGTTTGTTTTAAATGCAAATGTAAATAGGGTTTGATTTTAAAATTGAATTCTGCTGCTGTAGAAGTTGAGCTTATTTTAAATTGACTGCACTGTGGAGTTTAGGTTAAGGGTTATTTTGATTAATTTTGTTTTGTATTGTTTTATTACAGAAGATGTGCTTGCTGTCACAATCAAGAATGCCAAAGAGCGAAAATATCTTTCATTAGTAGCCCAGCCCACTGGGGCAGGATTGTTGGTCATTTAAAAATGTTTTTTTCAAGCATCCATTGATTACTCAAGTATGGGGAGGAAAAAATGTGCGCAAAATATTGCGATATTCTGCATGGAACATGTGTACAGTATTAAGGTTGATTTTCCAGGCACTACTCTTTTTTTATTTTTTTTATAAATGCCCACTAGGGCAGAGAGACGGTGTGTTTAGAGTAGTTTGTCAGGGTCACTAAGTCGTGGCTCAGCATGGATTTCTGAGTATTGAACCCGTATGTTGTGTTATCGTTGTGTTATCTAACTTATGGGTACATTAAAGCTACAGGGGCTACGCTATGCATATATGCAACAGGAATGATTTGACATGCGCATATGTTAAAAAATGAAAGCGGATGTACATGAATGTATTTTTACTCATCGCTTAAGTAAATAGATTTTACTGTGATTAACATTCAGCGGTTTAGTAAAGGCAGATTGTCGGAAGTTAATTTTGTGTGGGGTGAGTTCGCTCTGTTTGGGAAGTCTGTTTTCTTGTTCGGTTTATTTGAGACTCTGCCTTGTACATCAAATTATGCGCTTAATGTCGAAACTTACCTTTGGTGTAAAATGCATTGGTTGTTTCGCTTAATGTGAAGAAAAATCAGTGATTATTTAAAAGACATGCAAACACAGGGTGTGTATTTAAGAGTGAGTGAACTCTTCTTTTTTTGTGTTTAAGTCTGTTTTCACGTTTTATTACAAAGATAATCACATGTTTATTTAACCACAAATGAAATGTTGCCACAGTACTCGTGATCAAGGGAGTCTGTCCCAAAATGCGTCGAGTTGGTCCATTTTTGCTGAATAAATAACTGCATTGAAAGCCTTCTGTGTCCGCGGTTGCTGTTTGTGTTACGAGGTAACTACAGCGAGTGTTATATATATATATATATATATATATATATATACATATACATATATATAAATTACCTACTGGCGGTTGCCAGTAGGTAGTTATAGTTAGAACCTACTTTCCATAGGAAAAGCGTTTTTTGATTGGCCAATATCTTTGGCGCCATTTGACGAATCTTCGTGAAATTTTCCAAAAAACAGGGCTGAACCGCTCAGTTTGTGTGTTGAAAGTTTCGGGGTGATTCGTCAAGCGGGTGCTTACTGGAGGTACCTGGTGGGCTAGTTGGCCCCCAGGGACCCTCAGGATTCAAGGGGACTTAATCCCCCAACTTACAACGCACCAGGGGGCACGTTTGCACAGTGGTGCAGGGAGGGGTGGGGCCTGATATTACAAGTGTGCAAACACACCCCTGGTGCGTTGTAAATTGGGGATTAAGTCCCCTTGAATCCTGAGGGTCCCTGGGGCCACCTAGCCCACCAGGTACCTCCAGTAAGCGCCACAGAGCTGTGTTGCAGAGAGGTGGTCTGAGGCCACGCCCCTTTTACACCTCTCTGCAACGCAGCTCTGTGGCGCTTACTGGAGGTACCTGGTGGGCTAGTTGGCCCTCAGGGACCCTCAGGATTCAAGGGGACTTAATCCCCCAACTTACAATGCGCCAGGGGGTGCGTTTGCACAGTGGTGCAGGGAGGGGGCGGGCCTGATATTACAAATGTGCAAACACACCCCCTGGTGCGTTGTAAATTGGGGGATTAAGTCCCCTTGAATACTGACGGTCCCTGGGGGCCAACTAGCCCACCAGGTACCTCCAGTAAGCGCCACAGAGCTGCGTTGCAGAGAAGTGGTCCGAGGTCACGCCCCTTTTTACACCTCTCTGCAACGCAGCTCTGTGGCGCTTACTGGAGGTACCTGGTGGGCTAGTTGGCCCCCAGGGACCCTCAGGATTCAAGGGGACTTAATCCCTCAACTTACAACATGCCAGGGGGCGCGTTTGCACAGTGGTGCAGGGAGGGGGCGGGGCATGATATTACAAGTGTGCAAACACACCCCCTGGCGTGTTGTAAATTGGGGGATTAAGTCCCCTTGAATCCTGAGGGTCCCTGGGGGCCAACTAGCCCACCAGGTACCTCCAGTACGCGCCACAGAGCTGCGTTGCAGAGAGGTAGTCCGAGGCCACGCCCCTTTTTACTTTTACTCCACTCTGGTGCACTGCTGGTGGGCGATGAGGTCCTCTTGTGTCCTGAGGACCTCAGGACACAAGTGGACTTCATCCTCCGAGCAGCGGTGCGCCAGAAGCCGCGTTTGCAGCGTGGTGTAAAAGGGGCATGGCCTAGGAACACCTCTCTGCAACGCAGCTCTGTGGCACTTACTGGAGGTACCTGGTGGGCTACTTGGCAACCAGGGACCTTCAGGATTCAAGGGGACTTAATAGTGATGTTATAGTTAGAAATTAGCATTTAAAAAACCTTAGAAATTCACTGAAAAAACCATAGGATTGAGGCACATTATAATTAGAAATTCTCGTTTAAAAAACCATTGAAATTCACTGAAAAAACCATAGGTTTGAGGGACGTTATAGCTAGAAATGAGCATTTAAAAAACCTTAGAAATTCACTGAAAAAACGACAGGTTTGTTATAGTTAGTTGGACATTTCACTCGTACAAAACCAGAGAAATTCGGCCGTTATAGTTAGTAGAGCTAACTATAACTCGCGCCCCCGCAATGCACTGCTGATGACGTCACATATTACATCACTCATGACATGGTCAGTGACATCATTGATGACATCACTGATGACATCTCAAATGACATCACTGATGACATCATCCATGTGATAATCTGATGCACCTCCTCACAGCCTAATAAAACCTTTTATACACCCACTCTAAAATACAGACTACCAATATTGAAAGCATAGACAGACCAATCACAGTTAGTACATACCCACTCAGTGATTCATAGGTCTACACACACACATCCACTCATTCACCCATACAGTAACTCATACATGCAGTCACTCATCAATACAGCACTATCATATGCACTCATACACCTATACATACACTCACACACCGCCACTCATCCATAGACCTACTCACACACCTACTCAATCATGCAAAGAATCAATCACACCCATTTACTCACCTCTACAGTTATACACAGACCACCTCACTTATTTATACAAATACTAACACATACTTACTCTCTTATACAATCACTGATACAAGCACACACTCATCCATACAGCCACTCTCAAAATCACTCACTCTCATGTATAGTCATTTATATACTCCAACACTCACCTATACTGCCATTCACATATGCAGTTACTCACATATATATCACTGAGATATCCATTCACTCACCAACACACCCATACACACACTCACCCACCCATACAGCCCTTCACAGATGCACTCTTGATCCCATACACCCAGTGAATCACCCTCTCACACATCTATGCACAGAGTCACCCCCCCACCCACTCACAAAGACACTCAGGCACCCATACAGATACTCAGACAACCAATCAATAACCCAAATAGATAGTCATGTAGCTACTCACCAACCCATGCAGCCACTTATACACCAACTGACAGACTGATACAGACATTTACACAGTTTACTCAATAACCCATGCATTCACTAAGATACGCTTAATCAGTCACTTATACAATCAGTCACGCACCTACTAAATCATCCATTCAGACACTTATACACCCACTCATTCTTCAAAACACCTTGGCATATATATATATAAAACATATTTAAACTTTACAGAAACACACATTCACTGGATGATGTCATCAGTGATGTCATTTGAGATGTCATCAGTGATGTCACTGACCATGTCATGAGTGATGTAATATGCGACGTCATCAGCAGTGCATTGCGGGGGCCGAGTTATAGTTAGCTCTACTAACTATAACGGCCGAATTTCTCTGGTTTTGTACGAGTGAAATATCCAACTAACTATAACGTCCCTGAAACCTGTGGTATTTTCAGTGAATTTCTAAGGTTTTTTAAATGCTAATTTCTAACTATAACGTCCCTCAAACCTATGGTTTTTTCAGTAAATTTCATAGGTTTTTTAAATGCTAATTTCTAACTATAACGTCCCTGAAACCTATGTTTTTTTCAGTGAATATATATATATATATATATATGTATATCCAAGCAAAGAGATCGCTTTTACCTGAGCCACTCTTAGATGGCGTTCCGCGGCGGGGTGGCGAGCCCCTATCAATCTCGAACAGCGCTGTTTTTTATCTTCAAACAACACGCCGCGGACTAGAAACTGCTTACAAAGCGTGTTTATTAATGGCACAACAACTCAACGCGTTTCGGAGCCAAAAGCTCCTTGCTCATGAGTAACTTTGTTGCATTCAAAACACTATTTAAATAAAGTAACATGTGACTATTCCTTTACCATAGACACAGTAAACAGACTTCCATTATTCGCAAAGACGACATACAAGTCGCTCGAATTCCACTTTATCAAATAATAATTCAAATACCTTCATTGTAACAAGTGGGGGCAACAAAAACCCTGTCAGCAGGAAAATCATAAAGCGCATTACATTGCTATTCACTGAAGCCAATCAGTATTGTCCATTGTTGATGCTACAATAAAGTTTTGAACCAACTTTATCGGTCCTTTCTCGCAGTGCGTATGGTGAACACTCATTCTGCTGTATAGTCACTAATCAAATTGTCGCAAACCTGTTGTGCAATATAGATATTTTTTCTGCATCACCAGGACAAATCTTAACCAAGCATGTATGTCAGGCGATTAGTTATCTATTTCTCCAAACACCATTGCCAATAAAATTCAAGCACCACTTGTTGCCACAGTGGGCATATGTGCCATAATGCGCTCACTCTGCGCAATCAGGGAAATTTTAACTAGTCTGTCTCATTCTTACAATTCTGCCCCAGTGGGTGATATCAGCTAAGGTTACCATTCATTCTCTTACAAATCCACATAACCAGGGCTAGTTCCTAACCCTTCTTCTGTGTCGCCTACTGCTACTCTTTGGAATGGCTTCAGTCTTCTATTAAAGATATATTTTGCTCCTTTGCCTTCCACTTGTTTGAAAGTTCACATAGAAATCTGAAAAAGACATAAACAACAATTAAAATCGAACACCACATGTGTTCAATTTGTTATTACAACACAAGTAAATATTAAAGAAAAAGCAAGTGAGGATAAAATACTTGGACATTAAAAACATGTTCATCTGCAGCTAGTTCCAATTTTAACGGTTAGGGCTGTCTCAATTTATCCCAGGTGTAAAGACAATTCCTCATCCCCATTATGTCCAATAGGGGTCATCGTATGATACTGTATTATAATCCTAGATTCAAGACGTCTAAGTTCCTGAACCCTATCACCCTCTTGCTCTCGAACAGGAATGGTGTCCAACACACAAAAGGAAAGAAGATTACTATTCTGATTGTGTTGTGTTTAGAAATGTCTTGCTATTGGGTATTGTTTATCGTCATTTTTAATTGCTCGTAGATGTTCCAAAATGCTTTTTTTTGCCTTTTGAATCGTGCTCCCTATGTAGTACTTGTCACAAGGACATTTCAAAGCATAAACCGCATGGTCAGTTGTGCAAGACACGTGCTTGGTAATCTTAAAGGGTCTGCATTCAGGTGATAGTTTAACCTCTTTGCAATTGTGACTATATCTACAAGCCTTACAGCTCCCACAAGTATAAAATCCTTGAATCCCTGTTCCTTTTAGATCTGTTGTTGTGAGTGTTCGACAGATGATATCTTTGAGTGATCTTGCTTTTCCAAAAGTGATCTGTGGATAATATTCAATGGGTTTTATAAAGTCTTTATCAGTTTTAAGCACATGGCAGAATTTATTCAAGCCCTTTCTTACTTGTTTTGATTGACCGTGGAATGTTGGGATAAATCTGATTCTGTTCTCAGAGTCCTCTGAACCTATCGTTTTGGGTTTTAACAGTTCAATCCTCTCTCGCTTCTCTGCCTCATCACAAGCCTTATCAATCATAGAGTGTGTATACCCTCTCTTTAAAAACCTTCTCTTCAATACATTCATTTCTTCCTCATATCCCTCTTTAGAGCTGCAATTACGTTTAGCTCTAAGCAATTCTCCCAGAGAGATACTCCGAATTAGGCTCTCAGGATGACAGCTCTGAGCATGCAGCAGGCTGTTGCCTGCTGTCTCTTTTCTGTATAGATAGCTGTCGAGCCTCTTGCCATTAACTCTTAGTTGAAGGTCCAAAAAATTCAATAGTATTCCTGTCCATTTGACTACTGAATTTCAAGTTCAATGTGTTGTCATTCAAAGCATTAACAAAGTTATTTGCTTCATTGCTATCACCCCTCCAGATACAAAAGATGGCATCTATATACCGAACCCACAGCAGGACCTGATCCTTAAATTGGTCCAATCTGCTTACCACCTGCTCCTCCCACCAGCCGAGGTACAGACCTGCAAAGCTGGGGGCAGAGCAGGTCCCCATGGCAGTTCCAAGCATCTGCCTATAGATTTTCTTATCAAAGGTGAAATAATTTTGGGTCAGGCAGGTGTACATCATATCAATCAACATTTCAGTGTGAAAAAGGTAAGATAAAGATCTCTTCTGTAGGAAATGACGACAAGCTTTTATTCCTAAGTTGTGTGGGATACACATGTACAGGCTATTGACGTCTAGACACATGAGAAGAAACTTTTCATCCCATACAAAATCATTGATTCATCTGAGGAAGTCACCCGTATCTTTTATAAAAGATGGAAGACTTTGTAACAAGGGCTGCAGAAAAAAATCTACATATCTAGATGTGTTCTCCAGACTGCTCCCTCTAGAGGAGACTATTGGTATCCCTGGGGGATTGTGACTGTCCTTATGTATTTTTGGTAACAGGTGTAGGGCGGGTAATTTTGGGAATTTACAGGTCAAAAATTCATATTCCTCCCATTCGAGGAGACCCCTGTCTTTCCACTCCCCCAGTTGTTCGAGGTATGCTTTGTTGGGCATGCAGGGAGACCAATAGTCTCCCCTAGAGGGAGCAGTCTGGAGAACACATCTCTTCTAGATACGTAGATTTTTTTCTTCAGCCCTTGGTACAAAGTCTTCCATCTTTTATAAAAGATACGGGTGACTCCCTCAGACGAATCAATGATGTTGTATGGAGTTGGACGGAACATGGGATGCGATTAAGGGTTGGGACCGAGATAGGAAGCAAGGAGACAAACCATGTGGTGATTTACTTGCCTTGCCCGGCCGCATTATAACATACATGCAAACACTCATCCCTCCCAAGAAAGTCAGTTGGGACAGATTGACTAATACCAAAAGGGAGTCACTGTTCCTGTTAAGAGACAAAAGAGGGAGTGGAAAGTACTCTGGTCGTGTGCTACTCTATCTATGGGGGACAGTGTGTCCTCATCTTAATGCCCTCACACACCCCGAAGGATGTCATGCTTCATCATTGGGCTTTGCTCCTCGTCGGGCCGGCGCAGCAATGCCCTCGGGTCCCCCGAAGGGTTTCTTTATCGGAGATCTTTTGATAAAGCTGTGTGGGTGTAAGTGGCAGTGAAGTCCTAAATAGTGTGTTAAAAAATAGCTGGAGGGAGAGTGAATAGTTTTATTAGGGTGATCTCTCTGTCATTATTAAAAACAACATGAGTGGTGCTGCTCTAAGGGATATTATGTCCCTCTGTAGCTAGGTAAACCATATGTCCCTAATGGACATATCTTACGGTCAACATGCTTCGCGCTTTTGGGCGGTCTCAGAAGGAGATCCAGAGCGCTTCGTCAGGACCAGAAATAGTTCTATATATATATATATCAACAGCGGCCTAAAGGTGCCAGTGTCGCCGGATTGTTGAAGGGAGTAGTACTTCCCTTAGTATTTGGGTTAAGACCACATGAGATCAGTGAGAGTTCACTCGAGAAGGAATCCTCGATGTTACAGGGCCGATTCACCTGTGTGCCTCTCGCCGTCTCCGCCGGTCAGATTGACTGCCTGTCGGCAGAAGAAAGATGAAAGTGTGTCTGATTTTTTCGCTAGGTTTGAAGAGATGTTTCTGGATTATAGTGGGCAGGATATGTCTACGGAGAGAGGAGTCCGTCTATTTGTTGACAGGTTTGTCACTAATCTCCTTCCCGAAATAATGTCTAGACTTCAGGCATCTGAAAGCACCTGGTCCACATCCTCCCCCTCTGTTATTTTAAATATGGCCCAATATTACGACAATAGGGATAATGATGAGAAAGACAAAAATGATATGAAACATAAGGATCTGAAGACAAAGGTATTATTGCAACAGGCATACCGGGGTAACACTAGAGGACGGGGACCCCAACGACAACTTTCACGCACTAGACAGCCACCCATGACATCTTTGGGACAGAATCAGTGTGCTTACTGCAAGGAAGAACATCACTGGCGCAGCCAGTGCCCTGTACTTTTGCAAAACGTTTCGTCCACTCGAGGAAGGGGTCCTGGGAATAGGGGTCGTGGGACTGATAGACAGCAAAACACTACGACTTCTATGGGCCGTTCCGACAATTATTTTGACAACACCAGGGACGGACAGTACTACAATGACGATTATGACTTTGATGATGTGACAGGCATGTCTTACAGCTAGGACAGCCAGGGACAGGGTAAGGGACCAGTTCACATACCTGTAGATCAGCGTGGCCCTTATGTCAAAGCGGATCTGCAAGGATCGACTGAGGAATTTTTGGTTGACACAGGGGCTACAGAGAGCTCAGTTTCCCGACACATGGTCCCTGGGGCGCCCCTGTCTCGCCATAATAATGTTTTGGTGGGTTTTTCAGGAGTACCGGTTGTAAGCCCCATCTCACGCCCCCTTGCTCTTACTGTTGATCCTTCTACTGTGGATTCCTCATTTCTTTTGACATCCAATTGTGGTGAAAATTTGATGGGCTTGGACTTAAAGTTGCACGCTACTATATATTGTTCACCAGATGGTGTTTATATTACCAAGGGCCCGGACGTGGGTACCAGACAGTGTCTATCTACAGATGCTCCGCTTCCACCTGAATTTGATCAAGTACCACCCACGTTATGGGCCACTGGTGACACCAATGTAGGTCTATTGCATATACCCTCAGTTTCTATACAGGTTAAGGACAATGCCATATTGCCCCGCATTCCTCAGTATAAAATACCACAGGCAGGAGAACGAGCTCTTCTTAAAATTGTTCAAGATCTAATATGCAAGGGAGTTGTCGAAGAGACTACAGGTAACATATGCAATAGTCCTATTCTTCCGGTCCTAAAAAGGGCGCCTTCAGATTCCTCCGATAGTGTTGATGATGTATATCATTTTGTGATTGATTTACGAGAGGTCAATAAAATAGTGGTTCCGCAATTCCCAGTGGTTCCTGATTTCACTACACTTTTAACAATGATTCCATCTACCGCTAAGTTTTTCTCTGTTATTGATTTAAAAAATGCATTCTTTAGTATTCCTTTACACCCAGATTGCAGGTATTTGTTCGGATTTACACTAGCTGGCAAAAGTGTCCGAATCTGTCGAGCTCCTCAAGGCTATACTGAAAGTCCTAGCATCTATAGTCAAGCATTGAAAGGTCAGTTGGATTCACTCTCACTTTCTCCAGGTAATGTATTGGTGCAGTATGTTGATGATTTGTTGATTGCTTCTGATATGGAACAAGGTTGCAAGGATAGTGTGGTGAAATTATTGTTGCACTTGGCACATCATGGTCATAAGGTTCCCCTTTTGAAGCTTCAGTACTGTCGACTGGAGGTCACCTATTTAGGTCACCTACTGTCGAAGGAGGGTAGAAAGTTAACGCCAGAACGCATTCGTACCATCAATAGAATGCCTGGCCACAAACTCAAAAGGATGTGCGTGCTTTTATAGGCATCACTTCCTACTGTCGCCAGTGGATCCCTAATTATTCTTTACTAATCAAACCTCTGCTTGCATTAACAATGAAAGCAGTGCATGAGCCTTTGCCTTGGACGCCAGATTGTCAGCAATCTGTGCTTTGCTCTGCTCCCATGCTAGGCACACCTGATTATAGGAAAACGTTTGTGTTGTATGTCCACGAGATGGCTGGTTGTGCTCTTTCTGTCTTAACCCAAAAATTTGGCGATAGACAGAGACCTTGCGCTTATTTCTCCGCTGTGCTTGTCCCTGTTGCAAGGGCCCTCCTGAGTTGTCTGCGAGCGGTCGCGGCTGTGGCCACTTCAATTATACAATCGGCTGGACTCGTACTTGATACTGACCTCACAGTTATGGTACCCCATGCTGTAGATACACTTTTGAATAAAACAAGGACACAGCACCTCACCAGTGCACGTCTTACCGGCTATGAATTGACATTGTTTGCTAAGCATATCACGATCAAAAGATGTGCCACTCTGAATCCAGCCACGTTACTACCCCTCCCTTCCGAGAATGATGCTGTCGACAAACATGACTGTATTTTTCGAACAGAGGAAGAGACGAAAGGACGGGTAAACTTGACTGATGCTCCCTTATCTGATCCCCAGGGAGAACTATATGTCGATGACTCTTGTTTTAAATTACCAGATGGCACCACCACTGCAGCTTATGCTATCACTACATGCATATGTACTCCCTGTGGTTACTATGGCTCATGGTCCAGCTCATATCAGTGCAAAAGGTATTTGTAAACTATTGGCCCCGGTTTGATGTAACTATAGTATTTCCAAGACTGCTGCACATCTAGTGAAAAGTTGTATGATTTGCATGAGGCACAATCCAGGAAAAAATACCCCCACACCATCCGGTAACTTTGCACCACCTACATTCCCCTTTGAAGTCCTTCAAATGGACTTCATTGAGCTAGAACATTGTAACAATCTCAAGTATGTCCTAGTGGTTATATGCACGTTAAGTAAATGGGTTAAGGCTTACCCAACTAAAGACAATACGGCCACCACAACTGCGAAGGTACTCCTTAAAGAGTACTTCCCAAGATTCGAAATGCCCCAAATTATCTGGAGTGACAACGGGTCTCATTTCAATGGGAAAGTGATTAGGCTAATATGTGAAGGCTTGCATATTAAGCAGAAATTCCATGCCGCCAATCACCCTCTGTTGTTCCTATTGTGCCACTGTTTTCACGCCCAAACAGAAAATATCACCCCATGTTACCAACGCCGCTATGATTCTCCAAGATGATATCGATGATCTCATGAATATAGATGAGGGTATATTTGAGGACTCATCCCTCCTTGCTGTCCCAATTTCTAATGTTGATTGTAAAGCGTGCCCATAGCTTCACCTCGATTGCATTTCTGAGTCTGATGCTCTATCAGCTTCTGATGATGTTACAGTAGCCCTGCCTATGTACCTGTTTTTCTAATTATTTGTATACCAGAAAATGTCTTTAGCTCATGCTAAAAGGAGGATTTGTTAGATTAGGCTCGTTGATGCTCATGTAATGCCATGTATAAGTTAGCATTGGCTGCACCATTTTCTTTTTTAGACTCCATTTTGTGTGATGTTCGAAACTAATCTTTCTAGTTCCGAGAAATACTCTTTGCTAAGTTTCGTTTCTGCAACAAACAATGGTTGGTGCCAGTGCATAGCTTTCCCACTAGATAAAGACCCTCTCCCACCTGTCTGGCAGATTGATCGCAGCGCAGGGTGAAACGGTCTTGAAATGTCCTTTGTTGTGCAAGATACGAGAGCAGAAACCTTTTTTTGTTTTTCCGCTGTCCAGCTACATCTGCTTGGAAAATTCCACTGTGGGCATGGTCTTAACTAACCATGCAGTGTACATAATGTATCATTATGCTTACTGTTCCTCAGTTCCCTCTCTAGTACTCTTATGAGATTGTGCAGACATAGCCCCGCTCTGAGCATATACAAATAAATGGTTATTTGTGTATATTCTCCACTGTTTCTCCGAATCTTCATTTGGTATGGAAGGCTGAGAGGTGGTCTGTGGTGACCAGGGTGGCCCTAAGTGGGTCACTTCCTTCACTTAGAGTTGTAATATTACAAACAGGTAGAAAGATACAGCTTTCAAAACATTATACAACCCCTCTCAACAGGACATAGAAAGAATGTTCACAGTGAACACCACTAGGCTTTGCCAGAATGGGTGGCCAACACCTGTAACAGAATGTGATAACAACCAACTGTTAAAGGCTTGTTGGCTTTAACAAATGCTTTTCACAATTAATAAGCCGGACCAACTGCCTTTGTTATAAAGTTTCATAATAAGCAGAGCAGACCATGGCAGGGGACATACTGCTTCAGTGATCATGCCTAGAGCTTGTCACCATAACCAACTCAAGCCTACAGTCTTGAGCAGAAGCTTTACCACAAGGCAACCATCAGACACACACTCATAAAATTAGAAAGGTATATCAAATTACAGTTTGTTTAGCAAATTACTATCTCTCCTAAAAGGACCTAACAAGGATTCTCACAGATCAAACCTTATATAGCCATGGTTAAATAAGTGTGAATTTCTTATGTGCGTCAAATTGGGATGAAAAAGTTGCCAGGACCGACAGTATTAACTGCAAATGTGCGACTTGGACCATGACTAAATGGTGAGCTCCTTCAAGATCCAATTTTGTAAATAGTTTAGTATTTCTGATCTGGTCTTATAGAACAGGCGTCAAAACCAAGGGGTAATGATTCTTCTGACTAATTCCTTTGAGAACTCTGTAGTCTCTATATGTTCTGAGCTTTTATCCTTTTTTTGGGTGCAAAAATGAGGGGGAGCAGGCTGGGCACTAGAGAGGCCTAATAAATCCATTAACCATATTTTAATCAATATACTGTCTGAGGAATTCTGTTTCTGGGTCAGTGAGTGCAGGCACTTCAATACAAGGAATTTGTTCACCCGGTTCTAAATCAATCTTACAATCATTAGTTATGTGCGGAGGAAATACATATGACTTTTTCTTTTTTTTTTAAATCTCTACATTTTTATTAGTAAGGGGAAAATTGCATAGAACACCCACCAGCTGATAAAATCTCTGCTGCAGGAAGTATGATTTTCTCTTGATGAGAATGAAACCATACACGTATTCTGACAATAGTGTCAGAATTCAATTGAACTATGCTGGCATTCCAATCAATCGAAGAATTATGTACGATCAACCAGTGCATAACTCAAAACATCTGGAACCAAGGAGCATCAATCAAATTAAAACAAAAAAATTCTCATGGTGAGTTCCAAAACAAACTAAAGAAATGATATGCATATGAAACGTCACTAAACTGAAGATAAATTGGAACCATCCCCTGCTTTACATCCTGAGGTATCTTTTTCTTAATGACTAGAATTTGTAAAGATTGAGCACATTTTATATCTGTATAATTTCGAGAAGACCCAGAGTCTAAAAATTATGAAATCACTTTATCCTGACCTTCTGGAAAATCTTTTTTCATAGGAATTATCAGATGCGCCATAGCTGACTACATAGTATTTACAACCCATCAGGGACTGACACAAGTTTAAGTTCTTCACTCAACAAAGCCTTTCATTATTGACAAATCTAGCTATTATTAGAACTGATGCCGGTGTAATAAGTGTAATTTCAGGAATTTCATTTTACACTTTTTATGCAAAATTCCTGAAATTACGCCACTATACCACGCCGCGTAATTATGCCACCGTTCCAAGCAAAATTATAGTCCTAGAGCATGTAAACAGCATGAACAACATGAATGCGAGCAGCTGTTTTTCATGTCACTTGTATTTTTCACTCTATGGGGTCGATTCCAATGTCGGTCAAAAGGGCTCCGAATTGGATTCGGGTTTGCCGGGTTTATCTGAACCCAAAGAGCATAATAAGGTTGTAGAAGGCAAGAACCTGTTTAGGAAGAATGGTTACCAACTGAAGTGGTCAAAAGTACAAAGACTAAATTTAGGCCCTGAAATTTTAGTTCAAATAAAGGAGGAAATATTAGCCTGTCTGGAGGATAACTCCCCACCTTTATTTTTGGTCACCCAGTTTACTGCCCTCCTGGAAAAAGTAAAAGTAGCATTGACGCGAGTGAAGGCAAGAAATGATACTGCTAATACGGGGTGGTTTGACATAGCCTGCTCAACAGCAAAAAAAAGCCCTTACAAAAGCCTTAAACATTCACCCTAGAGACCCCTCTCTTATCCGTGCGTTACGGAAAGATTATAAACTAGCGAGGAGGGCTAGGGAGAAAGATCTTAGGTCGCAGGCATGGGTAGATCTTGAGGAAGCAGCTATCGCAGGCAGTAGTAAAGAATTCTGGAAAGCCGTGAATGCCCCATATTTTAAAGATATTAATGACCCTACATTAGATACGCATATAGAGGAAGAGGCCTGGGTGAGGCATTTTGAAGGAATATTTGGTTTAGCAACATCCCCAATTCCATTATTAGCCTGCCCAGAGACCGTACCTCAGGGAGGGCTAATTTTCTCTCTATTAGAGATAAGAAAGGCACTTTAAGGTAAAGCGCCGGGCCCTGACGGAGTTCCAATTGACCTTTTTCAGCAGGACTATAATATGTGGGTGCCGCTACTTACAAATATTTTTTACAGCATTCAGTTAGTAGGCCCACCTTGCTCTTGGAACCAGAGTTTAATAGTTCCCATTTTTAAAAAAAAGGGGAGAGGGGCTCTCCAAAGAACTATCGCCCTATATCTCTCCTTGACACTACTGCTAAACTGATGGGACGGGTTCTTTTGGCCAAATTGGAAGACTGGGCAGAATCCCACAATATTTTTATGAAAGCACAATATGGGTTCCGTAGAGGAATGGGGACGGTCGATCAGTGCCTAAACCTCTCCCTAACTATAGGGAAATATACTAAGGCAAAAGGCTGTAAATTGTATATGGCCTTCATGGACCTAACCGCAGCCTTTGACTGTGTGTCACACTCGAGGCTGTGGTCCATGTTGGAGGGCATGGGTATTGATCCACCAATAATTGGTTTTATACGTCAGTTGTACGCCAATGCCTCTGCCTGTGTAAGGTACGGCAGGAAGGGGGAGTGCACACGCCTTTTTAAGATCAAAAAGGGAGTAAGACAGGGTTGTGTTCTCGCACCGTTCCTTTTTTCAATCTACACGAACGGGGTAGAGTCCTCCCTGTCGGCTCTACCGGCGGATGTGCCCAAATTTGATCGTACCCCCCTTCCGATTCTGGCGTATGCTGACGACGCGGTATTGATGGCCAGATCGGGTATAGCCTTACAAATGCTAATCACGGCCTATTCAGCTTTTATGGCCTCCCTTGACTTAAAGGTCAATGAGTCCAAATCATTTGTACTTGAGGCTGGAGCGGCAAGAGGTGAGAAACATCCCCACTTCCAGTTGTCAGGTAAGAAAATTAAGATAGTAGACTCCTTTTCATACCTTGGAGTGCTCTTTGATAAAGACCATTCATGGTCTAATTTAGTGGCAGCAAGAGCACAGGGTATGGAAAGGAGCACTAATGCAGTTAAGAGATTTGCTAAGAAGTTGGGAGATAGCGCATTGGACACAATTAAAAATATATACTCAGCTAAAACAAAGTCTGCCGCAGTATATGGGGCAGGAGTGTGGGGTATGGTAAATGCTGCATCGTTACAGCAAATAGAAGATTCATTTTTTTAAAACCATGTGTTTTTACCACAATCAGCCCCAAATTATATTTTACATTGTGAACTGGGGCTTCCTTATTTGAGCGATAGCATAAGACTGGCTCCAGTTTTGTTGTGGCTATCAGTATGGCGGAGGTCTACGGTGGATTTGACCCAAACCATTATTAAGGATTGTTGTAAATTAGACTACTACAAAAGAATTGGATGGTTGAATTACGTAGAGGTCCAACTGAAAGCGCTAGGGCTGGGTGAACTATTTCAGGATCCGGAGACATGCAAAAGGGTCACAAAGGAAAGAATAACGGATTTATTTGTTCAAAGATCCAATTATGCCCGCAGAGAAAAGAAACGCACATGCCACTCCTCCATTCTCTACGATCTGGTACCACCAAGAATGGGGGGAGATTTTCAGTATTTATCACGCATAAACAATGCGCAACATAGGTTTATTCTCTTGCGTTTCCGCATGAACATGATTCCTCTATTCTTGGGATATCCCCAAAAGAAATATAAATTAGCAGATCTTTCACCCTGTCCCTGTAACAACCACGCAGCACAGTCAGACCTACATATTGTATTATTTTGCAAGATGTACATAGAGGAAAGGCAAACATTTATACTCCCAATTCTGAGGTACCATAATTTTAGGCAATGTCGGGTAGCCATGTATTTTTTAAAACCCTACGGGATCAATTTGTATGCTGCTCTGTTGCCTCATTTTTGTGGGCTTGCTTTAGGAAGAGGAAAAAGTGGGGCGACATTTTAGCTCTAGTAATTAATTAATTCTAAATTCTGAATAGTTTTTATTCTAAGTGATTTTATATGAATTTTTATGATCACGGTAAATCTGTTTAATTCTCATTTTAAGTAACCCTGGGCAAAGCACTACGCTACGCTCGCGTAGTTTGCGAAGTTTGCGCTACTTCGCACTACGCGAATTGCACGTAGCACAGTGCAAACACGCGTAGCGTAGCGTAGTGCAGCGGTCATTTTTTGCTTGCTCGCGGTCCTCAACGTCAAGTTGGCGACCGCGAGCAAGCAAAATGACATCCCGGCGAGACTTTTTCCTCGTTCGCGATCAGCAACATCAAGTTGCCGATCGCGAGCGTGGAAAATAAACCTCCCGGCGAGATTCTCAACGCGGGGAGGTCAGGTTTCTCATTGCGAGTGGTCGCGTATGCTCACGACCGCTCGCGATGAGAAACTACCAGTCCGCGTTGAGAAAGCTGCAGCTCAAGTAAAAATCTACTCGAGCGGCAGTAAAAGACAGCTCGCACTGTGCAAGATGCCGTTTCAATGATTGCACAGTGCGGACAAGCATCCGGCACTGTGCAATCATCGCGAACAGCGCACTACGCAGTTCGCGTAGTGCTACGCGTAGCTCGCGTAGTGCGAAGTGCACTTTGCGTAGCTTCGCGTAGCGCTACTTCGCGAACTACGCCCAGGGTTAATTTTAAGCATGTAAATCTGTGTATATATTGTTGTTGCTGTTGTTGTTGGAAGATTTTTATATAATTTGTGCTTTTATGATCTGTTTTAAAAGATCGAATAAAGCTGTGCGATTGATTGATTGAAGTTCTTCACTCAACAAAGCCTTTCATTATTGACAAATCTAGCTATTATTAGAACTGATGCCGGTGTAATAAGTGTAATTTCAGGAATTTCATTTTACACTTTTTATGCAAAATTCCTGAAATCACGCCACTATACCACGCCGCGTAATTATGCCACCGTTCCAAGCAAAATTATAGTCCTAGAGCATGTAAACAGCATGAACAACATGAATGCGAGCAGCTGTTTTTCATGTCACTTGTATTTTTCACTCTATGGGGTCGATTCCAATGTCGGTCAGAAGGGCTCCGAATCGGATTCGGGTTTGCCGAATCCGATCCGGAGCCCTTGTTTCCGACCGACTCGTTCCCAGTTCCCAACGACCAAGTACGATGCCTGGAAACCGTTCAGGCTGACCGAATCGGTTCTGAAAGGCATTCAGACAGGTTGAGCCTTTCCGGAGCCGATTCATACAGCTCTATGGACTTGGTTTCCGAACGAGCGAGTACGATGACCGATTCGGACAGCCTTTCCGAATTGGTTTGCCCGGAATGAAACGACTGCCGGAATCGGTCTTTGGGGGCCCGTAGCAGGTCCCCCTTCACCCAGGGCCCTCTGAATTGGGCCCGTGGGGGTACCCATGGGTCCCCCCTTTCGAACCATGCACAGTGTGGCAGGCACCATGGGGTGCCCGCCACAGGGTGCAAGGTTTTCCCCACCCACCTCTTTCATCAATGGGAGCCTGTGTTCACCGACCGTCAATGGGAGTCCGACCGAATTGTATCCGGATGCATCGTACTCGTTCGGTTGGACTCCCCCGATCCAAGTCGTACAGAAAGCATTCCTGAACCGATTTGGTCGGTATGCTTTCCGAACGAGATCGGAATCCGGCCCTATGTGTGTAGCATGAAATGTTTCTTTGCTTAAAATAATGGTTACAAAGCCATATTTTGTGCTACCACATAGCACTAACACATAGCACTAACACATAGCACTAAATAATGGATTTATATTTCATGTAATTAGGCTTAATTTTTCATAATTTTCCCAAAATTATACATAATTATGTGAAAGCAAATTCTGCAAATTTCACATATCCCTAACTGTAACATATTTATCGCTGCCACATGATTCTTACAAGTCTTAGATTTACTTGTACATTCTTTTACAAAATGTCTTGACCTCCCACAATACAAACACAGACCATTTGTGTGCCTTTTTCTCTCTTCTTATGCTAGAGCCCTCCAACGGCAAAGGCTCACAAGGTTCCGATGTCCTACCTTTTTCTGCCTTAAACCAGACAAGCAGAACTGTTGTCAATTCTGATTTACTTTCAGATAACGGATGATCCGATGGTACCACTAACTCAATGAGCTCATCGCCTTTAGCCCTCATTGCGAGTGGCCCAATGCTTGATCGATATTTATTGG
This sequence comes from Calotriton arnoldi, assembly GCA_963921515.1. Taxonomy (NCBI): domain Eukaryota; kingdom Metazoa; phylum Chordata; class Amphibia; order Caudata; family Salamandridae; genus Calotriton; species Calotriton arnoldi. The sequence goes on from CAWUFW010003833.1 coordinate 1,280,010, forward strand.
GCCCTCTAAAATCTGACTCCGCTGGATCAAAATTTATTGGGTTCAATAGATAATTACCAATTGCAAGATTGTCCCCGGCAATGGGGACTAACATGCAGATTTTGTTGCTTAACACTTGAAAATCCGCGTGCCATGGTCACTACCGGGCATTTTCCCGTGATACATTTTAGGTTTGACCTGTCATAGTTTATCAGGCAAAAACTGCAGGAATGCAAACTAGGCTGCTCTCACCTATACATCTAATCTCAATCAACACCTGGTGGTTCTTATTTTCTTCACCTTATTTTCACTACATCACTATATCCTTTCCTATAATTTCTTTCTTTAGTGGCCATATGTTATACTGTCCTCACTTGATACGTACCGTCTGGGTTTCGTTGTATGTATTTGACCATCTTGTCCCAGTGAACCATCTAAGCCTCCTTACATCTGGCCTTGGCTCTTCAAGATGTCATTTCTGTATTATTTTATTGTTTCTTCCTCCCTTGCTCATTTGTTATGGAAAATGTTCAATAGAATCTCTCTGAAATAAAAAAATAAAAAAAAATAAAAATGCAGGAATGCATTGTTAGCCACAAAACATCGAATTATGATTTGTGTAGAACAAGAGTTACCAGCCTATCGCAATTAACCAGGCCACTCGTAAAGAGGGTCTTAGTGGGAGGATTCCCACTGGAGCTAAGACATCTTTCAACTCACTGTGGTGGCCTTGATAAAATAGGGAGCCCGTCTTCTCTTCTGGCTAAACAGCCACACCTGTCAGTTGATTGAATGAGGGCATAGAAATCAGTACATTTTGATGGCCTTGTTTTACATTGAACAACTCTGGGGCAGATTTACAAGGAACTGACGCATCTGCATAGATGCGTCAGTTTCCTTGCGCCAGTGCCAAATGTCCTTGCGCCACCATGGATGCGCTGTATTTACAATACAGTGCTCCGTGGCGCAAGGATTAACAGATGCGTCATAAATACTGAAGCATCTGTTGGCACAAAAGTGACGCATTGCTGGAGTTGCTTATGAAAGTGACGCAACTCCAGCAATGTGCCACAACAGATAGGTGAGTCCCATGCAAAAAGCCCTGCGTCATTCCTTACGCCTGGTCTGAGCAGGCGTAGGGATTTTGATTCAGTGAAGGCGTAGAGTGACGCAGTGAAATGTTGTAAATTTCACTGCGTCAGTTCTACATGGCTTTTTGTGTAGGAACGCCCACCCTGCATACATTATACCTGGCGCAGGTATAATGTGACGCAGGGCTTTACAACGTGACGCATCTCCCTAGATGCGTCACGTTGCAAATGGGCTGCATTCTTTGCACTGCTGTTGCGTCAAAAAAAGTGACGCAATGGCAGCGCAATGAGGCGCAAGGGGCTTGTAAATCTGCTCCTCTGTATCTAAAGAAAGAATATGTGATTTCTATCAAACAGTTTCTGCATCCGATCACAAAAAGCAGAAAATTGCATCCCGAAGAACCCTTTCCCTTCTACCAGAGGAGTACTCCAATTAGCTGAATTCCCATGTAGATGTGATAGAGAAAGGCCTCTTTAGTTTGGCCATCTGGTAAATTTGCTTGTTTAAATAGAAAATGTAATTGACACTGATTTAGCAAAAATTTTGGGGGGATCTACAATAGGTATGTACGTAAAAAAAAAAAAAAAAAAAAAAGAGATTCGTTATTTAGTCTGTTTGGTATTCTGGAAATTGCATTTGGCAATTTCCTGAATAGCGACCGTCGCATTTGGCATTCAGTGATGACATCAGTCACAGGAACTAGGCCTCAGTTTAAAGCTGAAGCGAATTGTTGCCGCAGCTCCCGAGGAGAATCCATTTTGGAGCCCAGTGTGTGTTCGACATCCAACCTTTTCTCGACGCGATATATCAAGTGAGGACAGTGAGAAGGATGCTGGAGCGCAAGAGGGAGCTGAGGTTCTCTGAAAAGGAACTTGAAATCCTCACATATCTGAGAGGGGATGCAGGAGAAGATCAATGCGGTTGGAGGACCCAGAGATCAAATTAGGAATAAATGGTACAATCTCAGATCTCGTACCTAGAAGAAGGTGGCAAGCCGTCTGCGTGATGCAAGAGGAACAGGAGGATGCCCCCCACCATCCCACAGCCACCTGCCATGGAGGGACTGGTACATCAGTGGTTTTTGTGCAATTTACATCATAGACCTTCCTGGAACCTTACAAGGTAAGTCAAATCTAGAATTGTAACACTAAACAGTATATGTGAAGGGTCAGTCAGGCAAGTAAACATTAGGCCTGGGCAACATTTTAATTACGCCAGAATAAATGGCATTATTTTGGTAATTTTGTGTAACAAAGTTCTGCGAAATTACCAAGATCATGGGGCATATGTATCAAATACCGTTATTGCAATTCTCAAATAGCGATTTTTAGCGAATCGCTATTTGAGAATCGCAAAACGGGATGTAATAAAAAATTCGCAAATATTTTGCGATTCCTTGGCATTCCTTAATTGCGACTCGCAAATTGCGAATCGCAATTAAGGAATACCTTCCCATTCATTCCTATGGGCCTAGAGGCCCATAGAAATGAATGGGAAAACATTCGCAATTTGCGAGTACCCATTAGGTACTCGCAAATTGCGAATGCAATTTCACGGGTGCAAGGGTGTCATAAGGACACCCTGTTGCACCCCTGAAATGAGCATGTGTGCACATGTGGCGCACATACTGTATGCGTGCCACATGGCACTTTGAAAAATGCCAAAACGTGCATTTTTCAAAGAAATTGCAAATTACCACCAACTTGAAGTTGGTGGTAATTTGCGATTTCTTAAGGAGAAATCGGACAACTTGGGTGCTTTCTACATCGCATTTAAGGAATCACAAATTTTGCGATTCCCTATTTTGCGAGGGCCTTTTGGGATGATACATCCCAAAAGGCTTTTTCCCGTTCGCAAACGGGCCGATTCTGAGAATCGGCCCGTTTGCGAACGGGAAATGGGCTTCATACATATGCCCCTATGCCATCACTCCATATCGTATCATTTCTGGGCGAAATTCTAGCACAAGATGTACAGTTTGTGTAATGTTGTAACACCAGAGATATTTCAGAAAGATTTTTTACTCAAGCGCAAACTACAAAACGGCAGTGTTTTGAACGTGAGCAGAAGTTCCTTTAACATGGGTGGTCAACAAACATTTCAGGTAGATGTTTTACTGGAGCAGATGGTTCGGTAATTTGTAAGTGCAAAACTAAATTTCCAAATGCAAGCACTGGTGTTTTAGATGCTAGCAACCGAAATCAGCTCAAGATTACATTTCCGAGCTGGATTTTTACCAAACTGACTGTTCGGGTAATTTTTCAGTGTGAGATACACCATGCGTAATTATGCACAATTCGGCATACTTTTTCAGTAAATTTGCATAGTTACGCTACACAAAAATACACGAGTTATGCCCAGCCCTCCTAAACATATTGCTAACCTATAGTAGTGCAGTGAATTCAAAAACATAAAGTCCAAATCTTAGTTATGCAATAGTAGAAGTCCATATACTTTCGAAGTGCATTATGGGAGATATAGTGTAAAGAAAAATTACCAGCAAATAGAAGGACAAAAACATGTAATGGTAAATGTTACAAAGTCCAACCAAGTAGAAATCACTAAAGTATTCTCAATCCATTTTTGCCCAGAAAATCCCCCTCAATGCAGTGACTACTCAGAAGAGGAAGGGGCAGAAGTTATACACATGCGTGTGGCTGACCCCAATGACAGCGGCAGCCAGGTCAGTCCAGCACATGCCGCAAATCTAAGTCCTGTAGTAACGGAGCTTGAAGACACAGCTGACCAAGGGAGTGAGGACATCACAGCAACTGCTGCACAGGAACCTGTAGTGAGGCTACACCAACTGCAGGAACAATATTGACTTGGTACCCGCTGTCCTCCACACACTCAATCACAGTTCCCTATCGCAAGTGTGATAAGTTCGGAAAACCAGCAAAGTTTGGGGGTTTAGAACCCTCTCTGCTCAAGGTTCAGTGCCTGCAACAGAAGCAGATCAAAATGATTAATCATAAACTGGTAAACCTATATAAAACCATCACACCTGGCTTTGAAGGTGTAACAAGTACCCTCGCTGCCAATCACACCATTCTGCCAATCTCACTGATGCCATCAAGAGCTTGCGTCAAGATCTGCATCATGGAAGCACCCGACAAAGGTTTAGGGAGCACCATACACCATCCTGCATTGATGGGTTAACTCGTGGATTCAAGCCACAGCCACCTTCTGCAAGTTTACCGGTGGAAATAGGACATCGCAGTGCGGATGTGGCAAGACGACTGATACAGGTGACCGATGCTGTGGAGACAACTAGCTTTGCAAGTGGCCACAGGTTGGAGTGGGAGAAAGTGAGGTCCAGTGAAGGGCAGCAGCTTCTGAGCTGCAGACGCTCTGCATGTCCGGTGAAGCAGCAGTCACAGTGGTGCTGATGAGACTGCTGGAGCAAAAACATCAACTCGCAACAAACTCAAGCCTCAGAAAGGAAGAACTTACATAATAACAGTGCAAAGGAAATCCATATCATTTTGTTTCTCAAACAACCGTCTGGAAAGAGAAGCATGTTGTCAGTTATACATTGTGTACCTGACAATAAAGGCACATTTAGTGATACAACCCACAATGGCTTTATGCAACATTGAAAGCAGTTACATGCTTACCGTGAACAATAATGATTGGTTGTATTGGCAAGTCTCCGACGCCCTTATGCGGCTCGAGTTTCTTCCTGTGTGGGAGGTGGTGGGATGGGTTCTTCTTCCTCGTCAGAGTCACATTCTGACACCGTCACAGGTATTCCTTCTTTGTTGCAATATCGTGCACAACTGCACGTTGCTGCAATTTTGCAACTTGTCTCTGGAGAGTACTGCAGGGCCCCACTGCTCTTATGAAGACATCTAAAGCGGCTTTTCAGCAGTCCGACAGTATGTTCTACGGCGCCACATGGTAACGACCTTCATTGGGACTAGTGGGGGGGATATGGGCTCATTATCCATGGCCGTGAGATATATTCACTATCACCTAGAAATAAACAAAAGATATTTAGCTGTTACGCTCTATGTTATATAATTATATATGTATTTACCCAATAAGTATCCAACATCAACATCTCCACTGTGTCAGAATATGAAAGAGCCAAGGGTGCTCCCTGCGAATGGGCAGCAATGTCTGTTATTACATCTTGAATGTTCAGAGAATAAGTATTATTGTGATTCCGGAAAGAATATGAAATGCCACATGGTGGGCATTTAGGCGCATGCGCACTTTCTATACATCTAATAACATGCCAAATTTCTGCAATCCTATAAAATTATATTCTTCATCATTAATGTCAAAATTCGATTTTGGTGGGGCGCAATTCCTGTGCATTTCTGGGGGAATATAAATCGGTCTGAACGCACATTAACACTGCATGTAGAAATGCACAAAACATGAGAAAGGGCAGTCTGTGACACACCACCAGCTGCTGCAATCACACCTTGGTACCTACCAGAGTCTAAGAGATGCAAACGACCTAACACCTGGACATGGGTAGGGATGGACTTACTGCACAAGGTGTGTCTCTGAAACTAAGGCTTTAAACCAGCTTTGAGCTCACGGATAACAGCGCTACTCAGCCTGGGCTTCACATATATTTCTTCCTCAGTTTGGTCAAATACTGTCATCCTCGGTCTTCTACTCTGCCACAGCCAGAATAGGCATTTTACTGGCCATCACATACAGAGCAGCCATTTTGGAAAACCACTGATGCATTCTGGGTCAGCTTTGTACATTTGGCACACATTTACCACCTGGTTTGAGTTGGTGGTAAAGTGCATGTGCAAAATGGTGTTTTTACGTCTACTCTGTATTTGCGAATGTGACGAGCATAAGATCAGAGATTCATTATTAACGATTTCTTAATAGCGAATTGTATTTTGGAGTTGTTAAAATACAGAATCGTTAATCAGTCACATCATTACATTTACGGCTATTAATGCATTGCTTACATACCAAAAGTGTGTTTTTCTGACTGGTAACTAGATTGCAACTGATTGCTGAGTCGCAAACATTTTGTACATATGCCCTAAATGAGGTGGATGGACCTTCAGTTTTATGGGGATGGTATTCCGTCCCCATTGCGACGGAATACCCTCTTTGCAGAACTCTAAATCAGGCCCCCGTCTTAAAGTTCACATACATGTTCAAGATGGGTCTGGTGGCTTAGTGGACTAATGTGTCCACTGACAGGGCCTGTGTTTCACTTCATGGTTCAAATCTGGACAGGTCAACTCAGCCTTTCATCCTTCTGAGGTCGATAAAATGAGTACCATTGAGTAGGGTAAAAATAATCATCTGTTATTCAGCGCCAAGATGCCTACGGGTGAACGTGCGCCTTACAAATACACGTTATGTAAGAAATATTTAAAACGTTTGTTTTCCACCATTCACCACTTCAGCGTACTTCTCTGTAATGCAGAATGTACATAGAACAAACCCTAAAGAAGCAATAGGTCTTGACAACTGATACTCAAGATCCATGCAGCGAGGCAGCAGCCTTGTAGCACGATTGCCCAGAAAAGGATGCCATGATTCACAAGGAAGTTAAATCTGAAGATGCAAGATGGCGACTGTCTCTCGAGACACGCAAGAGTTTGTAGCCTGCTGTGAATGGCAACTCAGTGCTGCACAATGCGTACTCCATGTGCACGGCCTGTATGCAGACAGCGCCAGCCTATCCGTTGCTGAAATACACTGAGGGCCTCATTTACAACATTTTGGCGCAGAGTTGCGCAACAAGGGTTCGTGCTGTGCTGCCCTGCATCAAAAGAAAAGGGCAGAAATGTGCCGTAGCTCTGAGATACGGCACATTCCTGTCCTCTTTCACAGCGCTGGCGCACAAATTGCTGCCATCCGCCAACGCAGGCATCCATGCACCTTGGTGCATGGGTGTCTGTGTTGAAATTAGGTTGTTTTTGTGGAGGAAGGGGCACCTTGCTTCACAAAAACAACCCTTACGCCAGCCCTGGGGAGGCACAGGCGCATTCCCAGACTTATGCGTTATTGTAAATCTGGGAATGGGTAAAAAGACCATGGGCATAGAGTGGGAACACCCACCACAACACCCATGGCACGCCTCGCCCACGCAGTGTGAGGCAGCGCAGCGACTTGCACTGTGTTGCCTCACATTATATCTAGGAAGCCATTAAAAGCCACGCAGAGTGGCTTTCCGTGGCCTCACTGATGTGGGTAAGCCCAGTGCGCTGCTGGAACGTCAAAAAAGTGCTGTTTCAGCAGCGCACTGGGCTGGTAAATAAGCCCCTGAGTGTGAGCAGCGTCACGTTCCTGCTTCCCCACGCATCGGCCACAAACAATGGTAACCAGTACCTACAGTCCCACCTCCTGACACCCATCACCTTTTGTGTGGTTGATGCAACTTCCTGAGTAGCTAGGGTTCACCCAGACTGTCAGTATCTGTCCCACAGGATCCAAGCTAAACCTCACTGCTGAGACCTAGCAAGTCCAAAACTGGTCTGAGGTAGCATCTGGAGGGGGCAGGCATCTGTCTAGAGTGGCGGAGTGGGTGAAAAACGATTGGTGAGACGCACCCTAGCTCCATTGCAAGTGGTTTAGAGTATGTGCAAGCATTAATCCCACCACCTTCTGTAAGTAGGAGGGGCTAATGGGTACCAGGGAAGCAGCAGGAGAGATTTCAAAGTGACAAGAATGCAGCTGTTGCCAGGAGGTGTGCACAGCAGGAAGGGGATCTTGCTCAGTTGTGGTCATCGCTGCACACCATCCCTTGGGGGGATTCTTGAGGGTCTTCTGGGCTCTTTGCTATGGCTTCTGATGCCCGTGGGTTAGCATGATGGATATCACTATGTGTGCAAGCCTCACTCTTCCACATGGTTCAGGGGTGCAGTGCACGCAATGCCTCATGGTTCGGGTGTGCAGTGCACGCAATGCCTCATGGTTCGGGTGTGCAGTGCACGCAATGCCTCATAGTTCGGGTGTGCAGTGCACGCAATGCCTCATGGTTCGGGTGTGCAGTGCACGCAATGCCTCATGGTTCGGGTGTGCAGTGCACATGCATCTCTGTGATTCAGGGGTGCAGCCTGCTGTTTCTCAGGGTGGATCAAACACGCTCTGCTCCTGTTTCGAACTTGTGCAATTGTTCAATTCTTTGTTTGTGGCAAGCACCATCTCCCTCTGTCTCTCACCATCTCCCTCTGTCTCTCACCATCTCCCGCTGTCTCTCACCATCTGCCGCTGTCTCTCACCATCTGCCTCTGTCTCTCACCATCTCCCTCTGTCTCTCACCATCTCCCTCTGCCTCTTACCATCTGCCTCTGTCTCTCACCATCTCCCTCTGTCTCTCACCATCTGCCTCTGTCTCCCACCATCTCCTTGTTTTTTTTTTTTTTGATAATCAATTTTATGTGCATTTGAAAATCCAAACATACAAAAGACAGCATGTGATTGCGCAGTATATCAAAGTCCATCATCGGCAGACAACAAAAGTCCCAGCCGTACTGTATTGCCTTCAAGCAAACCACCCCCCCAGAGAAGCGATATAACAAGGTAGGAGAGAAGTCAGGCCCATAACTTAAGACAATATGTTTAACCATTTGCCCCATATTTTATGAAATTTCTCAGGGCATCCCCGGGCCTCAAAGAGGGGCTCCTCCTGTGTCGCGCACCAATCCACCCCCGTCGCCTCTTCCGTAAGGTAGGGGGTTTGGCCTGAGCCCAGGCCGCTGCAATATCGCGCTTAGCCACCGCCACCGCTGTGCCCAAAAAGCGTTTGTCGGCTCTAGAGCCATCCAGTCCATCAAAGACCCCCAGAAGAAGGCGTAATGGATCGTGAGGAACCTGCCAACCCAGAGTGTGTGTGAGGTCAGACTCCACACCCGACCAAAACGGAGCAAGGCCCAGGCACAACCAGACCATGTGGTAGAAATCGGCCTGGGCTTGGCCACATCGGGTGCAGTCTGGGGAGGGGCGCAGGGGTGAGATAAGCCGTGTGGAGGTAGTAGAGCTGGATAAGACGCAATTTAGAGGAGGTCGTCGGGGTTTTGGGAGCCATAAGGGCATCGCGCCAGTCTGCCTCTTCAAGGGGACCCAGCCAACCCTCCCAGCGGGTGCGCAGCGAGTCTAGGGTGGTAGGGCCATTGTTCATGAGGGAGCGATATATCACGTGACACCCTCCTCTGCCTAGGTTACCCATCATGACCTGGGCTTCCAGCGGGCTGAACTCAGGAAGCGAGGTGCCTGATGGAATATGTGTATTAAGGGCGAGGCGGAGTTGTAGATATCTATAAAATTGGGTAGTGTGAAGGGAGTGATGCTGCTGCAGATCAGGGAAAGCCCTGACGTGGTCTCCCACCCAGACGTCTCCAAGGAGCGAGATCCCGACCTGATCCCACTGCCGGAAACCCTCAAGGGTCGATGTTTCACGCAGCCATGTGCCGTGCCACAGAGGGGTAAGTTGGGTAAGTCTCTTATCCCAACCCGTATAGTGCAGGGCAGAGCGCCAGGCCACCAAAACCACTCTGGTGATTGGAGGGAGCGTTTGTGGAATGGGGGTCCCATACAGGTAGGCTTGGATTTGCAGGAAGTCCATAGAGCGCAGCTCAGTCCGGTAGGCCGGGTCGGACCAGCCTCCAGTGAACCAGTCGTAGACCACTATGAGTTTGGTGGCCAGATAGTAAAGATGAAGATTGGTCATGCCCATACCCCCATCAAGGGGAGGGATCCGGCAGCGAGCCAAGGATATACGGGGTCTCCCACCCCCCCAGAGAAACCTAGAAATTACCCCATCAAAGTCTCGGAACCAACTACCTGAAAGGTGAACGGTGGTGTTTTGGAGAATGTAAAGGAAGTGGGGAAGGATCATCATTTTAAAAAGCGCCCCTCTTCCAAGGGGGTTAAGGGGAAGGGATTGCCAATGCTTCAGGTCGTTTTTGGCTTTTGTGACCAGAGGTGTAATATTAAGGGCCCATTCCAGCTCCGGGAGCAGAGTCACCCAGATCCCTAGATACTTAAACGACTGTCTCCGTAAATGGATATTGGATTGCCAATCAAAGCAAGCCCTAGAGGGATGGAGGGGGATCAGAGTGGACTTCGTCGGGTTGAGTCGCAGACCCGAGACGTTCTCAAAGTCCTGGAGCACAGTCAGACAACGCGGGCGGAGGTCTCTGGGTCGGCTAAGAAAAGAAGGACGTCGTCCGCGTACAGGGCAATTTTATCTACCTGGTGGGGGTCCCAGGACCACCCCTGAATTTGGAGGTCAACCCGTCTGAGGAAGGCCAGGGGTTCCATCGCGAGCGCAAATAAGAGGGGCGAGAGAGGGAACCCCTGGCGCGTGCCTCTTCGGATTGGAAACGCCTCTGAGAAGGTCCCGTTGGTCAGGACTCTTGCTTTGGGGCTGGAGTACAAGACACGGATGAGCCGTCTGAAATGGGGGCCGAAACCCATCGTGATGAGAACGTCCTCTAAGTAGCCCCAGTCAACCGTGTCGAAGGCCTTCTCAAAATCAATGAGCAGCAGGGCCAGGTACGGTGTGAGGAGGTGGCGGTTGGCCAGGGCAAGGTGGAGACGCCGTATGCAGTGCCGAGTACCGCGCGCTGGCATGAAGCCACACTGGTCTGGGTGGATCAATGTGTGTAGCAGGGGGCGGAGACGCTGGGCCAGGGCAGTGGCGAAGATTTTCATTTCAGTATTAATTAAAGAAATCGGACGGTAGTCCGCACAGGAGAGAGAAGGTGGCTGGGTCTTCGGGATGACTACTATGGTGGCCGCATCAGTCTCAGAGGGAAAGGAGCCCTTCACGGTTACATGGTGGAAGAGGTCGGCCAGGTGGGGCACCGATATGTCCCGGTATGCCGCATAGTACTCTTGCAGGAAACCATCTGGTCCCGGTGTCCTCCCGGAGTGTAGTAGGGAAATAGCCCCGTGTATCTCTTCTGGGGTAAAGGGGAGGTCAAGGTCCTTTGATTCAGCCTGAGCTAGGCAGGGCAGCTGGACCTCCGCTCGGTCCAGCAGGTCGACCAGAGAAGCCCCAGGGGGCCGGGCTGAACCATCTCCTTGTTTTATATCAACCTTTCACAGCTCTCTCTCACTCTCCTCACATTCCCTCCATCTTTCCACTACCAGCTTCTTTCCATTTCTTCCTGAAGGATGGAATTTAGATGGTAGCTGTTACCCCTGTTTTCCCCCATGTGACCCCTGGCACTGCCCTTGCGCCCCCTGGTCTCAGAGGGGGAAAAGCAGTGCCAAGAACAGAAGGCAGACATTGTCTTGATGAGCACTATTGCTTATAACAGCTCCCCCTGGGACACAACATTTTAGCTCTGATATACACATACTGCAGTACAATTCATGGCCTTCAGAGTAAAATAAAAAATACACATTATGAACAAATTGTCGTCATGACTCATTATTGTGAATATAAATAAAATGATGTGTTTGAATAAAACCTTCACCTCTGTGCTTCACTGGAGTGAATATGTCTTACTAGCGTTAGTAAATCAATACCTTTTACCAATAAAAATTGCAATTCCAACCAATAACATGGTTCATTTTTAATATATGTTCCATAGGGTTGACATGATACCTCTTGATGTTATATTGTTTTTATAAATCTTTTTTTTCGTATGCACCCTGTGATTCATAACTATATTTTGTCTTTAAGGTGCACAATCACTCAATCAGGGAATTGTAAAGCGCACAAATATCCCGTGAGGGCCTCAAGGCGCTGAAGTTGCTCGCTGCTTCATGGTGATCTGTTCATTCAGCGACAAGACATCATTGATGTCAATTATGTTAATGTTAATGTTAATGTTAATGTTAATTGGAGCTTCTAAAGCGCATATCACCAACTGGTCTCTAAGCGCTGTGAGAGAAGGCACCATAGCGGCTCTACTGAGTAGTGCGCCCTAGCTTAGGCCAAAATTATGCCCCAGGCTTCTATGAAGAGGATGGTTTTTAATTTTTTCCTAAAAGGGAGAAGTGCTGGTTCTTTGCGGAGGCCTTCTGGCAACTTATTCCAGAGCTGGGGGATCAATGTAGAGAAAGCTCTGCCCCCCTTGGAGGAGCTCAAGAAGCGAGCACAGGATAATAACCCAGCATCTGAAGACCGCAGGGAGCGCACTGGTACATAAGTTACCAAGCGTTCTTTAATATATGCTGGGGCCTGTCCATAGATTGCTTTATGGGCTATACATAGCCCCTTGAATCTAGATCTCTGTTTCACTGGGAGCCAGTGTAGCTGCTGTAGTAGCACGGTAGCGTGGGCCCTCCTAGGAAGCCTGAAAATCAGTCTGGCAGCATCGTTCATGACTACCTGGAGTTTTGTTAGCTCCTTCTCTGGAAGGCCAACATACAGTGAATTCCCGTAGTCTAAACGAGAAATAATCAGTGCAGTCACTGCCATGCGAAGTGCGGTAAACGACAGAAGGGGGCAAGTTTGCGTAACAGTCTTAGCAGCCCCACACATGTTCCCACCACAGCAGAAACTTGGTGGGACATGGAAAGTTTGGCATCCAATTTTATCCCTAGGCTCTTTACAACTGAGGCTGGCTTTGGAGTAGGGCCCAGCTCTTGAGGCCAGAATTGGTCACTCCAGGGGTTAGTATCTGTGGTGACAGCCAAAACCTCAGTTTTATCGGGGTTTATTTTGAGGGAATTGGCTGTCATCCAGTTTATTGTAAACTTCAAAATGTTCTGTATTCGAACATGGGCCGAGGGGGAATTAGCAATCTGGATGATAATTTGGGTATCATCTGCATAGTTAAAGACTTGGCACTCCATACCAGATAGAGCTGCCACAAGGGGGTAGAGGTAGGCATTAAAGAGAAGGGGAGACAGTGCCGATCAGAAACCTGATCAGCAAGGATCCTTTGCGATCGGTCTGATAAATAAGAAGTGAGCCATTGGAGTGCTACCCCCTGAACTCCTAGTTCCCCCATCCGCGACAAGAGTAGTCCATGGTTGACCGTATCGAATGCCGCGGACAGGTCTAGCAGAACCAAGGCACATGGTTTTTTGGTATCTGCCATCAGCCTGAGTTCATCCAGAACTGCCAACATCACTAGCTCTGTACTGTGGTGAGCCCTAAAACCAGCCTGTTTTGTGTGAAGTAGCTGATTGCTCTCTAGGTGGTGAGTGAGGGTTTTCAGCACATGTTGCTCCAGCACCTTTGGCAAGAAAGGGAGCTGAGAGATAGGCCTAAAGTTTTTAAGATTTGCTGCATAAGCCCCAGGTTTTTTCAATAGAGGTCTAACTCTAGCCTCTTTAAAACTGGTTGGAACAAGGCCGGTTTTAAGGGATCGGTTTAATAAATTGAGAACCTCCTTTTCCACAGCAGGAAGTGCCAAGCTTAAACACCATAGGTGGACAAGGGTCCGCAGGTGAACCTGATTTGGTCCGTGCCATGAGAAGGCACAGAGAGTCGTGATCTAATTCAGGGAAGGTTAAAAGAGGTGTAACATAGGCAGGAAGCGTAGGAGCCGCCACAGAAGGGATCTGGATAGCAGGGGTTTGATGGATGACTGCCAAGAGGTCGTTAACTTTGTGCAAAAATAAGTCTGAAATTTATTGCAGTCTGTAAGGCAGCCTAAAGGACTCTGTTCAGGTGACTGTCTTAGCTCTGTTATAATCCGAAAGGTCTCCTTCTGTTTATTCTCGGCGGCCAAGATCCTGGATTCATAGAATTCCGCCTTCCTGGCTATGATGGCTTTTTTATAGGTGGCAAACTTAGCTTTGTATTCGGCGAGTGCGCCTGGATCGTATGTTTTACGCCAGGCTCTCTCAAACCGACGTAGCATTTGTTTTTCCTCCCTGAGTGCCGCATTAAACCAGGGCGCCCCATTGCCCTTGTGCCTCACTCTCTCTCTACGAGCAGGAGCAACTTTGTCAATAGCATTCCTCATCCTAAATGCGAGGGACTCGCTTTCCTGGTCAAGGGTACCCTGCACTAAGTTTTCTGAAGCTGAGTTACGCAGGATTGTAACTAGGACATCTTTTTTATTTTCTTCCACCCACGTAAGACTTTCCATTCTGGGGGGGTGAGGGGTCCTACCGGCAAGGGGAATTACGCACCTGATCAAGAAGTGGTCGGACCAAACGCAGGGACTGATATCTACTAAACTGGTAGAGGGGTCAGTGGTCCAAACTAGATCAAGGGTGTGACCTTTTTCATGGGTGGGGACCTTAATAAGTTGTCTAAGTTCCAAGGTAGTCAGAGCCTCTTCCAATTGTATGGCATGGGTATCTCTAGGTACAAGGTTCCAATGTAGGTTAAAGTCTCCTATTACCATAACATTTTGGTACCGGGAACGAAGGTCACTCACTAACTCTATAAAGCGCTCAAGGAATTTAGTAGAGGTTTGAGGGGGACGATAAACCACCACTAGGACTAGGCAGGATGTCTTGAAGAGAATCTTAGCTCCCAAAATGTCTGCGCCCTCAATGTTATCGGTAACTATTGTATTTAGCGTAAGTTGTTTGTTATATAACAAAGCAACCCCCCCACCTCTTGTGTCTCCCATTCTGTTATGCCATAGGGCTGTGTAGTCTAGAGGCAGGGCTGCTGTCATGTCTGATATTGAGGAATCTTTAACCCCTTCCATGCTCATGACGAGCTGGACTCGTCATGGCACACAGTGCTCGTGTGCTCATGACGAGTCCAGCTCGTCATGGAACCCAGTCAAGGAAATCCCTCTGGTGCGGGCACCAGAGGGATTCCCTTTCATCTCCTAAGCCTCGGGAGCTGGGGAAGAGCTTCCCCAGCTCCCGAGGCTCCCCTGGTTTCCCTGAAATGACGATCGGCGCGCACGTCGCGCTGATCTCATTTCAGTGAAACTGAAACTGAAATGAGCCAAGAGGCTCATTACAGTTTCAGTTTCTACGTGCTCAGGGGCTATCTCAGCCCCCTGAGCACGTAGAAACTCAGGAGAGGTATCGCTGGAAAGGGGAGAATCTCCTTTCCAATGGTACCTCACTAGTGGATCTCTGCTTGGGGATCGCCCCAGGAGGGCGATCCCCAAGCAGGGATCCACTCACTAGGCACCAGGGAGGGGAGCGGCCCCTTGGGCAAGGGCCTTTGCTCC
This sequence comes from Calotriton arnoldi, assembly GCA_963921515.1. Classification (NCBI taxonomy): domain Eukaryota; kingdom Metazoa; phylum Chordata; class Amphibia; order Caudata; family Salamandridae; genus Calotriton; species Calotriton arnoldi. Next base: position 1,295,126 of record CAWUFW010003833.1, read on the forward strand.
CCCATACAATTTTTGGCATAATTAGTCTTTCTGCCCCCCTGGGGGTAGATGGGGGCAGTAGCCCCCAATCTGCCCCCGGGGGTAGAAAGCCCACTAGACACCAGGGATTTCTATTTAAATTATATTTAGGGGTGGGGGCTGCCCAAAACGGGCATGCCGATGCCCCCATCCCCCCGGCCACAAAATTAGTCTTTCTGCCCCCTGGGGGCAGATGGGGCAGTAGCTCCCCAATCTGCCCCCCGGGGGCAGAAAGCCCACTAGATACCAGGGATTTTTTTGAAAATTATAGTTAGGGGTGGGGCTGCCCAATATGGGCATGCCAATGCCCCCACCCCACCCCGCCGCAAAGGTACAGTCTTTCTGCCCCTCCTGGGGGCAGATGGGGGCAGTAGCCCCCAATCTGCCCCCCGGGGGCAGAAAGCCCACTAGATACCAGGGATTTGTTTTAAATTATAATTTGGGGTGGGGGCTGCCCAATATGGGCATGCCAATGCCCCCACCCCACCCCGCCGCAAAGGTACAGTCTTTCTGCCCCTCCTGGGGGCAGATGGGGGCAGTAGCCCCCAATCTGCCCCCCGGGGGGCAGAAAGCCCACTAGACACCAGGTTTTTTTTCCCTCGATACATTTAGGGGTGGGGGTTGCCCAAGATGGGCATGCCAATGCCCCCACCCCTCCCCCACGAAATTCCAGTCTTTCTGCCCCCCGGGGGGCAGATGGTGGCAGCGGCCACCAATCTGCACCCACCCGGGGTTCAGAAATACCCTAGATGCCAGGGATTATTTTTTTATAGGCCCGGGGTGGGGGCTGCCCAGAATGGGCATGCAAATGCCCCCACCCTACCCCCAAAGAAAAAAAAACTTTCTGCCCCCAGGAGGCAGATGGGGGCAACAGCCCCTGATCTGCCCCCTCGGGGAGGGGGCAGAAAGCCCACTAAGCGCCAGGGATTTTTTTTTTATATAGGTAGGGGTGGGGGCTGCCCAGAATTTGCATGTCAATGCCCCCAACCCAAAAAAAATGCTACAGTCTTTCTGCCCCCCTGGGAGGCAGATGGGGCAATAGCACCTTATCTGCCCCCCCGGGGGGGCAGAAAGCCCACTAGCCACCAGGGATTTTTTTTTTTTACAAAGTTCGGGGTGGGGGCTGCCAAGAATGGACATGCCAATGCCCCCACCCAACCCCAAAAAAGATGTCACTGTCTTTCTGCCCCTCCCAGGAGGCAGATGGGGGCAGTAGCCCCTGATCTGCCCCCCGGGGGGGCAGAAAGCCCACTATGTGCCAGCGATTATGCTGGCTTTTTTATACGGAGGGGTGGGGGCTGACCAGCATAGGCATCCCAATGCCCCCGACCCCCCAAAAGAATAGCCACAGTCTTTCTGCCCCCTCGGGGGCATATCGGGGCAATAGCCCCTGATTTCCCCCTCCCCAGGGCGGCAGAAAGCCCACTAGGCACTGACTTTTTTTCGGAATGTGCCTACCTGTTGAATTTGGTTCCTAGCTCTGCCGGCACCCAGGGAAACCTAGCAAACCTATACATTTTTTAAAACTAGACACCCAGGGGAATCCAGGATGGGCTGACTTGACTGGCTCTCACCAGGTTCTGTTACCCAGAATCCCTTGCAAACCTAAAAATTTGTCCCAAAAAAACACATTTTCCTCACATTTTTGTGGTGGAAAGTTCTGGAATCTGCGTGGATCCACAAAATTCCACCCACCCCGCGTTCCCCAAAGTCTTTCGAGAAAAATGGTACCTCACTTGTGTGGGTAGGACTAGTGGCCGCGACAGGAAACGGCCCAAAACGCAACATGGACACACCACATTTTCACAGTGAAAACGGACCCTTTTTTGCAAAGTGCCTAGCTGTAGATTTTGAACTCCTAACTCTGCCGGCACCTAGGGAAACCTAGAAAACCTATACATTTTTGAAGACTAGATACCCAGGGGAATCCAGGATTGGGTCACTTGACTGGCTCTCACCAGGTTCTGTTACCCAGAATCCCTTGCAAACCGAAACATTTGTCAAAAAACAAATTTTCCTCACATTTCTGTGGTGGAAAGTTCTGGAATCTGCGTGGATCCACAAATTTCCACCCATCCCGCGTTCCCCAAAGTCTTCCGAGAAAATGGCACCTCACATGTGTGGGTAGGCCTAGTGCCCGCGACAGGAAACGGCCCAAACGCAACGTGGACACACCACATTTTCACAGTGAAAACGGACCCTTTTTTTGCAAAGTGCCTAGCTGTAGATTTTGAACCCTAACACTGCCAGCACCTAGGGAAACCTAGCAAACCTATACATTTTTGAAAACTAGACACCCAGGGGAATCCAGGATGGGGTGACTTGACTGGCTCTCACCAGGATCTGTTACCCAGAATCCCTTGCAAACCTAAAAATATGTCCAAAAAACACATTTTCCTCACATTTCTGTGGTGGAAAGTTCTGGAATCTGCGTGGATCCACAAATTTCCTACCACCCTGCGTTCCCCCAGGGCTCCCGATAAAAATGGTACCTCACTTGTGTGGGTAGGCATAGTGGCTGAAACAGGAAATGGCCCAAATCGTATTGTGGAGACTTCAAAACTACCTATAACAAAACTACCTGGTTTTGGGGGCACCTGGTTTTGGCCCCGGGCTCGCCGCCATCTAGGGAAACCTACCAATCCCACACATTTCTGAAAACTAGACACCCTGGGGAGTCCAATGAGGTATGGCTTGCGTGGATCCCCCAACGTTTCCCTACCCAGAATCCCCTGCAACCCTCAAATTTAGCTGAAAAAACATATTTTCCACATATTTTTGCGTGGAATCACCGTGCTGGCACAAATGTCCTACCACCCAGCGTTTCCCTTGTTCCCCGAGTAAAATGATACCTCACTTGTGTGGGTGTCCAAAGCAGAACTGGCTAAAAACGTATTTTTAAAAAAATATAGCGCTTAGAATTCTCGGTGCTATACCCTAAATCCCTATGTTTTGGGCTCTTCCCAGTCACAGGCCTTTGGCCCACCCACACAAGTGAGGTATCATTTTACTCGGGAGAACAAGGGGAACGCTGGGTGGTAGGACATTTGTGCCGGCACGGTGATCCCACGCAAAAATGTATGGAAAAAGTGATTTTTTCAGCTAAATTTGAGGTTTGCAGGGGATTCTGGGTAGGAAAACGTTGTGGGACCCACGCAAGCCATACCTCGCTGGACTCCCCGGGTGTCTAGCTTTCAGAAATGTTTGAGTTTGGTAGTTTCCCAAGATGGCCACCGAGCCCAGGGCCAAAAACTCCTGGGACCCCCTTGCAAAACCAGGTTGTTTTGTGATAAGTAATTTTGATGTCGCCTCAATAGGTTTTGGGCCCTTTTCTGTCGCGGGTACTTGACCCACCCACGCAAGTGAGGTATCATTTTTATCGGGAGACCTGGGGGAACGCTGGGTGGGAGGAAATTTGTGGATCCACGTAGATTCCAGAACTTTCCCACATAGAAATTTGAGAGAAAAGTGATTTTTTCCAGCTAAATTTGAGGTTTGCAGGGCATTCTGGGTAGGAAAACGTTGGGGGATCCACGCAAGCCATACCTCGTTGGACTCCCCGGGTGTCTAGTTTTCAGAAATGTGTGGGTTTGGTAGGTTTCCCAAGATGGCCGCCGAGCCCGGGGCCAAAAACCCAGGTGACTCCCCTTGCAAAACCAGCTTGTTTTGTGATAGATCATTTTGATGTCTCCTCAATACGTTTTGGGCCCTTGCCTGTTGCGGGTACTTGAACCACCCACACCAGTGAGGTTTTTGGCCCTGGGCTCGGCGGCCATCTTAGGAAACCTACCAAACCCACACATTTCTGAAAACTAGACACTCTGGGGAGTCCAGCGAGGTATGGCTTGCGTGGGTCCCCCAATGTTTTCCTACCCAGAATCCCCTGCAAACCTGATATTTTGCTGAAAAAATCACTTTTTCGCACATTTTTGTGTGGTAAAGTTGTGGAATCATGGGGCTGACACAAATTTCCTACCACCCAGCAATCCCCCAGGTCTCCCGATAAAAATGGTGCCTCACTCGGGTGGGAGGCCCAAGTACCCGCGACAGGCAAGGGCCCACAACGTATTGAGGCGACCTCAAAATGGCCTATCACAAAACGACCTGGTTTTGCAAGGGGGTCCCATGACATTTTGGCCCGGGGCTCGGCGGCCACCTATGGAAACCTACCAAACCTACACATTTCTGAAAAGTAGACACCCGGGCATTCCAGGGAGGTATGACTTGTGTGGATCCACCAACGTTTTCTTACCCAGAATCCCCTGCAAACCTGATATTTTGCTGAAAAAATCACTTTTTTCGCACATTTTTGTGTGGTAAAGTTGTGGAATCATGGGATTGACACAAATTTCCTACCACCCAGCGTTCCCCAGGTCTCCCAATAAAAATGGTGCCTCACTCGGTTGGGAGGCCCAAGTACTCGCGACAGGCAAGGGCCCACAACGTATTGAGGCGACCTCAAAATGGCCTATCACAAAACTACCTGTTTTTGCAAGGGGGTCCCATGACGTTTTGGCCCGGGGCTCGGCGTCCACCTAGGGAAACCTACCAAACCTACACATTTCTGAAAAGTAGACACTCGGGGATTCCAGGGAGGTATGGCTTGCGTGGATCCACCAAAGTTTTCTTACCCAGAATCCCCTGCAAACCTGATGTTTTGCTGAAAAAATCACTTTTTTCGCACATTTTTGTGTGGTAAAGTTGTGGAATCATGGGATTGACATAAATTTCCTACCACCCAGCGTTCCCCCAGGTCTCCCAATAAAAATGGTGCCTCACTCGGGTGGGAGGCCCAAGTACCCGCGACAGGCAAGGGCCCACAACGTATTGAGGCGACCTCAAAATGGCCTATCACAAAACTACCTGTTTTTGCAAGGGGGGTCCCATGACGTTTTTGCCCGGGGCTCGGCGTCCACCTAGGGAAACCTACCAAACCTACACATTTCTGAAAAGTAGACACCTGGGGATTCCAGGGAGGTATGGCTTGCGTGGATCCGCCAACGGTTTCACCCAGAATCCCCTGCAAACCTGAAATTTGGCTGAAAAATCACTTTTTCACACATTTTTGTGTGGTAGTTGTGGCATCACGGGGCTGACACAAATTCTCTACCACCCAGCGTTCCCCCAGGTCTCCCGATAAAAATGGTGCCTCACTCGGGTGGGAGGCCCAAGTACCCGCGACAGGCAAGGGCCCAAAACATTTTGTGATAGGCAATTTTGATGTCGCCTCAATACGTTGTGGGCCCTTGCCTGTCGCGTGTACTTGGGCCTCCCACACAAGTGAGGCACCATTTTTATCGGGAGACCTGGGGGAACGCTGGGTGGTAGGAAATTTGTGTGAGGCCAGTGATGCCACACTTTCCACACAAAAATGTGTGAAAAAAGTGATTTTTTTCAGCTAAAATTGAGGTTTGCAGGGATTCTGGCAAGGAAACGTTGGGGGATCCACGCAAGCCATACCTCCCTGGAAGCCCCCGGGTGTCTACTTTTCAGAAATGTGTGGGTTTGGTAGGTTTCCCTAGATGGCTACCGAGCACGGGGCCAAAAACCCAGGTGACACCCCCGTGCAAAACCAGGTCGTTTTGTGAAAGGCCATTTTGAGGTCGCCTCACTACGTTGTGGGCCCTTGCCTGTCGCGGGTACTTGGGCCTCCCACACGAGTGAGGCACCATTTTTATCGGGAGACCTGGGGGAACGCTGGGTGGTAGGAAATTTGTGTCAGCCCCATGATTCCACAACTTTACCACACAACAATGTGCGAAAAAAGTGATTTTTTGAGCAAAATATCAGGTTTGCAGGGGATTCTGGGTAAGAAAACTTTGGTGGATCCACGCAAGCCATACCTCCCTGGAATCCCCGGGTGTCTACTTTTCAGAAATGTGTAGGTTTGGTAGGTTTCCCTAGGTGGCCGCCGAGCCCGGGCCAAAACGTCATGGGACCCCCTTGCAAAACCAGGTAGTTTTGTGATAGGCCATTTTGAGGTCGCCTCAATACGTTGTGGGCCCTTGCCTGTCGCGGGTACTTGGGCCTCCCACCCGAGTGAGGCACCATTTTTATCGGGAGACCTGGGGGAACGCTGGGTGGTAGGAAATTTGTGTGAGGCCAGTGATGCCACACTTTCCCACACAAAAATGTGTGAAAAAGTGATTTTTTCAGCTAAAATTGAGGTTTGCAGGGGATTCTGGGTAAGGAAACGTTGGGGGATCCACGCAAGCCATACCTCCCTGGAAGCCCCCGGGTGTCTACTTTTCAGAAATGTGTGGGTTTGGTAGGTTTCCCTAGATGGCTACCGAGCACGGGGCCAAAAACCCAGGTGACCCCCTTGCAAAACCAGGTCGTTTTGTGAAAGGCCATTTTGAGGTCGCCTCACTACGTTGTGGGCCCTTGCCTGTCGCGGGTACTTGGGCCTCCCACACGAGTGAGGCACCATTTTTATCGGGAGACCTGGGGGAACGCTGGGTGGTAGGAAATTTGTGTCAGCCCCATGATTCCACAACTTTACCACACAACAATGTGCGAAAAAGTGATTTTTTGAGCAAAATATCAGGTTTGCAGGGATTCTGGGTAAGAAAACTTTGGTGGATCCACGCAAGCCATACCTCCCTGGAATCCCCCGGGTGTCTACTTTTCAGAAATGTGTAGGTTTGGTAGGTTTCCCTAGGTGGCCGCCGAGCCCCGGGCCAAAACGTCATGGGACCCCCCTTGCAAAACCAGGTAGTTTTGTGATAGGCCATTTTGAGGTCGCCTCAATACGTTGTGGGCCCTTGCCTGTCGCGGGTACTTGGGCCTCCCACCCGAGTGAGGCACCATTTTTATCGGGAGACCTGGGGGAACGCTGGGTGGTAGGAAATTTGTGTGAGGCCAGTGATGCCACACTTTCCCACACAAAAATGTGTGAAAAAAGTGATTTTTTCAGCTAAAATTGAGGTTTGCAGGGGATTCTGGGTAAGGAAACGTTGGGGGATCCACGCAAGCCATACCTCCCTGGAAGCCCCCGGGTGTCTACTTTTCAGAAATGTGTGGGTTTGGTAGGTTTCCCTAGATGGCTACCGAGCACGGGGCCAAAAACCCAGGTGACCCCCCTTGCAAAACCAGGTCGTTTTGTGAAAGGCCATTTTGAGGTCGCCTCACTACGTTGTGGGCCCTTGCCTGTCGCGGGTACTTGGGCCTCCCACACGAGTGAGGCACCATTTTTATCGGGAGACCTGGGGGAACGCTGGGTGGTAGGAAATTTGTGTCAGCCCCATGATTCCACAACTTTACCACACAACAATGTGCGAAAAAGTGATTTTTTGAGCAAAATATCAGGTTTGCAGGGGATTCTGGGTAAGAAAACTTTGGTGGATCCACGCAAGCCATACCTCCCTGGAATCCCCGGGTGTCTACTTTTCAGAAATGTGTAGGTTTGGTAGGTTTCCCTAGGTGGCCGCCGAGCCCCGGGCCAAAACGTCATGGGACCCCCTTGCAAAACCAGGTAGTTTTGTGATAGGCCATTTTGAGGTCGCCTCAATACGTTGTGGGCCCTTGCCTGTCGCGGGTACTTGGGCCTCCCACCCGAGTGAGGCACCATTTTTATCGGGAGACCTGGGGGAACGCTGGGTGGTAGGAAATTTGTGTGAGGCCAGTGATGCCACACTTTCCCACACACAAATGTGTGAAAAAAGTGATTTTTTCAGCTAAAATTGAGGTTTGCAGGGGATTCTGGGTAAGGAAACGTTGGGGGATCCACGCAAGCCATACCTCCCTGGAAGCCCCCGGGTGTCTACTTTTCAGAAATGTGTGTGTTTGGTAGGTTTCCCTAGGTGCCGGCAGAGCTAGGGTTCACAAACTACAGCTAGGCACTTTGCCAAAAAAGGGTCATTTTTCACTGCGAAATTGAGGTGAGACCACGTTGCGTTTTGCGCCGTTTCCTGTCGCGGGCACTAGGCCGACCCACACAAGTGAGGTACCATTTTTCTCAGAAGACTTTGGGGAACGCGGGGTGGGTGGAAATTTGTGAATCCACGCAGATTCCAGAACTTTCCACCACAGAAATGTGGGGAAAATGTGGTTTTTTTGACAATGTTTTAGGTTTGCAAGGGATTCTGGGTAACAGAACCTGGTGGGAGGCAGTCCAGTCACCCCATCCTGGATTCCCCTAGGTGTCTAGTTTTCAAAAATGTATAGGTTTGCTAGGGTTCCCTAGGTGCCGGTAGAGCTAGGGTTCAAAAACTACAGCTAGGCACTTTGCCAAAAAAGGGTCATTTTTCACTGCGAAATTGAGGTGTGACCACATTGCGTTTTGCGCCGTTTCCTGTCACAGGCACTAGGCCGACCCACACAAGTGAGGTACCATTTTTCTCGGAAGACTTTGGGGAACGCGGGGTGGGTGGAAATTTGTGGATCCACGCAGATTCCAGAACTTTCCACCACAGAAATGTGGGGAAAATGTGGTTTTTTTGACAATTTTTTATGTTTGCAAGGGATTCTGGGTAACAGAACCTGGTGGGAGGCAGTCCAGTCACCCCATCCTGGATTCCCCTGGGTGTCTAGTTTTCAAAAATGTATAGGTTTGCTAGGTTTCCCTAGGTGCCGGCAGAGCTAGGGTTCAAAAACTACAGCTAGGCACTTTGCCAAAAAGGGTCATTTTTCACTGCGAAATTGAGGTGTGACCACGTTGCGTTTTGCGCCGTTTCCTGTCGCAGGCACTAGGCCGACCCACACAAGTGAGGTGCCATTTTTCTCGTAAGACTTTGGGGAACGCGGGGTGGGTGGAAATTTGTGGACCCACGCAGATTCCAGAACTTTCCACCACAGAAATGTGGGGAAAATGTGGTTTTTTTGACAATTTTTTATGTTTGCAAGGGATTCTGGGTAACAGACCCTGGTGGGAGGCAGTCAAGTCACCCCATCCTGGATTCCCCTCGGTGTCTAGTTTTCAAAAATGTATAGGTTTGCTAGGTTTCCCTAGGTGCCGGCAGAGCTAGGGTTCAAAAACTACAGCTAGGCACTTTGCCCAAAAAGTGTCATTTTTCACTGCAAAATTGAGGTGTGACCACGTTGCGTTTTGCGCCGTTTCCTGTCGCAGGCACTAGGCCGACCCACACAAGTGAGGTACCATTTTTCTCGGAAGACTTTGGGGAACGCGGGGTGGGTGGAAATTTGTGGATCCACGCAGATTCCAGAACTTTCCACCACAGAAATGTGGGGAAAATGTGGTTTTTTTGACAATTTTTTATGTTTGCAAGGGATTCTGGGTAACAGAACCTGGTGGGAGGCAGTCAAGTCACCCCATCCTGGATTCCCCTGGGTGTCTAGTTTTCAAAAATGTATAGGTTTGCTAGATTTCCCTAGGTGCCGGCACAGCTAAGGTTCAAAAACTACAGCTAGGCACTTTGCCAAAAAAGGGTCATTTTTCACTGCGAAATTGAGGTGTGACCACGTTGCGTTTTGCGCCGTTTCCTGTCGCAGGCACTAGGCCGACCCACACAAGTGAGGTACCATTTTTCTTGTAAGACTTTGGGGAACGCGGGGTGGGTGGAAATTTGTGGCTCCACGCAGATTCCAAAACTTTCCACCACAGAAATGTGGGGAAAATGTGGTTTTTTTGACAATTCTTTAGGTTTGCAAGGGATTCTGGGTAACAGAACCTGGTGGGAGGAAGTCAAGTCACCCCATCCTGGATTCCCTGGGTGTCTAGTTTTCAAAAATGTATAGGTTTTCTAGGTTTCCCTAGGTGCCGGCAGAGCTAGGGTTCAAAAACTACAGCTAGGCACTTTGCCAAAAAAGGGTCATTTTTCACTGCGAAATTGAGGTGTGACCACGTTGCGTTTTGCACAGTTTCCTGTCGCAGGCACTAGGACGACCCACACAAGTGAGGTACCATTTTTCTCGTAAGACTTTGGGGAACGCGGGGTGGGTGGAAATTTGTGGATCCATGCAGATTCCAGAACTTTCCACCACAGAAATGTGGGGAAAATGTGTTTTTTGGACAATTTTTTATGTTTGCAAGGGATTCTGGGTAACAGAACCTGGTGGGAGGCAGTCAAGTCACCCCATCCTGGATTCCCCTGGGTGTCTAGTTTTCAAAAATGTATAGGTTTGCTAGGTTTCCCTAGGTGCCGGCAGAGCTAGGGTTCAAAAACTACACCTAGGCACTTTGCAAAAAAAGGGTAATTTTTCATTGTGAAAATGTGGTACGTCCACGTTGCATTTTGAGCCATTTCCTGTTGTGGGCACAAGGGCTACCCACACAAGTGAGGTACCATTTTTATCGGGAGACTTAGGGTAACACAGAATTGTAGAGCAACTGTTATTACCTATTGACTTTCGATGCATTTCTGCCTTCCAAATGAAAGACAATGTGTAAAAAATAAGTCATTTTGAAAAATGACCTATAATTCTCATGCTAGTATGGGTACTCCCAATTTCGGAAATGTGCAAATATCTACTGTTTCTAAAATCTACATTTTGTTCCCATTTCAGAAATACATAGGTGTCTTTCATAACAATTTTTCCATGTATACATTTTCCCAAAATAATTGCTATATACCCGGTACATAATAAAAAACCATTGCAAGATGCTGCTCAATTATTGGCTCTGGGTTCGTCGGGTTCTTGGTGAACCTACAAGTCCTATATATCCCCACAACCAGAAAGGTCCAGCGGATATAACGGTATATTGCCTTCAAATAGCTGTCATAATTAGAAGAAGTTACAGGTGAAAACGTTGACACAAATGGCTGTTTTTTTCAACTAATTTTCAATTTTTCCTTTATTTAACTGTTAGTTTCTATAAGGAAAACTTTAAGGATCTACACAAATGACCCCTTGCTGAATTCAGAATTTTGTCTACTTTTCAGAAATGTATGGCTTTCCAGGATCCATTATTGGTTTCATACCCATTTCTACCATTAACTGGAAGGAGGTTGAAAGCACAAAAAATAGCAAAAATAGGCTATGTCCCAGAAAAATGCCAAAACTGTGTAAAAAAGTTGGTTTTCTGACAAAAGTCTGCTTGTCCCTGAAAGCTGGGAAAATGGTGATTTCATCCCCACAACCCCTTTTTTGATGCCATTTGCAGGGAAAAATCAAGACGCTTTCATCTGTAGCCCTTTTTTCGCATTTTTCCCCCAAAAAACAAAATTTAGCTGTATTTTGACTAATTTCTGGGTCCCCTCCAGGGGAATCCACAAACCCTGGGTACCTTTACAATCCCCATGATGTTAGAAAAAAAGGACGCAAATTTGGCATGGATACCTTATGTGGTCAAAAAGTTACAGGGGCCTAAGCGCGCACTACCCCAAATAGCCAAAAAAAGGCTTAGCACAGGAGGGGAAAAGGCCTAGCAGCGAAGGGGTTAAGCCATGTTTCCGTGATCCCCAAGATGTCTATAGAGTTGTCTTGGAGGAGAGAAAAAACCTCCAAGTTGTGTTTTTGCAGAGAGCGGGTATTTAAAACTGCTACCCGTAATTCATGTGGGCTGACAGACTTTCCCTGGGGGTGGTGTATAACACCTACTTTCCCCACTACATATGGACTGGACAATAAGCCTTCCGCTCTTAAAATGTCTGCTACATTGTTGTTTAGGAAGGCGGACCTGGGGGCTAAGGCCAAGATTTGGTCTGCCGTATATATAATGTGCGGGCCAGGGGTTCTGGCCCCTGGTCCCGGCCGGGCTCGGACGGGCGCAGACGGGCTTGCCTTAGGCGCGCCTTCGGCGCGCCATCGGCGCGCCCGTGCTGCGCGCGCGCTGCGCGCTTGCTCCAGCCTGCCTGATATGGGGTTAACTCCTCCCCACACCGATCAGCCCTGCTGTGCAGCAGCTGATCGTCCCCCTACCCACTAGACCGCCTACTGCAGCGGAAGTGCCACGAAGGAAGTGAGGATGCGAGGAGACCGACCTACGCAGGTCGGGCACTTCAAACAAGGAGGTAAAAGCAATTAAGCCCAAATGTTAAAAGCTAATATCAGCGTGAATTTTAAAAAACATGGTAACAGTAAACAATGAATAAAAGCAGCTAATTTTAAAGGAAGTTAAAAGCACTTCATATGTAACACAAAATTACCGCGCCAGGGCAAACCACCACAGGGAGGTTAGCGCGTAATTATTTATATTTTCATCATGTTCAAGAACTGCGGCATCACTTCCTGGGATTTAGGATCAAAGGTAATATGACGTCACTTCCGCTGATGTAATCGAGGTCAAAGGGTGTATGATCTCACTTCCAATACCCCTGATATTTTGGTGAACGCCCATCATTCACTCTTAATTCGCCTCACCCACTCACTCCCATCACTCTGTCTTGATCTCTCATTTTTTTCTTCTGTGTCTCTCACAGTCCTTTTCTTTACTTTAGTCTCAGTCAAGGTTTTCCCATCTCTTTTTTCCAATTTCCTCTCGCACCACCCTCTCACACGCTCACCTTGGACCTAACGCTCTCTCACCATCTCGGTCTTTCTCTCATTGGCGTTCCTCTCACAATCTCTTTGTCCCTCGCTTCCATTCTCTTAAATCCCCCTCTGTTTTTGTTTCCCTCTCAACTTTTCTCTACATCATTTTCCTTCTTTCCCTCCATCTCCCTCCTTTCCTGCCTCTCTCTCATTTCCCTCACCATAACCTTATTTTCTCTCTCTCTATGTATTTCTCCCCCAAACCTTGCCTCCCCTCCCCTCTCCTCTCTTCTCCTCTTTCCTCTCTCATTGTCGTTTCCTCTCAGTCTCTCTTTCTTTTGTCTGTCATCTCTTGACTTTCTCCATCACTCACTCACTCCCCTCCCTTTCCCGCATCTCTCTCCATCTTCTTCGTCTTTCACACTTCCACATGTCTTTTGATCCCCTTCTCCCTCTTTTCCATCGTCCTCTGTCTCACTCCACCCCTTTCTCATCCTTTCGCCCTCTCCTCTCAGTATCTTCCCCTCTCTCTACACCTGCTCCTTCTTTTTACTCTTTGTTTCCTACCTCCTTCTCACACCTTTCCCCTTCTCTTCATATTTCGCACTCTCGTCCATCTACCTGTATCCACAGCTCTCTCAATCTTTAACTCCTCTCTTCCTCTCTCTCTCTTCCTTCCTAGAGCTCCCTCTAAAAATCACCCCAACCCCCTATCATTCTCTTCTCCTTCTCTCTCTCTTCCCCTCTCGCTCATCTGTTCCTACCTCTCTCTTACACTCTCCTCTCCCTCCTCTGTCTCTCTTCCTCTCTCCCTCCTCTATCTCCTTTCCTCTCTCTCTTGCTCTCTCTCTCTCTTTTCCCCTCTATATCTCTTTTGTCTGAGCTCTCTCTCTCCCAGTTCTTTCTCTCATCTCTCTTTCCTCTCTTACACTCTCCTCTCCCTCCTCTGCCTCTCTCTTTCCTCCTCTCTCTCCCCCCCTACTCTTCCCCTTCTCCCTCCTCTCTCACCCCCTCTCTCCCGTCTATCTCTCTTACTCCCACTACCACTCTCTCTCTCTCCCACTCTCTCTCTCCCGCTCTCTCGCTCTCTCGCTCTCTCTCTCCCCCCCTCTCTCTCTCACTCTCTTCCCCTCCCCCATTCTTTATTTGCATGCTTCTCGGCTTCGGTAAATGTTCTTTTCAGTCTGATAACACCCAGCTGTCCAACGGCATCTTCTTGCCAATCCGACTGGTATTGATTTGGGGGGAAGGGGTTGGGGATTGGGAGTGGGAGGAGGGGGCGGTGGGGCGGTCCGCATTAAAAGAGCTGTTTCCTCGCGCTTCTCTTTCTGCTATTAACTTAATTCCTCGTCGGGGATTAATGCTCGTCATCTCTGACGAACTAAACTCGCCTCTTCTCTCCCCCAGCTCTCAGGATCTCTTCCGTTTTAGTGTCCTTGAGCGGGAGTCTGGGCTCGGGGAGGGGAGGGGGGATCTGGGCTCTACAGGTGTGTTGGGCTGTGTGGGCGGGGGTTGCTGAGAGAAATCCGTACACCTCTCCCCCCTGGTGCTTGATATTCTTCCGTCTGCCAAGGCTCTTCATCTCTCTCAGGTCAGGTTCTAGAGCACCCTGGGGCCAGGTTCTAGAGCACCCCGAGGGACGGTCCCAGAGCACCCGAGGGATGGTTCTAGAGCGCCCCGAGGGATGGTTCTAGAGCGCCTGAGGGATGGTTCGATTCTAGAGCGCCCAGAGGGATGGTTCTAGAGCACCCCAAGGGATGGTTCTAGAGCACCCAAGGGATGGTTCTAGAGCACCCCAAGGGATGGGTCTATTCTAGAGCGCCCCAAGGGATGATTCTAAAGCGCCCCAGGGATGGTTCTAGAGCTCCCAGAGGCTGGTTCTAGGGCACCCCGACGGATGGTTCTAGAGCATCTCAGAGGCAGGTTCTAGATCGCCCCAGAGTCAGGTTCTATATCACCCCAACGGATGGTTCTAGAGCACCCCGAGGAATGGTTCTAGAGCACCCCGCGGGGTGATTATAGAGCACCCCAGAGATGGTTCTAGAGCTCCCAGAGGCTGGTAGTAGGGCACCCGAGGGATGGTTCTAGAGCACCCCAGAGACAGGTTCTAGAGGACCCCGAGGAATGGCTCTAGAGCACCCCAGAGGCAGGTTCTAGGGCACCTCAGAGTCAGGTTCTAGAGCACCCTGATGGATGGTTCTAGAGCACCCAGAGGGATGGTTATAGAGCACTCCAGAGATGGTTCTAGAGCTCCCAGAGGCTGGTTCTAGGGCACACCGACAGATGGTTCTAGAGCACCCCAGAGGCAGGTTTTAGATGACCCCAAGGGATGGTTCTAGAGAGAACCCCGAGGGATGGTTATAGAGCACCCCGAGGGATGGTTCTAGAGCTCCCAGAAGCTGATTCTAGGGCACCCGAGGGATGGTTCTTGTGCATCCTGAGGGCACGTTCTTGAACATCCTGAAAGCTGGCTCCAGAGCACCTTGAGGGCAGGTTCTAACGCACCCCGGGGGCTTGGTTCAGAGCTCCCTGAGAACAGGTTCTAAAGCACCCTGAGGACAAGTTCTTGAGCACCCTGAAGGCTGGTTCCAGAGCACCCCGAGGGATGGTTCTTGAGCACCCCGAGAGTAGCTTCTAGGGCACCTTGAGGGCTGGTTCCAGAGCACCTTGAGAGCTGGTTCTAGAGCACCCAGAGGGATGGTTCTCGAGCACCCCAAGAGTAGCTTCTAGGGCACCCTGAGGGCTGGTTCCAGAGCACCCCGAGGGTTGGTTCTTGAGCACCCAAACAGTAGCTTCTAGGGCACTTTGAGGGCTGGTTCCAGAGCACCTTGAGGGATGGTTCTAGAGCACCTCGAGGGATGGTCCTTGGGCAACCTGAGAGTAGGTCCTAGGGCACCCTGAGGGCTAGTTCCAGAGCACCTTGAGGGATGGTTCTTGAGCACCCTGAGGGCATGTCCTTGAACATCCTGAAAACTGGCTCCAGACTACCATGATGAGGGCAGGCTCTAGCGCACCCCAGGGGCTTTTTTCAGAGCACCCTGAGAACAGGTTCTAAGGCACGCTGTAGACACGCTCTTGAGCACCTTGAAGGTGGGTTTCAGAGTACCCTAAACATAGGTTCTTGAGCACCCTGAAGTTGGTTTCAGAGCACCCTGCAGACATGTTCTTGAGCACCTTGAAGGCTAGTTTCAGAGAACCCTGCGGACATGTTCTTGAGCACCTCGAAGGCTAGTTTCAGAGAACCGTGCGGACATGTTCTTGAGCACCTCGAAGGCTAGTTTTCAGAGAACCCTGCAGACATGTTCTTGAGCACCCCAAAGGCTAGTTTCAGAGCACCCAGAGGACACATTCCTGAGCACCCTGAAGGCTAGTTTCAGAGCACTCTGAGGACAAGTTCTTGAGCACCTAAGGGCTGATTGTTGAGCTCCATGTGGACTGGTTCATGAGCACACAAGGACTGGTACTTGTGCACCTGAGGGCCTGGTATTGAGCACCCAAGAGCCAATTCTGGAACACAATGAGGGCTAGTTCTTGGGCACGTCACGGGTCGGTTCTTGAGCACTGGAGTTCTGGTTCTTGTGCACCCGGGGACCAGCTCTTTAGCATGTAAGGGCTAATCTTGAGCACCAAGAGCTGGTTCTGGAACACAATGAGGGCTAGTTCTTGGGCACGTCACAGGTCGGTTCTTGAGCACTGGAGTTCTGGTTCTTGTGCACCCGGGGACCAGCTCTTTAGCATGTAAGGGCTAATCTTGAGCACCAAGAGCTGGTTCTGGAACACAATGAGGGCTAGTTCTTGGGCACGTCACGGGTCGGTTCTTGAGCACTGGAGTTCTGGTTCTTGTGCACCCGAGGACCAGCTCTTTAGCATGTAAGGGCTAATCTTGAGCACCAAGAGCTGGTTCTGGAACACAATGAGGGCTAGTTCTTGGGCACGTCACGGGTCGGTTCTTGAGCACTGGAGTTCTGGTTCTTGTGCACCCGAGGACCAGCTCTTTAGCATGTAAGGGCTAATCTTGAGCACCAAGAGCTGGTTCTGGAACACAATGATGGCTAGTTTTCGGGCACCTCAAGGGCCATTTCTTGAGCACCTGAGGGCCAGTTCCTCCTCACTGGTTTCCAATCTTCCTTCAAACCACTTAAGAATACCTAGGAAAAACTTGCACTTCCATCAGTCTCAAAAATAGGGCCTGATTCACAAAGGGAAAGTCAGATTTTTGGTCTAAGTTTAGACCAAAAGTCTAACTTTACTACTTTTTCTTATTCACAAAGGTAAGTTATGAGCAGTATCTTTACGTCCGAACTCAGGGCAGCATCTCCGCACCCGGTGCGGAGATTACGACCCGAATGCGGGGATTCCTCTCCGAGTAGAGAGTGGAATCTTCGCTCTTGGGGAGGAATGTGGACACTGTGGCCCGAGGGCGGATGTAAAGTAACTACTCGTAACTTTCCTTTGTGAATACCAAAAGTTGTAAACTTAGACTCTTGGTCTAAGTTTACCTTTGTGATTTGGGCCCCACATGTCTCAATTGTGGCCCATTACAAACACCCACCCACAACCTGAACACACACACAGACACCTGGAAGCGACCATATGAGACCTTCTTAGGGAACGCAAGATGAAATAAAGCAAATGAAATGTTCACATTAGCTACATCGCTGACATGGATTATCCTGACAGATTTTACAGTCATGGTTCAAAAATCAATCAAGGAGATGAACTTAGGGCTGATGAAGACCCTTCAAAGCCAGATTTTAATTACTGCCTGGTCTGAGATCCGGAGGGACCCGTCCCACTTTAAGCCCTGGCAGCAGGCATTGTGACATCAGAACTCAACTGCAATAAGTTATTCATTTCTTTATTACAGGCGACTATAAATGACACAAGTCACCCCTAATAAGGAAATTGGGGATAGGCTTTTAGACAGTGATTGCAGCTGCCATGTTTTACAAGAACAAAAAATCTTTCCTGCCAAATTCAAGGTAGTGTAAGTAACAGCAGGCACCATCACTGCTATGTAATGCAGATCAGTTTATGGACCTTGATAGAGTCAAAGGCTAATTTGGCAGTGCCTGGATGCCAACGTGTGACCTTTAAACCCCACTAGATGTCAGAAGCAAGCACATGCCCCAGCGTCACCCGCGGAGATTAGTGAAGAGGCAGTCTCCCCCAAGGATGAGGCCTAGGCCTGTGCTCTGCTCCACCTTGATTCTCCCTGTGACCTTTGACACTGTGACCCTCACTCTCTACTTACCCAGTTAAAGAAGTCCTGGAAATGAAGGAATTCAGACCTCTGAGTCTCAGGGTTTTCACTTTTCTTATCTAGTCCTGCTTCACAGGTGACCCTTGTTTACTGCCTCTGGGATGACACCAGAGTGACCTCTGACCTGCCACAGGTCCTTCTTTAGCCCGGCCCTCTTCACGCTCACATGGCACCTCTTGTTACCATCAGCTTCCACAACGTACACACTTTCTCTCAATGCAAGTAAATGGGAGCAGGAGTGACATACAGAAACTTACGACTGGCACCCGTGAGCAGGCGCTGGGACCCTCTTGTGAGAAGAATGTGAGAAGGTCTTGAGAAGGGGATCAGTGTTTCTCCTGATGACTCCACTTCTTTCTGCAATCCTCGCTTCGATGTGCCAAATTCAAAAAGAGGCTACGCTTACCAGAACTGTTACGCTAAAATGTGCAGTGTACAACACAGGATAACAAAATGAAATTTGCTTAAAATGCTAGTACAGGTGCAATAAGGCTAAGGCTTTAGTGAGCTTCAAGCAGGAACAAAAACAAAACCAGAACCGAATAACAAAAGATTTCAGCACATACGATGTCGGTGTACGCCATACAAATGCACATATGTGGATTTGGCTTCTCATAGTAGACAAGCAGTCATTAAGGCATATGTGTGTGTATGAATTTACATCCTTAAGCCCCCTTTTCACTGGGAGGTAAAATCCCTGCAAGTCAATAGCATACAGTCAAATAATTTCAGTTTTGATTTCATCGTTGTCGTATCCCCATCATTCTAAGGGTATCACGTGGACATGCAGGGGCAACACCTTTATTAGCACAAACATGTTGGATGATACACATAGTCAATTTAATTTGTACGTATAACATGATTATGACATGAATAACTGCAAATCCAATTTTAAAAAATCTATGCTCCCCAATTCTCAAATGTCCCCGACAACCAAGACCAGATGCCACTCAGGTTGAAATCAAAGCCATTTTAAGTCTCATGTAAATTTTTCATACTATCCCTAATGTGATCTACCTGCTCGTGGATGCTAAGGGAGGTGTCGGGAAGGTGAGTACAACACTTGCACGACCCCCCCATTAGCTGCGAAGTTATTCTATTCTGCAGGAGGTTGGTCTTCTGAGCCCGTAACCGATCTGCTATCCAACCTAGGGTAATGGCGGTGGCATTGGCTACTTCTAGGTTCTCGACGTTATGTCGAGTCTCCGAGACCGCGTGTCCTACGCCATAGAAAGGGAACAGAATGGAGCAGAATGTGTCTGTTTTGCAATAGTGCCAATATCGGCAACACTCAGTTATTATACGTGATGTACATAAATAAACCACACAACACCTTTTTTAGTGGAGAAATTTGCTGCAGGTTTATTTGCATAACCAATATGCCAACATGGTGGGTTATCTTACGGGCGATCCCAGGGCAGGCTAGCCCCTATGCCGCCTGCCCGTCTGATGAGCCAACTTGCACCGTGGCCCTCGCCAACCGGTGGTTACCAATTCTTGGGAGAGGCCACCTCTGACCTCTGTGGACCGCCAGTCCACTCCTTACTCACGCCCCCGACAGGTGGGCGGAGCGTTCCAGGCAGCCCCGGTTGCTCAGACCCACAACCGCCTGTAGGCTAACGGGGCGCCGAAGTTCTTCCAGGGGACCCGCTAATACATCCCTGGGTATCCTTGGCTTAGCACCCTGTTGTGCTGCTGCAAAATAGTACCCTTCTGTACCTTGCAGACTCTGGATCGCCCTGTAACTCCTCCTGCAACACAAAACAATAAGTTATTTCTTCCCCCCTCCGTACCCTCTTATGCCCGTTCGCAGGGTGAGCGGTAGGGCGGGGAACAGCGAGACGGGCAGCGGTCAAGAGACCCTCCCGTGGGCGGGGGAAGGCTTATGTACCCTATCCCCTTCCCTCGGCCGGAAGTGACGCGGCCCGCCGACCCCTCCCCTGGTCCTTGCCCAGGGAGTCAAATTACTTGCTTGTGCCTTCCTGTGGCACTAAGGCGGCCGCCCTGATGGAGGGTCCCCTACGGGGCCCCCGGGCAGCCTTGGTATAGTGCCAATATCGGCAACACTCAGTTATTATACGTGATGTACATAAATAAACCACACAACACCTTTTTTAGTGGAGAAATTTGCTGCAGGTTTATTTGCATAACCAATATGCCAACATGGTGGGTTATCTTACGGGCGATCCCATGGCAGGCTAGCCCCTATGCCGCCTGCCCGTCTGATGAGCCAACTTGCACCGTGGCCCTCGCCAACCGGTGGTTACCAATTCTTGGGAGAGGCCACCTCTGACCTCTGTGGACCGCCAGTCCACTCCCTTACTCACGCCCCCCCGACAGGTGGGCGGAGCGTTCCAGGCAGCCCCCGGTTGCTCAGACCCACAACCGCCTGTAGGCTAACGGGGCACCGAAGTTCTTCCAGGGGACCCGCTAATACATCCCTGGGTATCCTTGGCTTAGCACCCTGTTGTGCTGCTGCAAAATAGTACCCTTCTGTACCTTGCAGACTCTGGATCGCCCTGTAACTCCTCCACAGCTCAGGAGGTGGCCCCCGTCACCACCAGAGCCCCCCACCAAGGCCGCTATTCCTATCTACAGCCTGTTGTTTCCAGGGCCTCGCTTATGTCCAGCAGAAATAGGTCCATGCCTACCCTTGAGAGGTGACCCCCATCCACTTCCCAACCTCCAGTGGCCCTGGCATTAAGTAGACCATAATCTAAACAACAAAAGAGTGTAACCCTTGAACAAGAGAGCAGGCAAAAAGGGGGGGGGGAATCAAAATTTGATTCTATAAAAAGCCCTCACTCACCAACCTGGTTGGTGACATGCTTCATCATAGGGCCCCACCCGGAAGGTCGAATACCTCCCAGGTGTGCTTCGACGCCAGAATTACTGCGGAGCTGGTAAAAAATTGTTGTGACGTGATAGGGAAAAGTGAGTATTAAAAATGCCTTGGATGTAACCAATAACTTTATTCGCCGGCCAACCAGGCACGGATAAAAACAAAGTAAGTGATGAAAAGCTGAAATAGGTATAAACAGCTAAATCTCACTACTAGTGAATGGTCAACATGTTTCTGCCACTGTCAAGCAAATAGCTGGGCATTCGTCCAGGACCGAGGTGCGTAGACCCCGGTGGTATGAACACGCTAAGGCTCACCCAACCGTGAGTCAAATGTGAAAACAAAGAAACAGGGTGTATGGTTACAACCTGCTGTCAACGAAGGAATCCAACCTCATTTCGGAGGATTCCACATGTATCTGCGAAAAAAAGAAGACACGAACAAACACATAACTCAGAAACTCGTATCATGTTTTAGCCATCATGCTCTCTTAGTAGTGCACTATAACACCCCTTCCACCAATTACCATGCTGATACCAACATGGCATACATAGATGCACTCCTTGTGTTTACATTACTTCAGTGATACTATCCACAAGTATTGTAATTGTACCATGGTTTGTGGAAAAAGTATAGCGCACTATTTCACCTGCACGCCCTCTATGACGTCTATCGGTATCTATAGATCAATCGTACTTAGAAAATTGAAAAATTAAAAACCTTAATTACTAAGGTGTCGTGATAGCCCACCATCATGCGGTCCCACATACTCAATCGTAAAGAACCACTTTTCTTACACACTAGTAGACCATGCCTGATGAAACCAAATCCCCATTGATGGGTGAATTTACGCATGGCGCTGTTCACTCTCCTGCGTGATATTCCGTTCACTCTCCAAGGCAGATATTCCGACCTACATCCTGTTGCTTCCAGGCCTCCCCAAGGTCCCGCAAAATTAAGTCCATGCCTACCCTTGAGAAGTGAACCTCATCCACTTCCCAGCATCCAGTAGACTTGGCCTGAAGTAAACCATGACAGATGACGCCAAATCCCCTTTGTCCTGTGCATTTACGCATGGCGCTGTTCACTCTCCTACGTGATATCTCAATGGCGTCTCCAGCTCGGGCTCCTTGCCCAACTGGGCGAGGTAAAGTTTAAGACCACCACAGTTCACATGCCCCAAGCTGAATACTCAACTGACACATGATGTCCCTATTGTCTTGGAGCAGTACTCTCCTCCCCAGAGTCGTCAGGTCATTCCTTCCCAAATGTATGACCAGAATATGAGGTAGACCTCTAACGATGCTTGAATGGCCAATTACCCGGACCTTGGTTCCTGGTAAATAAGGAGATGTTGTGTTTGAAAACCATATATATAGTAACGTTTATATTCTAATAATCTACAATTGCACAACAAAACCACATCACTGCAACATCATTTGGCAATCCGGGCCAAAACCGTACCCCTTTAAACACCTGACTGTCGGTTGCAACATAGGACTTAAGAGTCCTCTCGCCATATCCTCCCGCACAAGGCTTTATATATCGTTTGTAGCAATGCGATTCCCAGCGCCCTACCTGCTTAATTCGCTCTGGCGGCATCCCTGATAGAAAGGCTGTTATTGCCGCCCCAATCCTGAAGGAGTGGCTGCTGAATCTCTCAACTCCCCCTGTCTGTCCTGACAATTGCAAGCATGCCTGCATGATGTGGTCTACTTGATACTTTGTAACCGGAGACCCGTCCTCATGCACCAGGAAGTACCCCGCAGTCCCTGGGCGGAGGGCCAAATAAGCCTTGCCCAAGAGCAAAGGGCAATACCTAGCGTCCCCCAAGCCCCTGTAACAGGACTACTCTCCCTTCGCCTGCCTGATCAGTTTTAGACTGTCTCACCACTATCCTGAGACATGATGTGCTAATGGTAACGTCCTTGATATTCAAAGCCACCCCAAGGTGTCCTGCTTGGATCTCCACTAGCTCCCCAACATCAGCTCCATCAAAATCAGCCAACCACCCCCCAGGTGGAGTCTATACTCCCACACTTCTGATAGTGTAACACACGATCATGCCTCCTGTTCAGTTGAAGTTAGTAATTCCTGGTGCTGACAACAACAGGGGCCTAATACTGGGCATATATATGCGCCCAGGATGACCCTAAACAAACGGTTTGGTGTGGATGGGTGTCGACATTGCCTGGCTGAAGTACAATACCTTTGACAAGCAACTCAGGGCAAGATGTGCCAATACAGGTAGCAGTTAGGGTATCAAGCCCGCCTTGCTTCCTCTCACCCAGTTATCCGTGTATAGCGCTTGTGGAGCCTGTACCTCAGATTAAGCCAGTCGCCACCCCAGGTGACGTCTTGCCCTCCCAAACTATGCTAGTATACCAGGGAGCCGGCAAGACAGTGGGATAGGAGGGGAACTATATGTATAATTACCTGCCCCTTTCTAGAATACTGGAATGCCAAATGTTCTTTAATACTTTGTAGCCCATGTGTGCCTTACCCAGGGTTTCACCAATTTTTATTTTTTTTATTTTTATTTTAACCGTAGCACCTTGTTGGATGACAACTTCCACAACCTGCCTGGCTGCCAAGGCTATAGGGCGGGCGAGTTTTACCGCAACGTCTCTCGCTTTCTACACTGTTGTGTGAGCCCGGTACCTTCACAAAATTAGTTTACAATTTACGTTTCTGACTGTAATTAGGAGTACGTTCACCCCATGGTATCTTTGGCGCTGCAACACCTGTTTATTGTTACTCAACTCAATGGCACTCGTTTTAACGACCTCAGAAGGATGAATTGCTAGGTGGTCCTAACAGGATCTGACCTTCTGACCAAGAGGTCGAACGCAAGCCCCTATCAGTTCTGCCGCTCCCCAGGCCTGTGAATTGATTCCCAGGGCCGACTTCTGGTACCTGCACCCTACTAGGACATGCCCGAGCTAGAAACCCACATCTAGAAGGCCTGCCAACCGGCTGACCACCTCCAACACCAGAGTGTCACGCCGCCACTCCGTAGCCAGGATACTAAACCAGGTATAGATGTATCCAAAGACCCATCTCTTAGTGCATGCCTGCCGCGCTGATCCCCGCTGAAGGAGTTTGCGCGGGATGTCCTGGTAGACCAAAGGGTGGGGACTGGCCTGAGTCTCCCTGCCCAGAACATACCACTGACACCATACACAGCTATTGCTCACTGACCTGAACGCGGAAGACGCACTGGCCAGTCCTTGGACCAACATACCTCTAACCCCAAACCAGGTAACCTACCACAAACAACTCTGAAATTGCCATTATGGTCACCCCGCCTTCCCCGAACCGGACTGCTGGGAGCACAGGCCCCAACTTCGCTGACCACCGGCGACAGGACAGCCGTGCTCATGCCCAAACTGAGCGACACAAGCTACCCCACACGTGGCACAGTTCCCTTGCCAGGTTACTCCCCTTAATGCGCACCTACTACAGGAGCCTTGAATTAGTTCCTGTGATCTGTATTGTAAATTAGTGAAAGATGCACATTTGAACTGGTAGCTGATAATGTTAATTAAGCCTGCCAATACTCCGCTCAGATCACCCCGCTAGACAATGGCTTCCCTTGAAAAGGCGGAGCCAACAGACCTCCAAGCACCGAAGGCTGTACATCTGAGTACCGCTCTAGTCTAACAGATGCCCCTTGCATCAGATATCAACCATACCGCACCTGGCTGAAAGCTGCTCAGTGCTTCTGATGCATCGGCGCTCCCTGACCCCCCGCAAGCTCACCCTGATAAAATCAGCTTGTGACTGGGGCATACCAGTGTGATTAAAGCACAAGACATACTTGCCCGACGTTAGCTCTTCAACCAGGCTCCCCGCAAGAGCCCTTCACAACCATGTGGCCTAAAGCATTCGTCCTGTGGGGCAGTTGCAAAAAGGACTGCAATCAACCCTTATCCCTTCTCTACCAATGTTATAACTGGCGTTTAAGGTTGGGAACTGTGTGCACCTACGTGTGGCTGAGCCCAACATTAGTCATGAGAAGGAGTACACACTTAGGCTAACGCCTGCTCGCCCCCAAGTAGCTAGACAGAGGCGTAGGGCTTATCCAGAGGCAGTGTAACATTTTTTGTGCCAATCGCACACCCACAGTAGCCAACTAGGCACACCACAGCAGAGACTCCATACAAGGTTATTAAATTATCCTTCGTATACTCCATAAAAGAAAAAACTTAGTTCCCACTGCCTGTATTGCACTGTGCTACCAAATCTCGTCATGACTTCATAGGGATTACATAGATCACTAGCTCAATTGGGTCACTGTCCAGATCATTTGCGCAACCCAGTAGCTACTGGTGGAACTGTACTTAACATGACACGGTATGTATCAACTCAATCAGCAGTGTACCCTACTAACTCTTCTAGCCGGGCGCATATCAAAAGCACCTCATGTCCGACCTAGGCATCACAGATCACCATAGCGTTGCATACGATTGGCTTGACACAGGGGCTATGGT
Organism: Calotriton arnoldi; assembly: GCA_963921515.1. Lineage (NCBI taxonomy): Eukaryota > Metazoa > Chordata > Amphibia > Caudata > Salamandridae > Calotriton > Calotriton arnoldi. The sequence continues at coordinate 1,320,114 of CAWUFW010003833.1, forward strand.
GCAGCTACTACACCCTCCTGCTGGCTAATCTCTGGTAAGATCTTCGCCACGTGGAGCACAGAAGCCTCTGGGCCAGCCCCATGCAACTCTGCCTTCGGACGCTTCGAGTCAGAGAAATAACAAGCAAAGGACCGTCCTGCGCCGTCACAAGTAGAGGTAAGACGCGAAGCACTGGGAAGTTACTGAGGGCCAGTGCCCCAATAGCCCCAACTTGGCTGTACTCTGAATTGCGTCCCCGCTCAACTCAGGTGAAGGGGGCTATGAACACGGTGTTGTACCAACTTGCTACAAATACAGACCAAGGTCTGACTACGGGCACCATCGGAGGTGAACCCCACGAGACGGAGCACAAGTGCGCCTCTGTCCCCACCTCCCTCCGGTATAGTATTTCCAGTGTCCCACTGAGCGGCTCCTATGGGCAGGGGCTAACTATTCTTCCTGTGTATAACTTGCCAGGCCCAGGAGAAGCGTTACTATCTGCTCAGCGCCAGCATTGCTGACGCTACGTGTCCACTATGCCTGCCTGGGTGCAGAGCTGCCTATGTACCACAGAATGGCTATGCACAAAGAAACTTTGGCGGTAAAACAACTCCTCCTGCACTGCTACACATGACCAACCAGGGTAAATACGAAGCAAAACCCGGAGGCCCATCCGCATAAATGCAACAGGTTGTGGGCCCCTCGGAAAACAGAACAGGCCTGCTCATACAAACTCCCCGTCCATGTTACCAGGGCCCTCCTCTACAGCAGAGACTCCCCCAGCTCATGCCAAGCCATGTTCCTGATTGGCGTCTCTCCCGAGAACAAGGACGTATATTGCACACATAATCAATGTTTTTCTAATGCCGCGGCCCAGGTCAAACGGAAAGTGCGCTTAATAACCGGAGGTTCTATAACCGAGCTCCCTGGTACTCAACTGCTGGCCTCAGAGGGAGGAAGGCTGATTGAGCAAGTCTGTAGCCCCTGCACCGGGTGCACTGCTCTCCGCTGCCCGTGAACTGCGCTTGCTGTGCACACTAGCTGCCCAAGTGGCCTACTTCTACCAAGCAGCCCATCCCCGTTAGAGTGGGGGCCAGGATCCCCGAAAATGGCACTCAACCACATACCATCTCCCAATACACCATAGATCTGGGGCAGCAACTCAGCCTCTACGTCCAGCAATAAGTGAAACTGTGCAATTCTCCAACACTCCACTTGTGGCCGGCAGCAAAGAAAACTGTACCTGAGCACTCGTACTCATGCTTAAAGTAACCAAAGGCGTTCGCAGCATGTGTCCCTGGTCAGGCTACTCCGATTGACCCTCGTCATGACGTCTCGGTTTTTGCTAATCCGCATTCCAGTCCTGACTCCTTAGCTATACATACCCAAAAGTCTGTCTGTTTGTACTCAGCCCACGCTTAGCGCCAGGCACCCTGCCAGTTCCCCCACAGCCGGGAAAAACACTGAAATATTCAAACAACACATCATTATTCTTTTAATGGCCTGCTTATTTATCGCCCTCCAGGCCCAAGGGCAGCTTCATGCTTGCATTAAATCAGCTTCTGTACATAGCAGTTCAGTCCTCTGACTTTACAATCATGTACGATTTTAATCTTTATTTGGAAGACGCCCAAGACAGATGTAATGGATAGTTTAAGCCTTTCCCAAAATGTTATGGGAGCTACTCACTCTGCAGGCTATCTGCTGTTTTTTTTTTTTTTTTTGGGGGGGGAAATGACCCTTCAAATCCTACCATCACTCCCGTTGATCTGGTCTGACCATCTAGGGGTCACATTCACCCTCAAGCTCCATCAAACTTACACAACCCCTCGCAACTTAAAACACACCAAACGGTCCGTCTTTCCGCTCGATCACTTAAGATGCTTTTATATCCTCTCTGTCCCAACTTAATTCACTGCTAAGTAAAGACACATGCTGCGACAGCGTCTGTAATCAATGGATATGATAGTACCTTTCAAAATTAAAAGTATAAAACCAATAAATTGTAAAATCTCACACATTATTTTGAGATCGGAGAGAGTTCAATCACTGGAATACCGGCACGCCTCAATTGTTACTGCCGCCTGTTCTTCGGAGCACTATCACGCCGGCCAAATCGATTTTCGCTCCGCGACCGCCCCTCCCCGAGCCATGCCAGGATGTAAAGCATGTTCCATTGGTGGCAGTACAGCTCGCCTCAGAATTCCATAATACCGCGCTTGCCAACACTGCCGAGGCGTCGAACGCCAACCCGAAACACTGCCCATCCACTTGATGCTCTCTGTATGCCAGAAGAATGGTATGCCTAATACTCAGGCACACATGGAAGACCGTCAACGCTTAGCAAAGACTTCAACTTCTCCGATTTCTGCCTGCACACAAAAAGAAAGGCACTCTGCTACTTAACACACTAGGGAGCACCCTGCACCCAGTGGACACCGAACGTGCCAATCATAAGAACGTGTCGGCAACAAATAAGGCGGCGTATACACAATAATACCGCTGCGGGACAGATCAACAAACTCTTCAAAATACTCTTTGGAGCACAAAACACCGCCCGTTTGGTCTGGCAGGCATCGCATGCCGTCCGGGCGCCAGGACCCTGCACATCTAAAAGCAGAGATGGTCTCGGACTGAATGGCGCAGCCCCGCGAACACACTCGCCCGAGCCCCCCAAGGATGAACGCCACTCCGCTCCGGCCCGGAGGCGACGTGCACACCTCGTGTCCCGCCAACACACGTGGAGCACCAGGGACCCGCACCATCGGACTCCAGTCCCCCAACCCCGCAAGCACAGCTGCCATGCCAAAGGCCCCTCCTGGCCACTTCGCACCAACTTAGGCACCCTCTGCACGTCACCTCACCGCTCAAATCTCGCTGTCCAGACTGCTGCGGATAGGGCCCTTAACCCCTGCAGCTCGCCTTCATACAAGTATGCCACGACCATGGCGCCGCGTGTACAAATACCAATAGAGAGCCGCTCGCCACCAGCACCCATTAGTGCTGGTACCGTGATCCCGTATCGCTAAAACAATACCAACTTGCTCCGAGCTAGACCCCGGGCAACCCGCCTGCCTCTGTCTATCCAACGCCTCTCACCCCTGGAGACGAGGAACCAAGATCCGCCTCAAAACCTAGCGAAACAACACGGGCCAAAAACCCCGCATGCGGCGTGCCCGGACCCCGTGGAAACCAGAACACCCCACGTTGCCACGACACTCCCCGTCGCCAGACAGGGGGGGGGGGTCGGGGGCACTACGACACGGAGGGGCCTGACTCACCGCAATCCATAAGAGGCCGGCCATCGCCCACGAGACAGGAGATAAACCTGCACGACGCCGACGCAGAACCGAACAGCGAGACGGGCAGCGGTCAAGAGGCCCTCCCGTGGGCGGGGGAAGGCTTATGTACCCTATCCCCTTCCCTCGGCCGGAAGTGACGCGGCCCGCCGACCCCTCCCCTGGTCCTTGCCCAGGGAGTCAAATTACTTGCTTGTGCCTTCCTGTGGCACTAAGGCGGCCGCCCTGATGGAGGGTCCCCTACGGGGCCCCCCGGGCAGCCTTGGTATTCTCGTGGCACCTCCGCCGCTGCTGTTCGTGTCGATGATCAAACAGATCAGGGGAAGTTAGTTTTGCGGAGGGGCATTTCCATCAAAGGCAGACCCCAGGACATCAGCGGGCAAGTGCGTGCAGATCCAGCAAGAGGAAAGATGAATCGTTTGATGATTTTCCTCAAGCAACAGTAAGTAGGGATTATTTTCATGTGCAGAGTGGCGGCCCTGCTCAAGCACCGGAGCTGCAAAGTTAGGTTTTTGGATAACTCCCCCTTCCACAGCAATGGACTACCCCACCAGCAGCCAAAGGCTAAGGGCAGCAGCCAAGATAGCAGGCCAGATCCACAGGGCATCCAGAATCCAGGACACCGCCACTTACCAGGGCAGAGGTGGTAACGATGAGGGGTGACGACCACAGCATCACGCCCTGTGGTGGTGCAGACAAAGAGGGCGTGCACTGGAGATCCAACTGGCAACAGAAGCAGCTCTGGAAGTTACAGAGGCAGGCAATGGTGGGTAGGTGGCTTGCATTGGGAAAAGGGGTTTCATGTTACCAGCCCACAACACTTGACAGCTGTGTTGTTGTTGATGAGGAGCACCAGTAGGAACCAAGCCGACGAGTCCGTAGAGCAAACTTCTCTGATTGACCTGGATCTAGATCCAATCGCCGGGCTGGACTGAATGGCAAACTTCAGCGCGACACTCAGTGAAGGCAGCTTGAACCTGAGAATGGAACCTTCAGCGCGACGCTCAGTGAAGGCAGCTTGAACCTGAGAATGGAAACTTCAGCGCGACACTCAGTGAAGGCAGCTTGAACCTGAGAATGGAAACTTCAGCGCAACACTCAGTGAAGGCAGCTTGAACCTGAGAATGGAACCTTCAGCGCGACACTCAGTGAAGGCAGCTTGAACCTGAGAATGGAACCTTCAGCGCGACACTCAGTGAAGGCAGCTTGAACCTGAGAATGGAAACCTCAGCGCGACACTCAGTGAAGGCAGCTTGAACCTGAGAATGGAAACTTCAGCGCGACGCTCAGTGAAGGCAGCTTGAACCTGAGAATGGAACCTTCAGCGCGACGCTCAGTGAAGGCAGCTTGAACCTGAGAATGGAAACTTCAGCGCAACGCTCAGTGAAGGCAGCTTGAACCTGAGAATGGAAACTTCAGCGCGACGCTCAGTGAAGGCAGCTTGAACCTGAGAATGGAACCTTCAGCGCGACGCTCAGTGAAGGCAGCTTGAACCTGAGAATGGAAACTTCAGCGCGACGCTCAGTGAAGGCAGCTTGAACCTGAGAATGGAAACTTCAGCGCGACACTCAGTGAAGGCAGCTTGAACCTGAGAATGGAAACTTCAGCGCGACACTCGGTGAAGGCAGCTTGAACCTGAGAATGGAAACTTCAGCGCGACGCTCAGTGAAGGCAGCTTGAACCTGGGAATGGAAACTTCAGCGCGACGCTCAGTGAAGGCAGCTTGAACCTGAGAATGGAAACTTCAGCGCGACGCTCAGTGAAGGCAGCTTGAACCTGAGAATGGAAACTTCAGCGCGACGCTCAGTGAAGGCAGCTTGAACCTGAGAATGGAACCTTCAGCGCGACGCTCAGTGAAGGCAGCTTGAACCTGAGAATGGAAACTTCAGCGCGACGCTCAGTGAAGGCAGCTTGAACCTGAGAATGGAAACCTCAGCGCGACACTAAGTGAAGGCAGCTTGAACCTGAGAATGGAAACTTCAGCGCAACACTCAGTGAAGGCAGCTTGAACCTGAGAATGGAAACTTCAGCGCGACACTCAGGGAAGGCAGCTTGAACCTGAGAATGGAAACTTCAGCGCGACACTCAGGGAAGGCAGCTTGAACCTGAGAATGGAAACTTCAGCGCGACACTCAGGGAAGGCAGCTTGAACCTGAGAATGGAAACTTCAGCGCGACACTCGGTGAAGGCAGCTTGAACCTGAGAATAGAAACTTCAGCGCGACGCTCAGTGAAGGCAGCTTGAACCTGAGAAGGGAACCTTCAGCGCGACGCTCAGTGAAGGCAGCTTGAACCTGAGAATGGAAACTTCAGCGCGACGCTCAGTGAAGGCAGCTTGAACCTGAGAATGGAAACTTCAGCGCGACGCTCGGTGAAGGCAGCTTGAACCTGAGAATGGAAACTTCAGCGCGACGCTCAGTGAAGGCAGCTTGAACCTGAGAATGGAAACCTCAGCGCGACGCTCAGTGAAGGCAGCTTGAACCTGAGAATGGAAACTTCAGCGCGACGCTCAGTGAAGGCAGCTTGAACCTGAGAATGGAAACTTCAGCGCGACGCTCAGTGAAGGCAGCTTGAACCTGAGAATGGAAACTTCAGCGCGACGCTCAGTGAAGGCAGCTTGAACCTGAGAATGGAAACTTCAGCGCGACGCTCAGTGAAGGCAGCTTGAACCTGAGAATGGAAACTTCAGCGCGACGCTCAGTGAAGGCAGCTTGAACCTGAGAATGGAAACTTCAGCGCGACGCTCAGTGAAGGCAGCTTGAACCTGAGAATGAAAACTTCAGCGCGACGCTCAGTGAAGGCAGCTTGAACCTGAGAATGGAAACTTCAGCGCGACGCTCTGTGAAGGCAGCTTGAACCTGAGAATGGAAACTTCAGCGCGACGCTCAGTGAAGGCAGCTTGATCCTGAGAATGGAAACTTCAGCGCGACGCTCAGTGAAGGCAGCTTGAACCTGAGAATGGAAACTTCAGCGCGACGCTCAGTGAAGGCAGCTTGAACCTGGGAATGGAAACTTCAGCGCGACGCTCAGGGAAGGCAGCTTGAACCTGAGAATGGAAACTTCAGCGCGACGCTCAGTGAAGGCAGCTTGAACCTGAGAATGGAAACTTCAGCGCGACACTCAGTGAAGGCAGCTTGAACCTGAGAATGGAAACTTCAGCGCGACACTCGGTGAAGGCAGCTTGAACCTGAGAATGGAAACTTCAGCGCGACGCTCAGTGAAGGCAGCTTGAACCCGAGAATGGAAACTTCAGCGCGACGCTCAGTGAAGGCAGCTTGAACCTGAGAATGGAAACTTCAGCGCGACGCTCAGTGAAGGCAGCTTGAACCTGAGAATGGAAACTTCAGCGCGACGCTCAGTGAAGGCAGCTTGAACCTGAGAATGGAAACTTCAGCGCGACGCTCAGTGAAGGCAGCTTGAACCTGAGAATGGAAACTTCAGCGCGACGCTCAGTGAAGGCAGCTTGAACCTGAGAATGGAAACTTCAGCGCGACGCTCAGTGAAGGCAGCTTGAACCTGAGAATGGAAACTTCAGCGCGACGCTCAGTGAAGGCAGCTTGAACCTGAGAATGGAAACTTCAGCGCGACGCTCAGTGAAGGCAGCTTGAACCTGAGAATGGAAACTTCAGCGCGACGCTCAGTGAAGGCAGCTTGAACCTGAGAATGGAAACTTCAGCGCGACGCTCAGTGAAGGCAGTTTGAACCTGAGAATGGAAACTTCAGCGCGACGCTCAGTGAAGGCAGCTTGAACCTGAGAATGGAAACTTTAGCGCGACGCTCAGTGAAGGCAGCTTGAACCTGAGAATGGAAACTTCAGCGCGACGCTCAGTGAAGGCAGCTTGAACCTGAGAATGGAAACTTCAGCGCGACACTCGGTGAAGGCAGCTTGAACCTGAGAATGGAAACTTCAGCGCAACGCTCAGTGAAGGCAGCTTGAACCTGGGAATGGAAACTTCAGCGCGACGCTCAGTGAAGGCAGCTTGAACCTGAGAATGGAAACTTCAGCGCGACGCTCAGTGAAGGCAGCTTGAACCTGAGAATGGAAACTTCAGCGCGACGCTCAGTGAAGGCAGCTTGAACCTGAGAATGGAACCTTCAGCGCGACGCTCAGTGAAGGCAGCTTGAACCTGAGAATGGAAACTTCAGCGCGACGCTCAGTGAAGGCAGCTTGAACCTGAGAATGGAAACCTCAGCGCGACACTAAGTGAAGGCAGCTTGAACCTGAGAATGGAAACTTCAGCGCGACACTCAGGGGAGGCAGCTTGAACCTGAGAATGGAAACTTCAGCGCGACACTCAGGGAAGGCAGCTTGAACCTGAGAATGGAAACTTCAGCGCGACACTCAGGGAAGGCAGCTTGAACCTGAGAATGGAAACTTCAGCGCGACACTCGGTGAAGGCAGCTTGAACCTGAGAATAGAAACTTCAGCGCGACGCTCAGTGAAGGCAGCTTGAACCTGAGAAGGGAACCTTCAGCGCGACGCTCAGTGAAGGCAGCTTGAACCTGAGAATGGAAACTTCAGCGCGACGCTCAGTGAAGGCAGCTTGAACCTGAGAATGGAAACTTCAGCGCGACGCTCGGTGAAGGCAGCTTGAACCTGAGAATGGAAACTTCAGCGCGACGCTCAGTGAAGGCAGCTTGAACCTGAGAATGGAAACCTCAGCGCGACGCTCAGTGAAGGCAGCTTGAACCTGAGAATGGAAACTTCAGCGCGACGCTCAGTGAAGGCAGCTTGAACCTGAGAATGGAAACTTCAGCGCGACGCTCAGTGAAGGCAGCTTGAACCTGAGAATGGAAACTTCAGCGCGACGCTCAGTGAAGGCAGCTTGAACCTGAGAATGGAAACTTCAGCGCGACGCTCAGTGAAGGCAGCTTGAACCTGAGAATGGAAACTTCAGCGCGACGCTCAGTGAAGGCAGCTTGAACCTGAGAATGGAAACTTCAGCGCGACGCTCAGTGAAGGCAGCTTGAACCTGAGAATGGAAACTTCAGCGCGACGCTCAGTGAAGGCAGCTTGAACCTGAGAATGGAAACTTGAAACTTCAGCGCGACACTCAGTGAAGGCAGCTTGACCCTGAGAATGGAAACTTCAGCGCGACGCTCAGTGAAGGCAGCTTGAACCTGAGAATGGAAACTTCAGCGCGACGCTCAGTGAAGGCAGCTTGAACCTGAGAATGGAAACTTCAGCGCGACGCTCAGTGAAGGCAGCTTGATCCTGAGAATGGAAACTTCAGCGCGACGCTCAGTGAAGGCAGCTTGAACCTGAGAATGGAAACTTCAGCGCGACGCTCAGTGAAGGCAGCTTGAACCTGGGAATGGAAACTTCAGCGCGACGCTCAGGGAAGGCAGCTTGAACCTGAGAATGGAAACTTCTACGCGACGCTCAGTGAAGGCAGCTTGAACCTGAGAATGGAAACTTCAGCGCGACGCTCAGTGAAGGCAGCTTGAACCTGAGAATGGAAACTTCAGCGCAACGCTCAGTGAAGGCAGCTTGAACCTGAGAATGGAAACTTCAGCGCGACGCTCAGTGAAGGCAGCTTGAACCTGAGAATGGAAACTTCAGCGCGACGCTCAGTGAAGGCAGCTTGAACCTGAGAATGGAAACTTCAGCGCGACGCTCAGTGAAGGCAGCTTGAACCTGAGAATGGAAACTTCAGCGCGACGCTCAGTGAAGGCAGCTTGAACCTGAGAATGGAAACTTCAGCGCGACGCTCAGTGAAGGCAGCTTGAACCTGAGAATGGAAACTTCAGCGCGACGCTCAGTGAAGGCAGCTTGAACCTGAGAATGGAAACTTCAGCGCGACGCTCAGTGAAGGCAGCTTGAACCTGAGAATGGAAACTTCAGCGCGACGCTCAGTGAAGGCAGCTTGAACCTGAGAATGGAAACTTCAGCGCGACGCTCAGTGAAGGCAGCTTGAACCTGAGAATGGAAACTTCAGCGCGACGCTCAGTGAAGGCAGCTTGAACCTGAGAATGGAAACTTCAGCGCGACGCTCAGTGAAGGCAGCTTGAACCTGAGAATGGAAACTTCAGCGCGACGCTCAGTGAAGGCAGCTTGAACCTGAGAATGGAAACTTCAGCGCGACGCTCAGTGAAGGCAGCTTGAACCTGAGAATGGAAACTTCAGCGCGACGCTCAGTGAAGGCAGCTTGAACCTGAGAATGGAAACTTCAGCGCGACGCTCAGTGAAGGCAGCTTGAACCTGAGAATGGAAACTTCAGCGCGACGCTCAGTGAAGGCAGCTTGAACCTGAGAATGGAAACTTCAGCGCGACGCTCAGTGAAGGCAGCTTGAACCTGAGAATGGAAACTTCAGCGCGACGCTCAGTGAAGGCAGCTTGAACCTGAGAATGGAACCTTCAGCGCGACGCTCAGGGAAGGCAGCTTGAACCTGAGAATGGAACCTTCAGCGCGACACTCAGGGAAGGCAGCTTGAACCTGAGAATGGAAACTTCAGCGCGACACTCAGTGAAGGCAGCTTGAACCTGAGAATGGAACCTTCAGCGCGACACTCGGGGAAGGCAGCTTGAACCTGAGAATGGAAACTTCAGCGCGACACTCGGTGAAGGAAGCTTGAACCTGAGAATGGAAACTTCAGCGCGACACTCAGTGAAGGCAGCTTGAACCTGAGAATGGAAACTTTCAAGACAGAATATAAGCTTTCTGCAGTACTGGACAACAGAACATCATTCAATTGTAAGTCTAATTCGGCAGCTGAGACAGGAGGGTTTTAGGGTAACATCATAGGGACTTCCATAACTATCTCGTAGGGCTGTGGTCTGCAACCTTTTTAATGCTCCAGCTGTTTAAAAAAAGATAATTGGGGCCCATCAAAATGACAAGCATTTGTCACTATTATATAATTAGCAGCTTTAGGCATATTTAACAATTCAAACATTGAAGTTATGTTCAGTCATCTCATAAAATGCAACCAGATACATAACTGCCAACTTAATGTGCACAGCCTGGTCTAGCTAAAGTGTGAAAGTAAACACTGTGTGACCTTTATCAGAAACGGGGTGGGGTAGGAATTTTGAGGGTTTTGTGCCTCTTTAACAGACGAAGATTTCCAGCCAGGATATGAGTGACAAAAGAAGATATGGATGGTCACTAAAGTGGCTCACTGCTGCTCTGTTTCTCTCCACTAAAAGCACTGCACTGTTTTCAGCAGCATGATGCTCTTCTTGGCCAGTGCCAGGTGCTCACCCTGAGATCAAGTCAGGCCTAAGGGGGACCCACCCCCCCTCCCCCCAGTTTGGAGACGTCTGTCATAGGGGCGGAGTATGGTATTCTGAGTTGGTGTGGCCCGGATAAATCACAATGCTAAGAGCAAGGCATCGGGCTATTCAAATAGATTCAGAGCGAGTCTTCGCTGGCTTCTTCTTGAATGCACCATTGTTTCGTTCCACTTTGCCGGCTGACTTGAGGTGGTAAGTGTTGCTCAATCTCTAAAGCTTTGCAGATCTTTTGTACTGCTGATGAATGAATTGTGTTCTTCTGTCGCTTGAGAGGTGACTCGAATTCCAAACCAGGGTATGAAGTCCCTAAGTAGGTGCTTTGCAACTATATTTGCATCTGCTCTTGGACACGGGTAAGCTTCCTCTCACCCTGAATACAGACAATTACTACCACAAAAGAATGTGGGGCGCATATAGAAATCTGTCTAAAACACATCTGGAGGTTAACAAAGATGTCTCTAAGAGGCCGGTGAGCTTCAGGAGTGGTCTTAATCTCTTTCCCAACATTATGGGACCAGCAAGTGACACTGGAATGGAAATGATTTGGGGCCATAAAGAAAAAGAAGGAAGCATACCAAGGGGTTGCAGCAGCATGTATCGTGCCATCCCATGGGTGGTTCCTTTGTTAACAATGGTGAATGCGATGTCAGTGTACGCCATAATGTATGTACATATAACAATATCGATTCAGGTAAATAGGATGTCGTTGTACGCCATGACAAATGTACACATAATAAAGAGAATGTCGGTAAATGGAATATCAATGACCGCCATGTTATGTGTACACTTAGTAACAAACTTGTATCGTTGCTGTCGAACCCACCCGAGATGACCTCCCCATCAACGCTGAGTCAGAGATACGTGGTCAGACAGGCCCTGAGACCCAAACCCAGGCCTACCGATCAATAGGTCACAGGTGGGATTACACTTAACCCGAAGACAAGCACTCAAACAGGGAAAATCCAGATTGATCCCAATGATAGGTAGTCGCACCACAAACAGGACTGAGGAGATTGGCCCCCATAAAACACGTTGGGCCAAAGGGGCGCATATTCCCAAAATACCACAAAGTCAGATGCCACATGTAGTTACGAACACTCAGCCAATCAGAACAGAGCATGCACACTACACGTAGTGATCACGCGATCACCACACCAGACATCTGGACACATGCACAGTGGCCCGCATTAGGTCTCCACAAAGTCGTGCACCACCTGTGCACCCTTATTAGATGGTTGAATTTATGGTTCGTGACTGGGCCCAGATTTATGTGTTCTACAACAATATGAAATCGGTTTATTGCACTTCAAGAACTGTATATAATGCTGGCCAAAACCTCTGTACTGGAGACTGTCTTCGGACGTGCCTCTGTTGCTGCTCTCCCGCTGCATTTAATTAAACCAACATTTTCCTGTTTTGCCAAACGTCTCTTGTCTATTCATTATTTCAAGGTAAATTCACATTAAACATTTTGCTGCAACCTCATGCTCAGAGCTATCTCTCCACACTTCTTCTGGGTCCCTTGTACACCCTCGCTTGATCCAATACTGTGTCTGAGTCTCATAGGCTTGTTCTAGCAACACAGACTCTTTTAGGGAGGGCATTGAAAAGAAATCAGTCTGTGCAGGACACATAGCAGCATCAGTGGTTTGCATTGAGGCTGCCTCTCTGAGAACTGAATCAGCAAGGAGTTCATCTCTAGGATGTCGGTACAGAGCATATGTCACTACAGCAATCCTTTGTGGTAACATTAAAGCATTCAACAAATACTTTACACAAGCAGTTTTTAATGGTGGTGCTGGCAGATATCAAGAATCCTCTCTGCAACCAGAGGGCCCCAAAACTCATGCATCACTCAAACACATACTTTGAATCCATGTCCACAGACACAATCTTTTCTCGGCCAGGATACAGGCTCGAGTGAGTGCAACAGGTTTGGCAACCAGGGCAGTTTTTACATTGCGCAGGCAGCTGCTTTCAGCAATTTGATACACAGTGCACACCTTCTAACCTACAACCAGGATACCTCCACCATTTCTAAGACATGAAATATTCACAAAATGCCTTCATTCACTGTTTGGGATGGGTGCATCCATTAGAACAATACAGAATGTTGCCATCTGCTTAGTTACAATAGGACAATCATGAGGTTCTCCCTCCTCCTGGGTGTGCAGCAAGGATGGGGGGCTTAAGGTGGGACAGTAGACAAGGGTTAGATGAGAAGCAGATTGCAACACTATTTCATAACAAGACAGCTGGTCCAATCCATTCTCAGCTGACACATATTCACAACAGCATTCAACAACGCATGCTTGGCTGTATTCGGGGCCCCATCATTTCTGGGTCCCTCCTTAGCTATGCTGAAATCTCAATCAATTGATCTCTCACTTCACTGGGTACCACTAACCTCAGAAGTTGCTTCACTTCATCTCAGTTTGGCTTGTACAATTCAAACATACTCACAGAACTGGGTTGCATTTTCTTCAATGTTGGGAAACTGTTTTGTTACGCTCATTAAACCATACTGGGAACATGAACAGTAACTCTCCCCCAGGAGTGTGGTGACTCCTCAAGGAAAGGGGGGGGTATCAAGAGTGGGTGGGGTGCAGTCTTTGTTGTATTGCTAGAGTAAGACTCTCTCTCGGGGCAAGCGTGTCCTATCCAGTTAGTCTGTTTCTGTCTTAGACTTTCTTGGGTAATGGTGGAGCTGCTCATGGGGATCCCTACTCCTAGTTGGGACTTCACACACTCTTGGTCTAGACCTCTCCACAGTACTAAAGTCTGTTCGACTGTTTGCAAGTTTCTGCCAGATTGAATACTCTCTGTCCCTTGCACTGCAGCATTCACTTGTACATTACCTCCTTGTGCTCCCTCTGCCAACGGTCCTGCATGCGTAGTTGCGTTTCAAGGTGCTGCACCCCTGGGCCCATTGGGCGGTATACGAAACACATCCTTCAGTTCTCGCTCTCCTTCTCCTTTTCTTGTGGTTCCGTGATGTGCGAATGAAGTGGGAGGTGGCAGAGCCATAGGAGCACAGCCCTAAGTCTATCCATAGGATGAATGCTGTGGTATTTCCGCTTGCCCTAGGTACGCTTAACCGTGAGCGGAGTACGCGGAGTGCCACTACGCGGAGTTCCACGGAGTTTAAAAAAACTCCTCTCCGCTCCGCTCCACCCTCCTACACTTTAAAATAGTTTTTAAAAAAAACACTTACCTGCTCTGCCATCTCCGGGCTGCCCTCCTCCTGCCCGTGGTCTCTCCTCCTCGCCGTCCTCGTCTTCAGCGGTCGAAAACCCCTACGTTGTACGTCTTGCGAGGACTGCGCATTTCTACACTTTTTCTCACTGCAAGTATATGTAAGCAGGACTATGTGGCAAACAGAACATTAGATAGACACTAATGTGCAGGTGCTGGAACCTTCTCATGGGAAGAATGCAAGAAAGATTTGAGGAGAGGATACATCTTTCTGGAGTAAAAAGCCAACTCCACTACTTTCTGCAATCCTCGCTTCAGTGTGCCAACTTCAGAACGAGGCTGCGCTTACTAGAATGGTTCCGCTAAAATGAGAGATGTTTAACACAGGATAACTAAATGGAAACTCATTTAAAATGTGTGTAAGTGTGCAATAATGCTAGGGCTGTAGTGAGATTCAAGCAGGTCCATAAACGAAATCATAAATAATTAATTAAATGATCAGCAAATGTTAATGCACATATGTGGTTTAGTGTTCTTGTACAGTTATTAAGGCACATTTGTATATGAGTTCACATTCTTACCAGTCACACTCTCCGTGTGTCTCTCGTTAATGGACCCTCGGCACCAGGGTTATGCTTCCTACCTTGAAATAAAAAATGAAAGCAAACATAACCAGTTTGCCAAGTCCAGTCTTCTTGTCGTTGCCAATGCTTGTTAAGTAATCTGCCAACTTCTATTCAGAAAGGTCCTTTGGAGGCATAGCATAGCAAGCATAGTAAAAAGGCCTCCAGGCAGAACAAATTGATCTAAAGTTGCCTCCCCTTTCAGAAAGGTCGAAAATGCAGTTGCCCATTACGGCTTGGAACTGTGACTCAACTTCCTTTGATGTGGCTTGTCTTCATGGGTGGGGTCTTGGGAGGGGTTACACCCCCCAAATAAATGCATTATTGGCTTATTAGTTGGGTCTGGGGCCCTGAGTTGGATCTGCTATCTCTTTGTTGGTTGTTCTCATTTTGAGCCAAGAATGAAAGACACGAGAGGGACCTTTGATGTAAATGGGAGAGAGAGAGAGTGTGAGGGATAGAGAGAGAGAGAGAGAGGGAGAGAGAGAGAGCGAAAAAGAGAGAGAGAGAGAAAGAGAGAGAGAGAGGGGGAGAGAGAGAGAGAGAAAGAGAGATACAGAGAGAGAGAAAGAGAGAGATAGAGAGAGAGAGAGAGAAAGAGAGAGAGACAGAGAGAGGGAGCGGGAGGGAGAGAGAGAGAGAGAGAAAGCAAAAGCGAGAGAAATAACAATGTGGTGGCTAAATGTCATAATGTGAAACCAGATAACCTGAAATTAATGCAGGTTTCTCTGTTTGTCCAAATTGTGTGATCCTAATCAAATTTTATTTTTCACAGATCCTCTTTTCTTTATTTTCCCATATGAGCACACTTTTAAATACTTGAGTTCAGGACGTGCGCTGTACAAGCGCATCCTATGTTTGATTTAATGACTATAATGTTGCTCCGCCTGTAATAAAAATCTAGGCCAGGTTTAGGGTTTACGAGGCCACTGACTTGCCTCTTAGTTCACCAATTGGATGGCTGTTGGGGGGTGATCCATGCACATTTCTAATCACTTTTGATAAATGTCTGTCTAAGCAGTGATATAATCTAATAGAGCAGGGTGAAACACTTCCACATGTTAAAGAAATACACTTTTTTGAATTTTGAGGACATATTTTTCATTATGTTTGCTGCACAATATACATGAGAATTGTTTCCATGGCTCGGCTCGTGCACAGACTCTTAGAGCCAAGCCAGACCCATGGCTCAGTTCTGGCTCGGCCTGCCCTATTAAGTCATTGCCTGTGCGCCGTCCTCGTTTTGCGACTTGGGCTTAGTAAATGGGGCCATCAGTCACTTGATAAAATGATTTGTTAAAGGTGAGAACTGGAAACATGGAGCCCCGCCCATATGCACCGATTTGACAACTCTACTATCAGGGTTTCTTGTAGCAGAGACGAAGAAGAGTGTGTGAAGTGAAAATACATATAAAATAAGTGATCCCAGGGCAGGGCCTCAAAGCCGTTGTGTTGCACGTGACCGTAGTCATGATATCCCAGGGTGAACTACCAGGCCCAGGTGGGATGGACAGGGTTAGCTCCAGCAAGGGGGGTTTGGGGTGTGACGACATCCCTTCAAATCCATTCTCAGTTTAGTAGCTGGTTCTGGGGTCCCTGAGTTGGGTCTGCCTTATCTGTGTCCATTTTTTTCCTCATTCTCAATTCACCAAGAGGTTTTAACTTGTACAATTTTTGGTTTGGGATATTAAATATATATAGCAATCAGTTGCATACAAAAGTAGTAAATATGCACACATAGAAGTACTCTTACATTTTGGAATTCACAAACATTGGCGGCAGTAGGCATGGAAAGCTTGCCAGCCTCAGGTTTCCAGGCACACTCCTGGCAATCAAACACCCAAAGGTGATGGATGAATGCTTGCAAATAGTCTATCCAGTGGCAATTGTTTGGGGTAGCATTCCAATCCATCGTTTTTCTCCCACTGTGCCACTCTAGACAGAGGCCCACCTAACGCAAATCCCTACCGAGCTTGATCCCCAATGAAACAGTCCATCCTGAACCTTGGTCATCTCACCCCTCCACCCTACTGCCCACTGATGTTTAGTTGAGAAATGTAAGATTCACCCCCCCGAATCTCACTGACTAAGCTAAGCCCATGCTTGTTTTAGGACAAGTCGGAAAAGTAAGGCTACTGTGGCTGAAATACAGTTGTCGGCTTGTCCTACTCTACACCCTTTATCTCAAAAGAAAGAGTAAGCCTGCTTCCTTCTATGATGAAAAGATTCAGAGAGATCGCCCTTACCTAACGATGCTGGGTTCTAGGTGGCATCGTCGCAATATTTCAGGGAGTGGAGACCCCACCTCTGTTCCATAGCTGATTTGAATTTAACATTACACTAAGTTCGTCAATTTTTTCCACATAATGTATGCTTGTATTTAATAAAATATACTTCGTTGAGCACTTTTCTCTGCAAATATGTATGTTTCGTTTCAGGGGAACATATCTATCGGCAAGATATTTTTTACGTGAACCAATTTTGTGTGGACATAAATCACACCAAATTCAGAATAAGCAAAATAGTAAATATTTTGCACATTCTGCGTAATGCAAATTTTAAAAATTATGTGAGATTGCATTGGTGTGACAGGAATTCCTCACACGTCTGCTTTTCACCTGTCAGCTTGAGCATTGCCTAACAGTTGAAGTGGGAAATACAACTTCAGGAACACTCCCACTGACTGGGGAGTGCTTGGGCGGCTGGGAAGAGAGCATTTTGGGCCAGATGTGCTAAGATACAATTTACGAAAAGTGGTGGCAATTTCAAACCCACTTTTTGTGAATCCTGTGGTCATTGTTGGTTCACAAAATATCGAATTGCAGTGGCACGCAATTCAACCTAGCTCATGAATATTAATAAGGTAGGTCGCAAATTGTGATCCACTGTGATTCGCTGCCATCACAGGGACGGTGGTCTGCTGGGGCAGCAGATCACCATGTCTGTAATTGCTTTTAAATGAAGCAATCTTTATTTTTCGGATGGAGTCGGAAAACAAAAAAACAGGATGAATTTTTTAAAAAAGAGAAGAGCTTTTAAAACAATTTTTAGGATTAGGCAGTGCTCTAAAAGATGTTTTTTGACCATTCACAAAGGGGAAGGGATGCCTCCCTGTTTGTGAATGGGTTACCATCTCCTTTGAGGTGTCGGCAAGATATGAATGTTTTGCGACCGGATTTTGGTTGCGAAACATCAATACATATTATAAAGCAGCAGTTCTTCATATTTATATAAATCTACTAATATTGCTTAATTTTCTCAACAATTGCCGATTGCCTGAGAAGGTGCCACAGACTCCAGGGGGCAGATTTACGAGTTCTGGCGCATCTCTGCAAATCAGCAGGGATGCGCCAGAAAAGATGCGACATGCAATTCCCTCCCTGCGCCACCACGAATGCGTCGCATTTACAATGCGGCGCACCGTGGCGCAAGGATAGGGCGATGCGTGTCGCATCCTGTGGAGTAAGGGTGGCGCATTGCTGGAGTCGTGTCGCAAGTGCAACGCGGCTCCAGCAATGCTCAGGGGCACCCTATGCCTAACATGCTGCGTCACTCCTTACGCCTGCTTCAAGCAGGCGCAGGGTTTTGACGTAGCATGGACGTAAAAGTGACTCAGTGAAATCTTGTAGATTTCACTGGGTCACTTTTACGAGGCGTTCCTGCGACGGAACGCCCACCCTGCGCCGGAACGCCCACATGAAACCTAAAGCAGGTTTCATGTGGCGCAGGGCTTTACAACGTGACGCATCTCCCTAGATGCGTCACGTTGTAAATAAGGCGCAACGTGGCGCATGGTTTAGCCGCAGTTGCGTCACAGAAGTGACGCAACGGCGGTGTAAATGTGGCGCATGGGGCTTGTAAATCTGCCCCAGGTGTCCAAGGATCACAAGTTAAGAACTGTTGCATAAGAATCGCTATTTGGAAAGGACGACCTAAACACACCCCGTCCAAATAGCAATTCCTAAAGATTTCTTGAACCCATTGAGCGATTCTATAACATTTCGCTGGAGTACATTTGAAAAACACATTTTCTTGTTGCAAACCCTACTATTTACCAAATCGTAGAGTTTGCGACCAGAAAATGCGTTCTACATCTGGTCCTAAATTCCTGTTCTAAGTCATGAGACCTCATCGTGTCACCGTTCCTGCATTGCAAAGTCCACTGGGTGAATACATGCGACACTGAATATGTGCCCAATGCCAGTATCAGCACACCCAGGATCGCACTCACAGACAGTCACATTGTCCAAGATAACACTATGATTCTGGTAATTACTTTACCGCAATTGGAAATTGCCATAATTTATTAAGTTAGATTTTAATAGGAATTAGACTTGCAAGTGGTTCTTCTACACGGCGTTTCACGTTTAAAGGTGCAGACCTCTAAACCTCCTTATTGCGAGTGCCAATGAGCACTCCTTCTTTCTGCAGTTAAGCAGTATCATGACATTTTTTCATACAGTTTTTCATGTTTCCTTAAATATAAAAATCATCTTCAATGTACAGAAGTAAAATTTCCGCAAATATAGCAAGATTTCTTACACTTCTAGCCAGTGCTTAATTTGTAAAAGAATGAATGCCGATGCCCTAAGCTCTGCTCCGGCGGTGCTTTTAAATATCGGTGCACTGATTAATTGGTGCGCTGATTACCTCCTCATGCCTACTTAATCCACTACAATACACTTCCTGCCCCTTCATCTCATTCTTGAGGGTCCCTGCTTTATCCCTTTGTGCTGATTTTTCCGTTTTTCTTTTCCACCGTTTCTTTACTTTGTGAATCTGATTCACACAGGTGAACAAACGTACACTTTTGTGTAAGTTTATGATTGTTTGCTATTCACAAAGGGATCTACAAGTTGTATCTTTACGAGCGAGGAGGGCTCCGCATATAAAAAGATACCAATGCCTGGAGAGTCGTGAATCAGCCCTGTGGGTTTTTCCCTCTCTTGCTCGTGGTCAATATCTGATGAAGAAAATATGTGCCCCCCATCCCCCACTAACAACCACCGGCTCAAATTAAGCACTGCTTTCAAGTAAAGCCTACTTGAAGTCCTCTGGGATTGAGGGGTACAGACTGAGATAAGTGGGTATATAAGGCCAAGGATCCATTTCATGTTCCCTCGGATGGCTTAGATACCTTCCTTTCAAATCCCCAACACAGGGATGTGCTCCACAAAGGCTGTGCCTTGCCAGAGTACGGCTTCTTTATCCGGAGTCCTCCTGTCACTCTGTACGGCCCGTGGGCCACATGCGGCGGACAGACCATGTTTCGGTTCCTTCAGCACTCGTGCTCTCCAGGAGCACACACGCCACTGCTGCTCTCAGCTGCACTCAGTGAACGGAGCTGCTCTCGTTTCAGAGCCAGCCAGGTTCTGTGCAGGAACATTCATTAAAGTAAGGTACAAGTGGGAAAAAAAGCTTTTGTGATGGCCCTTTGTTCGATTCACAGGTATAAAATGTGATTCCAGTGTTTATTGTGCAGAGGCGTTACATCTGAAGATGTAATCTGGTCTTTGCTTCATGTACAGTCACTTAGTTAAACTATTAGCTCCGCC